>JAVLUX010000013.1:285000-885000 GCA_032164185.1 Moxostoma hubbsi
ATCTGAATTTTATCTTTATGGACTTAGTTGACATCATTTTAAGATTTTTTATTTTGCATTCATAATTTTCCAATATTCTGTTTTAGTGTTCAATCAAACCTGCTTGGAGATGTTTCTGGACACTTTGGGAATCATGGTTCCATATGCTATATATTTGGATTGCATTGTACTATCAACAAATGATTATTTTCCTGGTATAGTTAACATGTTGGAGAACAACACCAAAGAAAATGTATGACCATCCATACTTACTGTCTAAAAACATGAATAACAACAGAAAAGTGTATTTTTAGCACTCATGTTTTGTGTTTCTGTCAGCATATCATGAGAGTCTCTGAGCGTGATCAAAATATATTTACTTCAAAAAGGATTTCTAAAAATGTAGACCATGCTTTTGACTCTCTTTGCTATTTTTTAAGAGTTCTTACATTTGGGTATGTCATTTAAGCATTAAATCCTTAAAAAAAAAGCCTTCAGGGTGTAAGGGGTTAACTGTGTCTCCTTTAGGAGCAAATGTTTTGCCGCTGTTAAACTTAGAGAAAAGTGATCGGCTTAACTCAGTTTCATAGTTTATATAGATACAAAATTGCAACCTAACTCAAATAATGCAGAGAGTGATTCATTCTTGTGATTGCAGAATCATGGATGGACTGATTTAAAGAGGAAAAACAAGAAGAATAGAATGATCTAGATAGATAAAGTTTGTAGAGACATCTCTTACCCTTGTCTGAAAATAATAACTTTTACAATTCTTTACATTTTAAAACGGTCGGATAGATAGATAGAGAGAAAGATGATGAGCTCTATGAGGAGTTACAGTTGATCATTTTGGTTTAGGGATTTGGAAGAACTGCAGAATAACAGTATGTTGCTCTTGTCAAGCCACCATCAGTATTTTTCATTAATGTTTCACATGATGTTTGTCATCTTTACAGGTTTCCTTCAACACGATCCACCACGTGAGTTTTCAGATGGACGACGAGGAGATCGTTCGCATTAATCCCCGTAAGGACGTTCTGATCCGAGGCTACGAGGACTACCGGCACCCCATCCTGTGGAAACAAGATGGTGAGTTCGGGGATCTGGACTTCGACAGCACCTTCAAACCGGATGGGAAGAAGTGTGCATATCTGTACCCGGAGACCTCCGAGAGCGCCAAAGACTCCATAAAGACGCAACAGCCATCGCCAATGCTCAAGTCCAAGACGTCCCGCCGGCGACGCGAGGACGGCGAGCGCTCGCGCTGCATTTACTGTCGCGAGATGTTCAATCGCGAGGACAACTGGCGCGGTCAGTGTCAGGACGCGCCCGACCCCATCAGACAGTGCATCTATAAGCTGAGCTGCATGCAATGCGCTGAGAGCATGCTGTACCACTGCATGTCCGACTCGGAGGGCGACTACTCGGACCCATGCTCTTGCGACACAAGTGAGGAGCAGTTCTGTGTGCGCTGGCTCGCTCTACTAGGCCTGTCGCTCATCACGCCTTGCATGTGCTGCTACCCACCGTTGTATGCGTGTCACCGCTGCGGGGAGGCGTGTCACTGCTGCGGCGGCAAACACAAGGCTGCGGGGTGAGCGCCTGCGCGACTGCTGCTGTGTTTTTCATTCGCCTTTCATTCGTGAAGCGTTCCTCGCCGCCAGAGGTTTGATTGAGCCGCTGATGTGAGCAGATGATCAGATCAGAGCTCGACACGTCTCAAGGAGAGAGTTCTTCAACGCTCTATGACACCACACAGTCTGTGTAAACTATGTGAAGAAATGTTGTCTTTTGTACAGAGATCAAATGTTTCTAACAAACAATTCATACAAATTGTGCATAAAACAGGATGTACTGTATGAGAATGCTAAAAGGGATTGGTTTTGTGTGTGGATCTGCAGTTCTTAACTGTGGCCTTTTGTGTTGAACTCAACCTGTGTAATTATTAGACAGAAAAATGCACTAGAAAAGTTTAACAGTAATGTAACTAAAACATAATTTTGTTTAGTATTTTTTGTAATTGATGTGTACAGACATTCATTTAAAAATGCATTCCTGTGTTAATGGCATAACACAGCTGAAATATTGAGCTAAAAGCTGCAATACTGTATATATATATATATATATATATATATATATATATATATATATATATATATATATATATATACTGGTGGTCAAAAGTTTGGAATAATGTAAAGAATTTGCTCTTATGGAAAGAAATTGGCACTTTTATTCAACAAAGTGGCATTCAACTGATCACAATGTATAGTCAGGACATTAATAATGTGAATAATTACTATCACAATTTGAATAAAATATTCAGAACTTCTTAAACTACTTCAATGAGTTCTCATCAAAAAATCCTACATGTGCAGCAATGACAGCTTGGCAAATCCTTGTTATTCTAGCGGTCAGTTTGTACAGAGACTCAGGTGACCTTTCACCCCACACTTCCTGTAGCACTTGCCATAGATGTGACTGTCTTGTCGGGCACTTCTCACGCACCTTACAGTCTAGCTGATTCCACAAAAAGCTCAATGGGGTTTAGATCCGTAACACACTTTTCCAATTATCTATTGTCCAATGTCTGTGTTTCTTTGTCCACTCGAAACTTTTCTTTTTGTGTTTCTGTTTCATAAGTGGCTTTTTCTTTGCCATTCTTCCCATAAGGCCTGCACCCCTGAGTCTTCTCTTTACTGTTGTACATGAAACTGGTGTTGAGCGGGTAGAATTCAATGAAGCTGTCAGCGGAGGACATGTGAGGGATCTATTTCTCAAACTAGAGACTCTGATGTACTTATCCTCTTGTTTAGTTGTACATCTTCCACATCTCTTTCTGTCCTTGTTAGAGACAGTTGTCTTTGTCTTTGAAGACTGTAGTTACACCTTTGTATGAAATCAATTTCAAGCATCGTACAGCCTTCATTCCTCAAAACAATGATTGATTGATGAGTTTCTAGAGAAAGCCGTTTCTTTTTTGCCATTTTTGACCTAATATTGACCTTAAGACATGCCAGTCTATTGCAAACTGTGCAACTCAAAAACAAACACAAAGACAATGTTAAGCTTCATTTAATGATCCAAATATCTTTCAGCTGTGTTTGATATAACGGCAAGTGATCTTCTAGTATCAAATGATCAATTTATCATGATTACTCGAGGGTAAGGTGTTTGAGTGATGCTGCTGTCTAGATTTGATCAAAAATAACTTTTTTTCAGATAGTGATGGTGCTGTTTTTTACATCAGAAATGTCCTGACTATACTTTGAGATCAGTTGAATGCCACTTTGGTGAATTAAAGCACCAATTTCCTTCCCAAACAGCAAAATCTGTGCAAACTTTTGGCTGCCAGTGTAAATATATATTTCTATATGTGTCCAAAAAGAGAGAACAATTTGACATATTTACAGGAATTGTTGTATTTACTGTGCACTTGTGTTTTTCAGTTTCAAAAACAGTTTTTTAGTAGTTTTGGTCCTGAGATATCAGGCTTTCATCATGAGCAGTGTTGGGTGCAATTTGATTACAGACTAATTAGTTACTTTTTTATTCACAAAGTAGTGCATTACATATTACATTTTTGTATCAGATTATACATTGACTCAATGAAGTCAATTACTCTGAAGTACTTGACAGTGGATTACAGATTATTTAGTAGAATACATTTAAAAGATGAATTGCTCATATAATGCATGTCTGTTTGTATTTCTCTGAAGTTACTTCAGAGTCATTATAAGAGAGAAATGAATGTGAGAACAATCAGTGGAAAAGGAAATATACACAGTACTTAAAATTTTATCTGCGGAAAAACTAAATTTTAAGTAACGTTAAAGTAAATTAATTAGTAATGTGATTGCTTTTCTCATGAATTAGTCAAGTAATCTGTAATCAAGTAATCTTTCTTAAAGTAATTTGTAATTTGCAGTGAATTAACCCAACACTGATCATAAGTGTGTTTATTGAAGCGTGTTCGTTATGAGTCAAACAAGGTACTTAAATTAGGAATTAATTAAATAATCCTACATTTTCCCTCTAAAAGAGACAAACTACCTTGTAAAAGCGCTTTAGCTACAAAATAACATTTCTGCTATGATTTTACAACACAGATGGATAACAATTTAAACATACAAACCAATCTGCGCAATCTACAGTGGCAAGAAAAAGTATGTGAACCCTTTGAAATTAGCTGGTTTTCTGCATTAATTGTGATCTCATCTTCATTAAAGTCACAAGTATTTCACAAACACAATGTGCTTAATCTAACAACACACAATAATAATCTTCATGTCTTTACTGAACACATCCCATTAAACATTCACAGTAGTGTGGAAAAAGTAAGTGAATCCTTGGATTTAATAACTGGTCGATCCTCCTTTGGCAGCAATAACCTCAATCAAGTGTTTCCGGTATCTGTGGATTAGACCTGCACAACATTCAGAAGGAATTCTGGATCATTCTTCCTTACAGAACTGCTTCAGTTCAGACATATTCGTATGATGTCTGGTGTGAACGGCTCTCTTGAGGTCATTCCACAGCATCTCTATTGGGTTAATGTCTGGAATCTGACTGGGAGCTCCAAAAAGTGGATTTTCTTTTTTTGAAGTCATTCTGTAGTGGATTTACTTTGATGTTTAGTGTCATTGTCCTGCTGCATCAGCCAACTTCAACTGACTTCAGCTGGTGCACAGACACCCCGACATTATCCTGTAGGATATCTTGATAATCTTGGGAATTCATTTTCCCATTATGATAGCAAGCGGCCCAGGACCCGAAGCAGCAAAGCAGCCCCAAATCATCACAGTTGGCATGATGTTTTCATGTTGGTATGTGGTGCTCTTTTTACACCATATGTAGTGCTGCATATTCGTTCCAGTCCACAAACATTTTTCCAGTAGTGTTGTTGAGTATCAAGGTGGTCTTTGGCAAAATTGAGGTACGCAGCAATGTTTTTGTTAGAAAGCAGCGGCTTCCTCCGTGGTGTCCTGCCATGAACACATGTCTGTTCACTTACTTTTTTACTTTTTTAATGTTTAATGGGATGTGTTCAATAAAGACAAGAAAGATTATTATTGTGTGTTGTTAGATTAACCGCATTGTGTTTGTCTATATGTGTGATTTTAGTGAAGATGAGATCACATTTTTATGACCAATTAATGAAGAAAACCAGCTAATTCCAAAGGGTTCACATACTTTTTCTTGCCATTGTAAATGTCACAAAGCTATTGTCATACAGCAAAATACTGAATCATGTTCTTTATAGTGTAATAGAAGGGTTTATTTTACATGCATGCTTATAGCTGTAGCAAAAAGTATTCGTGTCTAAATCAACTTTGTTTTCACTAAACACAGATGTCTGAAATTGACCAGTTCTTTCAAGAATAGATGATGAGATCATTCTGTGGGCACAAATATATTTTAAAGATGTCAATATTAATTTATTTCTGTTGACAGAAGTTTACTTTCTATGCAACTCTATTTCCATGAGAAACTCTACGATACACTCACTGTAAATAATGAACACTATATTTTAGCAGTGAGGATCATTTGACCATACAGATGTATTTCTCACTGCTAACAGTTTATATATTGTGGTTTAATTCGACAGCATTATGTACATATAGGTCACCTTGTATTATCATTTCACATTAAAAAGTGTTGGAAGCGGATGAGAGTGACGCTTGATATGTTAATAAAGATGCGCTGTAGTTATCGCTGAGAGATGGACTGGAGACATGCGGACGCTGCTAGACACAATCACTAATGTTTGCATAATTCAGCTCTGAATGACTGTTAAACGTGATTTAGCACTCGGATGCCTTTTATTGTTTCTGTTTTGTTCTTAAATCAGTCCGGTACTGCGATTTAAGGGAGATTTACTGTAAAGACGTGCTGCCTCATGCGGCATATGCAAGTTCTCTGCTTTCTTTTGTAACCCGTTGCGTTCATGTGACTACCAGTTTAATCACGTGCTGCTATCGTTTTCATTTTTACCATGGATATATAACTCTGGAATGCATAACGCGGTGTACATTGTGGACTCTAGGTTATAAAATGTTTATTTGGGTGTGTTTCACAGCCATTCAGTAGTGTGTAATGTGGCTTGCCATAGTGATCTTGTGTTCTCGATTATTGCAGTATCAGTGGTATGCTGAGCCTGTGAGGTTTCGTTTAGATTTAGTGCCGTCGGTTTCATTCTTGAACAACCTGAGAAAGTGCCTCACATCCTCCACAGACTCACTCTCCTTCTGTTTTGCTTTATATCTGTCTATAGGTATTTCTATCTTGCTTTGAAAATACTAAATATATTGTGTAATATTTATATTCCGTAACTCATGTCATTGTTGTATTTTCTGAATACAGATTGATACTTTCATAAATATACCATGTAAATATGCATACAAATGTTTGTTACTGTTTTTGTTACACTATACAATTATTACATCTATTAACATTACTATAATAAAAAGTGAATTTCATGTTTTGCTGTATGTGTGTTTAAAGAAGTCTTGACAGTGTGAAATCTTTTGTTTTTCCCTATCAGCTGCTAGGAGCACTCTTTTTAGGGTTATACTAACTAAACCCCCCTAACACAGGTTCCCTGTGAAATGTTCTCTGACAGCAAATGCAACGAGTTTGCATCATTTTTCATGAGGAAGATCAATGATATTAGAATGCCGATCAGCTCGTCCTCATGTTACGTGGAGGTCAGACAGCACCCACCACAAAAACTTCAGAAATTAGTCACGATTGTCGGATTTTGAGGCAAATGATGGCAAAACCCTGGAAGAAACTTCAACTTAATGTCTTGACACACTCCCCACAACATTTTTCAAAATAGTTTTTTAACTGTCTGGAAAAAGATCTGCTAGAAATAACACATTTGTCACATTTCTCAAGTCCCTGAAAACTGCAGTTGTCAAGCCCCTTGTAATCTGGATAACGCTATATTAAACTACTACCTACCCATTTAAAATCTTTCTTTCATAGGCAAAATCATTGAAAAGTTTGTTTTCAATTATCTGAACAAATTCTTAAACTCAAATGGCTACTTGGACAATTTCCAGTCTGGTTTCCGACAGCATCACAGCACAGAGACGGCGCTCATACAAGTCAGATATACAAGTCACAAGATGGCGCCGCAGACGGTCGCCTCGGTGTGTGTGTGCGCGTTGTTTTGTTTTGTTTTGTGTTTTAACTCGGTTTTTTGCGATGGTACCTGGAGCTCTTTCACAAGAGATGAGCTCGTGAACATCTCTGCTGTACTGCTCTTTTTATTTTATTTTCTACTTTTAATACATACCGTGTATATATATATTTATATTGCTTATATTTTAATACTTGTTTCTCTTAACTTCTTATATTTAGAGAATGTGTGATATGCGCATACAACACCAAAACAAATTCCTTTTGTATGGGTAAAAAACGTACTTGGCAATAAAGCATTTTGTGATTCTGATTCTCTTAAAGATCCTTAATGATATTCGGCTAAATACTGATTCAGGCAACATATCAGTGCTGGTATTATTAGATCTCAGTGCTGCTTTTGAAACTGTTGACCACAACATTCTCCTAGATAGATTGTAAAACTTGGTAAGGCTCTCTGGGACGGTCCTCAGCTGGTTCAGGTAATATCTAGAAGGGAGGGGTCACTATGTGAAAAACTATGATTCTGAGTGGACATCCATGACGTGTGGAGTCCCACAATGCTCAATTCTTGCACTGCTGCTGTTCAATCTCTATATGTTCCACATGGCCAAATTATGAAAAGAACAAAATTGTGTACCATAGCTCTGCAGACGGCACCCAGCTCTATCTAGCCTTATCGCCAAATGACTACAGCCCATAGACTCCCTGTGCCAGTGCATTGATGAAATGAACAGTTGGATGTGCCGAAACTTACTTCAGTTAAACAATGACAAGACAGAGTGTCACGATTCACTGTTGTCTGCCCTGTGTTTTACCTCTGTCATCTGTTCCCCATGGACTACACTTCCCATCATCCCCTGCTCTGATCACCTCCAGCTGTTCCTTATTGTTTCTCACCTGTGTTTAATGTTCTCATTTGTCTTTGTGTATTTAATGCCCTGATTTATGTTCAGTATTGTCAGTTGTTGAATGTATTTGAAAGTGTTTAGATCTACCGTGTTCTGCCTGTGCCCTTCGTGGATGTTTTCTCTTGTTTACGTTATTGTTTCCCATCGTGGATGTTTGATTTGTTCCTGTGTCTACCCGTTATTTGTATTTGTTTATCTTTTCATTAAAATCCTTGCCGAAAATAGATCCAGCTCTCTTGACTTCTTCCCAAACGTTACACAGAGGTCATTGTATTTGGCAACAAAGGTGAAATTCCCAAGGTGAATACATACCTTGACTCCAAGAGTCTAAAGACAAATAATACATAAATCTTGGTGTCACTTTGCTGTCATACTTTAGTTTCAGAAGTCACATCAAAGCAATAACTAAATCAGCCGACTATCATCTCAAATATAGCCAGAATTAGATGTTTTGTATCCAGTTAAGACTTAGAGAAACTTACCAATAGGGTGGACTACAGCAATGAACTCCTCACTGGCCTTCCCAAAAAGATCATTAGACACCTGCAGCTAATTTAAAAGGCTGCTTCCAGAATTCTCACCAGAACCCCAAAAATCTGAGTTTATTACTCAAGCCCTCACGTCTTTACACTGGCTTCAAGTTACATTTCGAATTGATTTTAAAGTACTATTACTCATTTATAAATCACTCAATGGTCTTGCACCTAAATACATTTCAGATATGCTTGTTAAATATAAATCTAACAGAGCTCTTAGATTATCGTCCAACTCTGAAAATGCATCTGTTTAGCTGTGCATTTATTTACTAAGTACTGTGCTGTACTTACTGCATAATTTCATTTCTGCATTCTTTGTTATTCATTTTAATAATTTAACTTTTTGAATAAATTGTATTTCTTTTTATTCTTATTTCTTGTTCAATTTAAAACCATTAACTGGTTTTCAAATGTATTTGATCTTGTATTTTTTAAAATAATAATAATAAAGTTAAATCAACATTTAATATCACCCTATTCTGAATGCACACACACACACACACACACACAAATCTCTCTCTCTCTCTCTCTCTATATATATAAAAAATAATCATGCATAATTTAAACTATACTTCTCTCTCCACAACCTCTCCATGAGGGTCCCCAAAAATGTTAAATAATTGCCCCATTTCTATCAAATCCCACAACCCCAACCTTCTAGTTGACACCTCCTCGAAAGTCACCACCCTCCCCATCTCCGCACACCACTCTGAGGGCGTTCCATCCCCTCAAAATAACCTGCCTACCAATCATAACACTAACACATTTGTTATGTGTTTATCCCCCATATTAATGTCTGCCCCATTGCCCAAAATACAGGGTCTGGGGAAAAATACAATTTGAGTGACCAATACGTCGCATATAAAAACATGAACCTTCAAACAAAATTATTGGATCTTAACACATCACCAAAAAACATGGGTTGTGTCTCCATCTTCTGATTGGCATCGCCATCAGGTGGGTGTGCCTTTAGGACCAAGCCTATTTAATCTAGAGTGGGTCCAATAGAATCTATGTAAAATCTTAAATTGCATAAGGCGCACCCTTGCATCTCTAGATGCAGACTTTTATGTTTTTTAGAATCCTAGCCCACACTCCCTCCTCCAATACCAAGTTTAAATCTTTCTCCCATAATCTCTTGAGAGAAGTTGAAGCTCCATCCCCCAGACTCTGAATTAGCAGGAAGTAATACACTGATGCCTCATGACCTTTTCCAAAAGCAATAATCACCTCTCCCAGAGTATGTTTAGGGGGTGTATGCTACTCCCAAGAATAGTACAGAGCAGGTGGTGCAGCTGTAAATAAGGATCTGGGAATCCCAAAATGTTGAACCAAATTTTCAAAAGATATCAACACTCCACTCTCATATAGGTCATTGTAGCGCAGAGGAGGGTGGGGTTGGGCTGGAATGACTCACGCCCTAGCCCCAATCAGCCTGATGAGGCAAGCGAGGGATAAAGGCGACCGGAGACAGTTTGAGAGAGAGAGAATTATGGGCAGCTGCCGTGTATGTGTTTATTTGTGTGTTTTTTAAGTTTATCATTAATATCACGTTCAAATGTAAGATAACGGGGTGTAACGTCTAGGTTACGGATGTAACCTCCATTCCCTGATGGAGGGTAACAAGACGTTGTGTTAAAGAAGCGACACTAGGGGTCTCTCTTGAGCGCCTTTTGCATTTCTGATCTATGAGAAAAGGCCAATGAGAAATTGTCAGACAGAATTTGCATGTCCCGCCCCCGGACTCGCCCCCGGCTCGGTTCAGCGATGTGGCCGGGAGGACACAACATCTCGTTCCCTTCATCAGGGAATGGAGGTTACATCCGTAACCTAGACGTTCTGTCGCTCACTTCGATGTAGTGTCGAAGAAGCGACACTAGGGGTCCAATTTAAATCACGCCATGCGCTGAGCCGTGTACGTGTACTGCTGTCACAGGAGCGGGCAGGTATTTTACATGCCAAAGCATCCGGCTGTATCAGACTGCATGTACCCTTTCCCAACGCCCATCAGAGTCTTCTGGTTTTTTACCCCTGTACAGGGGGGAACAAGGTGACGCTGCCAAGCATGGGAGCAGGCCGTGCCAGCCGTGCCTTTTCTCTCTTTACGTTTCTCGCATAGAGCTTAAGCGGCTGGTGCCCTCATACGCATCAGGGAAGGCGATCTTTCCCAGTTTCCTATTCTTTCAGGGGGAAAAGACCCTGCGGAGACCACACCTGCCCAAGCTGGGGGAGGTAAGAGTGGTGAAATACATCACATGGGGTTTTAGGTCACACGTGGAAAGTGGCGCGATGGTAGATCCTGCCTCATTGGGAGGGAGGAGTTGCTACAGACATGGCGAACAGGGGGGAGTGGGAACTGCCCAAGGGAGAAGCGGGTCCGCTCACAAGGGGAACGTACCGCGTAAAATACACACAGGGATAAGTCAATGTAGGAGGCCTGACCTGTAGAGCACCTATTCAAGTACAGGGTAGATTGAGTACCCGCATTGGATTTGGTCGGCGAATTCCTCCGCTGAATTCGCGTACCCAGAGGGCTAGGGAGGAGTCATCCAAGGAGCCGCGTTAGTGGGATCTCCTGGGGTGAGAGCGCCCAATTTTACCTTGGCAGAGGGAAAGGGCACTAGGTGCAAGCGATCCACCCGGTCAGTTTGTCAGTGGGTTACCGAGTTCTACCAGCTCGGACCTGAGAAAACACGGGACGAAACCGATTCAACCCTGAGATTGTAAAATCTCGCAAAGGCATTGGGTGTTGCCCAACCCGCTGCTCAACATATGTCTGCCAGGGAGGTGCCCCTGGCCAGTTCCCATGAGGACGCAACACTTCTTGTTGAGTGTGCTCGGACCCGCAAGGGGGGGGGGGGGGTGGTTACGGCCTGGGTATGATAGGCCAATGTAATGGCATCCACTACCCAGTGGGAAAGCCTCTGTTTAGAGACAGCGTTCCCTTTCCGCTGTCCGCCAAAGCAGACAAAGAGCTGCTCAGAACATCTAAAGCTCTGCGTGCGGTCCAAGTAGATATATCGGATACAGCAACGAAGGGGCTGGGCCTGCCTTCTCCCGGGGCAGCGCTTGCAGGTTCACTACCTGGTCTCTGAAGGGGGTGGTAGGAACCTTGGGCACGTAGCCCGGTTGCGGTCTTAGGATCACATGAGTGTCTGCCGGACCGAACTCCAGGCAAGTGTTGCTGACATAGAATGCTTGCAGGTCCCCGACCCTCTTGATGGAGGCGAGCGTGATCAGGAGGGCCGTCTTCAGGGAGAGGGCCCTGAGCCCGACTGATTCTAGCGGCTCGAAGGGGGGTCCCGAGAGGACCACTGAGAGATCCCAGGAGGGGAACAGGCTTGGCCGGGCGGGATTTATCCTCTGGGTGCCTCTTAGGAACCTGATAGCTAAGTCGTGCTTACCCAAAGACTTGCCGTCTACTGTGTCGTGGTGGGCAGCGATAGTGGCTACATACACCTTCAAAGTGGAGGGGGACAGCCTCCCCTCCAACCTCTCCTGCAGGAATGAGAACACTGACCTAACTGCGCAACTCTGTGGGTCTTCAGCCTGGAAAGAACACCAATTTGCGAACAAGCGCCACTTCAGGGCGTAAAGTTGCCTGGTAGAGGGGGCTCTGGCTTGGTTGTTTGTGTCTACGATGGCAGGTGGTAGATCAGCTAGATCTTCCGCATCCCATCCAGGGGCCAGAAGTGGAGGTTCCAGAGGTCTGGGTGCGAATGCCAGAGCATGCCCCCTCCCTGAGAAAAAAGGTCCTTCCTCAGGAGAATTCACCAGGGAGGGGCTGTCTCGAGGAGTACAAGATCCAAGAACCAAGTCCGAGTGGGCCAATAGGGGGCCACTGGAGTGACTTGTTCCTCATCCTCCCTGACCTTGCACAGCATCTGTGCAAGAAGGCTCACTGGGGGTAATTCGTACTGGCGCAGCCCCGTGGGCTAGCTATGTGCCAGCGCGTCTGCCCCAAGGGGAGCCTCCATTCGGGCGTACCAGAGAGGGCAGTGGGAGGTCTCTCGGAAGGCGAACAGGTCCACCTGAGCCTTGCCAAACCGTTCCCAAATCAGCTGGACCGACTGGGGGTGAAGCCTCCACTCTCCGCTGGGCAAGCGTTGTCGTGATAGCACGTCCACCACCACGTTGAGGTTGCCTGGGATGTGAGTGGCACACAACGACTTGAGTCACTGCTGGCTCCAAAGGAGGAGACGACGGGCGAGTTATGACATGTGGCAGGAGCGTACACCGCCTTGGTGATTTATGTACACTACCGTGATGTTGCTGTCTGATCGAATCTAGTAGGAGAAACCTCCGCAGGGCAAAAAGTACAGCTAACAACTCTAGGCGGTCTCATATGCATCAACCCCAGCTACCACCGCAGAGGATGCCTTATGCCCCAGGAGCCTCTGGAAAAGTCAATTGGCTCTGTATCCTGAGAATTTAGAAAAGGAATAATTAATTCTGTGGAGGCAAGGCATATATCTAGTGGGGTCAGAGACAAATAATAAAATATTAGCATAAAGCAAAAGCTTATGCACCATACCTCCCACCACCAACCCCAGAAAATCATCCTCCTTTCTTAATGTGGCTGCTAATGGTTCCAGGGCAAGACAGAACAATAATGGGGAAAGAGGGCAACCCTGCTGGGTGCCCCTATCCAGAGAAAAATTATCTGAAATTAATCCATTTGTTTGTACCACTGCTACCGGGTGCATATAAAGTAACTTAATCCATCCAATAAAAGTATGACTGAACCTGTATATTTCCAAAATCTTAAAAAGATAATCCCATTCCACCATATTAAACACCTTTTCAGTGTCAAGAGAGATGACAGCGACCGGATTCACCACTGGCCACATGATATTGATGAAATGCCTAATGTTATCAGAAGAGCCCAGAATAAACCCAACCTGATCAGGCCGTCGCACACAGTGCCCCAACTCGAGTTGGAGGCATCTGTCATAACCACAACACACCTGGACACTTGCTGTAGGGGGACTCCGGCCCGCAAGAACGCAAGGTCTCTCCAAGGGCTGAAGAGGCAGCAGCAGGCCGGCGTGATAGCCATGCGATGTGTGCCGTGGCACCATGCATACCTCGGGACTCGAATCTGAAGCCAGTGCTGTAGCGGTCTTATATGAATGAACCCTTGAGGCGTGACTGCCGCTAAGGATGCCATATGCCCCAGGAGCTTCTGAAAGTATTTCAGTGTGACTGCTGTTCTCTGCCTGGATAAGTTCAGGCATTTTAGCACTGACATTGAGACTGAGTCTTACTCCATGCCGAGAAAAGAGATGCTCAGAACCGCGTAGAGCTTGCTCTTTTCCACATTGACCCAAAGCCCTAAACGGCTGAGGTGCTTGGTGCTAACTCCCTGTGTGCACACAGTATCTCTCAAGAGTGCACTAAAAAAATAAAGAGGTAACTGAGTATGTGAATGCTGACTTCCCTTAATGGGGCAAGGGCTGCCTCTGCGACCTTCGTAAAGATGCAAGGGGACAGGGACAGACCGAAGGGGAGGACCTTGTACTTATATGCCCGACCGTTGAACGCGAACTGTAGGAAGGGTCTGTGTCAATGTCAAATCGAGACATGAAAGTACACGTCCTTCAGGTCTACCACCGCAAACCAATCTTGATGCCGGATGCACGTCAAAATATCACGTCAGCATCTTGAACGGGAGTCTGTGCAAGGCCTGGTTCAGAACTTGCAGGTCCAGGATTGGCCGCAAACTACCACCTTTCTTCGGAAAGATGAAGGGCTGTAAAACCCTTGCCTCACCTAGGCTGGAGGAACAGGCTCTATCTCCGGTGGTGAAGTGCGATCTCCGCACATAGGACAGTGGCGTTCTCGCCCTTCACCACCCTGAAATGAACGCAGCAGAACCGGCGCAGTTGCCTGGCGAATTTAATCGGATAGCCGAGTTGGATGGTTCTGGCCAACCATTGAGACGTGTTGGAAAGGGCTAGCCATGTGTCCAAACTCCGGGCAATGGGCACTAATGGAAGGATCACATCTGACATACCTGGGGGTGGGGCCTCATAGTGGCGGGGAACGATGCTACGACCCGAGGTGGCTGCGCTGAAGGAGCCCTCGAAGCAATTACCTTGCTCTGCATACCCAGCGTATGGTGGGCCGGCGACTGAGGAGGAGGGCCTCTTGGGCTGTCCTCGAGACTCGTCACCACTGCCTGGCTGGGGGTTATTTTTTATGTGTTACAGCGGGGCATGTGAAGGCGGGGAGCTGCATTCGTGAGGCCCTGGCTGCGAGCGTTCGGTGTCCGGTCGCCGGCGGTGTGACCAAAGGAGTAAGGAAACTGCTCTTTTTTTGACAATGTTGGTACCGCAGCCCATCCGGGGTGTAGCGAACATAAAAGAAAAGGGGAACAAAAGATTCTCCTGCCGGGCCTCCACTTGGGGTTCTTAGCGGCGGGTCAAGAGTCGGGGGGTGTAGCTTTCCTGCGGGGGACTCTACACCAGGGTAGAGAGCTTGGTTCAGGCTGGGGCGGAGGTGCTGGGACTTGTGTCGCCGCAGGGGGAAATCCTCGGTGAACACACGGTGTGCGCACTCTTGAACCGTGGTGGGGCAAGATGTGCTGGATGGATTCGGTCTGTTGCTTCACCACTGAGAACTGCTGGACAAAGTCCATATTTCAGTGCATATAGCCACACTGGTGGCAGCTGTTATTTACACTTAGGTGCAAACAGTCACTGCTTTAATTCATTAAAATAAATGCGATTTTATCGCACTACTTTATTTCTGTGTCTGATTTAGGATGGGCAGAACTCTCGATCTAGCAACCCGTAGATTGTTAACTGTTTTGTTCTCCTTCCATCTGAAATTTGCATAGCAAAAATCAATGACAGCTTTAAAAAAGTAAGCAATTTTTTGGGATAATCCACTGCTTGCTCTGAGTCGGGTGATTATTTGCCTCATCATTGTGAATTAAAACCTTTTAATACACACCAGCCATGGATTATTACTTACATATAAATATTATTCCAAAATAAATGTACTGAGAATACAGACCACAGTGAACAAACTAAAGGTGAAGGCTAAACATTCAAGAAATATTTAATCACAAAACTGTTTTATTTCTAGCAGTTTGTTACGTCCCTCGTTATTGAGATGATATTTGTCTAGGAATATTATTGGACATAACACATATTTTGCATTTGCGTGTGTGTCAGTACAGTAGCGGGACTCCGCAAAAGAAAAGAAACAGACAACAACCCAAACTTCAGTTGAAAGGTTTTAATTCCTTAACTGCAATAATAGTGAAGTAGTAGTAAAATAAAGTAATAAAGTAATGAAGTAATACAACATAGCAAAATAATAATCAAATCAACAAACCGTCTGGTGGAGAGGAAGGAGGAAGAGAGTGGTGCTTAAATCAAAGAACTGAATATAACAAAAACAACCCTTTAACTAAAGTTAAAGAACTAAACTAACCAACAACAAAAGATGTAGAAAGAAAACGTCTTCAGCATCGAAACGCCATAACTAACCTATACTAACTAAAAAAACAGAAAACATACATAAGTAGCACAGCTCCTTACACTAGTGCGTCTAATACAGTTTATAAACTACGTGTGCAAAAATGTAAGTCGCGACCTGCTTACCTGACTCACAACCTCTCCCGCCAGTCTACATAGTGTTGGACAGGAACGGAGATGAAAATGTCATATGCGCAACAAACATTTGACCGTGCACATCAAGCACATACCCAGAGCGCACATATCAAGAACACAAACAAAGAGGACTGATCTATCTGCCAGATCATAGAAGCAGCAAACTCCAGACACTGATCAGTCTCTTAGACTGGTCTCCCAAACAAGGAAAACCGTCCTCACAGAGCACGCAGGCTCTCTCTCTCTCAAACCCAGAGTCTGTCTCGACTGTCGCCATTGAAGTTGGAGTCATTCATAAATCAGCCGGCAACAGGTGATTGGTGGCGCGATTCCAGACGTCAGCAGATTGACAGGCGGAGCTTCCAATCAAATTCCACACCTGAAACGGAGTACACAGACATACACGCATACGCAGCAACATATACAAAAACATAACTACGTAGCGTGGCGTACGTAACACTCACCCCCTTAAAACTCAACCCAAAGCAGTATTTAAGCTCTAGATAAGGTCAGCAATGATATTTTCTGAACCCTTTTTATGCTTTATGATTAGGTTATAATTTTGCACAATCAATGACCAACGCATAAGACGTTGATTCTGATTGTACATTCTGGACAAGAACACTAACGGATTGTGATCCGTGTACACAGTAACAGGCAGAACAGATGAACCCACATAAACCTCAAAAAATTGTAATGCCAGAATTAGACCTAAAGCTTCCTTCTCGATAGTAGAATAATTTCGCTGGTATCGGTTGAATTTTCGAGAAAAGTAACAAATTGGATGTTCAAAACCAACATCATCTTCTTGAATAAGAACAGCTCCCATGCCTAAAGCACCAGCATCCACTTCCAATTTAAAACAACGTGTAATGTCCGGAGCAGCAAGAACAGGTGCACTGGTCAACAACAGTTTTGCTCCATCAAAAGCTTGTTGACATGTGTCGGTCCAAATAAAAGCATTCGCGGGACTTAAGAAACAAGTCAGAGGGTGTACTACAGTGGAGAAATTCCGGCAGAAACCTCTGTAGTAACCGGCCATACCTAAAAACGACGTAACTCTCGTCTTGTCGTTGGAACAGGAAAGTCAGCAATAGCAGATAATTTGGTACTAACAGGGCGGACTTGACCTTGACCTTGACCTACGTCTTTGCCCAAATAAGTAATCGTTGCTTTACCGAATTCGCACTTAGCCAGATTAATTGTTAGAGAAGCGTCAGCCAACCTTTCAAAAACTACCCGAAGGACAATCAAATGCTCAGACCAATCCAAAGAATAAATCACTAGATCATCAAGGTATGCATTACGATTTTTAACTCCTGACAATACAATGTTTACAAGGCGCTGAAAGGTTGCTGGGGCGTTTCGCAGCCCGAACGCCATAACCCGGTACTGCAGAAAGTTATCCGGAGTAACAAAAGCTGAAATTTCCGCAGCTCGAGCGGTCAATGGTACTTGCCAATACCCTTTCAGCAAATCTAATTTCGTAACAAATTTAGCAGAACCCAAATTATCAATACAATCTTCCATCCTCGGAAGAGGATAGCTATCCGGAACAGTCACAGAATTTACTTTTCGATAATCTGTGCAAAACCGAAATGTACCATCCGACTTTGGAACAAGAAGACAAGGAGAACTCCATGGACTATAGCTATGTTCAGCTAAGTCATTCCTCAACAAATAATCAACCTCAGTCTTCATCACAGAACGCTTAAAACCATTCACTTGGTAAGCGTGTTGCTTAATAGAAGAAGTACACGTCACTTGGATATCATGTTGTAATACATGCGTTTGAGTTGGCACATCACTAAACAGCATGGGAAATTCTCGAATTAATTGCATCACGTCCTGTTTCTGTGACTCAAGCAAATTATCAAGGTTTACGGACAAGTTTTTCAGAATTTCTGAATTCGAAAGTCTACCACATTCTGAAAAATCATTACAAAGTGTCACACCATCCTCAGGATCACACTCACCAGGAGAAGACAGCAACCCCTCGACATTCACTTCAGTAGAATCAGACACTGCAACAACAGCAGCAGCCGAAACATCAGTAGGAACAGCAACAAGCTTTTCTTCCGCAAATTTCTCAAACACTTTTCGAGAATAATATAATTTCAACATGTTAATGTGGCATGTTCGAAACTTCCGCTTGCGGTCAGGCGTGTGTATTACAAAATCAGTCTCACTCAATCTCTTTGATACCTTATATGGACCAGAGAAACGAGCAGTCAGAACCAAACCTGGTACTGGTAACAATACCAACACTTCATCGCCAGGTTTAATTTCATGCACAACAGCTTTCTTATCATACCATTATTTCATACCCTCCTGAGCAGTAGACAACGATTTTCGTGCAAATGAACATGCTTTATGTAGACGTTCTCGAAATTGACTAACATAATCAAGCACATTTCATTCAGATGACTTTGTCTCATTCAACATCCCGTCTTTCAGCACCTTCAACGGACCTCGTACAGTGTGACCAAATACTAAGTCTGCTGGACTGAAACCCAGAGATTCTTGAGTCACTTCACGAATTGCAAACAATACTAACGATACTCCGCCGTCCCATTCTTTACCAGAGCTTAGAAAGTACTTTGAATGACCTGCTAACTCATGATCATGTGCCATACTCAATATTTGCTTTCGATAGACAGTAGGCAAAACGATCTGACACACAACATCCCACTCGTTCTCCCCATCTCTATAAGGACGCCATTTCCTTAACAACAACCCATTTTCGATCACGTATTCAGCCACGTTAATTTTACCATCTTTTGGACTCTCAGCAGCCGAAAAACATTTCGTTAGCGACACATCCTCTCTTTGTGCAATCTTAATCCCGTCATGAGAAATAGGTTCAGCTAACAATTCAAAGTCGGCCACTGCTGTAACAGAATGTCTGTCATCTCTAACATTTTCAGTATCTTTTAGATCTGAACCAAAATTATCCTCTGTGAACACAGGTGACATAAAAGAATCGGCCAGAACAATGTCATCTCCAATTCTGCGTTGTTGAGAACGCGTAACTACGTTAGCAGCAAATACATCCGGAAAATTATCAGAAATGTCATCAGCAGGAATAAAACAGTCAGGTCTATCAACGACTTCGAGCATAGGAGACACTTTACCTCCCGCCAAATCATTTCCAAGAATAAATGCAACAATGATTACAGATAATAGATTGTCTTGATCATCTGTCATAGCACCTCAGAAAACAGTGTCTAATCATTTTCCTCATGTGCAACTTCAATCCTTCTCTGTCATAGGTCATGAAGAGCTAACAAAACTTATCAAAACATCAAAAGCCACAACATGTTCGTTAGATCTATACCAACTAAGCTCTTAAATGAGGTATCTCCTGTAATTTCAGAACCTCTTCTTAATATTATTAACTCCTTGCTATCCTTAGGACATGTCTCAAGAAACTTTAAAATGGCAGTTATCAAACCGCTTATTAAGAAGCCACAACCTGATCCTGGAGATCTGGTTAATTATAGACCGATTTCAAATCTCCTGTTTATGTCAAAAATACTAGAAAAGGTAGTATCCTCCCAAATATGTTAATTTCTACAGAGAAATAGTATATATGAAGAATTTCAGTCAGGATTTAGGTCTCATAACAGTACAGAGACTGCACTTATCAGAGTTACAATTGACTTGCTCTTATCATCTTATCGCGGCTGCATTTCTCTTCTAGTGCTTTTAGATCTTAGTGCTGCATTCGACACGATAGATCACGACATTCTCTTGAATAGGCTGGAGAATTATGTTGGCATTTGTGGAGTTGCATTAGCATGGTTTAGGTCATATTAAGCAGACCGCTACCACTTTGTCTATGTAAATGACGAATTGTCAATCCAACAAAAGTAAAATATGGAGTGCCACAGTTTTAGGGCCTCTGCTTTTCTCCATGTATATGCTTCCCCTGGGAGATATTATCAGGAATTGTGGAATAAGTTTCCACTGCTATGCCGACGATACACAACTTTATATTTCTTCAAAACCTGATGAGATTTCACAATTCTCCAAATTAGCAGAGTGTATCAATGAAATAAAAGATTGGATGGCCAGAAATTTCCTTCTACTCAAATCTGACAAACCATAAGTATTAATTACTGGACCAAAAACCTCTAAAAATAAGCCGCTAAAATATAATTTGACTCTCGATGGATGTACTGTTACATCATCTTCAATAGCAAGAAATTAGGTGCTATATTTGATACCAATCTGTCCTTTGAAAATCAAATTACCAATGTTTGTAGAACAGCGTTCTTCCACCTAAGAAATATTGCTAAATTATGACACATGCTCTTTGTTGCTGATGCCGAAAAACTAATTTGTTTTATTGTAATGCATTACTGGGAGGATGTCCTGCAAGATCAATAAATAAACTTCAATTGGTTCAAAATGCAGCAGCCATAGTGCTAAAGAGAACCAAGAAATATGATCATATTAGGCCCATTTTATCATCGTTACATTGGCTACCTGTTAAATTCCATATTCATTTTAATTCAGAATTAATTCTGTTAACTACGTACAAAGCTTTGAATGGTCTCCACAGTACTTAAGTGACCTTCTACCACACTATATTCCATCATGTTCATTACGATCACAAAATTCTGGCCGGTTAATAGTTCCTAGAATATCTAAATCCACAAAAGGAGGTAGATCCTTTTCATATTTGGCTCCTAAACTATGGAATAGTTTCCCTAACACTGTTCAAGATGCAGACACACTCTCTCAGTTTAAGTCTAGACTAAAGACTCATCTATTTAGCCAGGCATACACCTAATTTATCCTCCAACCCACAATTAGGCTGGTTTAGTTGGGTCTCCCAGAACCAGAAACCAGAAACATTGATCATGCTTTATAACTCTGCAATAAATTGAATGGCATCTATGCTAATATAATTTTATTTGTTTCCTTGTCACAACCTCGGGACTCCTATCCTGAGGTCACCAGAACCGGCTGGATCCAGCACCATTCCTGCTTCATGTTGGACTCCACTGCTACATGTCGTTGAATGATGATGACTAAATGCAGCCGGTGCCAGCCAAACATCACTTCAGTCTATTATGATGGACTTCAGAGGATAAACTGATGCCAACTCCAACCATAAGACATGGGATACTTCATATGCCATTGTCTGAACCTTGGATTTAGGATGGACCACACTGAACCTCACCGAAATAACCGGCCAGGTCGAACTGCGTTTCACATCCCTGATCTCTGCCTGCATCACCTCCGTCTATTGATGGACTACGATCTTGAAATGGAATACAACTGCCCCCCACAGTGAGTCTGGTTTAGGGTTATGGTGGGGTTAGTCAGAGGGGAACTGGCCCCCACAGTGAGTATGGTTTAGGGTTATGGTGGGGTTAGTCAGAGGGGAACTGGCTCCCACAGTGAGTCTGGTTTAGGGTTAGGGTGGGGTTAGTCAGAGGGGAACTGGCCCCCACAGTGAGTCTGGTTTAGGGTTAGGGTGGGGTTAGTCAGAGGGGAACTGGCCCCCACAGTGAGTCTGGTTTAGGGTTAGGGTGGGGTTAGTCAGAGGGGAACTGGCCCCCACAGTGAGTCTGGTTTAGGGTTAGGGTGGGGTTAGTCAGAGGGGAACTGGCCCCCACAGTGAGTCTGGTTTAGGGTTATGGTGGGGTTAGTCAGAGGGGAACTGGCCCCCACAGTGAGTCTGGTTTAGGGTTATGGTGGGGTTATTCAGAGGGGAATGCCGGATTTTCTGTAAAGCTGCTTTGAAACTGTGTTGTTTTTTTTTACACTTTTCTTTTGAAAATCTCTGCTTTAAAGAGTCGTGATGTGGGCTGTTGACATGAGGTGGCTTGATATTTGTTACGTTCATTTCATTAATTACTTTGAGTTATTGTGACAGCCAATAAGCGCACAAGTTGAGCCTGAACTAATTTTTGCTTCTTTGGGAGCCCCACGAAAAGGTGCATGATTCATGAACATTTCATATTAATAAAAACAAACATCTTCCACTTTTATTGAGATATTTCCAGCAACAAATCCAGTTACTCTGTAGCGACACTTTTTACCACAGAATTATTAGACATAGATTGCACACCTTGACAGAAACTCCATAAGTGTGGGTTAGGTTAGGTTAGTTATACTTTACACACACACACACACATATATATATATATATATATATATATATATATATATATATATATATATATGTTTATTTATACATAATTTTTTCCAGATTGCTGTAGCTGCATTATTTTCACTGTGTTTTAACTTTCACTTTTGCACATATTCTGGACAATTTCTTGTTTTCATTAATTTTGTTTCACTAAATAAACATTCACACATGGTTATGGTGTGTAGTTGACATGATATTTTAAGCATTGTCATCAGTGACCTGCGATGTGACATACTTTCTTCATCTAAAACTATTTTAAACCGCATATGATTGTATTTGTTAACATGAACAAACAATGAACCATACTTTATGTATGTTCATTTCAACACACAGTATGCTAATGCTTTTTTACATCAAAGTTTTAGATGTTAACATGCATTAATGCAATAAGAATATGAATAAACAAAGAACAGGTGTGTTTTTATAAATTAACATTAACAACGATGAATAAATGCTGTAAAATCATGTTGTGCTTTGTTAGTTCGTGATTCATACTGCATTTACTTTTAACAAATAGAACCTTATTGTAAAGTGTTACCCTGTAATTACTATTCTTGCAGTTGTCATGACATCATATTGATCCATCTGGATCGCTTGTTTTCAGTAGTTTTTACTGTGGCTTCCTTTTGAGACAGGAGACAGAAAACAGTTCAGCGGTGTCATGTCACCAGGAAAACTGGATACGGAATAAAACCAATAATACTGTCCCTGTCATTATCATATTTATAGGATGCAGTTCTGGAATATGGTGGCATTGGAGGACAATGGATTCATGGTAGCCTCACGTTTAATTCTTCACAAGTTTTTTGCAGTTAACTAGCACCTTTTCTTCTCCATGTATTTTTTGAGCCCCAGTTGACTATTTGCAACAAAAAGTTTGATTGTTCGGTGGTCACGCCTCAATAGTTTAGCTATTTCAAGAGTGTTGCAAGCATCTGAAAGGTATTTTACAATATTTGACTTTTCAGTGTCAGTTAAATCTCTTTTTTGGCCCATTTTACCTGCCTAATAATTATGCACACCTTGATCTATTCATTTTGCCACACCCTCCATCATTACACGAATACATATCACCTCAAAATGATTGAATCCAATAAGCATTCAAGTTTATATGGTATGGAGTTAGAAAATGTGCATGGAAATAATGATAAGATCAGAATACTCACTTGCCTAATAATTGTGCACGCGGTGTACAGCAGTGATGTGTGTCCAAAGACGAGATCCACACAATCCATTTGTCATTGAATAATATCTCCTTTAATAATCAAAAAATAAGAACAGAAACACTTTATTCTAATCACACATAGTGCGGATAGCTAAAGAAACCATGCATGTTGTCTGTGGCTGATCTGCCACTATTCTTAAAGAAACAGTAGCGTTTTAGCTCCTGTTCTGCATATCAATGTAAATACTTGTAAATTATGAATGTAAACAATACATATGAAATAAAACACATGTATGCAATATAATATATGCAATTTTAAGATATCATATTTATTGACGGAATACAAAAAAAGCTGTAATGTGACCAAAATGATGAAAAACTTGTGACAATAATAAATGTACACCAGCACTATAGAGAGTAACCTGACTGGCTGCATCACCTCCTGGTACGTTATCAGCACAGTCTCATCACTGTCATGACTGCTATGTTGCTCAGAACTGCACCCAAGACTTTCACTCACTTTTGCACTGTGTATATGGTTGAGTGACAATAATGGGAGTTGATTTGATTTTTGAAATGTGTAAAATGAATATATTCACAATGTACCAATTTAAAATGTCCTCTGAAAAAATAACATCATTAGCTGAGAGAGAATTTCTTTCATATGTGCAAAAAGGGCTTTTTAACTGAAAAATACCCCAGTTACGTCAGAACTCAATCTTTATCAATACCTACCACTAATGGAGATTGGTAAAGGGATGTCAATAGATCAAAGCGATACTCTTTGATCGATAATGATTGTCGTGGAATATTCACGATGAGTCTCTCTAAGTTGTAAGAAAACTCTCGGAGTCCCAAGTTCCAGATGCCAAAATTATAGTTTATTGAACACCAACAAACTACATGAGACCGGTCAGCTGTCCGTTCTGCTTTCATTATCCTAAGTTCCCAATTATATACCTTTTTTGTTATCTTTCTGCTCCTTATCTCTAGCCAATGAGATTATTTCCCTCAATTCTTTCCCTTGCCACCAATATGTTTTATGTTCCTTGCTAATTAAATATTGGTGGAAAATCCCTCGCTCATCTATTTTTTAAAAACATGTATCTTTCACATTCAGCTAATTACCTCTCATATTTTGGACATATTCCATAGTTCATAGAAGGGGCACTTCAATTTAGAAACATCTGTGTACGAGAAAAAACAGCCATGTCCTCATCACATATCCTTAACCCTTGATCTACAGGTCAGTGTGCCCTCTTGATGAGGGGGCTTCTTTTGCTCACACACACAATATTATTAGATCAATGAAAAGGAGCACAAGCTCTAAAGATATTCATTATACTTTCAGTTTGTTAGGGCAAACACTATGACCGATTGAGAGATATCTCTCTTGCCAAAAGTATCTTTTTAATTAATTTGACCACCTGTTGTTTTTACTCCTTATACATAACCTCCCTTGTTACAACTGGGTACTTTCTGTGGTTTTTGCAGCAACAAAACTTTTAGTAACCTCAAATGCTCTTTCCTGGGTCACACAAGGCCAGGAAACTCACATAAGTACTTTGATATAAAAACATACTATAATATTTAAAAATATACTACATGATCAATATTTATGACCATGTTAAATTATATTTAGTGAACACATCTTTGGTTTTGTGTCAGAGCTCTTCAGCCTTACTGATGATGCTGATGAACGAACTTACAATAGAAACACTGAGAAACACACTGACCTTTACCACCATAGACATGAGAGGGACATGTATTCAGAATGTTGCTCAATCAATAATACCTTTTTCAATGAAACATTCTTCAAATGTTCCAGTATATTATATTCAGAATGTTTACAATTTTACATTCATATACACAAGCTTGCATTCTGACTCTTTTATGAGGGTTTTGTAAATACACCAAACTTATTTGTTTTCTAGTAGGAGATACATGTAGTGAAAAGAACATTGTACCCAAATAAAATCAAAAAGCGTCAAATATCCATTGCTCATTAGAGCAATAACTCTATGCAAAGCTTGAGGTTAAACATCGACATTATTTGTATAACTAAATAAGTAAAATGATCACGAGAATTATGAAGCAGCTTCCGGTCTCATTTTGTAGGGATCTCCGTCGAGAGAAAGAATAACCCGATCACTGATACTGATAGTTTTTTTTTTTTATTATTATTATTTTTAACTCAAGTACATTTGAAAGACAATGTGCTTAGTGCGGAACTCTTGTTTGGTTGTGGTTTCTTTAGGGTCTCATTTCACTGTCGCACATCACTGCAGACTCGCGTTCACACATTTAAACAACGCGCGTGTGCTCATTTATGTCATTCATTTAATCATATATTCATTCATTTAAGATGGAAAGTGATACGTTCGATATTCTGGATCAGGTTGGGTAAGTGTAAGAAATTACGTTTTAATGAGATTTCACTGTTTAAACCTGAAGTGTGTCATTTGTTTTGGAATATTAATTACTGTCTCGTATCTCAGTGTAATGTTTAACTATAAGTAATCCATTTGTAATTTGACTTCTTAAAGAGTGTAAACAACACTGACTCTGTGAGCTTTCAAAACATTAATCTGGTTCTGACTTCAACCAATAGTGTGAGTTGAGGGCGGGACTATCTGTTCATCCGACCAATGGAGGACAGGGTGAGTGTTCAGGAAATCTGTAAACGCCGTTTATTTTTGCTTGGTTACACTAGTGGTGAAGAAATTACACACTTCAGCTTTAAAACTTTATAATTATTTTCTGAAACGGATAAAAAAATGATCATGTGTAATTGTCAGATATGATATTTAATAGTTATATACAATGTGTATTTACTGTGTTATTGTCAGGTATGATGTTTAATAAATGCTTTATTGTCAGGTATGATGGGCCACTGACAGATGAGCAGTCTCTGTTGGCTGTGTGTGGGCGGGGCTTCAGCTCATCTGAATATGTTAATCTGATGAAGTGGATCTCATCCAGACTCACACACATTACTGGTACACTCACAGAAGAACCCCTCATCACAGGTGTGACGCACTCGCATATACACACACACACACACACACACACACACACACTCACATACATTCTCAATTTTTAGAGTAAGTGCAACAAATAAGTAACACAAAATGACAATTAAGTAACATTTATGGCCTTTCAAAAATATTCAGTGACCAATATGGCCACCCTTCTTTTCAATAATGGCCATGAGCTTTCCATCCATGAGTCTGACAGTTTCTTGATCTGTTCACAATCAACTTTAGCTGAAGCAGCAACCTCAGCCTCCCAAACGCTGTTTAAAGAGGTGTATTGTCTTCCCTCTCTGTAAATCTCACGTTTGAGAAGGCCCCACAAGTTCTCAGTAGGATTTAATTCAGGTGAGGAAGGGGGTCAAGTCATTATTTGGGCATCTGCCAGCGTCTCAATAAGAACAAAGGTGTTTGTGTAGTTGTGATGTCCATGTTCAGCTTTATTGTCATTCAACCATATGCAGAGGTGACACAGACTACAGTGCATACAGTGTTTCCCCTAGGTTTACAGCTTTGGGGGTTGGGGGTTGGGGGTTGGGGGGGGGGGGGGGGGTTGGTTGGTTGGTTGGGGAAAATTGACACAAACACTTAAAGGAGTCATGGTGTTCATTTGTTTCTTTTAATGGCAGCAGTGAATATATTAACTGAACAATTATTTGAACTGTACATTAAACTTTGGAACATTTATTTTTATGTAATTTATCCACAAAGTGTGCAGCTTTTGTCACTGCAGTGTATCTTTCTGGGCTTCTGGAAGAACATTTCCAGAGCCTCTTGATATGGGAAGTCAGAAATGTCTGGCCCATTTATTGAGATCCGCATGCATGCTGCAAGATGGTCTCCTTGCAGCCTATTGTGGATGTTTGTCTTGACCTGCAAATGCATTATCTGTTAAATGTGATAGCTTAACATATAGCTAAAAGCAGCAAATCCTATTGTGAAAAGTTTGTATTACCCTGAATACATGTATTACATGAACATGGTTGAGAAGTCCCTTTCACAGTTTCACAGTTTACACTACTGACTGGGACCATCAGAGCAATAGAAGCCAGCAGGCTCATAGTTGGGTACAGGACACCAAACTCCTCATATTTTGAGGACAGTTCAGACAGTATTGCCCGCTGTGTCTTGTTCTGAAAAGGTTAAAAATGATATCAGTAACACAGTGTAGTGTTCATGATAATGTCATGTAAAAATGCCACATTTGTAAGTTACCTTTAGTGGACCTGAGACCACTTGCTCCTTGAAATAAGCCCATTCTTCAAGGACTGTTCCAAAATCGACACAGGAACAAAACTTCTCTACCAGTATCCTCAGTTTATTTCGACACGTTGGAAAACAGGAGCAAAAAGTACTTTTGAGGAAGGTATTACATTGAAATTTGGGGAGGCTTAAAACACAGACACAAAAAAAGCCAATTGGCAGTTGTAAGCCACACAGCCAAGTGTCCTCTGAAATCACACTAGCTGTCACTACTACTATTAATTAGAAAGCCATTGCTCTGAAAAATATTTGGTGAATGATACATAGACAACTATGTAACTATGTATTTATAGTTATATGAAGTTTGTGAACACCTCAGAATTAATGGAGCACGGTAACCACAATCTTCAAACCATTGTCTGCCTCAGTCATAAATGCTTGCCTGCCCAAATGGCTCTCAGGTAGGGATTTTATCCGAGTGTGACTGCCTTTGGCTATGTAGACACCAATCAACCTTGAGTCACAGGGCTGCATGAAGTATGGCTCAAGTCGATCATAGACCCGACTTTTTAATCTTTTCTGTCTCACCAGATACTGCAACAACTTCACAGCACTCTAGATCAGAGTGTAGACGTTGTTGTTTTTTTAAATTTTATTTCTACAGTCTTTTTTTGGTTCAGGATCTATCTTTCTATCTTGTCTGCTTCCCTAAGCCGCCTCACAATCTGTGAGAGAGGATTTCGCCCAGAACGAAACTGCATAGTATGCGTGTAGGCAGCGGCGGTACTGACAATAGAATATTACACCATATGAAAGAAAAATAAATCACAATTAGCAAAACTGCAGCATCCCACAAATTGAAATAAATGTAAAAAAGAAGGATGCTATTTCACATGTGTATTTAAAGTATAACTTTTTAATGTATATAAACAAAGTGCATATAAATGTAACCATTCAAAACGAATACAATCTGAACAGCATAATAAATTGGCTCCGCCCTCCCTCACGCATCTTTGGTTCATTGGTTGACACTGCGTGTCTGACAGGATCAAAAGGTGTGGCTCTTAGTCTGAGCAGACAGTCAGAACAAATATGTGTGTGATTGAGCCTATATTATTTTATTTTTTCGTTCTTTGAATTAGTTAATTATATTAATTTAAATCTTTTGATTGTTCTTAATTTTTTTAAATATTTTTATTAATAGATCCGGCTCTTCTGATATGCGAGCCGGCTACCAACGTTCACCTACAAGAGTCGGCTCTTAGAGAATCTACTAAAGTCGAGTAGATTCGCGAACGACCCATCACTATTGACTGGACTTTTGCTGCTTGTCAGGGAAAGGGCGTGCAGCACTTGGGCTCTTTTCTGTACTTGGACTCGGATCAGTAGCGCTACTCCGGGTGCTACTTACAGGAGAGCGAGTGTTGCCATCTTCACCACCCTGGGAGCATTTAAAAAACACAGATTTTTTTGTCTTCTTTTCAGGTGATTGACGCAACATATTTCCGACGCACGCTTTCTGTCTGCTGGTGGGAGTGTGTGATGGGGAGTCGACTCCAAAGAGTCGATTCCTCGACACTGAATAGCCCCAGACTCGGGGTCGACTCCATCACAGGAATCGACTCTTGGTGTCAACTCTGTTACTGTGTCCGAAATCACTCACTTGTGAGTGTCTAATCTCTATAAAAATGATATTTTTGCAGTAAAGTCGAGTAGATTGTATATTTTTTACATTTTGAGTGTATTACTATTTGTTATATGTTGAATTAATGTGACGTTATATCACGACCGTAGTCTCAAAGTCTAGTGTGTCCGCGGCATCACACCATGCCAGAGAGCTGTCGTAGAAACTTTGTATTTATCCTACATGTAGCTTGTAGCTTATCTCTTTAGAAATAGATAACAGTCCTAGTGACTCTAGTTTGTAATTATGCATACATCCGTACCAGAAAACCTGGAATTGAATACCCCTATGCTCACCTGTGTGCGCGTGAACGTGTCTGTGTGTGTGCACATAGGGGCGGAAACTCCGCCGTGCGCGATACAGAGAGTTGAGGAGAATAGTAAACGTGCGATCATGTAGAGACAGAAATGACATGCCGCCGTGTAAATAAGATAAATAACATTAGGGCTATTTAGTTTGTTTAATAAAAGAACAAGGTATAGACCTGTTCAATTGGAAAGGTAACCTTAAATTACTTCTGTTGTGATCTGGCGCTAAATAGAAAATATAATTAACTTTACCTTCAAGCTGGGGCGGAGGGTGCCATTGGGGGGGCGGGGCGCCCCCCTAATATAATGGCAGGGGAAACACTGGCATAAACATAATGATTAAAGACTGAAATATACTTCTAGAACACAGATACGAGCGCTTCTCAGTGTACGGTCCGGTTGAACAAGCTTAACGTGTGTTCTTGCGTTAGAGAGTTGGGAACAAACCTCAGTACTCAAGGGGGCGATAGAGTTACTTCCATACGTCTTTTCCATTAAACTGGATATGTTATTATTCTGGTAAGTTGCTATAAATATATTGACATTAAGGCTGAAGTATGTCATTTCTGTGACACTAGCACCAGAAAAAGAATTGCAAAAATAAACAATGTTTTCAAAACAGCTCTCTGAATATGCCCCTCAACTACTGTTGTTCAAATTAACCCTAACCCACCCACAAATCACGCCACTGGTTGAGTAATGTTGTTGGGGCGGGTCTAAGTGGGTCGCTCAAAACAAACAGGAGTTTTAATGGTGCAATTGAGACAGTGATTGTTGTTTTTGAGAAAATTAACCTGTGAATGGTTTACTTATATTTGTCTCTGCATATTAAACTGGGAAAGAAGAAAGTACTCACTTCAAATGTTGCTCTGCCATGATAGTAGTTGACTTGAAAGTGAAAACTACAGTGGCCATGAGGTACAAAAAAATGATACAAACAAGTCAGTCGAAACAGAAAGGGTAGGTACAATAACTTTTTACCTGTTTGGCCTTGTGGATAACCTTTTATTTGTGATTGGTTCCCTGATTATTTCAAAATCCATGCCAAAAGCTTGACTGAAAAACTGAATGATTGCAGTTTCTCACTTAGTAAAACAGTAACGGGACACTTTATAACTCAAAGCAAAAAGAAAGATTGGGATAAAGTTAGTTTTAGGTACACTATCCTCCAACATTGAAGACAGTGCATAAAGGACTGTCTAAAAGTCCACAAACTATACTCTAAACTTTGGTGGCATCCAAGCGTTCTTTCAATGTACTTGCATGTTCTCACCAAACAAACACTATTAAATAAATAAAAATACCAAACTATAAAGCGTCCGGTTGCTGCAAATTAATAGATTGTCTTATATTAGGTGAGATACAGTATTTAATTATTTTAACATTCCAAAGGTTGTAGTAGTCTGCCAGTGGTGTAAAACTAACTTTAAAAAATTATTGAATTCTGTGTTTGTTTAATTGCACATACTGTGAAACTCACCTGAAGTAAGTCAATCTATCCATTAGCAGTCTTCTACAACCTTTAGAATCTGAAAATTAATAACTTGGATAATTTCAGTGATTTTTCTGAAATAATTGAACAACATAGAATTGGACATGCTGGCAAAACTTCATATGTAGTAAGCCAGTCATCACACCGGCAGCAACTTTTTGAATGTGAAAATACTTTATCAACAGAGTTTATGTTAGAATGTCAAGTCAGTTGAATTGATGCTTGGACAGCACTTGCGTTTTGCCGCAATTTGTGGACTATTTATATGGTATTTTACACACCATAGGAGGATATCGAACGGATGCTCTGTGTTATAAAGTGTCCCGTTATTAATAATTCATCCGTTTTTCAGTCAAGCTTTTGGCATGAATTTTAAAATAATCAGTGAACCAATCATGAAGAAAGGGTTAGATATTATCCACACAGCCAATCAGGTGAGACGCTATGGTACCTACCATTTCAGTTTTGACTGACTTGCTGTTGTATTTTCAGATTTGTTGTTTTGCACTTCATGGTCCCTGTAAAAACAGACAGTTCACACTAATCTCACCATAGTGCCGCTTTTGGCAAAGCTGAGAATGCATTGCGTAGACTCAAGATGGTGCCGGGTATGGCTGCGAGCTCCGACCCAATATTGCATTTTTTTGTTTGTTTTGTCTATAATTATTTTGTTTTTGTCTTGGATGTCGTTTGCCTTATTGTCCACAATAAACTCCCGCTTTTGGACAATGGTTCTTCAACGGCATGCCAAAAAAACTAACTATTTTGCGTCAGCTGACTTATTTTGCGACAACGGAGCCCTTTGTCTGGGCAGCCCGGTCGTGGAAACACAGCCGGAAAATGGGAAGGAGAGCCGGCATTCTCATCAGACTTAGACGTCACGCAAATCGATCCCCACTACCCAGCATTCTACTGGCAAAGGTTCAGTCTCTGGACGACCATCTCTGAGAGCATGTATCTCTTTCCAACAAGAGACGAGGGACTGCTGCATTTTTACATTACATTTTTGCTGCGTTTTTCTTTACAAAAACTTGGATGTCTGTGGAGGTTTCAGACCGGGGTCTTTAACAAAGCCAATTTCAAGTCAGTAGCAACGAAATACTAGCAACACATCAGTTTCAAAACACGAGGGGACTGGGTGTTGGACCATTGCTACTCTCCCTTCCGGAATGGCTAAAAATACCTCCCCCGCCCACCATTTTGCAAATCGGACCACTTTTCCGTTCTGCTTCTGCCCACTTACAGGCAGAAATTGAAACAGGAAGCACCCACTCTCAACGATCCAATGATTGTCGGACCAATCAGATTCTACGATACAGGACTGTTTTGATCACGTGGACTGTGAGATGCACTGGTCCGCCTCTGATGACGACATCGAGGTTTACGCTGATAGTGTAACGTGTTTCATCAGAAAGTGCATAGATGATGTAGTGCCGACCAAAACAATACGGATCTACCCTAACCAGAAACCATGAATTAACAGTGATGTTAATGTGGAACTTAATTCCGGGAATGCGGAGGTACATAAACAAGCCAGTTATGCCCTCCGCAAAACTATCAGAGCAGCCAAGAGAGCTCTCGCGGCCGAAGCTACAGAGGATGGTTCACTCTCCGTCTCTGTAGTGGATGTAACCGATCCTTCCAATGGGTGAATATCCATAAAGCTTCATGTCCAGATGGCATTCCAGGCTGCGTCATTGTGCGCAAACCAACTGGCTGGTGTTTTTACATACATTTTCAACCTTTCCAAGTCCACCATTGTGCCTGTACCAAAGCAATCCAAAATTACTTGTTTAAATGACCGGCGTCCTGTTGCTCTGACCCCCATCATCAGCAAATGCTTTGAGAGGCTAATCAGAGATTACATCTGCTCTGTTCTGCCCACCTCTTTGGACCCATTACAGTTTGACTACCGCAACAACCGCTCCACTGATGATGCCATTGCATCTACAATACACACTGCCCTCTCCCACCTGGAAAAAAGGAACACATATGTGAGAATGCTGTTTGTAGACTACAGCTCAGCATTCAAAACCATAGTGCCCTCCAAGCTTGATGTTAAAATCCAGGCTCTGGGCTTAAACAGCTCACTGTGCAGCTGGATCCTGGACTTCCAGTCAGGCAGACGTCAGGTGGTTAGAATGGGCAGCAACATCTCCTCATCACTGACCCTCAACACTGGAGCCCCGCAGAGCTGTGTTCTCACCCCACTCCTGTATTCCCTGTACACACATGACTGTGTGGCGACACAGCTCCAATGCCATCATTAAGTTTGCTGACGATACGAGGGTGGTAGGTCTGATCACTGACAATGATGAAACAGCCTGACATGCTGGTGTCAGGACCACAACCTCTCCCTCAACGTCAGTAAGACCAAGGAGCTTGTAGTGGACTTCAGGAGGAAAGACAGAGAACACAGCCCCATCACCATTAATGGAGCACCAGTGGAGAGAGTCAGTAGCTTCCTCGGTGAGGAACTCACAAGGTCCGTCCACTCTGAGGCCGTTGTGAAGAAGGCTTACCAGCGCCTCTTCTTCCTGAGACGGCTGAGGAAGTTTGGAATGAACCACCACATCCTCACACGGTTCTAAACCAGTACTGTAGAGTACAGTGTATTTTTATTATACACAGTCTTCTAATTTTGTGTGCACTGTATATTGTATATTATTAGGTGTATATTGTGTTGTGTAACAGATGTGTAAACTGTGTGTAAATCAGATATTTATTTTAATTATCATACTGCTATGTTGCTCAGAACTGCAACCAAGAATTTCACCCACTGTTGCACTCTTGTATATGGTTGAGTGACAATAAAGTTTGAATTTGAAATAGACTTAAAACCCTTAGATACACACTATGCATAATATAAACAATTAGAAGCATTTGCTGTGTTTCTATCCAAATATTGTTATGCATATCTTACATTTGCGCTTAAGAAAACTTGAATGGAAATGCACAAACTCTCAAAATTCTCTTCAAACTCTATGCACTTGGTAGAGGTGGATTTTATAGAGTTTCGCATAAGTCAAAATGCACATTAAGGAGATAAAGTTAATTTACATAATTATGATTTTTAACAGTTTGTGCACGTGCTTCTGCTCCTCACAATTAAGCAATTCTTTGACCTTTACATTGGGAAGTGTTTAACCCACAGCTGGTTGTTAAAATGGGTCCTTACAATCCGCCAGAACAGTTTTGAGTGCGGGCACTGCCAGGTGTATAGAGACTGGGAAAAGCAGCTATTTCAGCTCTCATAATATCAGATATTACACTCATATGTGCCATCTCCTGTCAGGATTGAATAAAACCATGCACATCTGATCCAATAGTGCCTGAATTAATGAGTGTCATTCAGCTGCTCCATCATGACAAAGCGGGTTTCCTCCAGATAACATACATGCCATAGTGTATGAAATGTGCAATGATTCCCATTTTCTTTTGTTGAATTTTGAGAAATGCATTTGTGAACCCAGCTATTGGTTGTATTAAGCGTATATATATATATATATATATATATATATATATATATATATATATATATATATATATATATATATATATATATATATATATATATATATATATATATACACTCACCTAAAGGATTATTAGGAACACCTGTTCAATTTCTCATTAATGCAATTATCTAATCAACCAATCACATGGCAGTTGCTTCAATGCATTTAGGGGTGTGGTCCTGGTCAAGACAATCTCCTGAACTCCAAACTGAATGTCAGAATGGGAAAGAAAGGTGATTTAAGCAATTTTGAGCGTGGCATGTTTGTTGGTGCCAGACAGGCCGGTCTGAGTATTTCACAATCTGCTCAGTTACTGGGATTTTCACGCACAACCATTTCTAGGGTTTACAAAGAATGGTCAGAGGAGAATGGGCCGGCTGATTCAAGCTGATAGAAGAGCAACTTTGACTGAAATAACCACTCGTTACAACCGAGGTATGCAGCAAAGCATTTGTGAAGCCACAACACGCACAACCTTGAGGCGGATGGGCTACAACAGCAGAAGACCCCACCGGGTACCACTCATCTCCACTACAAATAGGAAAAAGAGGCTACAATTTGCAAGAGCTCACCAAAATTGGACAGTTGAAGACTGGAAAAATGTTGCCTGGTCTGATGAGTCTCGATTTCTGTTGAGACATTCAGATGGTAGAGTCAGAATTTGGCGTAAACAGAATGAGAACATGGATCCATCATGCCTTGTTACCACTGTGCAGGCTGGTGGTGGTGATGTAATGGTGTGGGGGATGTTTTCTTGGCACACTTTAGGCCCCTTAGTGCCAGTTGGGCATCGTTTAAATGCCACGGCCTACCTGAGCATTGTTTCTGACCATGTCCATCCCTTTATGGCCACCATGTACCCATCCTCTGATGGCTACTTCCAGCAGGATAATGCACCATGTCACAAAGCTCGAATCATTTCAAATTGGTTTCTTGAACATGACATTGAGTTCACTGTACTAAAATGGCCCCCACAGTCACCAGATCTCAACCCAATAGAGCATCTTTGGGATGTGGTGGAACGGGAGCTTAGTGCCCTGGATGTGCATCCCACAAATCTCCATCAACTGCAAGATGCTATCCTATCAATATGGGCCAACATTTCTAAAGAATGCTTTCAGCACCTTGTTGAATCAATGCCACGTAGAATTAAGGCAGTTCTGAAGGCGAAAGGGGGTCAAACACAGTATTAGTATGGTGTTCCTAATAATCCTTTAGGTGAGTGTATATACGCAGACTAAAGTCCTATATGCAGATATATTGAACGCAGCATTTCAAGTGTTACAGGATATTATTAGCTGGTTTGTTTCTCTTGATGTTTTCAGATGATCCAGACAGGTGTGTTGTGGAGCTCAGCAGACTGCTTAAAGACTTCTGCTGTCCATATAAAGGACTCGTTTCAGCATTAGTCAATGGAGAGGTGAAAGACACCAAGGACTTCCTGAAAATCATCTGTATGTCTGATACATGTTTATGTACAGTATATTATATGTCGGTCATTGCTCATGAGTTTTCTTTCTAAATTTTGCACTCAGGCCATCCTTAAAAATATTCTTGTTTGCCGTAACCCGACCGACCCTGTCAATTTAGGACCGACCCAATTATTATTATTTTTTTTCTTTTAGTCCGACCGACTTGCCGGTTGTAAACTTGCGTTAAGACCGACCGATTTTTTTTTTTTTTTTTTTTTTTTTACTCTTCAAACAACTTATACAAATTCAATAAAATAATATTAATTGTATTTTAGTAAGTATTGTACATACAAACGTAGGCTACGTTCTTTCTTTTAAAAAAAAACCTGTGGCGTCTATGATTATGTTTACGCTATTGGTTTACGCATGTCACACTATGGCTTGTACGTTCGCGTTTCATTCACTGTTCGCGCTTGGTAATGATGGCTGCGGCTGCAGTAAATAAAATGTTTGCGGTCACCGTTCAAAGTCATACGGGTTCGGGCACCATAATACATTTAAAAAATGCATTAAAACATCTCGACACCGCTTTAACTTTCTATACGACCTGCATCAGAATGAGGTTTGCAATGGTGCGCGTGAAGGCACGGTTTGAAGACCCAGACAGTGACATCACAATATGCAAAATTGTTTAAATTTATACCTACGTAATCACCATGACCAAAATTTTACTTTTTTTTTTTACATTGAAACTTGGAAAAAAAAAAATAGACCTACCTACCGACCCTTTTTTTTTTTTTTGCAGCTGTTACTGCAAACCAAAATATTTTTAAGGATGGCCTCACTATAAAAAAAATTAAAGGTAAACTTTTTCCTGAAACAGACACACAGTATTAGTGGGCAGTGGGGCAGGTGCCCACCAGTAGATGGCACTGTGGTGCAAAACACATTGCATGAGCATTAATTCTTGAACTTGTATACATACAAGAATAATATGATTTTTCCACAAACTAAATGTGATGTACATTCTAAATACTGTTTGTTGACTTTTAACAGCCATTTATTTAGTTTCCATTCACACCTGGATGAGAGTTTATTCTGAAAATGTGTACAGCTAATGGAAGATTTCTGAACACACTAATCAGCAATAGGCATCATTTACAGTGAGGACATACCACTTTTTGTTCATGTCTAATGCAGAGAAAACCTCTTCAGTTCTTGATCAGAATTTTCCATTTCGTTCGATTGGCGATGGAATGTTTTATTTTCTATAGTATGATGCATTATTATGCTGCATTTATTACAATTATCAAATTGTGATTTTCATTTGCATGTCCTTAACGATAACCGACAAGGTTGAAATGTTAAATATGAGACCATTACACATCTGTATATTGATTTCTTTTTTGAATGTTTGTTAAAGATACCAATCTGTCTCCCGGCACCAAAACTGTGTGCTTGACTAAATATGAGCAAATGAATATTCATATTGTAATGCTGTGCAAGTAAACGTGGTCAAAGTGCTTAATATAAGAGAATCTTTAAAAATAGTTTTACTCTTTAAACTTTATACACCTCTCATTTTCAACTAAAAATGTGCTCATTCATGGACTGTTGACAGAAACGCCACTGGTAAGTTCTCATTCATGACCGCTTGATTAAAAAATGTGTTTACAGTGCAGTCAGATGAGCCGTAGTAAAGATAACAAAATCATTATTTACAGCGTGAAAGACGTGCATGTTGCTTTGAAAAGGTAGTTAAGTCGATATGTGATATTGTTGTACTTTAATTCCCATGATTTTTATGAGTAGATGTTCATGTCATTGTGTTGAGTGTCAACTGGTGTTCAGTTTCATCCCGTTTCTTCATTCAGTGTTTTTGGCGTCAGAGCTTCAGGCTGCTCAGATCGTGTCCAGTAAAGCAGTGACGGATGAAGACGTTCAGGAGGAGGACACGTCTCTTCAGGATCTCCGAGTGATTTGTGAAACTCTGAAACTTCCAGATCCAGACAAACACAAGACCAGAGGCACATTTACTGCCATAGAGAGTCAAGTACATCAGATGTTAATTAATGTGTTTATTTCATAATTATAGATTATAGCCATTGATTTATATTAGTTTTCTCATGCATTCTTACTGTACAGATCTGCTGTTTACACTATTAGCAGTTGTTGTAAATAAATGTTTACTGCCTTTCTCCTTTAATGTTTTCATGAAACTCTATTTTCATGTGTTTCCATGAATATTTCAGCTGAGTATTTTAATAAAGCAGCTTCCAGAAACACACATTGGAAATTCAGCATTGAAAAGCTGTCTTGATGCTCATAAATGGGTGAGATTTGATTCTTTTCACAGGAGGCGTTCAGTCTGGTTACTTTATGTATTTTTTTTTCTGGGGAAAAAAAAAAGTTTGTGAACAAAGTAATCATAGGTTTATTATAAGCTCTAAATGTAAAATGCTTTTATATCTGACAATGTCATAAAATATTTAAAAAATAATATACACAAAAGCTTCTGTCTTAGTCAAATGTCATATGGATATCTGTATGAAATGTCATATGATTTGTTGTGTGTTTGTTCAGAGTCAGTTGGAGAAGATAAACTGTGTTTTATCTGCGGAGTACGAGTGTCGACGGCGAATGCTCATCAAACGGCTGGATGTGACCGTGCAGTCCTTCGGCTGGTCTGACAGAGCAAAGGCACGTAGAGTTCTGTTTCAACATCACATTCACTCTGTTCAGAATGGAGTAGTAGCTCACTACTTACTGAATACTGTGCACTTTACAAAGTGAAACAGTCAGAGGCGATTCTAGGGGCACCGGGAGCCCTAGCAAAAAAAAAACCGGGCCCTATCTTTTAAGAACAATCATTATTTTTTGCAACATATACAGTTGAAGTCAGAAGTTTAAAATACTGTACGCTTAGGTTGAAGTCATTGAAACACTCCACAGATTTAATATTAATAAACTAGTTTTGGCAAGTTGTTTAGGACATCATCTCAAAAGCACATTACATAGTATAGGGGTAATCTACTCAACCACCACCAGTGTGCAGCATCCACCTGGATGATACGACGGCAGCCATAGTGCACCAGTACACCCACCACACACCAGCTATATTGGTGGAGAATAGAGTGATATAGCCAATTCAGGGATGGAGATTATTAGGAGGCCATGATAGATAAGGGCCAATGGGGGGAATTATTATTATTATTTTTATAGCACCTTTTGCAACAGCTTTACAGAAGATCAGCCATTAACAGAAAATAAAACTGTAATGTCTATAATGTCTATGAGTCATCATTGTGTAGTTTGATTAAATACGATTGTGAATTGTGTTTAAAAATAAGTAATTAAATAATAATTGTATTTATAACCCCAGTGAGCAGCTGAAGGCAACTGTGGCAAGGAACACAAAACTCCATAAGATGTTGATTAATGGAGAAAAATAACCTTGGGAGAAACCAGACTCACTGTGGGGGCCAGTTCCCCTCTGACTAACCCCACCATAACCCTAAACCAGACTCACTGTGGGAGCCAGTTCCCCTCTGGCTAACATCATGAATATAATGTAAATATTACTTATGTATAGTTAAAGTCATGCTTTAAAATTATTAAACTACAGTGCATCCGGTATGTATTCACAGCGCTTCACTTTTTCCACATTTTGTTATGTTACAGCCTTATTCCAAAATGGATTAATTATTTTCCTCAAATTCTACAAACAATAACCCATAATGACAATGTGAAAGAAGTTTGTTTGAAATCTTTGCAAATTTATTAAGAATAAAAAAATACAAAAAAAATCACATGTACATAAGTATTCACAGCCTTTGCCATGACACTAAAAATTGAGCTCAGGTGCATCCTGTTTCCACTGATCATCCTTGAGATGTTTCTACAACATCTGTATTGTATTGGAGTCCACCTGTTGTAAATTCTGTTGATTGGACATGATTTGGAAAGGTACACACCTGTCTATATAAGGTCCCACAGTTAACAGTGCATGTCAGAGCACAAACCAAGCCATGAAGTCCAAGGAATCGTCTGTGGACCTCCGAGACAGGATTGTATCGAGGCACAGATCTGGCGAAGGGTACAGAAACATTTCTGCAGCAATAAACGTCCCAATGAGCACAGTGGCCTCCATCATCTGTAAATGGAAGAAGTTTGGAACCACCAGGACTAGAGCTGGCTGCCCTGCCAAACTGAGCGATTGGGGGAGAAGGGCTTAGTCAGGGAGGTGACCAAGAACCCGATTGTCACTCTGACAGAGCTCCAGCGTTTCTCTGTGGAGAGAGGAGAACCTTCCGGAAGAACAACCATCTCTGCAGCACTCCACCAATCAGGCCTGTAAGGTAGAGTGACCAGACGGAAGCCACTCCTCAGTAAAAGGCACATGACAACCCGCCTGGAGTTTGCCAAAAGGCACCTGAAGGACTCTCACACCATGAGAAACAAAATTCTCTGGTCTGATGAAACAAATATTGAACTCTTTGGCCTGAATGACAAGCGTCATGTCTGGAGGAAATCAGGCACCGTTCATCACCTGGCCAATACCATCCCTACAGTGAAGCATGGTGGTGGCAGCATCAAAAAAAGCATTTTTAAATGTGCAAATATTTCAAACAAACTTCTTTCTCTTTGTCATTATGGGGTATTGTTTGTAGAATTTTGAGGAAAATAATGAATTTAATCCCTTTTGGAATAAGGCTGTAACACAACAAAATGTGGAAAAAGTGAAGCGCTGTGAATACTTTCCTTATGCACTGTAAGTAAGTGTTAAGGGTCAGTGTTTAAACATAGAAGATTTGTTCATACAAAATCTTTCAAGATGTCCCCTGGGATTTTTAATGACCACAGAGTGTCAGGACCTCGGTTTTACGTCTCATCAAAAAGAAGGTGCTTTTTTACAGTATAGTGTCCCCGTCACTGTAGTGGGGCATTAGCACCCATACAGACCACAGGATGAGCCATAAAAAAAGCCCGACTACAGTTTTCAAGTGCAAAAGATCTTACTTTTTGGAGAAATGTCCTCATGGACAGATGAAATAAAAATGTTACTGTTTGTCCATAATGACCATCGTTATGTTTGGAGGAAAAAGGGTGAGGCTTGCAAGCCGAAGAACACCATCCCAACTGTGAAGCATGGGGGTGGCAGCATCATGTAGTGGGGGTGTTTTGCTGCAGGAGGGACTGGTGCACTTCACAAAATAGATGACATCATGAGGAAGGAAAATTATGTGGATATATTGAAGCAACATCTCAAGACATCAGCCAGGAAGTTAAAGCTCGGTCGCAAATGGGTCTTCCAAATGTACAATGACCCAAAACATACCTCCAAAGTTGTGACAAAATGGCTGAAGGACAACAAAGTGAAGGTATTGGAGTGGCATCACAAAGTCCTGACCTCAATCCGATAAACGATTTGTGGGCCGAACTGAAAAAGTGTGTGTGACCAAGGAGGCCTACAAACCTGACTCAGTTACACTAGTTATGTCTGGAGGAATGGGACAAAATTCCAGCAACTTATTGTGAGAAGCTTGTGGAAGGATCCCCAAAACATTTGACCCAAGTTAAACCATTTAAAGACAATGCTACCAAATACTAACAAAGTGTATGTCAACTTCTGACCCACTGGGAATGTGATGAAAGAAATAAAAGCTGAACTAAATCAATCTCTCTACTATTATTCGGACATTTCCCATTCTTAAAATAAAGTAGTGATCCTAACTGACCTAAGACAGGAAAGTTTTCTACAATTAAATATCAGGACTTGTGAAAAACTGAGTTTAAATGTATTTGGCTAAGGTGTATTTAAACTTCTGACTTCAGCTGTTCCTGTAGATTCAAAAGCTGGCAAGTCCATCTCGCAACCACTCCTGAAAAGTAAATGAGCTTATCCAAAGTAGAATTTGCTAAGCTAAACTTTCTATCTGTGGGGTTATCTAAACTATCTTCTATTTGTGCCTTTCTCTCTTTCTGTATATATGTGACACCCCATGTGAGAGTTTAATAGCACTCTTTTGATTCAGATCGGATTGAGGAAAACTGGATGACAAGCCAATCTCTTCAGAAAGAAATGTGAAGTAAACATATGAGAATCCATAAAATTGTCTCTAATTGCACACATTTGTACTACAACTAATGGACGTTGTTAACTGAAACCTCGAAATGATAAAAAGACGAGAGCTTACTCGCTTTAGTGGACATGTGTGTCTTTATTACATGTTTCTAAATCTCATTTTGATGTTGCTTGTCATAAATTTACATAAATTAAGGAATTTCTATCAATGTAGAATTTCTATCAAAAAAAGTGGTGAAATATAAAAACTGGAGATGACACCTTTCTAATGATGTAAAGTTTCTCAAGATTAAATAAGTATTGTATGGAAAATAAGTGCAGAGAATGTAAATGATAACAATCGTGGCTCGCAAGGCCGTTGGAGATTTTTTTTTTTGTGAGATGGGATAATTCAGTAAACGTTACAGCATTCTTCTCCTCTTTCTTTTTCCTCTTCTGACTCACAGATTGGTAAATCGGACGTCCTCTTTATGATGCCTGTATCCCACTCTTACTTGAATTTGATCGTAACCCCCTTGTTTTTTTTTTAAATGTCATTCTAGTGTACTAAGCATTGCCAATCATTGATTTGTAGTGTTGTTGCCATGAACCACAGTAATTGCCACCTGCGGGTGCCCCCCCTGCCAGCTTGGTGCCCAAGGCAAATACCTGCCTTGGCTGACCTGTAGGTACAACTCTGGAAACAGTACATCAAAATTGAATGACTTGGTCCCTCTGAAACCACTTTCCTTTTCAGGATGTCACCAAGCTGTCTTATTTTTTTAACCACCCTTTTATTCTTCTTAACCATATCCATAACCTCCCTTTCGCAGCTTCTTCTGCCATTTCCTTCAGACGCTTCTTCAATGCCAATTTGATCTGGACATACCAATGACTTTCAATAGATGCTGTATTAAAACTCCCACAAATCCATGACACCCTCCCTTAGTCCTCCATCCGCTTTCCCTGCACTCATTGGCCAGGTCTTTCTCTCATAGCTTGCCTCCAATGCCTCTTCCATTGGGATGAAAAACTCAAGTCGATGTCAACCAGCACTTGATCAGAGCCTGTATCCACAAAGATCCTTCCACTAGAAGTTCTCCAAAGAATTCCTAGCTAAGAAGCTTTCTGCTACAAACCTATTCACAAAACTGCTAAGAGCAAGTTTTACAAAGGAAATTGGGAGGTAAGGGTAAGGCAGAGTTTAAATTGTTGCTATTAATGTTCAGTGAACACACTCTTAAATAGCCCAATGTGATTGGTAGACAGGGAACCGCTGTTTGTCTGTAAATTCATTATAGAGAGAGCGGGAAGTGTATATTATTATTATTGGGGCTGTCAATCGATTAAAATTTTAGCGTCATATCGATTACAATTTTTGCATCATAAACATCAAATTTTAAATTTTGTTAAATATAGTTTAATACTTAGAAAACATCTTGCGATTCCTTAGTTCAAATTTGCACACCATCAAGTCAAGTGGTTTTTATTGTCGTTTCAACCATATACAGTTAGTACAGTGCACAGTGAAACGAGACAACGTTCCTCCAGGACCATGGTGCTACATAAAACAACATAGAACAAACACAGAACCACATGAGACTACACAGACTAAATAAAAATACCTATATAAAATACCTATATATTACCTATATAAATTGCACGTGCAAAAACGTGTGCAAAAGTACTGGACAGTACAATAAATTTCTAACAATGAACATTACAATAGGCACAGTGAGAGACAGTGCAGCGCCGACCAGTATACAGTAGTGCAAAAAGATGACATGACAAGAAGAGTGTTTTGAACTTAAGAACGTAACGCATGTTTGTGTAGTCTTCTGAAGGGTTGTATTCTTCACTTTATAAACTGTGCATTGCCACACAGCTGAAATCTGACTTACTGCCCTCTGGAGTAAACAGGTCGTACTACAAGCTTGTATTTCTCAGGAATCTTCCTTATTACAATAAGGGGGCATTGCGATTAATTGCGTTCATTTTTTTAACACATTATTTGTAAGACAATTAATCACACTGAATTAATGCATTAAATTGACAGCCCTAATTAATATATTTATTTATGAAACTTTCAAAAAGACTACAAGCATAAAATATAGCTGCAAGCAGCGATGATGGGCCCAAGCACCATGGGTCTATTTCCACCCGGTGGCTTTCAGAAAACAATGTAAGGTGGACACATGCGTTTGGCATTTGACATTATTCTGCAATTTTTTTAAGCAATTTGGTTAAATAGAAAAGGAAAATTTTAATGTCTGTTGTAATAAACACACTTCCTGCTGCCAGGTGGTGGTGCTATGACCGTGACCCAAAATAGTCACATAACATGTGATTAGCCCCCAAGACTAAATGTATACACTGGTAGCCAAAAGTTTGGAATAATGTCCAGATTTTGCTGTTTCGGAAGAAATTTTGTTCTTTAATTCACCAAAGTGTCATTCTTCTGATCACAAAGTATAGTCAGGACATTACGGATGTAAAAAACAGCACCATCACTATCTGAAAAAAGACCTTTTTGATCAAATCTAGACAGCAGCATCACTCAAACACCTTACCCTCGAGTAATCATGATAAATTGATCATTTGGTACTAGAAAATCACTTGCCGTTATATCAAACACAGCTGAAAGATATTTGGTTCATTAAATGAAGCTGAACATTGTCTTTGTGTTTGTTTTTGAGTTGTCACAGTTTGCAATAGACTGGCATGTCTTAAGGTCAATATTAGGTCAAAAATGGCAAAAAAGAAACGGCTTTCTCTAGAAACTCATCAGTTAATCATTATTTTGAGGAATGAAGGCGATACAATGCTTGAAATTGATTACGTACAAAGGTGCACACTACAGTCTTCAAAGACAATGACAACTGTCTCTAACAAGGACAGAAAGAGATGTGGAAGATGTACAACTAAACAAGAGGATAAGTACATCAGAGTCTCTAGTTTGAGAAATAGACACCTCACATGTCCTCCGCTGACAGCTTCATTGAATTCTACCCGCTCAACACCAGTTTCATGTACAACAGTAAAGAGAAGACTCAGGTGGCCTTATGGGAAGAATGGCAAAGAAAAAGACACTTTTGAAACAGAAACACAAAAAGAAAAGTTTCGAGTGGACAAAGAAACACAGACATTGGACAATAGATAATTGGAAAAGTGTTATGGATCTTAACCCCATTGAGCTTTTGTGGGATCAGTTAGACTGTAAGGTGCGTGAGAAGTGCCCGACAAGACAGTCACATCTATGACAAGTGCTACAGGAAATGTGGGGTGAAAGGTCAAGTGCTACAGGAAGTGTGGGGTGTAAATATGCTCTTAAGCGGAGCTAATAACTATTATTATAAACATTGTTCGCCTCGGTGACAACAATATATGTACCAAGTTAAGTGACTAGCTGAAAGTGGGGGTACTACAGAAGCTGACTTGCATGCCCATTTGAAAGGGAGCGCTGAAGGGAGTACTGAACATCTTGAAGATAATAATAATAATCCTTAGAAGAACAATAGGGCCCTGCACTTTCAGTGCTTGGGCCCTAAATATATCTGTAAGCAGCGATTATGGGCCCAAGCACCATGGGGCTATTTCCTCCTGGTGGCTTTTGGAAAAGAATGCAAGGTGGAAATGCATTTGACATTATGCTACAATGTCGATTTGAGACAATTTGAGAGCAATTTGAATAAATATAGCAGGACTATTTTAAAGTCTGTTCTAAGAGCCACACTTCCTGTTTCCAGTTGGTGGTGCTATCCCGACCTTTATACCATCCCACAATATCCCTCCTCCTGCTCTTTTTAACTGCCTCCCATTTTTCACCTGCTGGAATATCTCCTTCTCTCCTCTACCTGTCTCCCTGTGACCATTTTGGTACCTTTGCATTTTTCATAAACAATAACACCTGAGCATGTTTATTTTGGCTTTCATCCTTTCTGTAAGCACATTCTCCATGGTGGTGAACAGGTGCTTATCTAATTGGCTTCCTGTATCTCTTGGCCATTTGATGTGCCTCTTTCTCCCTGTCTCCTCTTGGTGGTCGTTTCCTCCTGACATTCACCTGAGGGTCTTTTACTCATCATGCTAGGGCTACTGATCTTCTTGGTGCTCATCCACAATAGTGGATTAAGCAGTACTTTGGAACTCAACCAGGCTCTGTGTCTTACATATTTCCTCCTTACCTGTTACTTTGGTACTGCTTTGGGGCTACTTGGAAGTCATGACGCTCATTCACCCACAACTATATTTCCAAATCTTTGCACATTAACTATTGACTTTCCAGTCATACCCATAAAAGTCCATCTTAAATTCCACCTCTCAAACGGCCACTGGGCTGTTTTCCTTGAATCATAATTTCCTTGAATCACATCAAGGAAGTTAATTTTTGTAAACGCTGTATCACGTTGACTTTAAAACCATTCTTAAAACCATTTTTTTTTTTATTTATAACCATTTATTTTTCATGTTTTAATATATGTGATTTAGGACAGAACTGCCATATTTAAACTGCTCGCCTTCATGTTTCTGTTTAATGTCATTTTGCATGATCAGCCTACAGCAATGTTAAAATAAAAAAAGATTTAGTAAATGTTGTGCTGTTTATTTTCATTTTTCAGGTGAAACTTGACAGAATGGCTGAGGCTTATCAGTCAAAGAGATATTCATTATCATTTAAGTCATCAATAAGTTTGTCTCACCTGCTCGCTGCTCGAGAGGACATCTGCAACCTGGTGAAAACCAGCAGCGGCTCCTGCAGAGAGAAAACTAGCTGTGCCATTAACAAGGTATGTGAGTTTAGTGTAAAAACGTTTACCTTTTGAACTGGTTTACTGGATTCTGTAGTTCATTTTGATGATTTAGCGTGTTAATGTATAATTAGATTCTAATGGGAGTGGTGCCTGATCGTGGTGGCCGACCATCTGATATTGAAGCCCCACCCCCTGAGATGCCCCCCTGGCAGAAGAGAACTGATGGAGGACGAGGAGGATATAGCAGAGGTGGAGGTTATGGAGGGAACTGGAGCGCGGGCCGATCCAGAGGTGGTTGGAGCTTTGGGGGAGGAGGAGGAGGGTGGAGATCAGGCAAATGGAGTAAAGGAGGCGGTAGAGGGCATTACTATCACTGACTGTGTTTGTGTTAGATGATAAAACAGTGTTATATTCTGATGTGTGAGTGAACATTTTTATTACAGTTAAAATGCATTGAGGTGCCTCATGTTTTGGGGAGATCAATGAAAGAAATTTGAAACAAGTCTGAAAAGGCTGGTTAGTTGCTTTCAGTTGGTCTATTTTGTTATTGATTATGACTGTCAAAATGATTTGTGGTTACCATGAGACAATGCATTACTTAGAAAACATGATGAAAATTATGTTGGGTAACGCTACTTTTAAAAGTAACTCGCTAGAATATTGTTATTCCTTAATGAAAAAGTGTTTGTTTTTTTATGGAAAGTAAAGCGTTACTTTTGCGTTACGTTTTTCTCACACCTACTTTCTCTTCTGCTATGCATTCCATACAAATAATCCATGCATTGCATACATGAGACATTACAGGTCATGCTAGCTACTGTACAACACTCTTGTCAAAACAACATAGTAAACAAACATATTTAGAAAGTAGGTCTTCAAGTCATATTTATAATAAAGATTCAAAAACATGAATATGCGTGATTTGTTTTTCCATCAACATGGCAGCCAGTATGAATGATGAAGGATAATCGCTGTCTTGCTTAAAGCAGCAAAGTCCAACACTTGAACCTGCATCATATCGGCAAAAATTCATCACCATTTGAAATCCCTGATGGAGGTGACATACTTTAGCTGCTGGATTCATCTAATTTCATTATCTGAGTATACAAACAAAACATTGGATCAAACAACGTAATCAAAGTTTAGAGACGGAGAACAAAAACACAAAACCTAAACAAGAATAAGACTGAAGCACTCATTGAGCCTGTTTCCATGCACACCAATACATTGATAATTACTAAAAATATGCTCATTTAAAAAAAAAAATCAGACAGCAAGAAACCTGTGTTTTACATAAGATTTTTTTAAAATAATCGAGTCATTTTCTGTTTTTGACGTCACACTGAAGAGTTATGCGCACTGCACTTGCGCACTTTGACTAAGCCGGTAAGAGCGCCAGTAAAGGTGTTTACATGCAGCGCAAAATCAGGGTATTGATAAAAAATCTACCCATGTTGATCAGTTTAAAGGAAAGCTGTTTAATGCTTAAACATGACCACACATGTTGTTGGCTTATTAAGCTTAATATGTGTAAGAATGTGCATGTAAACGCGCTCACTGATTGATACTCTCCCTGAGCACTTTATTAGGAACACTAATACAGTGTAGTAGGGCTTCCCTTTGCTCTTAAAACAGCCGCATTTCTTCGTGGCATGGATTCCACAAGATGTTAGAAACATTCCTTTGAGATTCTGGTCCACGTTGACATGATTGCATCATACAATTTCTGCAGATTTGTCAGCAGCACATTCATGCTGCGAATCTCCAGTTCTTCCACATCCCAAAGGTGTTCTATTGGATTCAGATACGGTGACTTGGAGTGCCAATGAAGAACAGTGAACTCATTGTCATGTTCATGAAACTAGTATGAAATGACTTTTGCTTTGTAACATGGTGCATTATCATGCTGGAAGTAGCCATTAGAAGATGGGTAATCTGTGGCCATGAAGGGTTGCACAACGTCAGCAACAACACTCAAATAGACTGTCATTCAAGTGAAGATTGATTGGTATAAACGGGCCCAAAGTTTACCAATACAACACTCCCCACACTACTGCCACCTGTCTGGACTGTTGGCACAAGGCAGTTTGGGTCCATGGATTCATGCCGTTGGTTCCAAATTCTGACTACCATCTGTTTTCTTCAGCAGAAATTGAGATTCATCAGACCAGGCTATGTTTTCCAGTCTTTAACTGTCCAGTTTTGGTGATCCTGTGCCCACTGCAGCCTCAGCTTTCTATTCTTGGCTAACAATAGTGGTACCTGACGTGGTCTTCTGCTGTTGTAGCCCATTCACCTCAATGTGCAACATGTTGTGCATTCAGAGATGATATTCTGCTCAGCACAATTGTAGAGCGGTTATCTGAGTTACCGTAGACTTTATCAGTTCAAACCAGTCCATTCTCTGTTGATCTCTCTCATCAACAAGACATTTCCATCCACAGAACTGCCGCTCACTGAATGTTTTTTGTTTTTGGCACCATTCTGAGTAAATTCTAGAGACTGTTATGTGTGAAAATCCCAGAAATACTCAAACCAGCCCATCTGATTCCAACAATCATTCCACAGTCCAAATCACTGAGATCATATTTTTCCCCCATTCTGATGGTTGATGTGAAACTGAATTAACTGAAGCTCCTGACCCATATCTGCATGATTTTATGCACTGCTAGAGCTGCCACACGATTGGGTGATTAGATAATCACATGAATAAGTAGCTGCACAGGTGTTCCTAATAAAGTGCTCACTGAATGTACATCACACATTCAATATCGGAGAAATAGAAATTAAATACACAGACTAATTAACAATCAAGGAGCAAGTGTGAATCATTAAGGAAAAACAGGAAACTATCAGCAATGACACAAGATAATTTCAAAATAAAAGTGTTTTTGAACAAATCAACAAGACTGGTTAAATCAAAGATATTTGTAACCTTCAGCTATCTCTATGAAAAGTCCAGAGTTCATCTGATACATTGTCTAGATTGTCATTATTTGTATACCAAGGATGAATCTATGTAATTTACAGTTTCAAACAAAAATATTCTTAGACATTCAATGATGGAAAATGATAAAAAAAAGACCCTTTATCCTGGAAACACAAACTGTTGTGATTCTGTGCTGAGAATTGTAAGAGATAATGTGAAAATGCTGTCAACAGAATTAACATTAATACATATGAACACAAACACTGTCATAATACTGTAGTAATAGCAAGCTTAATTGTTGTAGGACATTTCAAATGAAAATACACAGGAAAGGATTAAAAAGGAACATCATGTTTCTGTTTTCACTGAAAAGTTTGCTACATTATATCAAATGTAATAGAACGTGTCTCATTTTTTGCTGCCAAATAGTTGGATTTTTAGATGTCGATAACCAGATAATGATGTTGACATTAATTACTGCAATATATTCATAAGCACATTCCAATATAATCAAGTATTGGTACTTTTTTTAACCAATATGAACAACTTTGGCTATATATTTAATATTTGACAACCCAATACCATTCAAATGTTCTTTTTATGTTGTAATTGAGACAATCAAAGAAATCCTACTTGAAAATAAAAGCCTGAAACAAATGTGATGAAAAATGAATCTTGGACTAAAGTTGGATTTTAAATCATTTAGTTGTATACGTTTGAAGGTTTTTAGCAGTACACTGAGGTGATGTTTTTTTATGATTGTCATTACAATCCCAACATATCATGAGATCAAATGTAAAGATAAACAACTTTATGATTGTATGAGACATGTCACAACAAAACAATATCTACTTTTCATAACACTCTCAAAGTACAGTGAGAATATTTCATGCATTGTCCAAAAAGGTCTTTGTTGGTGCTCATGGTGCACTGTGGAAGATTACGGTTTTAACAAATGTCATGATGCATTAACAGACACAGTAGATTACTAGAGATTACTAGACTGTAGAGGGAACATACAAAGGTCATGTAGTGTATATTTCAGAAGGATTAAGAGGTTACATGTTCAGCCCAGCCAACATACAGCATGAAAAACAAACAAAAATACTTTATAAGATATGTGTAAATAAAAAATGAATATCAAATATGACGTCTACTATACACCTGTTTCCCATTACACAGCGTTAGTGTTAAATATTACATTTACAAAAACATTGCAATACAAAAAGCATTTATCAAGGAAGTTATTTTTGTACAACTAAAGGTTCTATTATTATGTTATATATATATTTTATATTTCTGTTATTTTTATGTTAAGAATATTATATTAAACTAAACTTGCGAGACTAGCAAATGCATTATATACATACCATAGAGGAAAAACATTTAAAATAACAGATGTTTCTCCATTCTTGGGAAAGTAGTACAGTGATATATATTTTAGTATTTAAAAAAAGAAGTGTGACGATATGTTTTTGATAAGGTGAGCTGTTTCTAGGTCAGTAATCTGACTTTAAGAGGCTTCATATAAATGTATTCTCTCTCTTATTTAAGAAAAATGGAAGAACAAATTAATCAAATGTAATTGTTTAAATAAATACATCATGAAATATTTAAACTACAAAATCATTCAAATCACTGAACATCCACTGTATTTCATTTTAGCATTTTAGCATTATCTTTGGGTTAATTCGTGTTTTTTTAATTATTACTATTTATTTTCAGGGTTACGGTTATTGGCATGTCACTGCAAAGTAAGACATGCTCTTCTTCTTCCATAATGACCTCTCACAGAATCAACATCTTGTTGTGCATTTTCCTGTCGAACATACTTCTGAACGCTGTTAAAAATGCTCCACACACTGAAGCCAATTTTACCATCATTTATAGCATTTATTTTAGCCAACATTTCCCTTTTCAATATGAATGAATGGACTTTTGAAAGGTGAAGACTACTGTTGTTGAGTGACTTGCCAATAACTATAAACATGAAAATGAAAAAGAGTTAAAGGAATATTCCGGGTTCAATACAAGCGAATCAAAATCAACAGCATTTGTGACATATTGTTGATTACCACAAAAATAATTTCGTCTCATTCCTCTTTTTCTGTAAAAAACTAAAAATGTGTGTTCCAGTGAGACACTACCAATGGAAGTCAATGGGGTTGTAACGTGGGGTTAAGATGGGCAAGGAGGAGGCGAGAACCGGCTTGTCAACGTAAATAATATTTCAATAAAGAACTTTAAACAAAAAGCACAAACACACACAGAACGGACATGTCCATGATTGAGCTCTCTCTCTCGAACCGTCATCACCGGCCGCCTTTATCCCTTGCGCGCCCCATCAGGCCGATTGGGGACTGGGCGTGCGACATTCCATCCCGGCCACGCCCCCCTCCACTCCACACTCATCCCGGCGTTACCTCAGGCCGGGGTTCCACCGGCATGACGTACACCCCCCCTCCCCTCTTTCCCTGGGGAGGGGCGTGCTCTACGACCCGTCTGCCGGCTGGTTATCCCTGCCTTCCTCGATCTGGGAGGAGACAGGAGGGGAAAACAACAACAACAAAAAAAAACTAAATAGGCGAGGGAAAAGGCCAACATGGTGCGAAAGAGCGAGAGAGAGAGAGGAGAGAGAGAAAAAGCTCACTTACCCGTTCTCTGATGTTCCATCGCGTGGTCCTTGAACACATCCATACTCTCCGGCGGACGACAGCCGCTCCTCTCCGGGCGAACCGGAGTCAACCTCCGACCCCCAGCGGACAGAACGCCCCTCTGCTTTCCTGGCGATGCGTGGAGACATTCCTTCGCCTCTAGCAGCGGCCCTACCGCTCCGGGCGGTTGGGGAGTTACTTCCCTCCTCCCCTCGCGGACGGCAGTCTTCCCTCGACCCCTCCGCGTCTCCTGGGACGGCAGGGCACTCCTCCACCCCCGGCAGCGGCTCCCTCGCTCCAGGCAGTCGGGGAATCCAGTCCCCACTCGCCCCGCGGACGGTGGCCATTCAACGCGTCCGGGCGGTCGGGCCACTTCATCACCCGGCAGATGGCAGCGGCGCTCCCCTGGGTGGATGGCAGTGTCGAGGACTCTGCGATGGGCATCCCTCCTCCTTCCCGGGTTTCAGCACCAATGTAATGCGGGGTTAAGATGGGCAAGGAGGAGGTGAGAACCGGCTTGTCAACGTACATAATATTTTAATAAAGAACTTAAAACAAAAAGCACAAACACACACAGAACGGACATGTCCATGATTGATCTCTCTCTCTCTCGAACCGTCGTCATCGGCCACCTTTATCCCTCGCGCACCTCATCAGGCCGATTGGGGACCGGGCGTGCGACATTCCAGCCCGGCCCCACCCCCCTCCACTCCACAGGGGTCCATTATTGGAGGGTTTAAATGCAGAAATGTGAAGATTATAATTTTAATAAAGCACTTTCATTAATTCTTCTGTTAAAACTTGTGTATTATTTGAGCAATTATCATTTTTATCGACATTTTAAGCTTTTAGGGTTTGATCACATCACCATTGTAAAAAAAGTTGTAAAATTGTCAATAAGTTTCCACAGTTGCGGTAAGTGATTTTATGACATTACAATCATGTTAACACACATATAAGTGAGTATTTTAATGTTTACAGATTAAACCCCATAGACTTCCATTGGAAGTGTCTCACTGGAACACACATTTGTGCTTTTATTAAAGAAAAGGAGGGACGAGTCAAAATGAAACTTTTGTGGTAATCAATATAATGTCACAAATGCTGCTGATTAAGATGAACTCGTATTGAACCAGAAATAGTTCTTAAAATATTTAATTTTGAGTCATTTTACACTCCATATACTGTATAACAGATTATTCTAATATTATATTTCCCAAGGTTAGGGAAGACATATTTGTTACTATGGATTGTTTTAGATTTATGTAAATGTCAGTTGTCATTAGTCATTAAATAACAATAAAAACACATAAATACAAAGTGTTCAAGATATGTCATTGAATGTTTTTACAATTCTCGGGTCCAGAGTCTGCTGGTTTAAAGCAGTTCTCCTCACTGGTCTAGAGGTTAGGAGTAGATGGACCAGTAGATAATGTTAAAGAGCGTGTACGCACCAGGAAAGATCGCTCGAGAGTATTTGTCTATAGCGTGAGTGTCTATCCAGATGTTGACGTAACCACGTGATGTTTTCACTTGACTCTTTCTCTGCGAATCGGCAAGTGTGAGCTGGGCCAACATCCTCTCCTGTCTCCCGCCATTCTCAGGCATCTCATAATTTCCGTTTGTGTTTGGATCCACATCACTGTAGCAGGTCGTCATCATTATGTCCTCATCAGGGTTTGCTATACCACACGTGCATGGCAACTGCAGCGTCAACACAATAAACGCATCTTACTGTACAAATAAATTTCAATATCATATTTGTGCATGTGTGTTCTTTAACTGTGTACAATCATTCTTGAGAAGAGTAATCGTACTTGATTTCTGAGTTTCCTCTCTCGACGCTCCTGTACGGTGGTCAGGTAATTCACGGCGGCATACTCGATGACCGAGAGGAAGACGAAGACGAAGCTAACCCACAGGTAGATGTCCACAGCTTTGATGTAGGAGACTCTGGGCATGGACGCGTTCACTCCAGTGATGATGGTGGACATCGTCAGGACTGTTGTGATGCCTGTGGATGAGACAAATATTGCTGCAGAGGTCTGTTCAAGTTCAAAGCACTGTTACAATTGCACAACACACTGACAAATCATGACGAATTAAATGTTTCTTGAGTTCATTGTGCTGTGAAAACATACTGTAACATTTAGAACTAGGTGATCAGACATAAGGACTCTGTAGGATAGAGGTGTAGGGGGTGTATAGGGGTGTATTGCTGACTTGCGCAGCGACCTCATTATTGGAGCTCTCGTCTACAAACAGAGTCCTCTTTGGGGATGGCACCCTATGTTCATAGTTCACTTATGCCTAGAAACTTGCCCTGTGTGTGTGTGTTAATTCCAACATTAGTTTATTTTAAAACAAGATCCCTGATCATTTCAGTCTTATCTGAACAGTTTCAGCCCACATTGTTTTATAAATATTTCACAATATCATGCAGCTGCATAAAGAGACTATTCTTAGGCATCTTTCCACTGCAGGAACTTCTAGTTCCTGAAACTATTTCAGGTTCTCATTAGGCCCTTTCCCACTGGTGGTACTAAAGCCCTGTTTTAGGTACTTTTCCCTGGGACTAGTACTTTTTGTTGCTTTCGCACCTGAGGAACTATAGTTCCTCTGAACCTTTTTGGGGGGATTTTTAGCTCCTACTCTGGAGTAGGTACTTTGGGGGTAAACTGAAATCTAGTTTACATGAGGGAAGTTACTGTGTGGTAACTTGCATCAAGACGTCTTTAAGTTAATAAGTATTTCAGTACAGTAATTTATGTCATAAAAAAGCCTTTATTGTAAAAGATTGTGTTGATAAATCGGTTTAGAGAATTTTCAAGATGTTGTCCACTGAGTTCAGTGTGTGCTGCGTCTGACCGCTCGTCTCATCTCTCACTCCAGCTTCAGCTCGCTCAACAGTCGTGCACAGTTTAAACTGTAACCTATACATAGAAACAGCCTCAGAAAGTAACTTCAGTTGAAACATGAGTAATAACTATAAATAGAAGAGAGCAGATCTTTGCAGATAGTGTGTCGTGTATGATAGCATATTGTGCAGATTAATTGCCCATATTTTTACTCTGTGTGAATTTTTTGCATCTTTATGTCGGCAGTGTTTGAATTTTCATTCCCCAGATTATTCTTGACAAAATGTCACAATCGTTGTTTCTGCTATCTGCTAAACACAGGAAGACTCTAATCAAATAGCCACTAAGTAATATTTGACTCATTTTCTGCATTTCTGAAAAACATGAACATTATTCAGCAAAGCATGCACTCAACTTCACAGAAATGCTCTGTGGTATAAATTAATTCTGCAGATTATCATGTTGCTGTTTATAGTATAATTGTTTGCCAAGATTATTCATGCTGGTGTTGTTCGATTTGTTGTAACCTTCAGTAATTGGTCATTTGGTGACTGCTCAGCATCTTTACAGGTTCTAATGTGGTGTCATGCAAGTTTCCGATAGAGTGAACGCTGGCAGACAACGCATTTGTCTGCCGCTGCTCTCTGGGTTATTTTCAGTGTTTTTAGATGTTTTTGTTTTAGTGACCTTTTGAATGAGCGACCTCAGGAAATTGAGTTTTATACTTCTCTTTCACGGACAATCTTATGGACCAGTGACTTTTACTTTGTTTGAAATCTCCGCTACACCTCATGTCTGACTGGATTACTTCAAAGGAAATTAACCCCACTGCACTCACCGATGGTCTTCACCGGGAATGTTACATGCAGTCTTATATAGGCTGGTGGATTCCCTGTCCATCATTTGAAGTCCAGTGGGGCTGAAGATCATGGACTTTGAAATTGAGTCGTGTTGGTGTATGCACTGAGGTTCTGCCTTCTGTTGCCCATCTTGGCCTGCTGGAGTTTTGCTGTTGGCCCTTGCCAGTTTCAATGGAGAGACCCCTGCTTGTTTACAAGATCATACAATCATCTTTCTTCTGATTTGTTTTTATTCTACTCATCTCTGTGGTGTTTGAATACCTCGGACCGCCTGTCAGACAGAGTATACAACTATTGTGCTGCTCTTGGAAATGCGCATTGCCCCGGTATGTCCATCGAGGGTCACGACAACATATTTGAAGATTACCGGCTGATTCCCTGACAACCAGTCCCCCTCCGACTGGTCAAAGTGATATGAAGCGATGTGTCAATTTTGATAATCTCAGCTTGCTGAAATGCAAATCTTTTATTTTACCACAAAACACAGATGTCGCCACTATTAAGATGGCCCACATTAACACAAGTTTTTTGGTCTGAGTGACTGTAAAGAAGTTCATGCTCACGTGCAAGGAAGAAACCGGCTTGACATACAAACTAAAGGTTTAATGTAAAACTCAAAATACAAACACATAGGACAATGGACATGTCCGTGAATGATCTCTCTCTCAAGCACATCATCCGCGGTCGGCCTTTAACCCTCTTGGAGGCTTGTTTAGCCCAATACGGGACCAGGCGTGTTGAATCACGACCCGGCCCGCCCTCCACCGTGCCACAGTGACTTTTTATATTTAACAATTATTGGACATTTTATTCATCTCTGAGACCTGGCTGAATCCTGGCAAACAAATGGCCCTGGGGGATCCAACATGGATTCCCCACAGATTTCAGGAAAAGGAGGTGGTTGTAGCGTATTTAGGGGTTTCAATGAAAGTTTGCTATCTGGTTAGGTTAGCGGTGTTATGTTATGCTATTAGCTTAGCTGTACTGTGTTTACAATATGGCGTCAGCAAGTTGAGCATGCATTGTAGATTGCCCCGGAAGAGCCTCTTTAGGACTTCCCGTGAACTTTCGTCGCCATTGCAACCAACACCAGTGATTGGTGATCTGGGTCAACACTAATGACAACAGTTTCATCGATGCCTATAAACGTCAATGCGTTCCACAATGCACAAATAAATAGTAATCAGTTAAAGTGCCCGGATTTTCACATCCATATATGTAGCGAATTTGTTATGATAAATATACACTGCACGGGTTAAAGTGTCGTGTACGTTACCATTGTTTGTAAGGGAAACAGTATGTGTGAGCTAGGAATTAAATTAAACTTATTTGTCTTATTTGTACATTAATATGTCAGGAAATTTATAATGGAATCAGGCACGTTTGACAAACGTTATAATTTAGATAAATGACAAATGACTAGATTATTTGTTTGAATAAATTCTCCACCATTAAAATCGTAATACGTCTCATTGCATCAGCTCACAATTTCTACTGAAGGGAATTAGCTTTAATAAGAGAATTATGGTTAATTCTCTTATTGGAGTAATATTAATCTCATGGCTTATTGACGGTCGGGGAGTCCAGTCCCCACTCGTCTCGTGGACGGCGGCCATTCACCGCGTCCGGGCAGTCGGTCTACTCCCTCCCCTGATGGATGGCAGCGGCACTCCCCTGGGTGGATGGCAGTGTCGAGTCCCTCCTCCTTCCCGGGCTTTGGCACCAGTGTAAAGGATTTAGACAGGCAAGGAGGAGGTGAGAACCGGCTTGTCAACATAAATAATGTTTTAATAGTAAACTTAAAACAAAGGACAAACACACACGACGGACATGACGGGTCCGTAAATGATCTCTCTCTGTTTGCGCCAGTGTCTGCCATCGGCCTTTTTCCCTCTCGGAGGCTTGATTAGCCTGATACGGGACCAGGTGTGTATCATCACGACCCGGCCACACCCTCCGCCCTCCAACATTACACAGACAGATATAGCTTTAAGCAAAATCTTTTAGAAACAGGGATGAGATTATTTATTAAAATATACCACAGTCAAAAATATCCTTAAAAGGGAAACATGAATAATTATTCATCATAACTCGTTATAGTTAATTATGAATATTTGGATCAGTTAATAGAATCAACTTCAGGTAGCTGAATTAATATTACAATCATTTTATCTGTTCATCCAGCAAACACTAAGTATTGATTGTCTATCAATTCTCAGAAAGGATACTTTTCGTGCCACACAAAAATAACTCTTTCTTAGCATGGAACTGAGATTGAATCGTTACAAGATAGATTTACAAGCAGACCAGAATCAACTCACAAGAATGTACGCAAAAGTTTATTTAACTAAAATACGAAAACATAACTAATCTAAACAAAAACATACACACAAAATCACTCATACATGGGAAAAGGAAAAGTGAAAATAAACCGGAAATGCAGTTATGAAAATAGTCACTTAACCGTCTGAAAGAACCATCCGTTTCTTAATTTAAAAGTATCTTTTGTTACAAAGGGATTTTCATCTTATACTAAACCTATGTTCAGTTAGTTAATGGTACGATACTTGCAATTGCCTTGGCTGTTGAGAGAGCCCGGATGCAGTCGCAGGAGAAAGGCTTGATGGTTCCTCGAGTCGATGGTGTTCAAGTTGCAATCAATTTCTTCTGCGCTGAATGAAGAAATTGTGGTGTTCCTTGACTCTATGGTCGAGGTAGTTACACATGGCTTGATGTGTTGAGGCCTCCCGGCCTGCGACCTCATGGTCAGACCGGGGTCCCAGTCCCACACGAACGGCAGCAGAGAGTGAGTAAGAGGCAGGACGTATCTTTTAACTTCTGATGAAGGTCCCTCCTCTCGGGTCTGGCTTGACCAATGAGAAAGGTGCAATTTCCAAGCGGGAAATGTTCCTTTGTTTGGAAGCTGACTCATTTGCATAATTGGGGTTAGTTTAAGCCCAATATGGCGGCGACGAGTTTGTTGGTGTAGCTGTAGCTCCTTGAGCTCCTTGAGTCTCATTCTCACGACTTTTTGTTTTGCTATTAACTTGATAAGCTGATTTTCCTATGGCTGCCAAGGGAACCAGACTTAATAGGAAGGATAAAAATGCAGGATCGGCTGCTACTGAAGAAATTACTAATTTGCTGAATGTGGCGACTCTTTCTAGTTTCTTGGAGGACCTCAGGAAATCAATCACTGTGGATTTTAAAGCTTCCTTCTCTTCGCTCGAAACTAAACTGGACTGTATGCAAGAGACTTTGTCTGATCATGCTCAGAAGATCTCAGCACTTGAGAGCAATGCAAACTTACAAGATGAGCGTATTTCAACTTTGGAAACTTCCTGTGTTTCACTGTCGGCGAATAACGCTAAATTGCTGGCTAAAGTGGCTGATCTGGAATCACGTAGCCGTCGCAATAATATTAGGCTACTCGGCCTACCTGAATCAATTGAGGGCGGTCAGCCCACCTCCTTCTTTTCAGGGCTTCTGATGGAAGTGTTCGGTGAGGGTGTTCTGGGTTCTCTGCCGGATTGTGAAGTGGCTCATCGTACTCTCATTGCTAAACCGAGCACAGGTCAACGGCCTCGGCCAGTTATCATACGCCTTCTAAGGTACCAGCAGAAAGTGGCTATTATACGTGAAGCTACAGCTAGAAGGGGTAGGCTTCAGTACCGTGGAACATCTATCGCGATCTACGAGGATTACACTTCAGAAGTAATGGAACTGCGATCAAAGTATCGTGAAGTTATGTCGGACCTCTATAAACTTGGACTTAAGCCTGCGCTATTGTTTCCTGCACGACTTTCCATAAATGCGAAGGAGGGAGGTAGGAAAATGTTCTCCTCAGCTGATGAAGCCAGAGACTATGTAGCATCACTCCTTCCTGCTATTTAGAACTCACTGGTGTTTTGTTTTTTACTGTGTGTTGCAGTTTTGGCCTTTGTTGTCTTATTTAAACTTTCTACTTAAACTGTTTTGATAGGCCTTATTGCTCTTTTGAAGGCTTGCTTGTTTATTGCTTGTCTATTGATACCGTTTGGACAGCAGTTTTGTTTTTACTTTTCTGCTTTAATAGCCTATTTCCTTTTGTCACTGCTGATGGCTGGTTGTTGTAGTCTGAGACTTGATCTGGTTTGTCTTTTTGCACTGCTTATATAGAGCTACTGTAAGCCTTTAGTTTGGCAGTCCAGAATATAATGTACATGCATTACTCATAATTTGTCTAGTTATGAGCTAATTAATCTTATGCATTCTCTGTGAAACCATTATGAATTGATAATGAACTTTTATGAAATGATTAAAATAAGGTAAAAATATTTTTATTTTCAGATACAAATTATTATTTATGTGGGTTACGAGACTCTCGGAGTAATTTATTCTTCATAGTTACTGCTCAACTATGGACTATGTTTTGCTTGCTTAGTCTGTTTTGTTTTATTTTTGTTTTTTGTTTGTCTAAATTTGTTAACAATGTTGTTCTCGCCATCTGCTCCTTATACCCTACTATCTGTTATATGCCTACTTAGTTGTAAGTTATTGATCTAATTAAAGGATTAAAAGTAATTCATCTCAACATCAGGAGCCTTGCTACTAAAATTGATCTTCTCAGGGTATGGGTTGCTTTACATAAGCCTAATATAATCACTATTTCTGAATCATGGCTTCATAACAAAATCACTAATGATGAGGTGGGAATTGATAATTATGTTTTATATAGAGCTGATAGGACATCAAGAGGAGGAGGTGTGGTTACTTATGTTGATATAAATCTCGTCTCTGAGTGTGTCTCTCCTAATGTTGAGCCTACTAACTTTGAGTGTCTTTTTATTAATATAATTTTTCATGAAAACAAACAGCTTACTATCGGAAATATTTACAGACCTCCCTCTGCTCCCACTGATTCCATAAATGGTATCTTGGCTACTATTAATTCTCTTGATAGACACAATGAACTGATCATACTGGGTGACTTTAATATTAACTGGCTGGATCGGTCTTCCTCAGGTGATAGAAATCTTTTAGGCAGCGTAAACCTTACTCAGTTAATAAAAGAACCCACGAGAGTTGATGGCCGTTCTGCTACATTGCTTGACTGGATCCTTGTTTCCAATCCGGATAGGATTATTAAATCGGGTGTTTTATCAGACTGCTTTAGTGACCATTCTATAATATACTGCATCTGGAAAATTAAAATACAGAGTTCCCCCTATAAATATATCACAATAAGGCAGTGTAAAAATATTAATGTTGATTACTTCTTATGTGATCTATTAGATATTAGATGGGACAGGCTTCAACTAATTCCACTTGTGGAAGAGGCATGGAACTTCTTTCATACTGAAGTAAAAACCATAATTGATAAACATGCTCCTGTGAGAACGATTAAGGTCAAAGGTAGGCATTTACCATGGATAAATTCTAATTTACTTCAACTATTCAAACAAAGAGATAAAGCTTGGGTTAAATATCGTCTCTCAAAAGATGAATTGGATGGGTCAATTTACAGGCAGTTAAGGAATAAATGTAAAACTGAAACTAGGAATGCCAAATCGAATTATTATAGAGACTGTTTCTCTCGTGATTTCAATAACCCTAGGTACTTCTGGAATCATTTAAATAATATTCTTAACAAAAATAAAAAAAACTTTTGTGAAACGAATATGCAAGGATAATGACACTTTAACTGATCCTTTGCATATAGCTCATGCCTTTAATCATCATTTTTCGTCCTTTTGTAGTTCAAAATCTGTTTGCTCTGATGGTTTTGCATGGTCTTCTTATTCTTCTATGCCTGCTGGCTCTTTTTCATTTAAAAAGTTCATGCCTACTGATGTCTTTAATGTATTACAGGACCTTAAATTAAATTGTAGTGCAGGACCAGATGAGCTGGAAGCTAAGTTTATCAAAATTGCAGCTCACATATTGATCTTTCCTCTTGCAGATCTTTTTAACTTATCATTAACTACTTGTACTGTGCCACAAATTTGGAAAGCTGCAAGAGTGACACCTCTTTTCAAAGGTGGAGACAAATCGGATGTGAATAATTATCGCCCGATTTCCATCATTTGTGTAGTTGCTAAAATATTTGAGAAATTAATTTTTAATCAATTAACTGAGTACATTAATAACTATAACATCTTATCTCCACAGCAATCTGGCTTTAGAGCCAATTTTTCTACTTCAACTGCTCTCGTAAAATTTACAAATGATGTCTTCTCGGGTTTTGATAAAGGTAATTTCATTGGTGCTGCTTTTATTGATCTCTCAAAGGCCTTTGATATGGTTGACCATTATCTTCTACTGGATAAGCTTTACTTTATTGGTTTGAACAAACATGCTCTGCTTTGGTTTAATTCTTATTTGCATAATAGACGTCAATGTGTTGTTTATCAAGGATTCCAGTCAGATTATTTAATTGTTGATAAAGGTGTTCCCCAAGGCTCAACTTTAGGCCCCTTACTTTTTTCAATCTTTATCAACGACCTGGCACAAGTTTGTTCTCATTCTGAATTAGAGCTCTATGCTGATGACACTGTCGTCTACACCTCTGATCGGGATTTGTTGCACGTTCAAAGAACTCTTCAATCTGACTTTGATCAAGTACAACAGTGGCTGTTCATTAATAAACTTCTGTTGAACATGAAGAAGTCCTGCTGCATGGTGTTTTCCACGATACAAAATCGTCGTTGTGCTTCAGGTTTTAAAATAAAATTTTTAGATGGGTCCCTTATGCAGATTGTTGAGGAATTTAAATATTTGGGCCTCTGGCTCGACTCCAACCTTACCTTTAAGATACACATTGATAATATCATTAGGAAAGTATACGGATGTCTTAACACTCTGTACAGATCAATTAATTGTTTTTCAATTGAAGTCAGAAAAAAAATTATTCCTCAATTGGTAATACCAATTATTGACTATGCAGACATAGTTTACACTAATACCTTTGAGTCCAATCTCAAACCTATTAATGTTGTATTCAACTCTTTTTGCAGATTTATATTGAACTGTCCATTTAAAACTCACCATTGTTTTATGTATGATTCATTAAACTGGTTGCAACCTAAACAACGAAGGGACTACCACTGGATTCTATTTATTTTTAAATGTGTTTATTTCAATTGTCCTGAATATCTTAAACAGCACTTAATACCCTATTGCTCAACATACTCACTGAGACAACTTCAATGTCCAAAATTTTTTAAGGTTCCAAGGTTACTTTCTGTAGCTGGTAGGAGAGCATTTCATTATAAAGCCCCTCATGACTGGAATAACCTTCCTCTTTTTTTGAGGTCTATTTCTTCAATTGGTTTATTCAAATCATCACTTTTTTCTTTTCTTAAAACTACATGTTCTTGTAATTAGGGACAACAATGGTATTACATATAATGATCAATGTAGAAAACATTTAGTTGTATACATTTTCTTTTCTTTTTCTGGATTTTCTTTGACATTTATGTGTGAGATGTGATGTTATACTGCATGTTACATTTTGTATAAGGCATACTGATAAATGACGTATTAGTTGTTTAATGTATTTGGCTGATTTTGGTTAATATACTTTATTAAGTGTACTATGTTAATTGTGGGTTTAAGGGCAGGTGTGTGAGTTATTGTTTTGTATACATATGTCTGTGTCTGTGTCTTTCCTATGTGCTGTGTGGTTAACTTTTGTGTCTGTACATGTATAGATATAGATGCAGGACCCCCTTGAAAATGAGATGTTACATCTCAAGGGGTTATCCTGAAATAAATTCAAATTCAAATTCATTTATGCTCTGATTAATATAGCAAGCATACAATGCATGCTGTCAGAATTTATATATATATATATATATATATATATATATATATATATATATATATATATATATATATATATATATATATATATATACCATTGTGCAGGATGTCACACAAGGATTCATTTCATGGGAAACGTGGCAGAACTAATTGTACATTAGCTGGTAGGGCTGTCATAAGTCATGCATAAAACAGTATACAATACAAAAAGACACTTTACAGGACAGTAATGATTCAGTAAGGTAAGGAGTTTCTCTGTCGACTGGTGTTATGTGGTGATAGACTCATGATTCTTGGGGATTTTAATATTCATGTATGCTATCCATCAAAACCTCTGATTTATCTCCCTCACTGAGTCTTTAAATTTTGCACGACATGTCACTGGTCCTATTCACAATATGGGTCATACATTAGATCTGGTGTTATCGTATGGCATTTCTGTGTCCAACTTAGAGATCTTAGATATTGGCATTTCTGACCATAATTCAATAATATTTGATTCTGTCTCTACGTGTCCTCTGCCTACTTTTTCTCAGCCCTTATGCCACTCACGGTCCATTCACTCGTCTACTGCCAAACTGTTTTCAAAATTTTATCCAACTCATTTCACAGATGATGTCTTAGCTGGAATTGACACTGAATCATTGGTTGAAGCTTTTAATAAATCTTGTACTTTTACACTTGATAAAGTCATGACGTCACCCACGCTCTCAGACAAGAGTTCAGAAAAGCTGAGCACAAGTGGAAAAGAGACAAGCTTCAGGTCTCTTATGACATTTTAAAGGAATGTTTAACAAACTTTCAGAGAGCTGTAAAGGAAAGCCAAGCTTTTCTCAACATTAATCTCTAATAACACAAATAGACTAAAACTTTTTTCTGTTTTGAACCCAACTAAAAATGCTTCTCTGGACACCATCCAAGAGACCTGTAAAATATTTTTAAACTTCTTTACTTACAAAATTGAGCAGATTAAAGGTGTGTTTGAACTTTCTCAATTTGATCAACCACTAATTCCATCCCTGTTCAGCTCCCTGACTCACTTTCAACCTGTTACATCAGCACAGTTAACAGATGTATTCTCCAAGATGAAGTGTTCCAGTTACAAGGATATTCTTTCTCCACGCCTTCTTAAAGATGTTTTCATGACAATTAGTTCCAGTGTGACAGCTATAATTAACAGCTCATTAGCAAGTGGAGTTGTTCCAAGTAGTTTTAAACATGCAGTTCTAGATCCTTTGTTAAAAAAAATTTGGGATCTGGCTATACACAACAATTACAGACCAATCTCCAAACTGCCTTTTATTTCCAAGATTTTGGAGAGAGTTGTTCATTCGCAGCTCTACTGCTATCTAAATCCTTTAAACATTTTAGATACATTTCAGTCTGGTTTCAGACACTTGCACGACACTGAATCTGCATTGTTTAAGGTCACTAATGATATTTTACTCTCCAATGATTCAGGTTCATCTGTTGTCTTAGTTTTATTAGATCTCAGTGCCGTGTTCAACACAATTGACCATAATATTCTTCTCAATCATCTAGAGTGTATGGTTGGCATCCAGGGGTTGACCCTCCAGTGGTTTTCTTCCTATCTAAAATAAGGATGTTCTCTGTAAATTTAGGTAACTTTTCTTCTGCATCAGCTCAATTACAGTGTGGTGTCCCTCAAGGGTCGATTTTGGGACCCTTGTTATTTTCCATATATATGCTTCCCAGTGAGTGTAGACAAGAACTGTTCATCTGAAAATGCCCTAAATTGCTTCAAAGATATTAAACAAGCAATGTCTCAAAATTAAATGAATGCAAAACAAAAGTTCTGATTTTAGGTTCCTCCATGTCCTCTTTACCTGGCCTGGTTGCCCAGTTAGGTCCTCTGTCATCGAATGTACAAGATCATGTGAGGAGTCTTGGAGTGATTTTAGACTCATCATTACTTTTTAATAAGCAGATCAGTGCTATTGTCAAGGGTAGGTTTTTCCACCTGAGATCCACCTAAAATAAAACATTTTCTTTTCTATAAGACCTGGAAATTGTGATCCATTCACTAATTTCATCATGGTTAGACTATCGCAGCTCATTGTACATTGGTCTGCCCCAAACTTTATCCCACCTACAGCTAGATCAAAACATGGCAGCTAGGCTTTTAAAGGGTGCAAGAAGTTCTCTTTAGTGTGTCTACACTGGCATCCAGTGAATTCAGGGTAGATTTAAAAATACTGATTTATGTCTACAAGGCACTATCTGGTCTTGCGCCCCAATATATCAGTGACTTTCTCCTCCCTTACTCCCCCACCAGAGCACTCAGGTCTTCTGATCAACTTCTAGTGAGGGTTCCTCGTTGCCGCTATAGATCGTTGCCGCTAAGGGTGACCGTGGCTTTTCAGTTATAGACCTTTCCATGTGAGGTAAGCTTCTTCACTAGCCATTTTTAAACTTCTTTAAAATCATATTTTTATTCTGTAGCTTTTGAATAGATCTTTGAATAGTTTGAAATGGATAAATACATGATGTTTTATTATGTTTTATATTTAACTTTAAATCAATCTGTTTTTATATATTTTGTTTGTATGATCTGTTAAGCACTTTGAGTCAACTTCTTTTGTTCTGTACTCTATAAATAAAGGTTGACTTGACTTAGCTCATTGTTGAATATACATCATAGAGAGGTGACACATTTATCAAAGAATATTTCAAGAAATAGAAACAGGCAATGTGTTTAATATCTCACCCAGTGGAACTCGAGCAGGAACGGCTCTGCGGTCAATCCAGAAGGACACCCAGGACAACATGACCATCAGCGTCGCAGGGAAATATGTCTGCAGCAGGAAGAAGAAGATGTGCCGACGCAGTGTGAAATGAATGTACAACCGATTATACCAGCCTGAAAAACAACAATAAAACATTTGAGTTAAAGTGCTGATGATGCTATTAGTGTGCTTTAATGTTATGATTTTATGCAGCGGTTTGACACAGGAGAAGTTCTCCACACACATCAACAGTTCACAAGACAGGAGATTTGATCTGTTGATCTGTACAAGAGGAAGTTGATCTGTTTAATGACAGCTGGTGATAACTCATGGGTGATACAAGAACTAAAATTTAAAACACAAAACATCTGAATGGAAACAAAACAAATAAAATCACCAAAATGTGCATTGAAAATGTTTATGCTCACTTGAGGTGGAGATATTTTAAATTAAATAATAAGACTTGCACATGAACTACAATAGAATCACATTCACTGCATGAAATTCCAAGAGGCACATCAAAAAGTCAAGTGATTGAATGATTCACTCATAACTGAACTAACCAGCGGAGTGATATCATCTCAAAACATATCAAATGTTGCTCTGGTTATTCTGAAAGCTGTGCCCTGTGTCTTAACCCATTTTTATGAGAGTGCTAATTCTAAGATCAATTTTCGTGCCAGCGCAAAGCACAAGTGGGCATGTGTGAGTATGTTTGCACTCTGTGGATGTATGTGCACAAACGTATGTTGCATTGTATTGTATTTACATTCCACTTGACACAGCCCATTAGCACTTTGTGCGTGCAATTTTGTCTAACCCTCTTGCACCTAGACTTAGCCCATATGTACGAAAATACCAAAATTTCATGGCCATGCCAACTGAATTTGCACGTATGATGTATCACATAGTGTTCTTAAAATAGGGCCCATAATGTAAATAGAAGAAGGTAAACATTGTTTTATTGACTTCCAGGGAAAATGTCAATCAAAACATCACGTTGTGCTTTTGGAAGCAACACGTTTTTTTGTCTGTGTTTGCGCAATGTTGACTTCTGTGAATGGCAGGAAATATATAGCCAATATGAATGCACCTCAATCTCTGTGTGTCCTAAGGAAGTTCTTCAACCAAAATTTAGAACAGAGCTAGTGTTAGTTGTACATTAAAGCTGTGGGTGTTTGTGTGTGTGTGAGTGTTGTGTTTGTGAGTGTTTGTGTGTGTATGTGTGTGTGAGTGAGTGAGTGTTTGTGTATGTGTACTGTGTGTGTGAGTGTTTGTGTGTGTGTGTGTGAGTGTTTGTGTGTGTATGTGTGTGAGTGTGTGTGTGTGTGTGTGTGTGTGTGTGTGTGTGTGGGCAGGTTTAAATGGTTATATTAAACTGGTAATTATAAGGTTATTATGCTATTAATGTGGTTTATGAGGACATTTCTTGTGTCCCCATAATTCAGGATAGCCACACAATAAGGATAGCCGCACTAACATGTGTGTGTGTGTACATGTGTGATACCTGTACTGCTGTAGAAAGCGAGTTTAGTTGTTGTGTGAAACTTCTGAATGAGAAACTGAGACAGAGAAATCCTGTCGTCCGTGTTCAGAGACTCATTTCCTTTCTTCCAGTACAACATCAGATCATCATCAGTGTATGCATCTATCAAAAAACACACATACACTGTACATCGAGTATGTTCAATTCAATAAAACAAGTTTTTCATCATGGTATAATTCTAATGAGGTGTAGGATTATCCACAAATGAACAGTCATTCAAATGCCATCAAATGAACACATCACATTCCACAGATCAGATAGATCCCCCACCAAGCCATTAGAGTGTCATAAAAAGGAGTCCATGACTCCATCCCTTAAATTGAAGGAGACCGTCCCTCCCATGCCTGCTTAATCTCAAATTAGGGTTTGTAATGACAGAGCTGACCAATAAAGTCAAGTCAAGTCAATTTTATTTGTATAGCGCCTTTCACAACCCACATCGTTTCAAAGCAGCTTTACAGAGATCAGCATTAACAGACGATAAAACTGTAATGTCTATAAAGTCGATGAATCATCATTGTGTAATTAGATAAAATACAATTCTTTATCGTGTTTAAAAATAATTAAATAATAATTGTATTAATAACCCCAGTGAGCAAGCTGAAGGCGACTGTGGCAAGGAACACAAAACTCCAAAGTAGATCCTTCTTTGTTTCACAAACTTAAACCAAATGGCCAAGTAACACATGGGACCTTAAATGCATAAATGTCATATTTAGTATGTAAATGCTTGCTTGTTTACATAGAGAATGTTGATGAAAACGAATGTCATTCGGCATTTTAATGCATACCGTCTACATTTACATCAGCCAAATTTTCTAAAGAGGCACATGCAAAAGAACCTCATGCTGTTTATATGTTCTGTTCAGTATGATCACATGCTCACATCGAGAGTGAAATGGGTAAATGTGTGTGTATACATACAGCTCTCGATCTCTAATGAGCAGGTCTGTGTGTCCAGAGGAAATCGACTCAAGTCCATGTTACACATCGCTGTCACCGTCACTCTACACACAAACACATCATTAGAAATCCATTTTAGAATTCACATTCTTGATTCCCTGTCTGTCGCTCACTTTGACGTTGTGTCGAAGAAGTGACACTAGGGGTCTCTCTTGAGCGCCTTTTGCATCTCTGATCTATGGGAAAAGGCCAATGAGAAATTGGCAGACAGAATTTGCATGTCTCGCCCCTGGACATATGGGTATAAAGGGAGGGAAATGCATCTGTTTCATTCAGAAATTTTCTTTGGAGCCAACTGGTTGTGTATGCAGCGAGCTGTGACAACACACTGTTCCTCCCATTTCTGAGCGATTGCTGTTGGATCTACGCCGCATATTAGCGGCTTTCTCCCTTCTCTGCACGGCAGTGCAGCTTTGCCCATGGGCGCTTCGACAGTGCAGTTAAAAGAGTTTATTTTTCTAAAAGAGTTATTTCCTCTAAAAGAGCATATACACAGCTGGCGTTGAACATCCTTTTCAGGACGCGTCTTTATAAAGATGCCCATCTGCGCCTGTGTAGTTCCAGGATGCGGTAGAGTGCTCTCTGCTCCTGACGGCCACAGGCGCTGTCTCGTGTGTCTGGGCAGCGATCACACCGAGGCAGCATTTGTGGATGGTCCCACGGGTGCACGGCGGTCCCCCAGGTGGATAGAGCAGTTGCGATCCACCTGTGCCCCGAGAACGCCACCACCTGGCGGGGCCGCCCTTTACTCCCCTCCCAGGCCTGTAGGATGATGTCTTCACTGAATTCCAAAGTCTACAGCGCCACCAGACAGGCTGCTTCCATCTTGCATGCCATGGCCCTCCTGCAAGTCCACCAGGCCAAGGCACTTAAAGATCTGCACTTGCGTAGTCCTGATACCGACGTGCTGCAGGAACTGCGCTCAGCGACCGACCTCGCCCTCAGGGCCACGAAGATCACAGTGTGGTCACTCGGGCAGGCGATGGCCACTCTTGTGGTTCAGGAACGTCATCTGTGGCTGAACTTGGTTGAGATGCGCAAAGTGGAAAAGACACGTTTCCTCGATGCACTTGTCTCCCAGTTCATCCTTTCTGGCGAAACCGTCGAGAACTTTGCCCAACAGTTCTCCACGGTGAAGAAGCAGACATCCTGCCCCACCGCAAACCTGCCTCCATGGGCCACGGCCCATCTGCTCGCCGAGGGCATCCTCCTGCAGCTAAGGAACGTGCAGCTCGGCCTCAAGGTAAGAAGACCAGCTCTGGATTGACCCACATTCTCAATAAAAGAGCTATTTCCTTTGTCTCTGGGTCACCTGGTTTTCAACCGGGCCTTGCTCAAACTCCCGATCAAAATTGCGTCCGGCATCTAGATTGGTTCGCAGCAGTAGACCTGAAGGACGTGTACTTCCATGTCTCAACATTGCCTCGACATCAACCCTTGCTGCGGTTTGCATTCGACAGCCAGGAGTATCAGCACATGGTCCTCCCCTTCAGCATGTCCCTGTCCCCTCACGTCTTTACGAAGGTCACAGAGGCAGCCCTTGCCCCGCTTCGGGAAGCCAGCATCCGCATACTCAACTACCTGGATGACTGGCTCATCCTGGCCCACTCCCGAGTGTTACTATGCGCCCACAGAGAGCAGGTGCTCAGGCACCTCAGCTGTTTAGGGCTTCAGGTCAAATGGGAAAAGAGCAAACTCGCCCCGGTTCAGAGTTAGACTCAGTCTTACTGTCAGCGCGCCTCACCAACGAGTGCGTGCAGTCAGTGCTGGAATGCCTCGCCGCCTTCAGGCCGGGCACAACAGCCCCTTTAAAACTTTTCCAGAGGCTCCTGAGGCATATGGCATCCTCCGCGGCGGTCGTGCCGCTGGGGTTGATGCATATGAGACCGCTTCAGCACTGGCTCCAGACTCGAGTCCCGAGATGAGCATGACGCTGCGGCATGCACCGTGTGATCATCACCCCCACCTGCCTCCAAACGTTTAAACCCTGGACAAATCTCTGCTTTCTGCAGACAGGAGTCCTCTTGCAGCAGGTGTCCCGATGCATCCTGGTCACTACCGATGCCTCCAAATTGGGTTGGGGCGCCGTGTGCAATGGGCACGCAGCTGTGGGCCGTTGGAAAGGGGCCCCGCTGTGCTGGCACATAAACTGCCTAGAGTTGTTAGCTGTTCTTTTTGCCCTGTGGAGGTTTCTCTAGCTAGTTCAGGGCAAACACGTCTTAATTCGATCAGACAGCTCCACCACGGTAGCGTACATAAATCGCTAAGGCGGCGTACGCTCCTGCCACATGTCACAACTCGCCTGTCGTCTCATCCTTTGGACTCAAGTCGCTGAGTGCCACTCAGATCCTGGGCAACCTCAACGTGGTGGTGGACGCGCTATCACGACAACACTTGGCCAGCGGAGAGTGTAGGCTTCACCCCCAGTCAGTCAAGCTGATTTGGGAATGGGTTGGCAAGGCTCAGGTGGACCTGTTCGCCTCCCACTGCCCTCTTTGGTACTCCCGAATGGTGGCTCCCCTCGGGGCAGACGCGCTGGCACACAGCTGGCCCACGGGGCTTCGCAAGTACACATTTCCCCCAGTGAGCCTTTTTGCACAGGTGCTGTGCAAGGTCAGAGAGGATGTGGAACAAGTCAGTCTAGTGACCCCCTATTGGCCCACTCGGACTTGGTTCTTGGATCTGGTACTCCTCGCGACAGCCCCTCCCTGGCGAATTCCCCTGAGGAAGGACCTTCTTTCTCAGGGACAGGGCACACTCTGGCATCCGCACCCAGACCTCTGGAACCTCCATGTCTGGCCCCTGGACGGGATGTGGAAGATCTAGCTGATCTACCACCTGCCGTCGTAGACATGATCAACCAAGCCAGAGCCCCCATCACCAGGCAACTTTACACCCTGAAGTGGCGCTTGTTCGCAAATTGGTGTTCTTCCCGGGCTGAAGACCCAAAGAGGTGCGCAGTTAGGTCAGTGCTCTCATTCCTGCAGGATAGGGTGGAAGGCTGTTCCCCTCCACCTTGAAGGTTTATGTAGCCACTAACGCGGCCCACCACGACACAGTAGACGGCATGTCTTTGGGCACGACTTAATTATCAGGTTCCTTAGAGGTGCCCGGAGGTTAAATCTGTCCTGGCCAACCCTGTTCCCCTCCTGGATCTCTCAGTGGTCCTCTCGTGCCTTCAGAGACCCCCCTTCGAGCCGCTCGAATCAGTCAGACTCAGGGACCTCTCCCTAAAGACGGCCCTCCTGATCACGTTCGCCTCCATCAAGAGGGTCGGGGACCTGCAAGCCTTCTCTGTCAGCGACACTTGCCTGGAGTTCGGTCCGGCAGACACTCATGTGATCCTAAGACCGCGACCGGGCTACGTGCCCAAGGTTCCTACCACTCCCTTCAGGGACCAGTTCGTGAACCTGCAAGCGCTGCCCCAGGAGTAAGCAGGCCCAGCACCTTCGTTGCTGTGTCTGGAACGTGCTTTGCATATCTTGTACTTGAATGGCATGTAGAGGTTTAGACATTCTGAGCAGCTCTTTGTCTGCTTTGGCAGACAGCAGAAAGGGAATGCTGTCTCCAAACAGAGGTTTTCCCACTGGGTAGTAGATGCCATTATATTGGCCTGTCACACCAAGCCAACCCCCCCCCCCCCCTTTCGGGTCCGAACACACTCAACAAGAAGTGCTGCATCCTCATGGGCAATGGCCAGGGGCACATCCCTAGCAGACATATGCAGAGATTTTACAATATCAGGGTTGAGCCGGTTTTGTCCTGTGTTTTCTCAGGTCTGAGCCAGTAGAACTCGGTAACACGCTGACAAACTGACCGGATGGATCGCTTGCACCTAGCGCCCTTTCCCTCTGCTGAGGTAAAATTGTGCACTCTTATCCCAGAAGATCCCACTAATAACTCCTCCCTAGCCCTCTGGTCCACAAATTCAGCGGAGGAATTCACAGACCAAATCCAATGCGGGTACTCAATCTACCCTTTACTGGAATAGGTGCTCCACAGGTACGTGGACTTCCCCCCTGTGTGTATTTTCCGCAGTACTGTCCCCTTACGAGCGGACCCGCATCTCCCTTGGGCAGTTCCCACTGGCCCCTGGTCGCCATGTCTGTAACAACTCCTCCCTCCCAATAGGCAGGATCTACCACCGTGCCACTTTCCACATGTGACCTAAAAGCCCATTTGATGTATTTCACCACTCTTTACCTCCCCCAGTCTGGGTAGGTGTGGTCTCCGCAGGGTCTTTTCCCCCTGAAAGAATAGGAACTGGGAAAGATCGCCTTCCCCGATGCAAATGATAGCATTAAGATGGCCCCAGATGCTTGTCCTCCTGGCCACATCACTGAACCGAGCCACAGTTGCGGCCAAACCATTGTCGGCTCCTCAGAAAAATCCTGAATGAAACAGATGCATTTCCCTCCCTTTATACCCGAATGTCCGGGGGTGGGACATGCAAATTCTGTCTGCCAATTTCTCATTGGCCTTTTCTCATAGATCAGAGATGCAAAAGGCGCTCAAGAGAGACCCCTAGTGTCGCTTCTTTGACACATCAGGGAACGGAGGTTACATCTGTAACCTAGACGTTTTCACCATTGTGTACTTTACATCATGGATAAATAAATTTTTGTTGCTAGTATTATGTGAGAAAGCTGTTCACCTGAGACTGTAGAGAACATTTCCATCAGGGTACACACGTAACATCACATTATCTGTCGTTGTGTCGTGAATGAAAGATCTTTTGGAATGAACGAAAAACATGTCAGGAACCCAGATCTTCTTCACTAGTCTGCTGTCAAATGTCATGCTCTGATTGTTGGTGCTCGGGAACGACAGACGCTCATCTTTCCAATAATGTCTCAAATACAGAGTCATGGTGAAATCCTGATGAGAAACATTTCATGGTAAACATACTGCAAGCAAAGGATTTAAAACATTTAAACCAATATAACCTTTGTCAAAACAATAATCTTCTAAACATATTTCTATGTCGTAGTTTATAATTATAAGCTGGTTATTAAAGTGTTTGTTACTGTATCACTCACCATGTCAACCTCAGAGATGGTGTCTAGACTCTCGACCTGAACATCCACACCAACTGGTATAGGAGGTCCTGTTATTGAACAATCAAAGAAAACATCAAATCTACAGTTCTCATTTGTGTAAATTATATTAGATTTAGGTTAACATTCAAACATTTAAATAATAAGCATCACATTATTAATTTGTGTTTAAAATATGTTTATAATATGGTAAATGCTGAAAAAAATTAAAAGATGACAACTAATTCACAGAGGAGAGAGTTCTATTATACTGCAAACTCGAAAATTTGCACATGGTCAGTTGCATGTAATATTTGTAATATTTACATCAGGGCTTGCACCGGGTAGTCGACTAGACGGTTATTCCTCTTTCTACCATTCATTCAAAATCTCACAATGGGAACGCCTTAGGCGAGACCAATATTGGAAGCCAATAACACAACGTCTGTCAAAAGAGCACTCGCGGCTGATGCTACAGAAGTTGGTTCACTCTCCATCTCTATTGTGGATGTAACCGATCCTTCCGACGGGTGAACATCCATAAAGCCGCGGGTCCAGACGGCATTCCGGGCCGCGTCATCAGAGCGTGTGCGAACAAACTGGCTGGTGTTTTCACTGACATTTTCAACATGTCCCTCTCCCTGTCGGTACTCCCCACATGCTTCAAAACTTCAACCATTGTGCCTCTACTGAAGCAAGCCATTATGTCAATGTCAATGTCAATGTCAATTTTATTTATATAGCACTACTAAACACAACACCAGTTGACCAGTGTGCTTTACATCAATACAAAAGACAAATATAAATACAAAACATTTCATCCTTAGCCATATGCTAAATCAAATAAATATGTTTTTAGCCTAGACTTAAAAACAGACAAGGATGGAGCAAACCTAATACTAAAAGCTAACGCATTCCACAGTCTTGGAGCCACAGCTGAAAACGCGCGATCACCCCTACTCTTCAACTTTGATTTCGGTATACTTAAAAATCTCTGGTTTGACGACCGGAGAGACATAACTGGACGATGCTCTACCAGTAGATCCGAAAGATAAGTAGGGGCCAGACCATTTAAGGATTTAAAAACCAACAAAAGAATTTTAAAGTCTACACGATATCGTACAGGCAACCAGTGCAAATGACGTAGCACTGGAGTAATATGGTCCCGTTTTCTTGTACCTGTTAGAAGTCTTGCCGCCGCATTTTGTACCATCTGTAACCGGGATAAAGCTGATTGGCTGATCCCACAATACAGTGAGTTACAATAGTCAAGCCTCGATGTCAGAAATGCATGAATTAGTCTTTCAAGATTATTAAAAGATAAAATAGGTTTTACTCTGGCTAAAAGACGGAGCTGGAAAAAGCAGGATTTGACCACTGAGCTTATCTGCTTGTCAAATTTCAGCCCATCATCAAAAATAACACCCAAGTTTTTTACCCAAGTCTTTACAGGCAGTGTTAGATTACCTAGGGTTATCTGACTAAGTGAATATGATGAGCCAAACACTATAATTTCGGTTTTATTTTCATTAAAATCAAGGAAATTTAGAGATAACCAAGCTTTCACATCAGATATACAGGCCCTGATTTTTTCCAGTCCATCGCAATTTGGTTTTAGGGACAAATAAACTTGAGTGTCGTCCGCATAGCAGTGGAACGACAACCCATGTTTCCTGAAAATAGACCCTAATGGAAGCATGTATAGCGAAAAAAGGATTGGAGCTAAAATGGAACCCTGCGGGACCCCACAAGACAGAAAAGCAGTCTTTGACATACAGTATATTCCCCAATATTAACACTAAACTTCCTATTTGACAAATAAGACCTAAACCATTTTAAGGCAGGACCTTTGATACCCACCCAATGCTCCAGACGAGCAAGAAGAATAGAATGATCAACCGTATCAAAGGCAGCACTCAGATCTAATAGTAAGAGTACAGTCGAAACCCCAGAGTCGGCAGCAATTAAAACATCGTTTAGGACTTTCAGGAGTGCAGTCTCTGTCGAGTGGTATTTTTTAAAACCAGATTGAAAAAACTCAAATACCTTATTTTCATCCAGAAAACTCTGCAACTGTTTCAAAACTATCTTCTCTAAAATCTTAGAGATAAAAGGCAAATTTGAAACTGGTCTAAAATTGTCCATTACATTTAAGTCTAAGTTGGGTTTCTTTAACAGCGGTCGAACTATAGCATGTTTCAATGCTTCTGGTACCATGGAGGTTTCCAGACATTGATTTATAATGTTTAACAGATAAGGCCCCACAGCATCAATAACTTTTTTCAACAGAAAAGGAGGGACGGCATCCATAGAAGAGCCCGACGGCTTTAACTGACCCACTATTTCTTGCAGATGGGAAAGAGAAATAGGTTCAAATTGCTTCAGCTCCGCCGAACAAGCCACCAAGGTAGACGGGTCAAAAGAAGGACAGCATATCCCCAATCTAATGTCATTGATCTTATTCACAAAAAAATTGAGAAAGTCATCGCATGTCCATGATGCATCAGGATACTCATAAACAGGTGGATTAATAACAGAGTTAAAAACAGTAAAAAGAGTTCTTGGTCTGTGATAATTTTTAGTAATGAGTTTTGTGAAATAATCAGATCTTGCTGCTCTCACAGCCTTTTGGTATTTTAACAGCGAATAACTTAGCATTTCAAAGGAAACATGAAGCTTATCCTTCTTCCATCTACGTTCTGCTTTTCTGCAGGACTGCCTCAAGGAACGTATGTTATCGTCAACCCAAGGGTCAACTCTTGACTTAGGTTTTAAGGTCTTTACTGGAGCTACTGTATTTAAGACATTCACACATTTAGAATTAAAATCATACAAAAGCTCCTCAGCACTTAATGCATACTGGTTTGTATCCATACTGTGCATAGTATCACAAAAAGCTGATGAGAAAATTGTACAAGTATCCGAATTAATTAATCGGGATTTACGGACTAGCCTTTTGGGTTTCACAGAGTTTGATGGTGTAGGGATAGAAAACAAAACACATTTATGATCTGAAAACCCATTATCTACTATCTCCAGATCAGACAGCAAGATACCATATGATAACACCAGATCAAGTGTATGTCCACCTTGATGGGTAGGGACATTTACATGTTGATTTAAATCAAAGGCATTTATCAAGGTAATAAACTCTTTAGCTAAAGAGTCTGTTGGGCAACATACATGCACATTAAAATCTCCTAAGATTAACAATTTATCATACTTTGGTACAAATTGACCCAAAAAATCTGCAAGCTCGTTTAAAAAGTCTGCATTGTGTTTAGGAGGACGATATATCAAGGCAATCAACATTGGACTATTCAGTTCAAATACAAATAGTTGCAGCTCAAAACTTCTGTAGTCATTTTGTACTATTTGATGATATGAAAATGTGTCTTTAAAAATAGAAAGTAATCCGCCACCCCTGCCAGTTAAGCGAGGCGAATTTAAAAACAAACAGTTTGAGGGTAAAAGTTCTGACAGAGGGCTTGTATCGCCGATGGCGAGCCAGGTTTCCGTAATAAATAAGCAGTCCAATTCACGCGAAATAAAAAAGTCGTTTATAATAAAAGTCTTATTTATCACCGATCTCGAATTTAATAGACCCAGCTTGAACAAACGCGGACTATCCGTCTCCATCAGCTCCTCAGACTCCCGCACCTGGGGTAAAGTACGCAGATGTTTGGTGCACACACCTCGACGTCTGTAGATACGGGGAGAACCCCACATACCAGAGGTCACTGTGGCTGGGACCAGGGGAGCACTCCGCTCATATGACAGGTCCAGGGAACGCCAGCAAACAAAATAGTCGCCGGCCAAACACCTCCCTCGACGTCCCAAGGTCCGCACACCAGACTGCAGAACCAGGCAGGACTTCAGCCTAACAGCAAAGCCACCGCGTTTTCCGCGTTTCTTCCTCTGTCTCTTAACTGGTAATGAGCATGGCCATCGCTGGAGATAACCAGGTATCGACGACAAAAAAGGAGGAGGTGGATAATATGAACCATTTGAGACATAGATCAACAAATTGTTTGCACGGGTCCGAAGACTTAAGATAGTTGATTTATCATAGACCAATCTTGCACATTGCGTTACCTTTAAAATAGAACAAAATAAAACAAACAATACAAATAATGAGCTCTGAGACCGACGGCATGCCATATACACCGGCGCCATCTTTTTTAGCGATTATCACTTGCCTAAATGATTGGCATCCTGTTGCACTGACCCCATCATTAGCAAATGCTTTGAGAGGTTAATCAGAGATCACATCTGCTCTGTGCTGCCCACCTCTTTGGACCCATTGCAGTTTGCCTACCGCAACAACCGCTCCACTGATGATGCCATTGCATCTACAATACACACTTCTCTCTCCCACCTGGAAAAAAGGAACACATATGTGAGAATGCTGTTTGTAGACTACAGCTCAGCATTCAACACCATAGAGCCCTCCAAGCTTGATGTGAAACTCCGGGCTCTGGGCTTAAACAGCTCGCTGAGCAGCTGGATCATGGATTTCCTGTCAGGCAGACGTCAGGTGGTTAGAATGGGCAGCAGCATCTCCTCATCACTGACCCTCAACACTGGAGCCCCGCAGGGCTGTGTTCTCAGCCCACTCCTGTATTCCCTTTACACACATGACTGTGCGGCGACTCAAAGCTCAAATACGACGATACGACAGTGGTAGGTCTGATCACTGACAATGACGAAACAGCCTACAGAGAGGAGGTGCACACTCTGACACGCTGGTGTCAGGAGCACAACCTCTCCCTCAACGTCAGTAAGACCAAGGAGCTTGTAGTGGACTTCAGGAGGAAAGACAGAGAACACAGCCCCATCACCATTAATGGAGCACCGGTGGAGAGAGTCAGCAGTTTCAAGTTCCTCTGTGTCCACATTATTGAGGAACTCATATGGTCCGTCCACACTGAGGCCGTTTTGAAGAAGGCTCACCAGCGCCTCTTCTTCCTGAGACGGCTGAGGAAGTTTGGAATGAACCATCACATCCTCACACGGTTCTACACCAGTACTGTAGAGAGCATCCTGACGGGCTGCATCACCGCCTAGTACGGCAATAGCCACAACCACAAAGACCTGCAAAGGGTGGTGCAAACTGCCAGAAACATCATCAGAGGTGAGCTTCCCTCCCTCCAGGACATATATAACAGGTGGTGTGTGAAAAAAGCTTGGAGGATCATCAGAGAATCAAGCCACCCGAGTCATGGTCTGTTCTCACTGCTTCCATCAGGCAGGTGGTATTGCAGCATCAGGACCCGCACCAGCTGACTACATGACATCTTCTACCCCCAAGCAATCAGACTTTTGAACACTTGATCTCTCACGATCAACAATCAGCACTGCACTTTATTAATCTTATTATCTCACACTGGACTGTCAAATATATTCTCCACAATATAACAACTACATATATATTTTTATATACTCTTATTTTTTATTTTTATTGTATGTGTATGCTATATTGTGTGTATTGTTTACTATACATTGTATAATAGGATTGTGTTGTGTAAGTATATGTACATTAGATATGTAAATTGTGTTGTGCAAATATGTTGTTTATTGTAATTGGTATATGTCTCGTCACTGTCATGACTGCTATGTTGCTCGGAACTGCACACAAGACTTTCACCTACTGTTGCACTTGTATACATGGTAGTGTGACAATAAAGTGATTTGATTTTGATTTGATTTGAAGATTGACAGACCAATCGTGGCAGCAATCGGTGAGTCCTGCCTCCCAAATATAAACTGCAGCTACCTGCAACTGACTCATTCTCACTCCTTTCCCTGTGGAATATTTTAGGAAATGGCCCTCAGCTGACACATTTGTTTGTGGATTACAGTTTAACAGACGGAGTCGAAAGGCAATGTCTGGACCCAGTATTTTTCTCTGTGTTTGTTGAGCAGCTTTCTTTTTCTGTCTGCAAGTGTAAACTAATGCATTAAGGTAAATTTTCTCTCCTTCAATGGAAACTCTTAGCACTTCTCAGTGCATTTTCCTTACTTTTGAGGTATTTACCCTGCCTTGCAAAGGAAGGAGAAAGAGTTCACCCACATTCTACACTGCTTCGACTACAAAGTTTCATGTCATCCTCGCCTGTGTGCTTGTGGTGCATAGATTTCTGCAAATGATTCACATGCCCTGTGTATCACATGTCAGAGTTTATGGAGAGTTCTCAAATCATCCGATATCCTTGAGGAGGACAAAGATGATGATGGAGATGCGATTCTTCCCCTGAATCAGTCCCAGCTCCGAGAGCCCCATTACAGGCAGACATGGAGCACATAGAAGTCTGTCGCAGGGTGCAGACAAACTATGGCTGTACTGGCATGCCCAGCTGGTAGGCCCAGCGGCTGTACGAGATATGTACAATGGGAAAAGACTCCCGTCAAGCCTCCTGCAGATGAGGCAGTTTTTTCCGGCTGTCCTGGACTGCATGGCTGAAATTAACAGATTCTGGGACAAGCCTTTTTCTCACCATGTGCCCGTTAAGGATTTTTCGAGACTGGACATCCTGGATATGGGAGAAATTGTTGGAGTGGTGTGAAAATAATAGAGGGGCGGCTCCCCTATTTGCCACTAGATGGCGCTGCCACATCATCAGTGAGCGATGAAGGCAGTGGCTCCATAACCGCTCAGGCCAAAAGCTGGGCATGCATGCATGGTTTATCCCTGGGTTTTAGCCACAGTGGATAGTGCTACAGACTGCTATTTGATGTTAAACCATCTCTGTTCAATGGAATGGTCATGTCAGTGGCTCAAGCAGAATGAACTCAGATATTGGAGGAAGAAATACCCTCTTTACTGAGCAAAGAAGTGATATGAAAGCAATCAGTAGAAGAAAGCCATCAGGGATTTTTAAATTCCTGGTACTTCGTAATTCCCAAGAGAGGGGTGGTCTCCGTCCCATTCTAGATTTGCAGAACCTCAACAAACATAATACAAGTTCAAAATACTAACACATTCTAATTGTCACGGAGGTGTCATCTATCTTATAAATCGGAAGGGGGGTATCTGCTCACACCAACTCCACAGTCTGGCAGAGAGAGACTAATGGTGTGGAGCAGAGCAAACTTGCTGTCATTATGCAATACACATGCGTAAGAACAGGGGAGCAGAATTGCTGTTCAGGGGGAATCCTCTGTATGGAGAATAGAGGCTTCATCATCAAGTGGTGAGCCTCATATCACTGAGATTCAGGCAGGCTGACGTAAATCGCTTCGCATCACACAAAGACTCTTTATCCCTGGTTGCCGGCGATGTGCTAGCCCACCCTTGGTCAGACATGTTGCTGTATGCATTCCTTCCGCTGAGCCTGATTGGGCCGAAGCTGCAGAGAGTGAGAGAGTTTGGTCATTCACTAATTCTAATGACACCCAACTGGCCGGGGAGACTGTGGATGGCAGAGATGGCCTAGCTGCCTTACGACTAGTCCTGGCCTCTTCCTCTGCACAGGGATCTTATCTCTTAAGTGTGCGGGGACATTTTTCATCCTTCTCAGCAGAGATTGGCTCACTGAGCCTGGCCCGTGAGAGGCTAAATTTACATACCACTGGTTTGCCCCAGAGAGTGATTGAAATTATAGAGTGTGAGGGCACCTTTGACACATTTGTTGTATGATCTCAAATGTGGAGTGTTTGAACGATGGTGTTTCGTACTTATGTTCGGTGATAGACATACTGTGTTTTCTGCAAGACCTTATAGTACAGAGCCTTTTCTACGGTTAAAGTCTATTTTGCTGCTATATCGCTTGCTGCTATGCAGCATTGACTCTGGTACTATATGGATCTCTCCATGGTCCTGAACTAAATTTCTCAGGCTCCTTTTGAACCATTTGAGAGTGTTGCGCTAAAGCTGCTCTCTTTAAAGACATCTTTGTTACTCTCACGACAGCCAAGCGAGTGAGTGAATTACACGTTCTATCAGTTCACTCTTCATGCATATTGCTTGCCCAAAGAGATCTGAAGGTAACTCTTAAACCAAACCTGCCATTTGTGCATAAGGTGAGTGACATATTTGTTTTGTGTCAGTCAATAGATTTACTGGCTTTTCATCTGCCACCTTTTTCCTCCGTAGTGGAAGAGCGACTTTATTGCCAGTTCACGGTTCATGAGCAGACGGGTCATGAGCCCACTCCAGTGTACTGTACACTAAGCACACCAAATTACAATAGTGATGAGGGTTACAGGTGCAGATTTCTATACTTCTGTTTTTGGGAGGTTCTGCATCTGTTTGCCTGTTACATCTGCTTCAGACAGCATATCTACTAAATGGGAGTTGTCTATATCCCATAGTGTTATACCGAAGAATGTTAGAAAAATAACATTAGGTTATTCACATAACCCCGGTTCACTGATGACATGAAATTAGATATCTCACATCACTGACCTCCTTGCAGTTTGTACGGAGAAGAGACATGCAGAGAATGAGGCAGCTGCAGGTAGATGTGGTTTATATTGGGAAGGCGGGACTCCGCGATCGCTGCAGTGATTGGTCTGTCAATCTTTGTGTCATTGGCTTCCAATATCTGTCACGTCTAAGGCGTTCTCATAGTGAGATTGTCAGTGTTTTGATCTTGTAATTCCTTATTTTGTACACTAGAAGTGTGTTTTCCCTGTGTTTCCCACTCTTGTGATGGTCATTCATTTCAGCTGTGCCTTGTTTCCTGTGATGAATTTAAGTTAGCTGTTTTTGTTCATTCTTCACTCAGTTTTTGAGTTCACTAGACCTGTTCTCTGGTGCTCCCTGGTCTCTGTGGATTACTGGCAGCTATTGTTGGATTTTCTTTCTGTTCTCTGGATTTATTTTTTGGAATTCCTTTTTTGGACTGCTTATTTTGTTTTCAGTTTGGAATTGCTTTTATTTCCTTGGATTTATATTTTGGAATACCATGTGGATTTTTGCTGCACATGAACTTTAAGCATTTATTGGATTACATTTTTGGAATTGCTACTGAGTCCTGATTTGGGTAATTAAAGACTTGTTTAGTTTTATCACTGACTATCCTGTATTCTTTGCATCTAGGTCCACATCCCCTGTTTTCCCTGTGTCCCCACAACCTTATCCCACTCCTAGACAGAGATATATCACTTATATATATATATATATATATATATATATATATATATATATATCACTCATATATCAGAAAACCAGGGTTATGTGAGTAACACATCACAGAATACATTTGGAGTGTAAATAGAGTGAACACAGTGCGCTTTTCTCAAGCTTTCATTTCTCACAGGCTGAGATGAGAGCAATTCCATCTCATTTGAGCTCTCTCTCTCCCACACACACACACACACACACACACACACACACACATATACAGGGATGTGGGAATTGTAAGTGATTCAGCTCCCCCTGTTTTCAAAGGATTGCAAATGCAACAAATAAAAAAAATCAATAAATTTTATTTATTTATTTAAATAAGGCATTTAAAATGTAACTTGTAAGTAAGCTTTAAATCTATGATCTTAAATACAATTTTCTGTCTTAAATTAAATTGATTTTGTTTTACATTACAGTTCCCTTTACAAAAAGCTTCACTATGATGCTGCGCTGAAGAGCGCTTTGGGAACACGTCTCAGTTGTGACCAGCTGTGAATATGTATGCAACACGTCAATGAACATTGACCGGAATTTATAGCCTCTGCCGATGTAATCATTGGACGCACCTGGCGCAGTGGCTATGAATGGATGTGTCACCGGTGCATCATCAGATTTTTCATCTTCTGAGCCATTCTGTGCTGTGTGCTATCACAAACCTGTCAAACTTTCTTTCCTCTGTTAGGAGTTAGATTCTGTTAGGCAGTGCGCAGTGAACTTTTTCTCCTTTCTGTTTCCTCTGAAAAAAAAAAGGAAAAATAAATCTATCTATCTATCTATCTATCTATCTATCTATCTATCTATCTATCTATCTATCTATCTTTCTATCTATCTATCTATCTATCTATCTATCTAAATGACTGAAAGTCAAGACAAACGATGCATGTTCCCCTGTCTCCGCTCTATGGCCGAGAGGGACATGCATCAGTTTTGTTTTGTTTGTCTGGGGGAAGAGCATGCTGCTCTCGCGTTGGGGCGGGGCGGGTGCGAGCATTGTGATCTGCTTTCGGGCAAAATGCTTCGCAATCGCCTCGCTTACTTCCGAGAGTCAGCGCCCACACTTCACTCGTGGGGCTCTCGCATGGATCTGGCTGAGGAGCGAGAGACGGGTTCATCCCTTTCGCTCGCTCTCTCCCCAAATCCAGCTGGTCCTTCCCATGATCTCGAAGCGCGCTCTGGCGCCTCTTCGGTTCATGAGGGGGACCGTGAATCTCTTGGATCGACTGATTTCGAGTTATCCACCTCAGAGCATTCCGGGTTTGATAATAAATCAGCAGAGGAATTACTCAATGTGGTTACTCGTGCTATGGCCAGGCTTAAGATAGACTGGCCATGCCAACAAGAGACCCCCAAACGCTCCAAATTGGAGGATAGATTTCTGTCTGGTGGGCGGGGGAAGGGAACGCCTCATCAGTCCCTTCCCTTCTTTGATGACCTCCATGATGAGCTTTCTCAAGAAAACCTTATACTTCCCATGTCCACGTGCCCTCGACATTGATATATTCGACTATCGTGAGTGCTGAGGCACGGGGGTATTCGATGATGCCGCCGGTTGAGGAGACACTTGCGGGTTATCTCTCACCGGGCTCGGCATCATCGCTGAAAAGACCCTCCCTCCCCACGAAGCCATGCAGTACCACCTCCACGCTAGTAGGGAAGGCGTATCAAGCGCCGGGTCAGGCTGGTGCTGCTCTGCACACCATGGCGGTACTGCAGGCATACCAGGCTGATCTGCTTAAGGACCTGAGTGCAGGCTCCGTGCTCGACAAGGAAGCATTTTCTGAGCTTCGTCGAGCCACGGACCTATCTCTACGTGCGACCAAACAGACAGACCGTGCTATTGGCCGGTCTACGTCTGCTTTGGTCAGCACGGAGAGACACCTGTGGCTCCACCTGTCGGGCATCAAGGACAAAGATAAAGCTTTCCTCCTTGATGCCCCGGTTTCCCCTTCTGGACTTTTCGGAGACGCCATGACTACAGTTATCTCCAGGTTCCAGGAGGCAAAAAGCCATGAGGAAGCATTCGACAATTCTTTCCTCGCCACACTTAGGTGGCGGGGCCGTCGGCCACCCAGTCCCACCCTGGTCCTGCTAGAAGGGAGGCTCAAAAACAGAGTGTGGCGAGTCGTGCTCCCTCACGAATCCTCTCCTTTCCCGCCGACTCTGGTGTTTCGGGAGGAAGAGGCTTCCAGCAAAAAGTTGGGTGTACCGCTGTTTCCTGCCTTATTCCAGGACGCGGAACACCTGACATCCCCTCAACAGGAAGTGTAAAAATTAGTACCCATTTCAGAAAACCTGGCAGCGTTTAAACTTCTGCCCAGTATTTTTATGTGGGATCAAAGAACAGTAGAAAAAGGCTACAGAATTCAATTCTCTCGCAGTCCTCCGCGTTTCAAAGGCATGGTCGCCACTTCTGTGAAACCGGAGCAGGCATGTCTACTGTGGAAAGAACTGCAAAATCTCTTGGTCAAGGGGGCCATAGAACGTGTTCCCCCTCCAGAGAAAGAGTCAAGCTATTACAGCAGATACTTCCTGGTCCCCAAGAAGGGTGGGGGGTTGCATCCGTTCTTAGATCTTCGAGGCTTGAACCGCTCTGTCAGGGTGTTCAAGTTCAAGATGCTAACTGTCAAGACGGTCGTGTCACAATTCCAACGCTAAGATTGGCTGGTCACGATCAATATAATGGACACATATTTTCATATAGAAATTCTGCCACAGAACAGGAAGTTCCTGAGGTTCGCTTTTGGGGGCGAAGCCTTCCAGTATTGGGTTCTTCCATTCAGCCTAGCCCTATCACCCCGCAGATTCACGAAATGCACAGATGCCTCACTGGCTCCTTTGCGACTCCAGGGCATTCGCATTCTGAATTACATAGACGATTGGCAGATATTGGCACAGTCTCAAGAACTGGCGGTCCAACACAGGGATAGCTCACCTGGTTTCTCTGGGTCTGAGACTCAACGTCAAAAAGAACGTTCTCTCTCCTACCCAGGAAATCACTTATCTGGGAGTTATATGGAATTCGATCACGATGCGGGCACAATTGTCTCCCGCTCGTAACGTTTCCATTCAGAACACCCTGAGCGAAGTCAGGCTAGGTCAAGGTTGCACTGTTCTTCAGTATCAACGAATTTTAGGTCTCATGGAATCTGCGTCCACGGTGATCCCTTTGGGCCTTCTGCATATGAGACCATTTCAGCCGTGGCTAAAAGCCAGGGGATTTCATCCAAGGGCCAGTCCCCTAAGGCAAATAAGGGTTATGCACCGCAGGGTTTGATCCCTTTCTATGTGGCTCAGATCCTGGTTCCTTACCTTGGGTCCCACTCTAGGTGCGTCTTGTCGTCACAGACTGCATACATCAGACGCCTCCCTGAAGGGCTGGGGAGCGGTCATAAGTGGTCATCTAGCTCAAGGGGAATGGGAGGGTCAGCAGCTCGACTGGCACATCAACTGCCTCGAGTTGATGGCGGTATTTCTGGCCCTGAAATACTTCCTCCAGCATCTGAGAGGCTCCCATGTATTGGTGCGGGTGGACAACACAACAGCAGTCTCCTACATAAATCATCAAGGAGGTCTACGTCCACGCCAGCTGAATTCCCTGGCCCATCGGATTCTCCTTTGGGCCCAGGGCAAATTCCTGTCACTCCGGGCAGTTTACATCCCTGGATGCCTGAATGTGGGAGCAGATTTACTATCCAGACATCAGCTACTGATGGGGGAGTGGAAACTCCACCCCAAGGTAGTAGAGCAAATCTGGGTGAGATTTTACAGGGCAGAAGTGGACCTCTTCGCCTCTTCTCAGACAACGCAATGTCCCCTCTACTTCTCTCTGAGTCACCCATCCCCCCTGGGTCTGGACGCGATGGCGCATACATGGCCCAGAATGCACCTGTATGTGTTTCCCCCGGTTTCTCTGCTCCGGGGAGTCTTGGCCAGAGTTCACCAGCAAGGGTCTTGCCTCTTACTTACAGGGTATGGTTCTCGGAGTTAATATCTCTCCTCGACGGCTCGCCTTGGACGATTCCGAACAGGAGGGACCTTCTGTCTCAGGCACAGGGGACGATATTACATCCCCGGCCTGAGCTGTGGAACCTTCATGTTTGGCCCCTGAGGGGTACCAACTGAGGGACACAGGGCTTTCACCTGACGTTATCATGACCATTTTAAGTGCTAGGGCTCCCTCTATCAGAAGGATCTACGCCAATAAATGGGGTGTCTTTGAAAAATGGTGCAGTACACATAATGCAGATCCGGTTAACTGCCAGATTGCTTCAGTTCTGGACTTTCTGCAGGAAAAACTCTCAGCAGGCATTTGCCCCACCACTCTCAGGGTTTATGTGGCTGCCATTTTGGCTTGCCACGCCCTGATTGATGGGGCGCCTCTGGGGAGACATCCTCTACTCACCCGTTTAATTCGTGGAGCCTGGCAACTGAGGCCACGACCCCCTCTTGGGACTTAGCAGTAGTCCTTGAGGGCCTGGTCGAGACCACCTTTGAACCTCTAGAGTCAGCATCTGACAGACTTCTGACTCTCAAGATGGTTTTTCTTATGGCTATTACCTCTCTAAAGAGAATTGGGGACCTACAGGCTCTGTCTGTTTTGCCAGCCTGTTTAGAGTTTGCCCCAGGAATGACCAAAGCAATTTTGCACCCTCATCCCGATTACCTGCCTAAGGTGCCTTTCTCGACCTTAAACAACTCTTGAAGCCTTCTGCTCCTCGCCTTTCTCTACGCCAGAGCTGGAAAGACTTCACAGACTTTGTCCAGTCCGTGCCCTTCAGACCTATGTTCACCGCACTAGCCAGTGGCGTAATTGGATGAGGGACGCTATTGCCCTGGCCTACGAGGAGCGTGGTCATGCTTCGCCTGTAGGCATCAGGGCTCACTCTACCAGAGGGGTTGGCTCCTCTCAAGCCTTGGCCAGAGGGGTCCCTCTGCAGCATGTTTGTGATGCGGCAGGCTGGTCCTCTCCGCACACATTCATTAGATTCTACAGCTTGGATGTTCATGCCACTCTGGGCTCTTATGTCCTTGAGTCGACATCTCAAGCCCATGTCTGAGCCCTCTCACACTCATGTGAGCACACTGCACATCCGTGGGGGGTCCGGACAGCCACAGTGTGGCAGCGTGGGTATTCTCGTTCCCAAAGCGCTCTGCAATGCAGCATCAGAGTGAAGCTTTTTGTAAAGGGAACGTCTCAGGGTTACGTATGTAACCCTTGTTCCCTGAAAAAAGCGGAACGAGATGCTGCACTTTTCTGCCGCACTGGGATGCCACGGGACTGCTCTTCAGACGAAATACCTGATGATGCACCAGTGACACATCTATTTATAGCCACTGCACCAGATGCGTCCAATGATTACATCGGCAGAGGCTATAAATTCTGGTCAATGTTCATTGACGTGTTGCATACATATTCACAGCTGGTCACAACTGAGACGTGTTCCCAAAACGTTCTTCAGCGCAGCATCTCGTTCCGCTTTTTTTCAGGGAACAAGGGTTACATATGTAACTCCGAGATGTTTTCATTCTTGAAATGGGATTAGCCTATCATATCTTTCTTCTTGATTGGTGCAGGGGTTATAAACTGTAGCTAACTTTCACAAAACTCAGTGAGTGAGTGACTCACTAACTCAAAAAGAGTCCAGAGTCTTATAATGGTGCCAAAAATACATTCTTGTCATAATGTTTTTGTCCATCCAAATCAAAATTTCCCAAACTCTGCCTTGACAACAATTTCCCATTGTGCTCTACGTCCTTGTGGTTGCGTAGTGACTCAATCCGGGTGGCGGAGGACGAATCTCAGTTGCCTCCACGTCTGAGACCTTCAATCTGTGCATTTTATCACATGGCTTGTTGAGAACGTTACCGTGGAGACCTAGTGTGTGTGGAGGCTCCAGGTGTGCTAGTTAGCATCTTGCTGAGCTACCCAGGCCCCGCTCAAAAACATTCTTGAGTCATTCTTGGGGGAGCAGGATGGATGCTACCAACTCTGTCTAACTATATACAGTCAAAATTGTTCTACGTAATGTATAGTCAAATGTACTGGTGTGTGTGCTCCATCTGTCGAAACAAGTGTTCTCACCGATATGCTTGTTTGTTCTGCTTTGTGAAATTTTGAAGTGCTTCATATATGATTTCTTTATTGTATTTAAGATGTGCTGAATATGTGGTGACCCCCACACCCCAAAATATCTTCCAGCGCCCCTGCATACATACACACACTACACAAGTGTGTAGGGAGAGAGAGAGAGGCCACACATACCATGTACAGTTATGAAAATTTGGAAATGATCAGGAAATATATAGGTTAACAAAACCTCTTTTCTCTTCTTCTTCTACTTAAGAGCCCCTCCTCGCTGTGGTGGAGTGTCGACACAACTTTATTAATGTGAAAACATTTCTGTGATTCAGCCTCCATTGTATTACAGTTTTTTCCAACTGCTTACACACAAAATCTTTTCATGTCACACGATTTTTGAAACCTCTCACTCAAAGTGCCAAACTACACACCAAATCTCCAAAACCATAAGCTATTTCTCAGCCTTTGACTCAATTGCATAAAATGTCTCGGGTTACGTGTTGTAACCCTTGTTCCCTGAAAAAAGCAGAACGAGATGCTGCGCTGAGGAAGCACTTTGGGAACAATCCTGCATTGAGACCAGTTGTGAATATGTGTGTAACACATCAATGAACATTGACCGGAATTTATAGCCTCGGCTGGTGAGATCATTAGATGCATCTGTGGCCAGGCTATAAATAGAAGCATCACCAGTGTGTCGTCAGATCTTTTTTTTCTGAAGAGCAGTCCTGGGACATCCCAGTGCGGCAGAGAAGCACAGCATCTCGTTCCGCTTTTTTCAGGGAACAAGGGTTACAACACGTAACCCGTGACATTCCCTTTACAAAAAGCTTCACTAGGATGCTGCGCTGAGGAAGCGCTTTGGGAACGAGAATACCCACGCCGTTGCACTGGGGCTGTCCAGACCCCGACGGTTCTGAAGTGTGCTCACAAGAAAGCGAGAGGTCACAGACATGAGCTTGGGATGTCGACTCAAGGACGTAGGAGCCTGGAGTAGCATGAACATCCAAACTATAAAACCTAATGAATGTGTGCAGAGAGGACAAGCCTGCCGCATCAAAAACTTGCTGCAGAGGGACCCCTCTAGCCAAGGCTTTAGAGGAGGCGACTCTTCTGATGGAGTGAGCCCTGATACCTACTGACGAAGCTTGACGATGCGCCTTGTAGGCCAGGGCAATGGCATCCCTGACCCAATGCGACATAGTGTGCTTGGTGGCGGCAGCTCCTGTTGCAGCCCCCATGGCAGACGAAGAATTGCCCTGATTTACGCCACTGGCTAGTGCGGTGGATGTAAGTCTGAAGGGCACGGACTGGACAAAGTCTGTGAAGTCTTTCCTGCTCCGGCGTTACAAACTGCAGGGAGCAGAAAGCTTCGAGAGTGACGGGATGTAATGTCGAAAAAGGGAGCTTAGGAAGGTAGTCAGGATGAGGGTGCAAAATTGCTTTAGCCATACCTGGGGAAAACTCTAAACAGGCCGGCAAAACAGACAGGGCCTGTAGATCCCCAATCCTCTTAAGAGAGGTGACTGCCATAAGAAAGTCCATCCTGAAGTCTGTCAGACGCTGACTCTAGAGGTTCAGAGGGTGTCTCAACCAGACCCTCAAGGACTATTGCTAAGTCCCAAGAAGGAGTCCTGGTCCTAACAGGAGGCCTCAGTCACATGGCTCCACGAATGAAGCGAGCGAGTAGACGATGCCCTCCTAAAGGCACCCCGTCCATCAAGGCGTGGCAAGCCGAAATGGCAGCCACATAAACCCTGAGAGTAGCAGGGCAAATGCCTGCTGACAGTTTCTCCTGCAGAAAGTCCAGAACTTAAACAATCTGGCAGTTAACTGGATCTGCACCATGCAAACTGCACCATCTTTGAAAGACACCCCACTTATTGGCATAGATTCTTCTGGTAGAGGGAGGCCTAGCACTTAGAATGGTCTCGATAACCTCAGGTGAGAGCCCTGTGTCCCTCAATTGGCAGGGGCCAAACATGAAGGTTCCACAATTCGGGCCGGGGATGAAATATCGTCCCCTGTGCCTGAGACAGAAGGTTCCTCCTGTCCAGAATCACCCAAGGCGAGCCGTCGAGGAGAGACATTAGCTCCGAGAACCATACTCTGTTCGGCCAGTGCGGCGCTATCAGTAAGAGGCAAGACCCTTGCTGGCGAACTCTGGCCAAGACTCCCGGGAGCAGAGAAACCGGGGAAACGCATACAGACACATTCTGGGCCATGTATGCGCCATTGCGTCCAGACCTGGGGGGCTGGGTGACTCAGAGAGAAGTAGAGGGGACATTGCGCTGTCTCTTGAGAGGCGAAGAGGTCCACTTCTGCTCTGTAAAATCTCTCCCAGATTTGTTGTACTACCTTGGGGTGGAGTTTCCACTCCCCCGTCAGCATCTTCTGACTGGACAGAAAATCTGCTCCCACATTCAGGTGTCCAGGGATATAAATCGCCCTGAGTAACAGGAACTTGCCCTGGGCCCAAAGGAGAATCCGACGTGCCAGCATATTCAGGTGGCGAGAATGTAGACCTCCTTGATGATTTATGTAGGAGACTGCTGCTGTGTTGTCCACCCGCACAAGGACATGGCAGCCTCTCAGATACAGGAGGAAGTATTTCAGGGCTAGAAATACCGGCATCAGCTCGAGGAAGTTGATGTGCCAATCTAGCTGGTGACCCTCCCATTCCCCTTGGGCTGGATGACCACTCAAGAGGCGTCTGTCGTTAGCATCCTGCGACGACATGACACACCCAGAGTGGGACCCAAGGTAAGAAACCGGGGTCTGGACCACATAGAGAGGGAATGAAGCGCGCGGCGTGTAACCCTTATTTGCCTTAGGGGATTGGCCCTTGGATGAAATTCCCTGGCTTTTAGCCACAGCTGAAATGGTCTCATATGGAGAAGGCCCAAAGGAATCACCGTGGACGCAGATGCCATGAGACCTAGTATTTGTTGATACTGGTAAACAGTGCAAACTTGACCTATCCTGGGTTTGCTCAGGGAGTTCTGAATGGACATGATACGAGCGGGAGACAACTGTTCCCGCATCGTAATCGAATTCCATATAACCCCCAGATAGGTAATCCTCTGGGTAGGAGACAGAACGCTCTTCTCGACGTTGAGTCTCAGACCCAGAGAACCCAGATGAGCCAAGACAATATCCCTGTGCTGAACTGCCAGTTCTTGAGACTGTGCTAGGATCAGCCAGTCATCTATGTAATTCAGAATGCGGATGCCCTGGAGTCGCAAAGGAGCCAGTGCTGCATCCATGCATTTTGTGAATGTGCGGGGTGATAGGGATAGGCCGAACGGAAGAACCCGATACTGGAAGGCTTCGTCCCCGAAAGCGAACCTCAGGAACTTCCTGTGCTGTGGCAGAATTCCAATATGGAAATATGCATCCATGAGATCGATCGTGACCAGCCAATCGTAATGTTGGATTTGAGACATGACCGACTTTATAGTTAGCATCTTAAACTTGAACCCCCTGACTGAGTGGTTTAAGCCTCGAAGATCTAAAATCGGACGCAACCCCCCACCCTTCTTGGGAACCAGGAAGTATTTGCTGTAATAGCCTGACTCTTTCTCTGGAAGGGGAACATGTTCTATGGCCCCTTTGACCAAGAGATTTTGCAGCTCTTTCCACAGATGACATGCCTGCTCCGGTTTCATGGCAGTGGAAACCACGCTGTTGAAATGTGGAGGGCGGCGAGCAAATTGAATTCTGTAGCCTCTTTCTACTGTCCTCAGAACCCACATAGATATACCTGGCAGAAGTTTCCATTCTCTGAGATGGATATTTCTTGATTTTTTTTAGATGGATATTTCCTGTTGAGGGGATGTCGAGTGTTCCGCGTCCTGGATTAAGGCAGGAAGCAACGGTACACCCAACTTTTTGTCGGAAGCCTCTATCACCCGAAACACCAAAGGTGGCGGGAATGAAGAGGTTGTGTGATGGTATCGGGAGGGCCGAAGTGGATGGTACACGTGCCCCATCCCGAAGGGAACTACCCCCACAAGGCTGGGAACAGGACCATCAGGGTTTCTTTCTTTTAGAAATCACACCCCTGAGGTCCATATTAGGCGGCTGCTGAGGGCGACGAGCCTGTCCCCAGTCCTTATGAGGGAGAGGACGACTCACCACCCTCTTAGCAGAATTGGGGCGGGACTTGGTGGCCGATGGCCCCGCCCCCTGAGTGCAGCAAGGAAAAAACTGCCCGAAGGCTTCCTCGTGGCTTTTCGCCTCCTGGAATCTGGAGATAACCGTATTCATGGCGTCTCCAAAGAGACCAGAAGGCGAAACCGGGGCATCAAGCAAAAAAACTGTCTTTGTCCATGATGCCCGAAAGATTAAGCCATTAATGCCTCTCCATGCTGACTAAAGCGGACATACACGGGCTGTCTGCTTGGTCACACGGAGAGACAGATCTGTAGTTTGACGAAGCTCGGAGAAAGCTTCTTCGTCAAGTGTTGCACCCGCACTCAGGTCTATCAGCAGGTCTGCCTGGTATGCCTGTAACACAGCCATGGTGTGCAGCACAGCACCAGCCTGACCTGCCGCTTGATAAGCCCTCCCCACTTGCTTGGAGGTAGTCCTGCATGGCTTAGAGGGGAGAGTGGGTTTCTTTAATGATGATGCCGAACCCAGCGAGAGATAGCCCGTGAGCGTCTCTTCGACCGGTGGCATCATATAATACCCTCGCGCCTCAGCACCCACAATAGTCGAATATACCGACGTTGAAGGCACGTAGACACAAGAGGAATAAGGCTTCCTCCACGAATGAGAAAGCTCGTCGTGAAGGTCATCAAAGAAGGGAAAGGACTGATGAGGCATTCCCTTCCCCTGGCCACCAGACAGAAATCTGTCCTCTAATTTGGAGCATTTGGAGGCTTCTTGATTGCGTGGCCAATTTATTTGAAGTCTGGCCACTGCACGAGTAACCACATCAAGTAACTCCTCAGAAGATTTTGAGACGTGCTTGGAGTACTCAGATGTGGGTAGCTCGAAGTCCGCAGACCCAAGAGAATCGAGGTCCCCCTTGCAAACTGAAGAGGCGCTGGAGCGCTCTTCAAGATCACGGGAAGGACCAGGGGAGAGAGCGAGCGAAAGGGACGAGCCCGTCTCTCGCTCCTCAACCAGATCCATGCGAGAGCCCCACGAATAAAGTTTGGGCGCTGACTCCCGGAAGTAAACGAAGCCAGCGCGAAGCATTTTGACCGAAAGTAGGTCGCAATGCGCGCACCCACCCCAACGCGAGAGCAGCGTGCTCTTCCCCCAAACAAACAAAGCAAAACTGATGCGTGTCTTTGTCAGTCATAGACCGTTGACAAGGAAACACGCATCATTTGCCTTGATTCTCCGACATTTTCTCTCTCTTTTTTTTTTTCCTTTATATATATATATTTTTTTCAGAGCAGAGAGGAAGAGAAGTTCTGCGCACTGCCTAACAATTTCTAACTCCTAACAAAGGGAAGAAAGTTTTGACAGGCTTGTGATAGACACAGACACAAAATGGCTCTTGAAAAATAAAGGATCTGACAACACACTGATAACGCCTCTATTTATAGCCTGGCCACAGGAGCATCTAATGATCTCACCGACCGAGGCTATAAATTCCGGTCAATGTTCATTGACGTGTTACACACATATTCACAACTGGTCTCAATGCAGGATTGTTCCCAAAGCGCTTCCTCAGCGCAGCATCCTAGTGACACTTTTTTCAAAACACTACAAACAATTCTCTACCTAAAATCAAAAAATCTAACAGGAAGTGACTTGCTTTCCTTTTCCAAACACAACCAATCAAAATGCTACACTTATTCACCAGGTCTCACACACACTCATTTGTCTCACACACACTTTACTGGGATAACTCCGTCGAATTGATCCCCAATCCTTGATTTTCTTCTTTCACATTTGTTCATAAACCTAAATTTTAAACTTTACAAACGTGTGAACATATCTCCGATACTACTCTTTATAAAAAACAATCAGATTTCTTTGATATCGCTACTTATATCCAACTTTCTGAACTTCCGCTACTAGTCTTAGCCCGCTAGCACTGCACGCGTGGTCTCTCGCCTATCGATCGTCTTACTTACACCTGTATAACTGAAAGCTATAATTCGCCATTATAGCACATCTGCTATAATGGCGAATATAGCGGATGTGTGTCTAACGCTACCTCTGTGTGCAGGTAAAGACACCTTTGAACTACATTCGGTGCAGTTGGAGCTCGAATCCGTCGAGAGGCAGATCCACGACCTGCTAGAGTGACAGGCCGAGCTGCGAGATCGGCGGTCCACGCTTGAAACATCACGCGCCGATGCTCACAGGTCAGTGGTTAATAATTTTTTGACTCCGACCTCGTCTACTCCGTGTGTTTCTCTGCACAGGTCCCGAGCAACCAGGACGCGATCATCCCTGGCTTCGTTCACTCCGGCACCGACACATCACCACGGACCCTGGGTGATTCCACGGCGGAAGACGCGAGCCAGGACCAGACCAAGGACCTCCCCGCCCCTCCCGGCTTTCGAGATCTCCACCCGGAACCGCTTCTCACCTCTTCGCGAGTCAGAGCGCGACGACGCCGTGATCATCGGCGATTCCACCGTCCGTCATGTCCGCGCTATCTCTGGCAAAGGTAAGGTGCGCACTCACTGCTTTCCTGGTGCTCATGTTCTTGATGTCTCTATGCAGGTACCCGAGATCCTGAATGGTGACGAGCGCGTCGGAACTGTCGTGCTGCACGTGGGAACGAACGACACCAGGCTGCGGAAGACGGAGGTACTGAAGAAGGACTACAGGAGCCTGATCGAGACGGTACGCAGCACTTCGCCAGAAACAACGATCGTCGTGTCTGGACCGCTTCCCACGTACCGACTAGGACAAGAAAGGTTCAGTAGATTATTTGCTCTAAATGAATGGTTAATGTCATGGTGTAATGAACAGAGACTGCTCTTTGTTAATAATTGGAATCTGTTTTGGGAGCGACCTAGGCTCTTCCGTGCTGATGGCCTTCACCCCAGCAGAGTCGGAGCGGCTGTTCTGTCAGACAACATCTCCAAGACGATACACACCATATGACTAGTAAGTCAAAGTCCAAATCACAGTATTTGCTGTCCCAACTTAATTGATATAAGTACCAATGTAGAACATTATATAGAAACTGTGTCTATTCCTCGTTTAGTAAAGCCAAACAATACATCTACTGTAGGATCTAGGAAAAATCTAATTGTAATTAAACCAGAAAATCTCAATATCAATGAACAAAAACAATTTCTAAAGCTAGGTCTTCTAAACATTAGATCGCTCACAGCTAAGGCGGTTATTGTAAATGAAATGGTCTCAGATAATAGTTTTGATGTATTTTGCCTTACAGAAACCTGGCTTAAACCAAATGATTATTTCGGTCTAAATGAGTCTACTCCGCCAGGATACTGTTATAAGCATGAGCCCCGTCTGATTGGTCGTGGTGGCGGTGTTGCAATAATCTATAGAGATATTCTTAATGTTACTCAGAAAATAAGTCTCAGGTTTAATTCGTTTGAAGTACTTGTGCTAAATGTTATACTCTCAGATGTAAGAAAAAAATCCCTATTATCTCTAGCCTTGGCTACCGTATATAGACCTCCAGGGCCTTACGCTGATTTCCTAAAAGAGTTTGCAGACTTTCTATCAGATCTATTGGTCAATGTCGATAAAGCAATAATTGTTGGAGATTTTAACATACACGTAGATAACACAAATGATTAGGGGCTTATGATTCAGCGTTAGGGGCTGCGTTTACAGATTTGTTAAACTCCTTCGGGGTCACGCAAAACGTCAGTGGTCCCACTCATTGCCTAAATCATACGCTAGATTTAATTATATCATATGGAACCAATCCAACCGATATAGATATTATAACGCAAAATGATGATGTCACTGATCATTACATGGTAACTTGCATACTACGTACCACTGAAATCTGTCATATTGCGCCACGTTATCGACCAAGCAGAACAATCCTTCCAACCACAATATATAGATTCTCAAATAGCTTACCTGATCTATCTCAGCTGCTCAGTGAACCCAAACAAACAGATGAACTAGAGGAAATGACTAGCAGTTTGAGCACCATTTTCTCTGGTACATTAGAAATTGTTGCACCAATTAGATTAAAAAAGTTTAGAGAAAAAACTAGAGCACCATGGTACAACAGTGCTACGCATGCTATCAAGAGAGAAACTCGTAACTTGGAGCGTAAATGGAAACAAACTAATTTAGAGGTCTTTAGAATCGCATGGAAAGACAGTATGTCACGTTACAAAAAGGCTCTAAAAACAGCCAGGGCTGAGCACCTCCGCATACTAATAGAAAATAACCAAAATAATCCAAGGTTCTTATTTAACACTGTGGCTAGACTAACAAATAAACAGAGATCACCTGAGCAAAATATTCCATTACAGTTTAGTAGTAATGATTTTATGAATTTCTTCACTGAGAAAATAGAAAACATTAGAAACACAATTGTAAACACAATTGTTAATGTACAATCTTTTATGGTGTCTTATGATTCAGCCTCAATTATCGCCCCTCAAGAACAACTACACCGCTTTACAACTATAGGACAGGAAGAGCTAAATAAACTTATCATTGCATCTAAAACAACAACATGTTTACTAGATCCAATACCCACTAAACTACTGAAAGAAGTGTTACCTGTAGTGGAAGAGCCTCTTCTCAATATTATTAACTCATCTTTATTTTTAGGTCATGTTCCAAGAATATTTAAGCTGGCAGTTATAAAACCTCTCATTAAGAAACCACAATTAGATCCAAATAACTTAGCAAATTACAGACCCATCTCAAATCTTCCATTTATGTCTAAAATATTAGAAAAAGTTGTGTCCGCTCAATTGTGCTCTTTCTTGCAAGAAAATGATATCTATGAAAAATTTCAGTCAGGATTCAGACCGCATCATAGCACAGAAACTGCGCTAGTTAAAATTACAAATGATTTACTTTTAGCTTCTGACCAAGGCTGCATCTCAATATTAGTTCTACTCGATCTTAGCGCTGCATTCGACACTATAGATCATAAAATACTCTTGGATCGACTACAAAACTACACTGGTGTTCAGGGACAGGCATTAAGCTGGTTTAGATCGTACTTATCAGACCATTACCATTTTGTCTGTTTAAATGTGTTGTGAAAGGCGCTATACAAATAAAATTGACTTGACTTGACTTGACACTCCTCACATGTGCAAACACTAATTGCTTAACTGATCACTAACCAATCACTGCTTTACTGTAGTATAGGCCTATAAATAGGTCAAAGGTCAGATTACCTGTTTTGAACAATGGATGCCAACAATGGACAGAGAGCAAGTGGAGTGGGAGGGAGAGGCAGGGGACAACAACGAATTCAAAGACGAACAGATGGAAGAGGAGGAGGAATAGGAGGAAGAGGAAGAAGAGGACGAGGGCAAAGAAGAGAAGGAAGGAGAGCCATCTCTGATGAGATTAGGGCAACACTTGTTGATCATGTGATCAACCACGGTTTGACCATGAGAGAGGCTGGACTGGGAGTCCAGCCCAACTGGAGTCGATTTACAGTGGCGTCCATAATTCCAACCTTCAGAAATGAGAACATTTATGCAACTATCTAATGACTATTTTAGCATTACAGTAATGTACTGTAAAATACGTATGACTGCATAGTATTGCAGAAACATTTGTAACTCTAAGCCATCTATTTACTGCACTGCATTGAATGAATGAGGTTGGTTATCATGCTGTACTGTTTACAGTGTTTGAATTCAGTACAGAGTGGAAAGGCAAAGACATCATGGAGGACCAGGACGCTTGTTTACAGATCTACAAGAGTCTGCAATTATAAATATGGTTTTGGCCAACAATGCAATTAGGATTTGAGAGATAAGAGAGCATATCTTGAATAATGACACCATTTTTAACAACATCAATGCTGTAAGCCTGTCAACCATACAATGCATCCTCCAACGGCACCAAGTGACAATGAAACAACTTTACAAGGTGCCATTTGAGAGAAACTCTGACAGAGTCAAGAATCTGCGACATGACTTTGTAGATGTATGTATGCAACACTACTTCCAGTACTTCAGACATACCATATTTACTCATCTGTATATCCTTTTGTCTGTTACAGAGAGTATTGGAGATGGATGCCCATGTAATTCGCCATGAATTTGTTGGCTTCAACCTCACCAAAACTAGGCACCGCGAAAGAAATGTAATAGGACAGAGGGCAATTACCAATGTCCCTAGACAGCGTGGGGGTAATATAACTATGTTTGCAGCCATCACTCAAAACAGGGTCCTCCATCACAATGCCACACTGGGTCCGTACAACACCGGCCATATGCTAATTTTTCTGGATGCAATTTACACAATACTTGTCCCTGATCCAGATCAGGAGCCTGCTAGATTTGTGGTTATATGGGACAATGTTAGTTTTCACTGGGCTGTTCTGGTTTCCCATCCATCCACAATTTGTAGTTTTGTACCTACCCCCATATTCACCTTTTCTAAGTCCCACAGAGGAATTCTTTTCAGCCTGGCGCTGGAAAGTGTATGATCGCCAACCATATGCCCGCATGCAGCTTCTCCAGGCAATGGAAGACGCATGTGGGGACATAGAGGTTGCCTCTGTCCAAGGTTGGATACACTATGCTAGGAGATACTTCCCTCGATGTTTGGCAAGAGAAAATGTATCTTGTGATGTGGATGAAGTACTGTGGCCAGACCCAGCCCAGAGAAGAGATGAAGCGTAGCTTAGCACTGGTGACTGCAATTCCTGGACAGCCAAAAGGTACACCATGTTGTATGTTTATGGTTTTGTTGTATGCTACTGTGTACAACAGTAATGTTTGGCCTAATACTGTAAATATTTTCTGTTTCTACATTGAATTGGTGTTTACAGTGTACTTGTTACCCCTCTCAGCAGATTACTTTCACTGTAGAACATTGTATTGAAATGTAGATATAAGCCTGTGAAAGACCAAAGAGCTTTAGATTTAGAACAACAGTGTTTACATGGTATATCACAAACTTTACTATTATGAAAGAAGTGTTTGCCATTTGATGCAAATGCTTCATTGTGACATGTGTTTTGGCATTTTGAATGCAGTGTTACATTTTGAAGGAGATGTGAGGCATTTTGCATTTTGTATGTGCAGTTTTGGGAATTGTGTGTAGAGTTTCGATAAAAGGAGACATAGTTTTGAAAATGTGTGTAAGCAGTTGGAAAAAACTGTAAATATACAGTATATATGCTCATTAACATCCATATTGTTAAATAGTAACCATACGGGACTTCAAATGATGTCATATGCAGACATAAAAAAGGATTGCAAAATGTAATTTGGATCGATTCCTGCTTTTAAACTCAGAGATGTCGATTTGAAGGGCAATAAAATTAAACTAGCCCCTGTAAATGCTAGAATTACCTCACATTCCAATGTTAAATAATTACCATCTGAATAGGGCTTACCACAGTACGTACAGAACAGAGCTGTGCACAAACTTTGAACCAAGAAACACACGCAGACTATTTGTTTGTTTATTTAAATCAAATCGTAGCCCTTTGCAGTTTAATAATCGCACAAATTCATATAGCCATTTATATTTTATTTCAATTAATTTATTTGAATTTCAATTGTGTAGCCCTAGTAGTGACTTCATTTATCTTTCACCTCAGCTCCCGTCTGAACCGGCTTGCTCATCGTCTTTGCAGGAGAGGTCGCTTGTAAGACGAGAGTTGCTCTGCAACTTGCTTTATGACTGTTTTTGGAGCACAACCCATACAAGACAATGGAATAGAATTATAAAGTGTGTTTTATTCATTAGTTCACAGTGCCCAGTCTTTTGCATATCAGCACATTTCTTGGAGAGGTGCTGTAGATTCATGTAGAGTTTATCAAGAACTATAAAACCAACATTTGGTCCCAAACAAGTTAGCCCCTACTGCGCGATAGCTTAATATAGGCAACCTTGTTCCCCATTATGGTGTAGTTATTTTTATTTTTTTATTATTTATATATTTAGTTTATTTAATTTTTGTTTAGTTTGTTTTTAGCTAGAATATAAAAAACACATAAAACAGGGTTTAAAACTGTATACATAGATGTCCCAAATTAATAAAAAAAATTGAACGCGTTAATTCACGTAATAAAGGGATTAATTGTATTAAAAATAACGTGTTAAAAAAATTAACGCAATTAATTGCAATGACCGTAATAAGGAAGATTCCTGAGAAATGCAAGATGGTAGTACCTCCTGTTTACTCCAGAGGGCAGTAAGTGAGACTTCAGCTGTGTGGCAACGCACAGTTTATACAGTGAAGAAAACAACCCAACACAAACATGCGTTACGTTCTTATGTTCAAAACACTTGATAGAGTGCAATTTTGAACTAAGGGATCTCAAGATGTGTTCTAAATATTAAACTATAATTAACTCAATTTTCAATTTTATGTTTATGACGCAACGCACCCGAGACGCTACACAAGCATGTCTGACGCAGCTGTTCATTGACGGATCCTTAAACAAGCCCTCATAATAAATCTCCAACTGATTGACAAATTCACTTGTGAAATGGATTGTTGTGAACTGTATGCCAATGATTGACTTATGATCAATAATATGGTAGTAAACAATACATTGTATTCTAAAGCCGCTTTTTGTATTGTCTTATCAATGATTAACTCTTCTGCCACAAGAATGTAATGCATTTTAATTACATGAATATATATATATATAAAATCTTTAAATATTTAAAGAGACTATGTGTAATTATTTCATCATTATATATTGAATTATTGTTATATGAGGGGCTTTCTCAGCAAATATTTGTATATGCGATTAAATGCGATTAATTAATCGGGACACCATGTCATTAATTTGATAAAACATTTTAATTGATTGACAGCCCTAGAAAAAATACAAAACCTAATATTAAACATAACCTTAAACAGCTCATATAGTATTTAGCTGGACCTTTAACATTTTCTGAAAGTTAAGCACCTTTCTCGCTGAAAAAGAACAATAATTGACTTATGACAAGTTTCAAGCCCTCTTTTGACACAGCGCATGGAAAATGTCAGATGCTAGTGTACAAATATGTACAACAGTAACATACACTTGCATTTTCAGGAAGATGTTTGCCTCTTCTATCAGAGACATTAAAGAGTGAAATCTCCTGTTGCCTGCAAATGGGACATGAAAAAGACATTTTGTGTGAGTTTTTTCTGCCTCCATCAGTATTTTGTGTTCTGTTAAAATATCTCCAGAGTGAATATTGTATTACAGGAATCTTTTAGAGGTTTTCATTGAACAGACAGATTTAATGGCCATCCATATTTCTGCCCTATTTTAGTTCAGACATGAGCACTCAGACGCAAGTGGGTCACAACCATTTAAAGTGCTGCAGTCACATCTGGACACATCTGTTTACCTTTTCTGTGTCATATGCAACAACACACGACTCAAACAAGTCAAAGAGCTCATGAAATGACTGCTGATACCCACAGTTTGGGGTTCTATTTGTCTTTTAAACTTCAATGGTTTGATGCTCTCAGCACACAAACAAATTGCGGTCGACACTCACTGTTTCTCCTCACTGCAAGTGAATCTGTATAATGTAGTCTGGGTGGTATATTCATTGACCTTGTGTAGTTTTGTTGGTAGTTTTTGAGGTTGAGTTCATGTCACACAATCTGACCATCTGTCGATGTCAAGCTTCTTCCAAGTGACAGATTAATTTTACTGAAATACTGTAGTTTGATTGGACAACCTATGACAACAACAGAAGATATAGGAAGGGGATCTTTCTCCTCCATTTAAAAAGATTTTATTATTTTCCTCTTTTAACTATGCTTGATTGCATTGTAATATTTTTTTCCCTCCTGTCTCTGACCCACAACAGACCTATTCAAACCTGCTACATATATTTAGGTCAAAACCTACCAGTTGAGAACACAAACCATTACAATTTAAAAAGCATTCATAAATATGAAAAACATATTGATGAGAAAACTGTAATGTTATCTGTTACACCAAATCTCTCTAAAACTGAAGTGTGCGAAACATGCCACCTTGAACATATTACACAAGTGTTTGTGAGATGTTTGTGTGCAGATATTGTATACCATCTGCTTACCTCCAAATGCTGGTCTCATTGAGAAATCATGATCGTCTATCCTCAACAGCTGCTCTGATTTGGTCATAGGAGATTTAGTCATGTCTGGACTTCTTCTGAAGATCAGGCTAAAATGTAGATACAAACCAAACTAAACAATCAGAAAAAACTGGTGCAGCTAAAAGCTTTGAGATCCCAGTAAACGAGGAAACGTCTCACTTGAACACGCAGTCGGCCTATCTTAATTAATACATTTGTTTTATCTTCAGAAGAAATAAAAATGCATCTATAGCATCTAATGTACAACAAAAGCAAAACGATACTCTTTCAAGTAATAATAAAAAATTGCAGTCTCATTTAATCAAGAACTATCCCTACATTTTTGCAAAATGATTTTTACATGGCTCGTTGGACATATGGTGTCAGTTTCCTGGTGAAATGAACACTAGAGGCGCTACAACAATGACTTTTATACACTTTCCCACAATTCAAACGTAAAATGGCAGATAATCAGTTCATAAACACTTACTTTCACCCTGTTCCTCACACAATGTTATGACATCTAAACACTTTTACTACTTGAGCCCAAAGTGTCAGAGAAGCACCACAAAATTACACGATTGTGTTTTTCATCTCACATTTGCTTTTTCTGACACTATCGGTTAGGTTTAGGTTCAAGGTATGTATAGGGTAGGGAGGTCGGTTTCGATGATTTCAAACTCGATAGAGCATTAACCTTAAAAAGCTCATCTGTGTGGGAGAACATTTAGCTTGCAGTGGATATTTCACCTCGGAACTGCAGCAATACGTGTTATTAACCACACAATATCATTTTGCAAAACTGTCGCTACAGTCACATGATTTTCATGAGATCAGGCAGAAATTTTCACTAAAATCCAGTATTATATATTAACACTATAAACTAATATTACATTAATAAAGACATTGTACCTGCCGGACTTGTGATTTGCTCCATCCACTTGTGTTGTTTCTCTGCGTAATCTGCACAACACAGAGAATTGTATTCAATTCTGTTGTTTCAGCAGATCTAGACTAGTCACATTTTCTGTGTTGATTCTAGGGAAAAGTCTTCATTCCTCAGAATGGATGCATGAATGAGAGTGCTGCTGTCTTATTGCTGAAAGCATCATCAAATTAGCCAAAATATTTAATAATAAACATGAACATTACAAAAATAATTAATATTTTTGTCTTATTTTCCAGTTAAAATATCTCAACATCCTTAAAACAAAAATGACTTGAGAAGCAGAATGTTGTCAGATTGCAATTCTTGTTCCCCATCTGTCGCTCACTTCGACGTTGTATCGAAGAAGCGACACTAGGGATCTCTCTTGAGCGCCTTTTGCATCTCTGATCTATGAGAAAAGGCCAATGAGAAATTGGCAGACAGAATTTGAATGTCCCTCCCCCAGACATACAGGTATAAAGGAGGTAAATACATCTGTTTCATTCAGAAAATTTCTTCCGAGCAGACTGGTTGCGTATGCATCGAGCTGCAAAACACACACCGTTCCTCCCATCTCTGAGCGATTGCTGTTGGATCTACGGTGCATATCACCGAAGTTCTCCCTTCTCTGCACGGCAGTGCAGCTTTGCCCCAGGGCGCTTCGACATGTCACTGGGAGAACATGACCATGGCAGCGTTGCGGTCGTGGCTTTCCTTCAACAGAAGGAACACCACTCCAGCCGCCCCCCCGCGTTGCTCCATCTTCCCATGGGATTGAGGATGACGCGGTTGGCGATGGAGGGGATCTGGGGATGGCAGCAGGCACGGTTTCGCCGGGTACGCCCCCGCAAACCACCCACACCCCGGCATGCTCGTTGACTTCAGTCCAGGCTCAAGGCAACAGCGGCTCGCTTCACAGCCAGCCTGCCTATCCTCTTGAGCCCCCTGAGCTGGATGAGCTCGTCGCTGCATCGGAGAGCAGTCCGGCATCTGACATGGATGACTCAACTGGGCTGCCGCCTTCGGGCCAGCACACCCAGTCTAAGGCTGACGCCCAGATGTCCGACATGCTTGCCTGGCCCGCCGTCAGCGTGGGGCTGGACTGGAACCCTCCGTGCTCCCCACAGCATTCGCGGCTGGATGATTGGTTCCTTGGGCCTGGGCGCCGCTAACAGCCGCGCCCCCCCACCCCCCCAGGTCCTTTTCTTCCCGGAAGTGCATGATGAGCTGACGAGTTCATGGAGGGCACCCTTCTCCACCCGTCACCGTGCCTCTTGCTCATCCGCTGTCACTACCCTCGATGGCGGAGCAGCCCACGGGTACACAACGGTCCCCCAGGTGGATAGAGCGGTTGCGATCCACCTGTGCCCCAAGAACGACGGCCACCTGGCGGGGTCGCCCTATGCTCCCCTCCATGGCCTGTAGGATAACGTCTGGACACTGGACAGGCCGCTTCCGCCTTGCATGCCATGGTCCTCCTGCAAGTCCACCAGGCCAAGGCACTTAAAGATCTGCATTTGGGTAGTCCTGATCCCGACGTGCAGCAGGAACTGCGCTCAGCGACCGACCTCGCACTCAGGGCCGCGAAGGTCACAGCACGGTCACTCGGGCATGCGATGGCCACTCTCGTGGTTCAGGAACGTCATCTGTGGCTGAACTTGGTCGAGATGTGCGAAGTGGACAAGACATGTTTACTCGACACACCTGTCTCCCAGTAAGGCCTTTTCGGCGACACCATCGAGGACTTGGCCCAGTAGTTCTCCACAGTGAAGAAGCAGACGGAGGCCATCTCACACATCCTGCCCGCCGCAAACCTGCCGCCATGGGTCACACTCTGTCTGCTCGCCGAGGGCGTCCTCCTGCGGCTAAGAAACGTGCAGCTCTGCCTCAACCCGGGACTAGCTCTCAGCAGGAAGCACCCCCTTCAGGCTGTGGTACCCACATTCTCATTAAAAGAGCTATTTCCTTTGTCTCTGGGTCACTTGGCCCGCAAATACCATTCTCATGGCACTCTGCCGCCACACAGCAACAGTCCAGGCACGCTGGATGTAGACCTCTCGCCTTAAGCCCCACGACTGTTCCCCGGCCGGCTGGTTCTGACGAGTCCAGAGGACGCCTCCAGGACCTCCTCCTCAGTCACTAACCCGCCCCCTGCCGGGTGTGCATAGCAAGGTAAGTGCTTCAAGTCTTCTCTCAGCACCAGAGCCTTGGGACGCACCCTTGCCTCCCGACGCCACATTACCTGCTCCACCCCACTGTGAAGCCCAGCTGGGTACGTAAAAAATAACCGTCCTCTTAGTGCCCCTAGCTCGGAGTTTGGACGCATGGCTCTCACTTCCCAATCCGTCACACTTGCTGGCCAAGACAATTCGACTCGGTTATGCAATTCAATTTGCCAGGCCCCCCCCCCAACTTTACCGAAGTCCACGGCGAACATGCCAAATCCCTGCGCACGGAAATCGCGACTCTCTTACTCAAAGACACGATAGAGCCTGTCCCTCCAACCAAGATGAAGAAGGGTCTCTACAACCCTTCATTGTACCCAAGAAAGGTGGTGTCTTTCGACCGATCTTGGACTTGCACATTTTTCAGGCCTTACACAAACTCCTGTTCAAAATGTTCATGCAAAAACACATTTTAACTTGCGTCCGGCATCTAGATTGGTTCGCAGCAGTAGACCTGAAGGACGTGTACTCCCACGTCTCAATATTTCCTCGACATCGACCCTTCCTGCGGTTCACGTTTGACAGCCAGGCATATCAGTACAAGGTCCCCCCTTCAGCATGTCCCTGTACCCTTGCGTCTTTACGAAGGTCGCAGAGGCAGCCCTTGCCCCGCTTCGGGAAGCCGGCATCTGCATACTCAACTACCTCGACGACTGTCTCATCCTGGCCCACTCCTGAGAGTTACTATGCACCCACAGGGACAAGGTGCTCAGGCACCTCAGCCGTTTAGGGCTTCAGGTCAATTGGGAAAAGAGCAAGCTCGCCCCAGTTCAGAGTATCTCTTTTCTCGGCATGGAGTTAGATTCAGTCTCAATGTCAGCACATCTCACCAACGAGTGCATGCAGTCAGTGCTGGAATGCCTCGCCGCCTTCAGGCAGGGCACAACGGTCCCTTTAAAACTTTTCCAGAGGCTCCTGGGGCATATGGCGTCCTCCGCGGTGGGGGGAAGACCACTTCAGCACTGGCTCCAGACTCGAGTCCCGAGACAAACATGGCGCCACGGCATGCAATGTGTGATCATCACCCCTGCCTTTCGACAAACGTTCAAACCCTGGATAGACCTCTGATTTCTGTGGAAAGGAGTCCCTTTGCAGTAGATGTCCCGTCCTGTCACTACCGATGCCTCCAAATTGGGTTGGGGCGCCGTGTTTAATGTGCACACAACTGCGGACCGTTGGAAAGGGGCCCCGCTGTGCTGGCACATCAACTGCCTAGAGCTGTTGGCTGTACAACTCGCCCGTCGAGTCGCTGCATGCCACTCACCTCCTGGGCAACCTCAACGTAGTGGCGGATGCGCTATCACGACAACGCTTGCCCAGCGGAGAGTGGAGGCTTCACCCCCAGTTGGTCCAGCTGATTTGGGAACAGTTCGACAAGGCTCAGGTAGACCTGTTCGCCTACCTAGAGACATCCCACTGCCCACTCTGGTACGCCCGAACAGAGGCTCCCCTTGGGGCAGACGCGCTGGCACACAGCTGGCCCACGGTGTCTGAGCAAGTACGCATTTCCCCCAGTGAGAATTCTTGCATAGGTTCAGTGCAAGGTCAGAGAGGACGTGGAACAAGTCACTCTAGTGGCCCCCTATTGGCCCACTCGGACTTGGTTCTTGGATCTCGAACTCCTCACAACAGCCCCTCTCTGGTGAAGTCCCCTGAGAAAGGATCTTCTTTCTCAGGGATGGGGCATGCTCTGGCATCCGCACCCAGACCTCTGGAACCTCCATGTCAGGCCCCTGGACGGGATGCGGAAGATCTAGCTGATCTACCACCTGTCATCGTAGACACGATCAACCAAGCCAGAGCCCCTTCTACTAGGCAACTTTACGCTTTGAAGTGGTGCTTGTTCGCGAATTGGTGTTCTTCCCGGGCTGAAGACCCACAGAGGTGCGCAGTTAGGTCAGTGCTCTCATTCCTGCAGGAGAGGTTGGAGGGGAGGTTGAAGGTCTATGTAGCTGCTATCGTGGCCCACAACAACACAGTAGACAGCAAGTCTTTGGGTAAGCACGACCTAATTATCAGGTTCCTAAGAGGTGCCCGGAGGTTAAATCCGTCCCGGCCAAGCCTGTTCCCCTCCTGGGATCTCTCAGTGGTACTCTCAGTCCTTCAGAGACCCCCATTCGAGCCTCTAGAATCAGTCAGACTCAGATCACGGCCCTCCTGATCATGCTCGCCTCCAATCAAGAGGGTCAGGGACCTGCAAGCGTTCTCTGTCAGCGACACTTGCCTGGAGTTTGGTCTGGGAGACACTCATGTGATCCTAAGACCGCGACCGGGCTACGTGCCCAAGGTTCCTACCACTCCCTTCAGGGACCAGGTCGTGAATCTGCAAACACTGCCCAAGGAGTAGGCAGGCCCAGCCCCTTCGTTGCTGTGTCCGGTATGTGCTTTGCGTATCTATTTGGACCGCATGCAGAGTTTTAGACATTCTGAGCAGCTCTTTGTCTACTTTGGCAGACAGCGGAAAGGGAACGCTGTCTCCAAACAGAGGTTTTCCCACTGGGTAGTAGACGCCATTACATTGGCCTATCACACACAGGCCATGCCCCCCCCGCGGGTCCAAGCACACTCAACAAGAAGTGTTGTGTCCTCATTGGCACTGGCCAGGGGCACCTCCCTAGCAGACATATGCAGAGCAGCAGGTTGGTCAACACCCAATACCTTTGCGAGATTTTACAATCTCAGGATTAAGTCGGTTTCGTCCCATGTTTTCTCAGGTCCGAGCCGGTAGAACTCAGTAACACGATGACAAATTGACCGGGTGGATCGCTTGCACCTAGCACCCTTTCCCTCTGCAGAGGTAAAATCGTGCACTCTTATCCCAAGAGATCCCACTAACTCGGCTCCCTGGATGACTCCTCCCTTGCCCTCTGGTCCGCGAATTCAGTGGAGGAATTCGCCGACCAAATCCAATGCGGGTATTCAATCTACCCTGTACTGGAATAGGTACTCCACAAGTTGGGCTCCTACGTGACCTTCCCCACTGTGTGTATTTTCCGCGGTACGGTCCCTTTGCGAGCGGACCCGCGTCTCCCTTGGGCAGTTCCCACTGGACCCTGGTCGCCGTGTCTGTAGCAACTCCTCCCTCCCAATAGGCAGGATCTACCACCGCGCCTGTGTCCTCCTGGCCACGTCGCTGAACCAATCCATTGTTGCAGCCAAACCATTGTCGGCTCCTCAGAAAAATCCTAAATGAAACAGAATTTTCCGGCATTTCCCTCCCTTTATACCTGTATATCCTGGGGCGGGGCATGCAAATTCTGTCTGCCAATTTCTCATTGGACTTTTCTCATAGATCAGAGATGCAAAAGGTGCTCAAGAGAGATCCCTAGTGTCGCTTCTTCGACACAACGTCTCGTTCACTCCATCAGGGAATGAGGGTTACATCCGTATCCTAGATATTTTCACAGAAAACCAAAAAAAAATATGATGTTGTTTATAAAAAAATAGAAATAAAATAAAAACTATTTGCCAGTGAGGTTAGAAAAATAAACTTGTATTCCTTTTGAATCAAGATTATTTTTCTTTCCCCATTGGCAAATAGTTTTTTCTTGTTATAAACATGTCATAAAATTTTGACTAAATATAGCTGCAACCAGTGATGACAGTCCAAGCACCATGGGCCAATTTCCACCCGTTGGCTGTTGGAAAAAAATGCAAGATGGACACATGCATTTGGTATTTGACATTATTCAAAACAATTTTGAAGCAATTTGGGTAAATATAAAGTCTGTTTTGAGAGCCACACTTCCTGGTGCCAGGTGGTGATGCAAACCGTGACCCAAAATGGCCCCCAAGACTAAACATACATCTCAATTTTTATTTAAATCACACATTGCACACAGAAGAAATTAGACACTTCCTGTTTCCAATTTTTCCCATTAATTTAATGCCTCGCCATGGCAACACTGTTCGATATATATCTAAAATCTGTTCACAATTTAACATCTTCAGTGTCTCGTTGTAACGGTCTAAACGTTACCTACATTTATTGTTGTATTTTTTCTGGCTAGAGCCAAAAAAGAGATAGCTGGGTCATGTGTAATATCATGTGGAGCCGCTTGAGGGCACTAGTGCACGGTGGCTACCAGATATAAGCCTGATAACCCACGATCAAGGGCGTTCAGTTTGGTAGAGGGTAACCGCATGGTGCTACCGGTTTACTCTTTTGAAGACCTGTTTGAGAACTCGTAGAGTTTACGCTCAGATAGAGGATTTTTCATTATATATATATATATATATATATATATATATATATATATATATATATATATATATATCACTTCACTATTGGACCATATAGTCTCTTGTTGTGCTATTTCACCTATGTTCATTATATAAGCCTGTGTGGAAATGATCCACTACACATCTCTGGGAAGCGGGAAATAGGGATCTGGATGTAACCACGCCGTAGCGAGGTGACAAACGCCATTGGTGATCTTCACTACACACTCATACTGGATTATATCATTGCGTCGCTCTCAAATAGCTTTGTGGATTTATACTCATCCCATCACCATCATCAATGAAACTCATCTAAAGACTGGACATTGACGATAAGTTACATTCATTGTATTGTCACATTCACTCAGAGTCAAAGACTGTTTGTTTACGTATATTGTTTTTGTTGGGGCAACTATATATATGCACGTTTGTTGAGTGAAGTGGTTTTATTTTTCAGTACCGGTCGAATTTCTGTTGAACTCCCTCCACCTAAAAAAAAGGGGTGTTGCAGAATGGCACCCGAACAGGGACCTCTTTAAACTTTTAAGGACTCCCTTGTATTAAATATAAATTTCGACGGTACTGAAAACCCTTCATATATTATAAATATTATAAACCAGCAATTGAAGAGGGCACACCTATCATTGATTATTCAGATGAAGCTTTCGTTCATCGCAGAGGCTCTGTAACGAATCTTATAGATACTTTTAGTGAGTTGTATTTAGATTCAGAGGAAGAAAGAGAGGTGCTCCCTGAGCAGAGCGATGAGCATATTGTTAGAGTTGTCGACCCCCCATTACCCCCTCCTCCACCTGAGTTTTATCAAGAAGAACTGCAGTTCGGCAATGAGGAAAAAGCTCAACGCATGGGTAGTATTGAAGAGCATCTGGTTGATCTTGAGCACAGAGTCACAAACTTGTCACCACAGAAACAATGAACACGAAGTTAAGGGCCTGGGAAGACAGGATTATTTACGGTTTACAGAGAGAACTGGATTGTGTTAAAAAGCAATGTTTTACCAGAGTTGATGAATTGAGTCAGAGCATTGTGGATTGTTTAAAGTGGCGAGATAAACAGTTAGAGCAACAATTCAAAGCTATTAAGTCCATCATGCCCACTCCCGTACATTCCAGCACTGCTGCTTCTTATAAGACTCAAACACCATCCAAAATTGCTTCCGTTTTACAAGACGCCACAAAGCAAGTAACATATTTTTCTTCATCATCTCCCCTCCCTACTGTTAAACTTGAATTGCCTACTTTTAGTAATTTGGATTCAGAAGACCCCATAGATTTCATTGATCGTTTTGAAGAGTATAAAGAATTGAGACCTCTTCATCATGAAGCGGCATTATCCGTGAGTCTGAAAGGAACCGCTAAGAGCTGGTGGAGAGCAGAGAAGCAAAATATTAGAGATTGGTCCTCATTCAAAGAGAAGTTCCTTTTTTCATTTTTGAATGAAGATCACCATGAAGTGGCTGCTCAGAAGTTGGTAAATTACCGACAAAGAGTTAACGAAAGTATAGAGACTGCTTTCAACTACAGAGCGATGTCACTAAAGATTAACCCTAGAATGTCCGAAAATGAGCTAGTGCAAGCAACGTTGAGAAACTGCAATCCTCACTTGGCTTCACTGTTGAGGGGAACAGTAAAAACAATTTCTACCAGAATGACTCGGGAGAATAATACTGAACAATTAACCATTTATTTACAGCTCGGCAAACAATATAAAGATAAAAGTTCTTTGGCGTAGGCCCCGTCCCTAGCTCACAATCCAGGGGTCCGGACTCTGCATTTCCTGCCTGGCGATGAAGGCAGGGGCGCAGCCGATCCCCAAAGAAGGTGGAAGAAAAATTCCACCGGGATGGGACCTACCCCCAAAGAACGGTAAAGAGAAGTATACCCACCGGTCGTGAATCCTGGAGAGCCTAAACATGGAGAGAGAGGAGGGTTAATAATGAGCATGAAAAAAACACCTTTAAGGCCAATAGCTAATTAGTAAGAGGTGACTACATTATAAGAAGACAAGAATAATACATTCATGCAATTAAAATTCTGCTGCTGTGTAAACGTTAAGCATTAATAGAGCTGACGCTTTTGTACGAGCGACTTTTGAGAAGTTTGGGACGCACTACGACTGATAAACCAGTTTATCCCTGAGAACGAGTCGAAGGGAAACGAGCATGAAGGAATAGAGATATAACTGTGAAATAGGCTACTATAGTGTCAGGAGAGTCAGTGGAAACAAGCCGTTGAAGATCACATGAAGACAAGGCCACACAGAGACAAGGCCGCAATGGACCACACAGAACCGGGCCGCCTGGCCGCCAGGACGAGGCCACCTTGGGCCACACAGAACAAGGCCACCTTGGGCCGCACAGAGCCAGGCCACCTTGGGCCACATAGAACTGGCCCTAATGACCACAAAACGGAGCCACACTGGCCACATGGCCTTGCTAGACCACACAGACAAGGCCGCACGGCCACATGGCCTTAGTAGACCACAGAGACGAGGCTGGCAATCAGCCACGACGGCATCTAATGCCGCATATAAAAACAAGGTAGACTGGACAAGGCCGCGAGGCCACACAAAACCAACCACAAGGACCACATGGCCATCTTTTAGCGAGGCTACAGTGCCTCGAGGCCGCTTGGCCACACAGACAACGGCCGCTTGGCCACATAGAACCGATGCCGCTAGGGCCACAAGACCACTGGCCATTTTTTTCATATAGGACAAGGCATCGATATGCCATGAGGCCACTATAGACCACACGGAACAAGCGACATAGACGACAGCCACTAGGCCACATAGAACCAATACCGCTAAGGGCCACGAGACCACTGGCCATTTTTTACATATAGGACAAGGCAACATTGTGCCACAAGGCCTTTAGACCCACACAGTGGCCCGCTGGGCCACAAGGCAGCTAAAGCCACACAGAGACAGAATCACTCATGGACACGGCCTTAGGCCACAAATAACCAGTGACATAACTGGCCACAAGACCACGGGACAAGGCCACATTAGGCTACACGGTCACAGTAGACCACACTGAACATAGAATGGGGCCGCGAGAGCCGCGATGTCATGAGCCCACACTGAGACGAGGTTGGACAGAGACAACAGCCACGAGGCCACACGGAACCAAGGCCGTAAGGGCCACAAGGCCATGTAGGCCACACGCAGGACAAGGCAACATTATGCCGCAAGGCCTTGAGACCCACATAGAGACAAGGCCCGCTGGACCACAAGGCTGCTAAAGCCACACGGATACGAGGCCGATGAGACACGGCCACTAGGCCACACAGAACCATGCTGTAACAGGCCACAAGACCACGGGACAAGGCCACATTAGGCTACACGGACACAGTAGACCACACTGAACATATATATGCTTAGATTATCTCTTTTTTTTTTAAAAACATTTTTTATATTAGTTCTAGTGAGCTAGAACTATGACAGATAATGAAAGAGCATGACACCACCACCAGTAGTTGCATAGGTATATACCTGGACCGTTATAGGAGCTTGCTGGGCTTCGAGGATAGTTTTTGAGTCGGGTCTTATAAGAGACTCGAATGCGGAGGAATGCCATCTACCCAAGGAATGGTAGCTGATGTAGAAATGAGGAGATTTATGATGAATTAAGACATTTAGCCATAGATGAGAAGGGACAAAATTGTTATAAATTGAAATTGTTAGTGTGCTGCCGGAACCTTGGAATCATTCATAGAGTGCTTAAGGAAGAGAGTAAAGAATTAGATGAAAGGAGTAGATCGAAGAAGGACAGATCACGAGCGGGATCGAAATGATTGGTAGCTGACGTAAATTCCCCTGGACGCATAAAACCGTAGAAAGCAGTTAGAAACACAGCTTCTAGCAAAATATTGATGTACGTAAGAAAAGGCCAGGGGAATAGATGAGATTAGTCTTTGCAATAAAGGCAAAGTAAAAGGCAGCCGTTATGTGGAGAATGATAGAGGATTTGCTTATGCATGAGCAATGAATGAATAGGAGAAGCGGTGAATAAACTTGGAAAGTCAGGGTTGAAATATTTGCGTAGAATGCCTGCTAGTAATCTACAGATGGAGGAAGTTATAGATTAGGTTTCTCGAGGTGAAGACGAGAGAGGAGCAAGCGGTCGTAAAAATGGGAAAAACGGAAATCTGAAAGAAAGCAAAACGTAAAGAATGAAGACCAAGCGGAAATGTAAGCTCTATAAGTGGAAGGAGCTACTCCTTTAGCCATGAAATGACTGGCTGAACTAAGCAAATCATCTAATTTGACATAGTAGCTGATAGGGGAGGGCACGGAGTTGGATCCGTATGGGCTGAAGGGCAAAAGCCGTCTGAAAGTCTGAAAACGAAAAATGGAGAGCGCGTCGGCGATAGCATTGGAGTAGCCTGCTATGAGAGCAGCTTTGATAATAAAATGAAGATGACAGATTGCCAGATTAAGCGTCTCGCCAAAGGCATCATAGTCTGGCGAGATAACCGACCTTATAAATGATGGCGACGGTGGCTTCATTATCGCGGAACATCAGTATGCTTTACCTAGACCACGCTGAACCCCAGATGACGCTGGCTACAACTAGAGGATACATTTCGTGGAGTGCAGAAGAGACAGAGCCAGAAGACAACTAGGAAAAGCAATTGGCCATTTTTCTGCAAACCATTGCCCTTGAAAGAACCAATAGAGGGGGCGGCATCGGTAAATAGTTGAAGTTCTTCTGATGATTCAAAAGCAACATAATAAAAAGAAAATGCCGTTCCAATCATTTAACAGATGAGTCCGAAATTTGATGTCGGACGGGCAGCCTTCGTAAAACTGACTGAGTCACTAAATTCTTGCACGGAATGAGCCAAAGTTAGCGGCCGAGAAATGAAAGCCCTACCTTGAGGAATTATGCTCGTGGAAAAAATTAAGGTGACCGAGCAACGAAAGCACATCATGTTCGAAACGATACCGAGGGAGGGAAAAGTTTCCAGGAAGGATCTAATCCTTAAAAGCTTTCGTGAGGGAGAGAAGCTTGCATTAAAACCGTGACTAGGAAAATGCAGAGGAATACGAGCAAAGTAGAGGGGCCCATTGATTTAAAAAAAAATATATATTTTTTTTCTCCGCCGAGAGGGGAACGGCGATGTCGCTAAATACCTGTTTAAGTATGTCGAGGATTTAAGATTGGGAAGACGGAAAATAGGAGCACACAGATTCATGGAATGAAAACATAGGGACACCGTTAAATTTTGCCACGCGGCGACCTCTGCTGTATAAAGAGAGTCTTATGTTTTCAGCACCGTGGACAGCAGCCGGATCATTGCATGCGAACGCTATGAGCGCTGCAAATGGTTTTTTGCTGCCGAAATGGCGAACGAGCAGTTCGGTAACTGTAACTGACCAGTGAAGTCTTGAGTTGTAAATGAAAATGAAAGAAGTGGATTTGCGGAAAATGCCTTGTGGTATTCGTGAAACAACGTGCCCCAGTGACTTGGCTAAAGTCTGCAATGATGGTTAGATAGAGATCTAACTCTTCCCTTCTCTCGGGATCACTTTGACACAAAATGTCTCTGTAGATATTAAAAGCGATCACAAATTCGCCAAACGAGAGATTACATTGAAGGTGAGGATCGGAGGTTTTAAGAGGGACTGCCATGTCACCACAGTTGACCATTTTCCTGCCAGCCGCAGGTGACGGAAGCAGAAATGAGGCCAAGTTAAAATCTTTACATTGGATAATGATGGCTCTTGGTTGTGGGGACACTGATGCGGCAGCTGGTGAAACAAAAACGCCTACCAGAAGCTTGAGCTGGAGTTGCTGTGGATAGACTGAAATTTGAAGGAGCCGGTGGAGTGGAGACATCTTGAAATGGCGTCTGGATCGTTGGTAGAGAAGCAGGCAGAGTAGAAGATGTAGAAGGCACGTTTGAAGGGTTGCTTAATCCGAAAGGAGGGGGTGAAAACTGAAGAATCGCTGAAGAGTTCGAGGCCGGATCTGAGCTGAAGTTAGGGTTGATGAAGAAATGTTTGAAAAACTGACATTTTAGATTCCAGTCCGTTAACGGTTTGAGAAAGGATTTGAACTACGGAGAAAATCTGGTAATTCTTGTCTGTAGGTCCAGTTGACAGCGGAGGAGCTGGCACAGAGCGGGCGGCGATGATCTTTTTGATAGACGAGGTGAGGATGATTTAGCCGATCTTTTCTTGCCAGTTGGTTTTAGCTTAGCTCTCGAAGTTGGAGCTTTTGAAGACGAATAAGGGGAAACAGGCGGATTACCCAGGGTGTTTTGGGCCAGAAGGAGAAGATTTCTCTAGAAGGGCCTTGGCTGACCGGTATGCCGGCATCCTCAAGAGCGATGACCGTGTCTTCGAATGACCACTGCGCCCGTGGAGAAGTACGGCACTGGATGCATGAGCTGCGGCAAGCAGGAGGAGGAGACGGCGGGACGAAATCATCGTCAGAATCAGAGTAAACGAATTGCGTGTACTTAGACATGTTTGGTCGGCAACTGACGTGAACAATGAACGAAAGCGTCAGCATCTGTGAACTCAGACATGTGTAAGTACCCATCTTTTATACTGCAAGTGTTAGAACGCAATTGGATAGATGAGAAGGTAATGAGTGACGTAAAAATTGAGTCTTCCCGGCAGAACTTGTGCTAAAGCTTCCATTGATGATCTGGTTTGTCTCGGCGCGCAAATAGAGAAGGACTGGGCAGAGAGCAAGAGAAGATGGAATCAAGGAAAAGATGAGGAGCAGAAGAAGAAATCTTCAGGTGGGAAAGATCAACCGAATAGCCTCATGTTTATTGATCCCACTTTTAGCTCTCAATGTAACAACGTACTACAAGCTCCTATAATTTTAAATCATTCATACTTAAATGCAGTAATTGATACAGGAAGCACCTTTTCTTTGTTGCAACAAAAAGTATGGCAGAGATTGAGGAAGAAGGATGAGCAATTAATCAGAAGTGCTCAAACGTTCATGCTCGCTAATGGCCAGAGGCAGAAAACTCAGGGTATAGTACTCTGGGAATGCAAAATATATGGAGTGAAACGTGAAGTCACATTTTATGTGGTGAACGATGAAAACTTGGCTGTTCCTGTCATCTTGGTATTGGATTTCCTCAAGGAAGCCAAACTAACTATCGATTTTAATGTTTCACGTATATACTTGCCTGATGTTAACTCTAGTCATCCTATGTGTTTTAATAAAATGCCCGAGCATGCTGCTGTTCGATTTTATGCTGCACAAGGAGAAGATGGAATGATTTACGATGAGGAAAAGTCAAAGCTGATTGAGCAAGCAGTAGAAAACTCACCTGCTTCGAAGGAGGTAAAGAATCGATTGAAAGCTCTCATGTGTGATTGGCCTTCAGTATGTACCCACAGGCTAGCTTGTACGAACTGCATTAAGCATGAGATTAAAACAGTTGATGAACTCCCATTAAGAAAGAGACCTTACAGAGTTTCAAGAACTAAAAATGATTTTATTGAAGAACAAATTAAGGAGTTGCTTCAACTAAAAATCATCAAACATTCTATGTCTCCGTGGGATTCACCTGTGGTGGTCGTAGATAAGAAAGATGGAGGATCCAGGTTTGCTTTGATTACCGTCACCTTAACGCAAAAACTCACCTCAACGCGTATCCGATGCCTCAAATTACGGATATTCTTGATTCTCTCCAAGGAGCTACGGTGTTCAGCATTTTCAGGACTTAAAGAGCGGATACTGGCAAGTTGAAATGGATTCTGCAAGTATGCAAAAGATTGCTTTCGTTACTGCTTCAGGGCTATATGAATTCTTGTGTCTTCCCTTTGGCCTTAAAAACGCCGCAGCATCTTTCCAACGGCTGATGAAGCAATTTCTCAGAGAGCACAAGAACAAATGTTGCATGGTCTATATCGATGACATTATTGTATACATACCAGATATCCAAACACACCTGCACCATCTCAAACAAGTGTTTCATAGTCTGCACAAGGCCGGTCTCACTCTTACCCTCAAGAAATGTAAGTTCATATGTTCTTCACTTGACTACTTAGGGCATACGATCACAGTGGATGGAGTCAAGGTGAATTCAGACAAAGTGGATGCAATCAGAACATTCCCAACTCCCAAGTCCTTAAAACAGTTACAACGATTTCTAGGCCTTGCAGCTTGGTACCATCGGTTTATTTCTGACTTCTCCACTAAAACAGCACCATTACATGCACTGAAGAGGAAAGAAGTGAAGTGGAAGTGGACAGACGACTGCCAACGTTCATTTGACCTCATCAAAGATGAACTTACCAGAGCACCTGTTTTATGTACACCTATCTTTGATTCTTCTTTTAAAGTAGTAGTACAGACCGATGCAAGTGATGTGGGCTTGGGAGCTGTATTGACACAGGAAGTGGATGGACAAGATAGAGTAACTGCATATGCATCCTGTTTGCTCAGAGGTGCTGAGAAGTCCTATTCGGCATCAGAAAAGGAATGTCTAGCGGTAGTGTGGGCTGTAGAGAAGTGGCGCCATTACGTAGAAGGCACAGCTTTTGAGGTGAACACACATCCTTAGTCTGGCTTTTCCAACATCCAAAACCCTCATCCAGACTGGAAAGATGGACGATCAGACTCCAAGGGTATCACTTTACTGTACGGTATCGGAGAAGACAATGTAATGTAGTGGCTGATGTCCTATCAAGGAAAGATGTGGCGGAATCACCATCTGTGTTGTTACACACACCAGCTAAGCGTGGTTTTACTTCTGTCACTTGTGATCTGCCGTTGGATTTGTCTCAAATCGGTGATGAACAGAAAAAAGACCCAGAGTACCAAGAGATCATGGATAAAACCAAGAGCCAGAAAACCACAGATCTTAAGAGAACGCACTACGTCCTTAAAAATTAGGTTTTATTTAGGAGTGTTCCCGACTCTAAAGAAGGCTAAAGATTTCAAATTGTAGTCCCTGCATAATTTAAGGAAGTAATTTTAACTTATGCACATGACAGCCCTCTGAGTGGTCACTTGGGTAAATTTAAAACTCTTATGCGACTTTTAGAATTTGCTTATTGACCATCGATACGTACCGATGTATGGCAGCACTGTAAAAGGTGTGAGAAATTTCAACAGCATAAGCCAGCTAACTTAAAACCTGCAGGTGGGCTACAAAGTGTGCCCATTGTCGAGCCAGGATATATGCTTGGCATGGACATCATGGGACCATTTCCACAAAGCACACACCAGAATAGTTATCTTCTTGTTATAGTGGATTATTTCACTAAATGGGTAGAGGTTTTCCCAATGAGAGCTGCTAAGGCTACAACCATTGTGCGAATTCTTATAGAGGAGATCTTCACAAGATGGGGAACACCAGCTTTCATCGTGTCTGATAGAGGTGCACAATTCACCTAAAACCTCTTGGCCCAATTATGTAAGCAGTGGCAAGTAACACAAAAACTCACCACCGCATACCATCCTCAGTCAAACCTCACTGAACGGGTCAATCGGAATTTGAAAACTATGATTGCCACATACGTCGAGCAAAACCACCGTACCTGGGATCAGTGGTTATGTGAGTTCAGATTTGCTCTAAATACCGCATGGCATGAAAGTACAGGGTATTCACCTGCAGAGATAGCACTAGGACGACAGCTGAAAGGTCCTCTGCTGAGAGCCTTACAGAATCCACCAGATCCGGACCAACCAGCTTACAGTACCCTAGAACGCCAAAAAATTCTGTATGAGTCAGTAAGAGAGAATGTAGAGAAGGCACAAACTAAACAAAGAAAGTACTACACCCTCAAGAGAAGAGCTCAAAATTTCAATGAGGGTGATTTGGTTTGGGTACGAATACATCCTCTTTCTAGTGCAGATGTTGCTTTCATGGCTAAGATCTCACATAAATGGAAAGGCCCAGCTAAGATTGTGAAAAAGCTAGGACCGGTAAACTACAAGGTAACCATGTTGTCTGAGCCTGCTCAGGTAGACACGTATCATACCCAGAATTTGAAAATTTACCATGGATCAAATTTTTAAACCACAGGGAGGGGTATATGTAACGGTCTAAACGTTACCTAGATTTATTGTTGTATTTTTTCTGGCTAGAGCAAAAAAGAGATAGCTGGGTCATGTGTAATATCATGTGGAGCCGCTTGAGGGCACTAGTGCACGGTGGCTACCAGATATAAGCCTGATAACCCACGATCAAGGGCGTTCAGTTCAGTAGAGGGTAACCGCATGGTGCTACCGGTTTACTCATTTAAAGTCCTGTTTGAGAACTCGTAGAGTTCACGCTCAGATAGAGGATTTTTCATTATATATTCAATATATTCACTATTGGACCATATAGTCTCTTGTTGTGCTATTTCACCTATGTTCATTATATGAGCCTGTGTGGAAATGATCCACTACACATCTCTGGGAAGCAGGAAATAGGGATCTGGATGTTACCACGCCCTAGCGAGGTGACAAACGCCATTGGTGATTTTCACTACACACTCATACTGGATTATATCATTGCGTCACTCTCAAATAGCTTTGTGGATTTATACTCATCCCATCACCATCATCAATGAAACTCATCTAAAGACTGGACATTGACGATAAGTTACATTCATTGTATTGTCACATTCACTCAGAGTCAAAGACTGTTTGCTTACGTATATTGTTTTTGTTGGGGCAACTATATATATGCACGTGTGAAAAAAAGAAAGAAAATATATATATATATATATTTGTTGAGTGAAGTGGTTTTATTTTTCAGTACTGGTCGAATTTCTGTTGAACTCCCTCAGGGTAACACCTAAAAAAAAAGGGATATTGCATCGTAATAATGATGTCTAAATGTGGTGACAGTCTCATGAATCTTCTAGGAGTATTTAAAAGTTCAGAAACCGCAACATTAAAAATCCAAAATTGCCGGCTTCTTCTTGGGCAGACCAAATTACTATAATTATGAAAGTTGTCTGGCTTGATGAGAACTATATTTGTACCCGTTTGGTGACTGGAGGTGTAAATTTTAACCATGCCAAGTGCTTCAAAAACACACTAATATAGGAAGAATGAATAATAAAAAATAATGTGCTGCCATGGCAACACTATTTAAGATATCAAATACTCAAATACTTTACAATTTTACATCAACAGTGTCTTTTGAGAATTTTGAAGCAATTAATGTAAACACAAGAGGGCTATTTCAAAGTCTGTTAAAAGTGCCATACTTCCTGCTGCCAGTTGTTGGCACTATGACCGTGACCCATAATAGTGGAATAAATGTGATCAGCCCCCATCACCAAACAAACTGCTGAATTTTCATAAAAATTGTGCAATGCACACAGAAGATATATGGAACTTCATGTTTCACATTTATTATCACATATAAATGTATTGCTTCGACATGGTGACACAGTTCAAAATATAAAACATCTGTTCACAATATAGCATCTACAACATTGGTGTCAAACTCAATTCCTGGAGGGCTGAAGCCATGCAGAGTTTAGTTCCAGCCCTGCTCCAAAATGCCTCCTTTTAATCTTCAAGCACTCCTGAAGACCTTGATTAGCTGCTTCAGGTGTGTTTAATTAGGGTTGGAGCTAAACTCTGCTGGACTGTTGCCCTCCAGGAACCGAGTTTGACAGCCCTGATCTACAATGTATTAGCATGATTTTACACAAATTTGGTACCAGTGACATGAATCCCCTAGGAGGAGTATTTAAAAGTTCAGAGCCTGCGGTTTTCAGAAAAAATGGCCGACTTCCTGTTTGGCAGAGCTAATCCCTATTATTATGAAAGTTGTCCGGCTTGGTGAGAACTATATATGTTCCACGTTTGGTGACTGTATGTGAAAATGGGGGTGCTACAGAGGCCATCTTACGTGCCCATTTTAAAGGGAGCTCTACAGACTATACATACATCTCAATTTTGATCTAAATCCCACATTGCACACAGAAGATATGAGACACCTCCTGTTTCTCATTTTCACTAATAATTGAATGCCTCGCCACGGCAACACCGTTCAATATATCAAAATTCTGTTCATAATTTAGCATATTCAATTTTTGGCATAATGTGGTGACAGTCTCATTAATCCCCAAGGAGTAGAATAAGCTTTCATATATTTTTTATATCTATTTTTTGTTCTCAGTGCTTGAAGTGGAAGAAAAGAAGTAAAGGTACTCTCCATGGGAGGGGGGTACAAACATCACACCCTCAACAAACAAATAGATATGTATTAAATTTACTTTGAAAATAAAAACATACAATGCAGGGTTATCGTATATTAAATCTGAGTAAGAATATTTAGACCTGCTTAGTCTATCTTTGTCCATTTAAACCCACATAAGAGAACAATGGGAATCTAATGTAGAACTTTCTTTTTATACACAATAATGTAGCCTAAAACTGAAAAAAGAGCATAATGTCTGTTTTTCCTTTTTTATTATTATTATTATTATTATTATTATTATCTTCCCATTCAATTAGGGGGCAAATAGCCTTTTCTTGTCCTGCACAAATGAATTTGCACATAGGTGCAAGATACTTGTGCAGTTAATAAATAATCATAAGAAATGATGAACAAATGGATTTGATGATGTTCAGGACTGTGAACGCTGACACACACCTGTATACAACTAAACACTTTGAAGCTTTGTTTTTCATCACTGATTTAACTTTTGTGAAAAAAGGTTGCGCATATGAGCTGACATCACTTCTGTAACAGACATTGTTTTTAAGACTGTAGTTTAGACTGCACCCCACTGATAAACAATTTGCATACATACATTTGATTGAATAAGACGCATAAAATGCGCTCACCTAAAAGTTGCTGGTTCATGTTTTGGAAAAGAGTGTAACTAAACTATGCCCAGACAAGCTTAAACATGCACGCTCCAGTCCGGAACTGGACCATGAATAGCTTGACAACCTCCCATGCTATTGTTGCACATCATAAGTGTTGTTAAACTCACCACTGAGTTTTGCTCAGTTGAGTTTTGAGAGAGGGCTCAGATGTTTACCACAACAATGTTATCAAAATCAATTGGAAGGTCAGATGAAAGTGATTGGCTGGCCTCATCAAATCACTGACTTACATTACATGGTACATGAGCTTGTCTGTTAGTTTATAAACAAAGCTGTTATAAAAATAAAAATTTGTTCAAAGATTGTAGGTCAGCCTCTTGAAAAAGTATATGAACTGTCCTATCATAAGAACCTCTTAAAGTTGGCCAGTAATATTGTTTCTGAACCGAATCATGTGCTGTACAATTAATTTGTACTTTTAAAATCTAACCGCAAGGTACCAAGATTTATTTGAGTGAGACTAAAGAAGTCTTTTGTGCATCTTTTGAACTGAATAAGGCACACAAAAATAAGAACATTTTCTAGTTTAATGTGCATTTTCTAGTGTAATGTGCATTTGTTATACTTTTTTGTCCTTGTAAAGGTATAGTGATTTATGTAGTAATAACTGTGAATGAACATACTGTCATGCAAGAAAAAGTTCAGACCTTGTCTGACAATAAAGTCAATATCATATTATATCATTGTTCTCAAATTCATATCAGGACATGGCCAGACAAGAGGCTTTGGTTGCTTTGTTTTTAATGCCAATTTCTGCCGAGTTATTCAAATAATAGACCTTTTTCACACTCTGGGTTTTGGAACACGGAAGTAATCGTTTGCAGGGTAAACTTCAGCAGAAGTGAATGAGAGTGAATGGGAGATCACAGCAAATATTATTTTCACTTACCCATTTGCTCCAAGACTAAAAGAAAAAATCCAGTAATATGAAGATGCCAAATTTACAGTCACTCTCTCAGCAGCTATAATAGAAACCTCTCATAGCTGTGGTAATTAATTTTTTAAAACTAATTCCAGGGTATATATAACAAAGCATAATGTTATAAATTTACACTCAATATTAAAAAAATTACTAATATAAAACAATTGTGAGATTTACACTGATAAATAAGGCAGAAATGTGTCATCACAGTCAATGAAAAAGGTCTATTGTGCAGATGTGGTCGTTTTGGAATCATTCACCAATGGAGCTTGGCTGTCCTCTACTGGACATTTCTGGTACTGCATCTGAGTAAAAACTGCCATCAAAAGGTAACTTTTTGTATATTGACCTGACATATGGATCAGATATGGGTTTGACATGTGGCTTTGATTTTCTTGTTTTTACAATTTAGTTGATATTATTTGTATATTTATATACAAATATAAGTTTGTGCAGTACATTTTAATTACAATATATTTAAACATCTATACCTTTTTTTGCACTTAACTTTCAGTTATAACTAGAGACCAGGATTAGGTCTGTACTCCCTAGAATTCAGAGTTACAACCATTTAAGTTTATTCCGAAATATAGGAACATAGGAATAATAACAATTTATGTGTTGCCATGGCAACAATATTTAAGATATCTAATATACCTTTACAATTTTACATCAGCAGTGTATTGGCATTATTCTAAAGCAAGGGTCTTCAACAGGGGGTCACTCCAGGGGGTTCGCAAATTATTGTTTGATCCACCATTGACATTTGTAATAATCACTCACTCGCACACGAGCGACAGCGAGAAAGAGAGAGGAGTATGAATTGGATGTTGGGTTTTCATGTTTTATGAGGACTCTCCATAGACATAATGTTTTTATACTGTACAAAATGTATATTCTATCCCCTAACCCTACCCCTAAACCTAACCCTCACAAAAAACTTTCAGCATTTTTACATTTTCAAAAAACACAATTTAGTATGATTTATAAGCTGTTTTCCTCATGGAGACAGACTTATTGTCCCCACAACGTCAAAAAGTTAACGTTTTACCATCCTTATGGGGACATTTGCTCCCCATAATGTAGGGAATACCTGAATACACACACATACACACACACAAACACACGAGACAGTGACTCTCAAATCAACATAATTTAAGGTACACTCAGTTATTGTTTTCCTCATTACAGATTTTTACTCAATGAAATCGACAGTAATTTTAAAAAATATGTATAAAATCGATCACTCACATGAGATGAAGACTCCATTTTAGTTACCTTATAAAAGTTGTATTATTCTGCATGGACATGGTCTGCCTGTTTTCTGTCTGTCTGACTGTCTATATATATCTTTCTTTTTGGAGTAGGTTTGGCACAGTGATTAACAAGGAAAATGTTAATTAAAGTTCGGGAGCAGGCCACGCCTCAATCAACTACTTCCCGTCAAATCACTTATACTGAACCAACCTCCTCAGCTCTGTTTGTCTCGACGGACTCACTTACCATATATCCCGAGCTTCAGATCAACCCTTCTGACTCAGACAATGATTTATTTAGAATAAATTCTCTTTCACCTAGCAAATCATCTCAACAGTCCTCACACAGCCAAATTCCACACCAGCTGCATTCCACCATTCTTATTCCCCAACCCCACAGGCATTCTCATCCAAGCTCATTGTCGGAGATTTCTCCAACCCTGTCTCGATCACAGGACTGCTCTTCTCCACTCTTGAGAATGTCTCCCAGACCACAGACCAGCATATAGGAGTGGACCGTGGCTCACCTTCAGTGAACTCTTAAGGATGAAGGCATCCACTTCAGCCACTCTGACATCCAACACTACGTCTGCAACTATAAACTCAGAGCCCGCAACACTTCCGTAATTCACACATGATCTTCCCGCCATCATTTGTGACGTCACCACGCATCCTCCACAACGGCCTCAGCATCCGCACCACCTAGTGGAGTCCAAGTGCAAATTCCAGCATTATCTGCTCCTTCCACCACAGATCTATCCCAGATCATTACATCCTTCTTTTCATCCCTATGCTCACAAACAGCTCCAAATCCTCATGCACTTTCATCCTTTCATCCCACCATCCATTCCTCTACCCTTCCTTCAGCCATTAATAGCAGCACAGCTCCTGTCATTCCCAGTTCCTGTCTATTAACCAACCCAAATCAAGTTCCCTTTGCAGTAAACCCAGGAATTCTACCTCTCAATGGATCTTTTCAACCTCATCCTATTTCTTCTTTCTTTCCAACTAATCTATCCCTTTTCCCCTCCGTCACCTTTCCTAACCCCTCCCCTCCCCTTCCCAATACCCTAACATCCTGCAAATAAACAGTAGCCCATATATCCATATCCCCAGCTTCATCATTTCATGGGCCCTCCCACGTTTCTTCATCCTTATGTCTGCAAATCCTATCAGGTAACTACACTGACCTAGCCCAAATTTTTCAGCCATCCCTCTTCAGCCAGCCCAGGGAGCTGAAAACTAGCCAAGGCCTAATGCAGCTCAGCCACACAATAAATTCCCGCTCGAAAGACCTCACCCCTACCGAATTCGCTTTAGTCATCTCTATTTACTGTGACTTAATTTGCTCTGTCTATCCATTTCGAAGGACTGAGCTAGACGATTACCTATTAATCATTCTAGACATGGCCGTACATTTTGGAGGGACAGGCTCTACAACTACCACATACTTTTCACCACTCAAGCAGCAGGTCGGTTTCAGCAGTTAACCAAGTAACCTTACATTTTTTGTACCCCCCCCCATAACCTCCAGTCCACTCTCTCTGAACCAGACAACATTGACACACTAATAGCCTAAGAAGTCCATCAAGGATTCATGATAGGCCCATTCAAAGAGCCTCTGTTTTCTCCATTCCATGTTAGCTCCATTGGTATTGCCACCAGGAAGTATTCTGGAAAAAGAGATTAATCATCGACCTCTCTTCCCCTCATGGCACTAAAGTTCCTAGCATCAATAGCATCATTCCAGCCCCCGACTTCTCTATCCAAAATGCAACCATCGACCACGTCTTCACTCTCATTCGCAAGGCAGGCCACAGAGCATGGCTCTCCGAAGCAGACATCACCAACACTTTCAAAGGCATGCCCATTCACCCAGAATTCTGGCATTTCTTTGCAATATTCTAGAAAGGATCTTATAATTCCGCAGTGCGCCTCACCTTTGGCTGTAGAAGCAGCCCCAAGATCTTTGACACCCCACTCGGAGGCCTAGTGCTGGATTCTCATGAATAACTTCAAGCTTCCCTACGTCCTCCACCTTCTCGACAACTTCCTCATCATCACACCTCCATCCACGCCTCCTCGTTCAGGGCTTTCCACCCTAGTCAAAGTATTTTCCGAACTAGGTGTTCCCTTTTGAAAACCTTAGGGCCATGCACTTCTATTGAGTTTCTAGTTATCACCTCAGACTTAGTTATCACCCACAAGCCGACACAGACCGGGCACTCAGGGAACTGTATGGGAGTATAAGTGAGCAGGAAACCGCGCACCCTGAGGCCGCGTTCATTGTTGCCGGGGACTTCAACAAAGCCAACTTTAAAACAATAGCACCAAAATACCACCAACACATCAGCTTTAACACACAAGGGGACCGGGTTTTGGATCATTGCTATTCTCCTTTCCGGGATGGCTACAAATCCCTCCCCCGCCCACCATTTGGCAAATCTGACCACTCCTCCGTTCTGCTTCTGCCCGCTTACAGGCAGAAACTGAAACGGGAATCACCCACCATTAGAATGATCCAGTGCTGGTCGGACCAATCAGACTCTGCGCTACAGGACTGTTTTGATCACGCGGACTGGGAGATGTTCCGGTCTGCCTCCGATGATGACATCGAGGTTTACGCTGATAGCATAACGTGTTTCATCAGGAAGTGCGTAGAGGACGTTGTTCCGACAAAAAATATACGGATCTACCCCAACAAGAAACCCTGGGTTAACGGCAATGTTCGCGCGGCACTTACTGCGCGGACCACCGCTTTTAATTCCGGGAACGCGGAGGAGCGTAAACAAGCCAGTTATGCCCTCCGTAACTCCATCCGTGCAGCCAAACGGTTCAACACCACTGACTCCAGAAGTATGTGGCAGGGAATTAACATCATCATGGACTATAAACAGAATAAAAACTCCGCCATGAACACCGTTGCCTCTCTCCCGGACGAGCTTAATACATTTTATGCTCGTTTCGAGGACAACAACACCGCCCTCACGGAGAGAGCACTCGCGGCCGATACTACAGAGGCTGGTTCACTCTCCGTCTCTGTTGCGGATGTAACCCGATCCTTCCGACGGGTGAACGTTCGTAAAGCCGCCGGTCCAGACGGCATTCCGGGCCGCGTCATCAGAGCATGCGCGAACCAACTGGCTGGTGTCTTTACGGACATTTTCAACTTGTCCCTATCCCTGTCTGTAGTCCCCACATGCTTCAAAACATCAACCATTGTGCCTGTACCGAAGCAATCAAAAATCACCTGCTTAAATGACTGGCGTCCTGTTGCCCTCACCCCCATCATCAGCAAATGCTTTGAGAGGTTGATCAGAGATCACATCTGCTCTGCTCTGCCCACCTCTTTGGACCCATTGCAGTTTGCCTACCGCAACAACCGCTCCACTGATGATGCCATTGCATCTACAATACACACTGCTCTCTCCCATCTGGAAAAAAGGAACACATATGTGAGAATGCTGTTTGTAGACTACAGCTCAGCATTCAACACCATAGTGCCCTCCAAGCTTGATGTGAAACTCCGGGCTCTGGGCTTAAACAGCTCGCTGTGCAGCTGGATCCTGGATTTCCTGTCAGGCAGACGTCAGGTGGTTAGAATGGGCAGCAACATCTCCTCATCACTGACCCTCAACACTGGAGCACCACAGGGCTGTGTTCTCAGCCCACTCCTGTATTCCCTGTACACACATGACTGTGTGGCGACACATAGCTCCAATGCCATCATTAAGTTTGCTGACGATACGACGGTGGTAGGTCTGATCACTGACAATGATGAAACAGCCTACAGAGAGGAGGTGCACACTCTGACACGCTGGTGTCAGGAGCACAACCTCTCCCTCAACATCAGTAAAACCAAGGAGCTTGTGGTGGACTTCAGGAAGAAAGACAGAGTACACAGCCCCATCACCATTAATGGAGCACCGGTGGAGAGAGTCAGCAGCTTCAAGTTCCTCGGTGTCCACATTACTGAGGAACTCACATGGTCCGTCCACACTGAGGCTGTTGTGAAGAAGGCTCACCGGCACCTCTTCTTCCTGAGACGGCTGAGGAAGTTTGGAATGAACCACCACATCCTCACACGGTTCTACACCAGCACCGTAGAGAGCATCCTGACTGGCTGCATCACCGCCTGGTACGGCAATAGCACCGCCCACAACCGCAAAGACCTGCAAAGGGTGGTGCGAACGGCCAGAAACATCATCGGAGGTGAGCTTCCCTCCCTCCAGGATATATATAACAGACGGTGTGTGAATAAAGCTCGGAGGATTATCAGAGACTCCAGCCACCCGAGTCATGGGTTGCTCTCACTGCTTCCATCAGGCAGGCGGTATCGCAGCATCAGGACCCGCACCACCCGACTACATGACAGCTTCTTCCCCCAAGCAATAAGACTTTTGAACACATGATCTCTCACGATCAACAATCAGCACTGCACTTTATTAATCATCACTCTGTCAATATATTCTCCCAATTCAGTTAGTGTATATATATATATATATATTTATACCCTTATCTAGTGTATGTGTATTCTACATTGTGTGTATTGTGTACATTTGTTATGTAAATTGTTTTGTGTAAATATGTTGCTATTGTAAAGTGGTTTATGTCTTGTCACTGTCATTACTGCAATGTTGCTCGGAACTGCACACAAGAATTTCACCTGCTGTTGCACTCGTGTACACAGTAGTGTGACAATAAAGTGATTTGATTTTGATTTGATTTGATTTTGAGACTCCGTCCCCTTCCAAGCATCTCTGCCTCCCACAAAAATACATTGCATATCACTGCTCTTATCAAATTATCTTCAAGCAGCCAGGTGCACAAAGCAACAACTGTTAGCCCTCCTCGGTCACCTTAACTACACCATCAGAATAATTCCCCAAGTAAAATCTTTCCTTTCCAACCTAGTAACAAAAGCATCAACAATCCCCACCCTCCATGACAAAATCACTCTGGACGAAGCTTGTAAAATGGAAATGCACCTCTGGCAACAATTCCTGTCTTCATGGAATGGCATATCCTTCTTTTATAATGACTACATCACACAACCCAAAGACATTCGCCTGTTCACAGATGCAGCACCTTCCACCAGCATCGGGGGATTCTACAATGGCCATTGGTTTGCTTCCGAATGGCCACCCGAGTTTAGCTGCTTCGTCCAACAATCAGACGTTCCCTCATCCGTACTGTACAAAATGTATCCCGTCATCATAGCAGCTATCCTTTGGGGGCACGAATGGTCCAGATACTCCATACTCATTCACTTAGATAACTCAACAGTAGTTGAAATCATAAATAACGGCTGATCTTTATTCATCTATTTCATGTTTATTGTTTACCACAATTTGAGTGATTGCTTGGCTAGTTAGTCAACAACTTCATTTCCTTCTACTCCTACATGAGCTGGAACCCAAGCAAAGCAAACTGTCAGACCCTTATTGTGTAGTTTATATTGAGACTTTGGACTCAAGATGGCGCCGAGTATGACTGCTGCATTGCGAGCTCCGACACAACACTGCAGTTTATTGTTTGTTTTGTTTACAGTTTTTTGTTTTTTTGTCTTGGATGTTGTCTGCCTTATCGTATACGACAGACAAACACTTTTGGACATTGGTTCGGCAATTACACATCGAAAACCAGATTTCAAATTCCTCAATGCTGACCCACTGTTTACAAACACGCCAGTGGAGCCCTTTGTCTGGGCTGCCCAGCCACGGAAACGCAGAAGGAAAAGGGGAAAAAGAGCCAGCGTTCTCATCAGAGTAAGACGTCACGCAAATTGACCCCCGCTACCCAGTATACTACTGGCAAATGTTCAGTCTCTGGACAACAAGCTCTGCAAGCTGAGAGCACGGATCTCTTTCCAATGAGAGATGAGGGATTGCTGCATTATCTGCCTTACAGAAACCTGGATGTCTGCGGAGATTCCAGACTCAGCCATTGAACCCGCAGGGTTCTCTGTTCCCCGAGCGGACAGATCAAAAGACCTCTCAGGTAAAAGCAGAGGTGGTGGTGTATGTTTTATGATCAACAAATCATGGTGTGATCAGAGGAACATACATTTTATCAAGTCTTTCTGCTCTCCTGTCCTGGAATATCTCATGCTTCTGTGTCGACCATTCTGGCTACTGAGGAAATTCACAGCAGTCATTATCACAGCTGTGTACATCCCCCCACAAGCTGACACAGACCGGGTACTCAAGGAACTGTATGGGAGTATAAGTGAGCAGGAAACCGCGCAGCCTGAGGCCACGTTCATTGTTACAGGGACTTTAACAAAGCCAATTTTAAAGAATAGCACCAAAATAGCACCAACACATCAACTTCAACACACGAGGGGACTGGATTTTGGACCATTGCTATTCTCCTTTCCAGGATGGCTACAAATCCCTCCCCTGCCCAACATTTGGCAAATCAGACCACTCTTCCATTTCAGTTTCTGCCCGCTTACAGGCAGAAACTGAAGAAGTATGTAGCAGGGAATTAACATCATTACGGACTACAAAGGGAATAAAAACTCCGCCGTGAACACCGCTGCCTCTCTCCCGGATGAGCTTAATACATTTTATGCTCGTTTCGAGGACAGCAACACCGCCCTCGTGGAGAGAGCACTCGCGGCCAACGCTACAGAGATTGGTTCACTCTCTGTCTCTGTTGCGGATGTAACACGATCCTTCCGACGGGTGAACATCCATAAAGCCGCGGGTCCAGCCGGCATTCCGGGCCATGTCAGCAGAGCATGCGTGAACCAACTGGCTGGAGTTTTTACAGACATTTTTTTTTCATTTTTCAGACTCCTGTATTCCCTGTACACACATGACTGTGTGGCAACACATAGCTCTAATGCCATCATTAAGTGTGCTGACGATACGACGGTGGTAGGTCTGATCACTGACAATGATTAAACAGCCTGCAGAGAGGAGGTGCACACTCTGACATGCTGGTGTCAGGAGCACAACCTCTCCCTCAATGTCAGTAAGGCCAAGGAGCTTGTAGTGGACTACAGGAGGAAAGACAGAGAACACAGCCTCATCACCAATAATGGAGCACCGATGGAGAGAGTCAGCAGTTTCAAGTTCCTCTGTGTCCACATTACTGAGGAACTCACATGGTCCGTCCACACTGAGGCTGTTGTGAAGAAGGCTCACCGGCACCTCTTCTTCCTGAGACGGCTGAGGAAGTTTGGAATGAACAACCACATCTTCACCTAGTTCTATTCCAGAACTGTAGAGAGCATCCTGACTGGCTGCATCACCGCCTGGTACGGCAATAGCACCGCCCACGACTGCAAAGACCTGCAAAGGGTGGTGTGAACTGCCAGAAACATCATAGGAGGTGAGCTTCCCTCCCTTCAGGACATATATAACAGGCAGTGTGTGAAAAAAGCTCAGAGGATCATCAGAGACTCCAGCCACCCGAGTCATAGTCTGCTCTCACTGCTTCCATCAGGCAGGCGGAATTGCAACATCATGACCCGCACCAGCCGACTACATGACAGCTTCTTCCCCCAAGCAATCAGACTTTTGAACTCTTGATCTCTCATGATCAACAATCAGCACTTTATTAATCTTCATCTTAATATCTCACACTGAACTGTCAAATATATTCTCCAAAATATAACTACTGCATATATATTTTTATTTAATCTTATTTTTTTTATATTGTTTGTGTATTCTATATTGTGTGTATTGTTTACTGTACATTGTATATTAGTATTGTGTTGTGTAAGTATATGTACATTTGATATGTAAATTGTGTTGTGTAAATATGTTGTTTATTGTAAATTGGTATATGTCTCGCCACTGTCATGACTGCTATGTTGCTCGGAACTGCACACAAGACTTTCACCTACTGTTGCACTTGTGTACATAGTAGTGTGACAATAAAGTGATTTGATTTGATTTGATATATTAAATGATGAATTTCAAATAGAAGATCTTGTCTTTATGATTGCACAGATCTAATGCTTGTGAGTGCTGTCCAACTATCAGATGCATTTAGAGCATTATTAATGTTGTTTTCTTCTAACCAATGCAAAGCTTAATTGCTACCTCGTACTGTGGGATGAAACCTCCTACTCCTGTACATCCAGTCTCTGGGATTTTTGAGCCATCTGTAAATAATATCAGCTTATCTACAAAGTGCTGTTCAAAGTAATTTTGTGCTACCCTCCCAGCAGGTACCTTTTTGGATTTATTCCTCAGTTGTTGCTGTATATTTAAATATTTAAAATTGATGGCATCACAAATAACCATGGAGGAATAAATGAAGATGGAACTGTCTGACTGTATTGTATATTTCCTATCAATCCAAAGCTTCTAAAATAGTTTTTATTTTGCTCCCAACAGTCCTCCAGGATGCCCTTTGTAGGGCGTGAGCTGTTATGCCCCTTAAGATTAATCCAGTATGCCAGCACAAGTTTCACTCTTCTTATCCATAATGGCATTTCCCCCGTTTCAACTTGTATAGCAGCTACTGGAGATGTTTTATATGCTCCACTGCATATTCGTAATCCTTGTGCCTGCTCCACATCCAGCATATTAAAGTGACTTCTGCAGCTGACATATAGGCTATACACCCGTAGTCTAATGTAGCTCTCATAAGGGCCTGGTATATATTCAACAATGATGCTCTTGTTGCTCCCCAGTCTTGTCCTGACATGCACCTTAACAGATTATTGACTTTTTTACAATTGTCCTTTACTTTATCAATGTGGTGCTTCCAGGTCAGCTTTTCATCTAACAATACCCCGAGAAATCTGATCACATTGACCTGTTCAAGTGTTTGGCCATATCATTTCAAGGATACTGCCTTATGGCATCTAGAGAAACATATCACTTGCGTCTTTGCTATAGATAACATAATAGCCCATTTATTTGCCCACTGTCCCACCATCTCAATTGCAGTCTGCATTTTCTTCTCTATATATTTTAGATTCAGCACCATTTTCTGCATACAGTGACTTCCCTATACTTTTATCAACTTGCTCAAAAATATAATTATAAATCTTAAATAGCATTGGACTGCAAACACTGCCTTGTGGGGTTCCATTCTCTACTTGATGTACTTTTGAGGATTCTGTACCTACCCTTTCCTCTATTGTCCTGCCAAATAGGAAGTCTTGCACCCAGTTATATAACCTGCTGCCCACACCTAACTTACTTAATTTGATAAGCAGTCCTTCCTTCCATAACATATAGTATGCTTTTTCTACATAGAAAAAGACTGCTACCACTATTTCTTTATTTGTTTGGGCTTTCCTAATTTCGGACTCTAGGCTTAGGATAGGTTACATTGCATTTCTCCCTTTGCGAAAACCACTTTGAAAAGGAGAAAAAAGGTTTCTACTCTTTAGAAAATATTACTCTCTCAGATACCATTCTCTCCATAGTTCCCCATCTGTCGCTCACTTCGACGATGTGTCGAAGAAGCGACACTAGGGTTCTCCCTTGAGTGCCGAATATGCCTCTGATATATGAAAAAAGGCCAATGAGAAGATGGCAGCCAGTATTTGCATACCCCGCCCCCGGACATATGGGTATAAAAGCAGGGAAATATGCTGAGTTCATTCAGAAATGTTCTTCGGAGCCGATGGTTGTACTGCAGCGAGCTGCGATTATTATTTCCTCTATAAGAGCAATACACAGTGGCGTTGAACGTCCTTTTCATGACGCATCTTTATAAAGATGCCATTCCGCCCCTGTGTAGTTCCTGGATGCGGTAGAGTGCTCTCTACTTCAGACGACCACAGGCGTTGTCTCGTGTGTCAGGGCAGCGATCACACCGAGGCAGCGTTTGTGGATGGTTCATGCTCTCACTTTCAATAGAAAGCATGCCACTCCAGCCACCCCCCGCATTGCTCCTTATTCCCACGGGATTGAGGACGATGCGGGTGGCCATGGAGGCGATCTGGGGATGGCAGCGGTTGCAGCTCTGATGGATACGCCCTCTCGGACCACCCACCCCCCAGCACGCTTGTTGACTCCCGTCCGTGCTCGAGGCAATAGCGGCTCGACCTCACAGCCAGCCTGCTTATCCTCTAGATCTCGAAGTGGATGAGCTTGCCACTGCATCGGAGAGCACGGCGTCTGATGCGGATGACTCCCCTGGGCTGCCACCTTCGGGCCAGCACGCCCAGGCTGAGGCTGATGCTCAGATGACCGACATGCTTGAGCTTGGACTGGAACCCTCCGTCCTCCCCACAGCCATCACAGTTGGATGACTGGTTCCTGGGGTCCGGCGCCGCTCACAGCACTAGAGCCTCGGGACGCGTCCTCGCCTCCCGACGCCATACTACCTGCTCCACTCCGCTGCAAAGCCCCGCCGGGTACATCAAAAATAACCATCCCCTTGGTGACCCTGGCGCGGAGCTTGGATACGTGGCTTTCACTTCCCAACCCGTCACGCTGGCTGGCCCGGACCATCCGACCCGGTTCAATTCAGTTTGCCAGGCCCCCGCCCCCCTTCGTGGGTGTCTCCTTTACTGCAGTATCCGGCGAACATGCCAAGTCCCTGCGTGCGGAAATCGCTACTCTTTTACTCAAAGACGCGATAGGGCCTGTCCCTCCAACTGAAACGAAGATGGGTTTCTACAGCCCTTACTTTGTTGTACCCAAGAAAGGTGACGGCTTACGACCGACCTTGGACCTGTGAGTTTTCAACCGGGCTCTGCTCAAACTCCCGTTCAAAATGCTCATGCAAAAAAACATTCTAACTTGCGTCCGGCATCTAGATTGGTTCGCAGTGGTAGACCAGAAGGATGCATACTTCCACTTCTCAATGCCTCAACACCGACCCTTTCTACGGTACACGTTCGACGGCCAGGCGTATCATTACAAAGTCCTCCCCTTCGACATGTCTCTGTCCCCTCGCGTCTTCACAAAAGTCACAGAGGCAGCTCTTGCCCCGCTCCGAGAAGCCGGCATCCGCATACTCAATTACCTCGACGACTGGCTTATCCTGGCCCACTCGCGAGAATTACTATTCACTCACAGAGACCAGGTGCTCAGGCACCTCAGCTGCTTGGTACTTCGGGTCAACCAGGAAAAGAGCAAGCTCTTCCCGGTTCAGAGCATCTCTTTTCTCAGCATGGAGTTAGACTCAGTCTCAATGTCAGCACGTCTTACCAATGAGCGTGCGCAGTCAGTACTGAGATGTCTCGCCACTCTCAGGCCTGGCACATCGGTCCCTATAAAAAATTTCCAGAGGCTCTTGGGGCATATGGCATCCTCCGCGGCGGTCGCGCCGCTGGGGTTGATGCATATGAGACCGCTTCAGCACTGGCTTCAGACCCGAGTCCATAGACGAGCATGGCGCTGCGGCACACACCGTGTGACGATCACCCCCGTCTGCTGCCAAGCATTCAAACCCTGGACAGACCTCTGCTTTTTACGGGCAGGAGTACCCTTGCAGCAGGTGTCCCTACACGTCCTGGTCACGACCGACGCCTCCAGATTGGGTTAGGGTGCCGTGTGCAATGGGCATGCAGCCACGGGCCATTGGAAAGGGCCCCCACTACGCTGGCACATCAAATGCCTAGAGTTGCTGACTGTTCTTTGCCCTGCGGAAGTTCCTCCTGTTAGTTCGGGACAAAAATGTCCTAGACAGGTCAGACAACACCACCGTGGTAGCATACATAATTCTCCAAGGCGACATACACTCCTGCCACATGTCACGACTCGCCCGTCGTCTACCCCTTTGGAGCCAGCAGCGACTCAAGTCACTGCGCGCCACTCACATCCCCTTCAACCTCAATGTGATAGCAGACGCACTGTCATGACAACGCTTGCCCAGTGGAGAGTGGAGGCTTCACCCCCAGTCGATCCAGCTGATTTGGGAACGGTTCGGCAAGGCCCAGGTAGACCTGTTTGCCTCCCGAGAGACCTCCCACTGCCCGCACTGGTACGCCCGAACAGAGGCTCCCCTCGGGGCAGACGCATTGGCACACAGCTGGCCTGTGGGGCTGCGCAAGTACGCATTTCCCCCAGTGAGCATTCTTGCACAGGTGCTGTGCAAAAGTCACTCTCTATTGGCCCACCCGGGCTTGGTTCTCGGACCTCATACTCCTCGCGACAGCCCCTCCCTGGAAAATTCCCCTGAGGAAAGACCTTCTTTCTCATGGACGGGGCATACTCTGGCATACGCACCCAGACCTTTGGAACCTCTACGTCTGGCCGCAGAAGATCTAGCTGGTCTACCACCTGCCGTCATAGACACAATCAGCCAAACCAGAGCCCCTTCTACCAGGCGACTTTACGCCCTCAAGTGGCGCCTCTTTGCAAATTGGTGTTCTTCCCGGGCTGAAGACCCCGAGAAGTACATAGTTAGGTCAGTGCTCTTATTTCTACAGGAGAGGTTGGAGGGGAGGCTGTCCCCTTCCACCCTAAAGGTGTATGTCACTGCCATTGCGGCCCACCATGATGCAGTAGACGGCAAGTCTTTGGGTAAGCACGACTTAATTATCAGGTTCCTAAGAGGCGCTCGGAGTACGTTCTTTGCATACCTACTTGGACCACACGCAGAGCTTAGATGTTCTGAGTAGCTCTTTGTCTGCTTTGGCGGACAGCGGAAAGGGAACGCTGTCTCCAAACAGAGGCTTTTCCACTGGGTAGTGGACGCCATTTCATTGACCTATCACACCCAGGCTGCCCCCCCACCCTTTACGGGTCTGAGCACAAGGAGTGTTGCGTCCTCATGGGCACTGGCCAGGGGTACCTCCCTAGCAGACATATGTAGAGCAGCGGGTTGGGCAACAGTGTCGTCCCGTTTTTTCTCAGGTCCGAGCCAGTAGAACTCGGTAACACGCTGACGGTCTGGCTGGGTGGATCGCTTATGCCTAGCACCCTTTCCCTCGGCAGAGGTAAAACTGTCTGCTTTCTCTCCCAGGAGATCCCACTCATTTGGATCCCTGGACGATTGCTCTATGCAGAGAAACATAGAGAGAAAAGAGGCCCAGCCAGGCTTGACCAGTTCCCAGGTTGGCAAGCATCGCCTTGTTCCCCTGCCTAGGGTAACCAGAGGGATTCCGATGACTTTTGTGGGGCATTGGGGAAGGGTACGTGCAATCTGACACAGCTGGTCGCCTTTGCACGTAGAATACCTGCCCACTCCTGTGTCAACAGAACACGTACATGGCTCAGTGCATGGCGTGATTTAAATTGGACACCTAGTGTCGCTTCTTCGACACAATGTCGAAGTGAGCGACAGACGGAGAATGTCTAGGTTAAGGATGTAACCTCCGTTCCCTGATGGAAGGAACGAGACTTTTTGTCCTCCCGGCCACGTCGCTGAGCCGAGCTGCTGTAGTAGCCGGACCATTTCCGGCTCATCAGAAAATTCCTGAATGAACTCAGTGTATTTCCCCGCTTTTATACCTGTTTGTCCGGGGGCGGGGTATGCAAATACTGGCTGCTAACTTCTCATTGGCCTTTTTTCATAGATCAGAGGCATATTCGGCGCTCAAGAGAGACCCCTAGTGTCGCTTCTTGACACAACGTCTCGTTTCCTCCATCAGGGAACGGAGGTTACATCCGTAACCTAGACGTTTTCCCTAATTGTGATGTACCGTAAGTGCTATTGGTCTATAGTCTGAGCTTTAATAATGCATATAAGAGATGTGTGGGCACGAGGCAATCGTATGGTGAAGAGAGATGCTGTGACCGGAATCGTACACGCATTCACTATTTCCTATATAGTTAATGACAGTGAGTGCAATATATCTCAGCAGTGAGTGAATGAAATGAGTGATTCGGATGCTGATCGTCAGAGCTCTGGGGATTTTGCTGAAACAACGTAATATATGAACTTTTATAATACTTGGGCCTTGTTATTCTTATTAAATAATATATTACTACCATAAATCTTCCTTTTGTTTGTGATTTTTATATATATATATTTTAATATAAAGTGTAAACACATCTTATCATATAAAGAGTACAGTACATTTTATAAATGCATCTGTATGTTTTGCCTTTCTATATTGTTTTATGTTATTTTAATCAATTAAAGATTTGTCAAAAAGTAATTTACTACATTCAGCATGAAATAAAACATTCCAGGAGTGAAGGAAGCATAAACTCCCAGCTCGTATGTCTTCCCCGTGGTGGATTGTGGATAACTAACTGTCGTCAAGTGTACATCAAATGTACACTCAAAATTAGAGTGCATTGAGTGTAAGAATGAGTGAACAAAAGTAGGGAACAAGCAGTGGTGGAACTAGCGGGACCCCATTGGCCACCCCACTCACAATTGCTGTTTTAAAAACTCCTGGCTCCACCCTTGGAATCAAGTGGCTCACTCAGAATTCAGACACTCCTACAAAATGGCGGACACTTGAAATAGTGCACTGTATAGTGGATAGGGGGCAGTTTCAGACACAGCGAGTGTTCCACGATCAGGGTTGGTGCCCTACGTAGGTTGTGTACTCTGCATTTAGAGAGCGGTGGTAATGCTGTACAGAACTAATGATCTAAATTCTTTCAACACTGAAAACTGTAACTACACTGAAATAAAAATCCACACAGGACTTTAAAAGCTATGAAATAGTGAAAGTATGCATTAATAAAGCATAATATTGCTTTGGTTTATATTTCAGCATTATATATAATGTCCTTGAGGGACATTTTCACATTTTCACTGTAATAATTACTAGAAATTTTTCCAAACCTCTCTTCTTATTGACAAATTCATCCAGATCTGACAAGAGCTCTTAAAGGGATAGTTCACCCAAAAATAAAAATTCTCTTCATTTATTCGCCTACATGCAACACCAGATGTGTATGACTTTCTTTCATCTGCTGAACATAAATTATTTCTCAGCTCTTTTTGTCCATACAATGCAAGTGAATGGGTGGAAACATTTTAAAGCTAAACAAAATCACATAAGTCAACATAAAAGTAATCCACAAGACTCTAGTGGTTAAATCAGTATCTTCAGAGGCGATGTGATATGAGAATGTGTGGATGAGAAACAGATCACTTTCACATTCTTCTTCTTGCGTTTTTGGTGATTCACATTCTTCTCTGCATATCGCCCCCCTGCAGTCTAGTAAAAAATGACTTAAATATTGATCTGTTTCTTACCCACACCTTTCATATCACTTGGATTTAACTACTGGAGTCTTACTTTTATACTCCCTTTATGTGCATTTTGGAGCATCAACATTTTGGCCTTCAGAGCTGATATATTCTTCTAAAAATCGTAATTTTTGTTCTGCAGAAGAAAGTCATACAAATCTTTGATGGCATGAGAGTAAATAAATAATGAGAGAATTTAAATTTTGGGGTAAACTATCTGTTTAAAGTGATAGCTCAGCCATAATTTAATATTCTATCATCATTTCTCAACCTTCATGTTGTTCCAAACCCATGTTAAGGACTGACAGTCTCGGATATTCACTTTCAAAATTTGGAGAAAAAAAAAAACTTTCACTGAAAGTAAAGAGTAACTCATTCAAACATTCTGTGTAATATCTCCTTATTGTACTGCATGGGAGAAAGGAAGTCATACGGGTTTGGAACAACAAGATGGTGAATGATGACAGAATTTCCATTAATAATAATAATAATAATTCTGTAGTACATGTTAAATGTGCATTATGCAATGGAATATAGGGGAGTTAACGTCTGTTATGTCATTTGTGAAAGTACTCACTACTTACGTACTTTTTTAATTGGATACTATCTTACTCTTACTCAAGTAATTATTTATGTTAGTACTTTTACTTCTACTTGTCTAATCCTATTTTTTAATTGTACAGTTTTTGGCTACTTTACCCACCTCTGCCAAATAATAATAATCCTTAGAAGAACAATAAAAAACTGTCAGTGCTTGGGCCCTAAATATCTCATATCATTCTTATTCTCAAGTCATTTATTCTAGCTTTAAGGATGTTTAAATATATTTTGCCAGAAAAGAAGTAAAAAATACTCTATAAGAAAATGATTTTCTTGTGCTGAAAAGGGCGGGCATGTCTGTGTCACTTCAACACTAGCAGTTTATTGTATTCTTGTTCTCTTGTGCAGTCATTTCTAGCTTAATTTCTAAATATGGATTATACCAAAAAGGATTTCAGATATCAGAGCTGTATCTTTAATTCTACATCACATGAGTATGTAAGATGATGTCCATCACAGTGGAGGAATTCTTCAACACCTAACATGGATTTGTAGATGGACAGGTGTGTAGTCATGATGTTGATGCTCTACAGCTGGTTAATAATCCACTCAACAGATATCCTCTCGACTGCACAAAACAAAACCAGCACTCTGTCACATATGTGTTTTACATGGCTGTTTGTTACCGGCAGGAAATGGTGCAGCATCTTTCAGTAGGAAAACTAAATGTGCATGTGCAATAAGATACAATTGCTCTCCAGATATTTGGAAATGTCTCATTTTTGACTTGTTTGAGTGAAATCTGCTTTTGGTTTAAAACGATGAAAGGAAACCTCTAGAAGTGTCAGCGGTATTCAGTAATTTCCACTGTGTCATTTAGAAAGAAAGCTGTGTGAGTTTAAAGGGTTTAAAGTGACTGAACTAGATGATCATTTCTGATAAGAAACTCTCATCAGCCATATGCTGTCTGATTATCACATCTTTTCAAGTGTATTCTGGAAACATTCAAGTCAAGAGGGTGAAACTGCAGCTTTACACACTCATACACAATCCTCCATTACACACACTGGCAGAACTTTAAGCATTTAACAAATAAAATCAAAAAACATGCTGAAATTTAGATCCTAAGCATCTGGTCTTTATGGTCAGAATCTATAGTCTTTTTTTAAAGAAAGCTACATCATTTTTGAGCAAAGAATTCTTCATAAATGTTTGACTCTTTCAATTTCATGATTATCATAATTGTTAGAGTATTTTCTATATTAAACACAAAAGTGTGAGAGAGGTAATGAAAATCTGTCCATTTTCAATTCTATTCTAATTTAATGCAAATGTTTTCATTACACATATTATCAGCATAAAAAATTGAACAAATGCACTGGAGCTGGCATGAACAAAACCTAATGTTATCCAGCACATGTTCAGTTTACATACATTTGATTATTTACCTAGAAATAGTGCAAAATCTGAATTATGTCATTCATTTTATTCAAGATCTTAAGACTTAATGCAGATTTTAAGGGGGGATCCAGATGTGGTCTCTGTATATCTGAGAGTCAGGAATCAGTTTGAGAGGAAAATACACTTTCAAAACATATGTGGGGCCTCTACTCTCTTCAGACTCGTCACATAACTGAACCCAGAAATCATCATTTTCATCAGTCAGAGGCAGTTTGCATTACATTATTACCTGCTTTGTTTGTAGCTCTCCAGTTTGTGACCTCGTTTATGAGAGTCTCTTCCTGCAGTGCTCATCAGACAGATGCACATGAACACAAACACAGTCTCCAGTTGCATGCTGCTCATAGTCCTTCAGCTCTCAGACACACACCTCCACACATCAGCCTGCGCACATCCTCTGTTCAGAGAGAACACACAGTCGCCCTGCAAACATCCCACACAGCTTTAATCTGCACACTGGGAAAAGCAATTTTGACTTAAGCCATAAATCCTGAGCGTCAGATGGCGCATATTTGATCCGTCCAGTGCTTGCGATGCGTCTCCCCAAAGCAATTCTCCTAATGATGCTGTGCTCTGCATCCGCCTGCTGAGGTCAGTGCTGCGCAGACAGACAGACAGACAGACAGACAGATGTGGCCCTTCTGGCTGTGTCTCTCAGTCAATCTGCACACATCTGTTAGTACTGTGTCTAAAAATACTTCCTGCAATGGTTTCCCATGCATGTATGTAGAATTTTCTCTATAGTCCCAAATGAAACACACTGTATTACATTCATGGAAGGATATTTTTAGCCTCAGATTCAGATTTACAGTCAATGACAGATTGTGGCTGATTCTGTACACTCATTTTTTTATTTTATTTAATTTGTTGTCAATCTTATCACTACATTGCAACTTTGGCCTTGTCACATTCTTGAACAAGATTGGTATAGAATCATATCCTAACAAACTATTACTGTTAGTCCATTAAAATATTAATCTCAATTAATCGCATGATTTTCGTGGTTAACTGCAGATTCTGAGAGTGCTAAAAGTTCACTGTATATGTACTTCTTTTCATATTGAAATGCATTTATTTCTCTCTTAAGAAAGAAAAGTGGGAAAGACCTCTGTTCGGTTGGGAAAGTAGGAAGCTGGAGCTGGATGCACATTCAACGAACTTTAATCTAAACACCACTGTAAGAGTATTTGGTATGCTACATTTAGAAGGGAACTGTTAAAGTGCTTGTTTTCTCACACCATTACATGTAAGGGAATTTAGGGTCTTGAAATATGTGAGCTATGAACTAAATTAAACTGTTCTTATTCTACATTATTAAGTAATGAAATATATAATGGAATTAGTCACGTTCGACAACCATTATAAATTAGATAAATAGCAAATAACTAGATTATTCTCCACCATTGAAATAGTAATACGACGTCTAGTTGTATCAACTCACAATTTTTACTGTAAGGAATTAGCTTTAATAAGTGAATTATGATTAATTCACTTATTGGAGTGATATTATTCTCATGGATTATTGAAAATAATATCACATGTATTTAGGTACACCTTTGAAGCGAAATCTTGTAGAAACAGGAATGAGATTATTTATCAAAATATACCACAGTCAAGTCATCTTTGAATAAAGACAAACGTTATTGCTATTCTAAACATATATCTAATCTAATACATATATACATAAGACAGGTTGGTTAAAAGAGTGACAGAATGTGAAATAAATGATCAGTTAAGTGAAAATGATACAAAACTTTATGGAGTCTATTGACAATGCCTTAAGAACCATTTATCCTTCTTTGAGTCTACATCGATTTGCTATCAGATTATCCAAATTATTTAATTAATACACCAGCACTTTGAGCACAATATTTGAGATGTACTTGTGTGTCGTGGTGTTTCCTTGAGTTCTTTGTGTTGCTTAGTTCTTGGTTCTTAGTCAAAAGTTTGTTCCGTCGATGTTTTGGACCTCTGAAAGATCAGATATTTATTGTCTGTATGAATGATGAGGTTGGCTTTTAAGCGAGGCCTTCTCTGAACCATAGAGATTGAGAGGCTTCCTCGGGACTTTTGAGTCCCGTGCTTCCTTGGACCTCACATGGCATGGAACTGGTTCCGAAGAGATCCAGAAAAGACCACTAGGGAAGAGCCAGAGCAAAGTCTGAGCAGTCAGAAGAGCAGAAGAAGAAGACGAAGAGAGAAGAGTGTGTTCTTCCTGTTTGGAAACCTTTAAACTGAAATTGGCCGCATCCCCAAAGGTGTCCTGCGCCAATCAAAAGTGACTTATCAGAGTCACATGGTTGACCGGGCTGTCATTTCCGACAGTTGATTTTATGGTCCTTTGTTTCGGAGTCCTACAAATTTCCAGCTGAAAAACTTTTATATCTTGCAAATGGTACAAGAGGCATGACATTTGTTGTCATCAGCTTTCTCTATGTAACCAAGCAAACCATTGCATACCAAATTTGACATTCTTCCATGAATATTATATGTGTAGGTAACAAAACTTGAAAATCCCTGGTTACAAATCCTACTGCTTAATTCCTTGGTTATACAACATGGATAAAACATTACACACATTTTAAACAGGTACATCTGGCTATAATCAATAATTTGTCAGTGATACAAGTTACCACAGTTCAAAGCAATTTTCAGAATTATCTAGCAAGGCAAGATATTCTGTGGGTCCATGCAGTCTAGTATATTTTATAGGATTAATTCAGCAAAGTACTGTGACATTGTGTGAGATGTTGACCAAAGTCTTGTTCGGCTTTTAGTGCTGGCACTGCCCATGTAATGATACTTCATAGGAATTGTCCGGTATTTGTGATGCCTTGAAAGTACAGAGGCAACAGGGTCAAAACACAACCGTAACCATGTCTTGAACATTGGGGATGACCAAACCATTAGAGGAGGGGTCAGAGGTCCTGAGGTCTCAAATGTAATGGTCCTTTTTGGTACTTGTGTGCTGAATGAAATAACTTTAGGAATAAAGGCTCTAAATGCCTGGCAAAGACACTTCTCCGTCCAATGCCGTTATCGATCTGGCTGCTCCAAGCCAAGGACACAGAACTTCTCGCTCAGCAACCTGCATTCCAAGATGTAGGAATCATCCAGATCACTCAGATCTTCAGGCTCTGCCGACCACCCAACTATACCTGTCATTACAAAATGGACAGTTAATAAACTTCACAAGCTCTAGCCACTTCTAACATCCACTTTTCTCGCAGGTTAAGCAAAATCCATTGGTCCTCAGACGCATATCACAGCTACATCAGATCAATTATATGATTTATCATATAAAATATATCTCTTCTCAACATGACATTCCTTCTATCTCTAAAACTCTTGAAAATGTGATAGCCGAATCCTTACCTTCTACCAGTTACTCTAGATGCGACGCTCCAGCTCGCAAACATCCCGACTGCTCACAACCATGTTTCAGGTACAGGCCATTTCTCCCTCACCAAACTTCCCCCATAAATGGCCTTCAACCACAGTGGCATCGGCATCAGGCCAAGCACCTAGCAAGCCACCACCTCTCCTTTCTCTTCCATTCCAGCCTCCTCTCACTTCTCTCTGAACCACCGGGCACCCTAACGCAGGAGTCTGCAGGATACCATAGAGTATCACCAACCTCAGAGGCTCTAAATCCTTCTCACCAACCTGCCTCCGCTAACGACAAATGATCCAGCCCGATGTTTATCTTTTCCAGCTCCTCCTCTCTCACTCTATCCTGCCTTCGCAGCCATGCCAGGCATGAGGATGCCTCCGCCATCAGAGCCGGCTCCACCCCCACTCCTTCTCGGCAGGAGTCAACCAGCCTACCCTCTTAATTTCACCCTCCATACAGCTACGCTTCTAGATATTACCCCAAATGTCACTGCCATGGAATCTCCACAAGTGTCCAATAATCTCTGGACCCAGATTTTGTCAGGTACAGATATAGACCTTTCTGCTCTCCTTTCTCTCTGCCTCACTAACGAGCCACAATGCCTTTTAGATTGAATTCTGTATTTCGTTCAGCCATTATACAGAAGTTATTTGCTCTGTGTTTCTACACAGACGACGTGAACTAAATGATTACATGGCGATCATTGGAGAGCTCTCTCTCTCTTTCGGCGGTAGTCATGTCTACACCTACCATAAAATTTTCTCTGCCAAATGCATTGTTTGAGTCGTGCAGTGGAACCAGTGTCCATACTGGAGAGCCCTCAACTTAGATCTCCATAACAGTTTTCCTGGGTTGCCGCAGCATTTCCTGTGCAGTATGTAGATCATCAGACAATCAGACTGAACTATGCCCTCTCATAAATTCTATGAGAAAACAGCTGGCCCCTCCTCATCCATCGAATTCCAAGGTATCATTCTTGATTCAGACTTCTTTCAAGCCTCCCTGCCAAAAAAGAAAATCGACAGGATAATCATAATTATGTCCAACCTCCTATCTAACAATAGCTGCTCTAAACAAGAGCTCCTCTCCCTCCTCGGGCATCTCAATTTCGACCATGCGCATCGTTCCACAAGGCCGCCCCTTCAACTCACGCCTCATCCATCACTGCATTAAATGACACAATAACCCTAAACACATACTGCCATTCCAACCTCCAGTTATGGTTAACATTCATTAAAAAATGGATTAGACTTTCCTTCTTTTATAAGGACTGCCTCTCATTCCCTGAAGACATCAAACTTTTCACCAATTCTGCTCCATCCGTAGGCTTCGGGGGATTTTACCAAGGTCTCTGGTTCACGTCCACCTGGCCCCTAGAGCTCACCAGTCTGCCACAATCAGCAGCTTCCTCAGTCCTGTACAAATTATAACCCATCGTATCAACCCAATTAATATTTGGCAAGTTAGCCCCAACAATCAATAACCCACAAATTTCCCTGCACGCCCAGACACCAGAATGCTTAACCATCGACATTTTAACAAAATGCCTAACAATCTTCCACCTTGGTTACCATTCATTAATCACAGCCCGCACACTTGATGCTATGTTAATTCTATTTTTTTTTTTCGGCTTACCGCACTACTCAGAAATCACTGTCAACACTCAATTAGATCCCAAAATCCATCCCACCTTCTCAGACCTGCAAATTATAAATAACGAAACGATTAGACTCTTCATTAAACAAAGCAAAACAGATCAATGTAAAAAGGGGCATTTAATTTACATTTTCAATTTGCCCTAACCATCCAACCTTACCAATCTCTCGCATAATTTCTCACTTACAGACATTTCCACATAAAGTAATTTCTGTATCCGCTATTCACCAATGATAATAACCACGCAGTTTCAAGATTCTTGGTTCAAAATCACCTTAAATCCGTCCTCCTCCATTCCGGCATCCCGGCAAAATTTTACTTCAGTCATTCATTCCATATCGGCACAGCAACCACTGATGTACAAAAAGGTTTATCAGAACAACAAATTCAATCTCCCGGCCGTTCGTCTTCAGACGCATATCACAGCTACATCAGATCCAATCGTTTCCACATCAAGAAAGCTCATCAATCACTAATTAGCTAAATTCCTTACCAGTAACATCTGTCACCATCACTCACGCCATGCATTCTATATGCACACGTGCATATGTGCACATGTACGTATAGGGTATGTAGGTGTGCGTACATGTGTGCATGTGGGCACGTGTGCACATGTATGTGCATGTGTATGTATGTGTGTGTGTGTGTGTGTGTGTGTGTGTCTGTATGGATATATATATATATATATATATATATATAAAATGTGTCTATACAGCGGGTGAAATAAGTATTGACCACGTCAACATTTTTTTCAGTAAATATATTTCCAAAGGTGCTATTGACATGAAATTTTCACCAGATGTTGGAAACAACCCAAGTAATCCATACATACAAAGAAACCAACACAAATGAGCTCAGCAAATTAAGTTATGTGTAATAATGTGAAATGACACAGGGAAAAAGTATTGAACACATGAAGAAAGGGAGGTGCAAAAAGGCATGGAAAGCCAAGACAACAGCTGAAATCTATTAGTAATTAAAAAGCAATCCAGCCCCTTGTCAGTGCAAATTAATATCAGCTGGTTAAGTCCCAACTGATGGCCTACAAAAAGGTCTCATTGCCAAGGTGTCACACAAGACACATCTCATGATGGCTGTCTCAAAAACTTTGCAACCTAATTTTTGCAAAACATAACAATGGCATTGTTTATAGGTGCATTTCTAAGCTTCTGAATGTTCCAATGAGCACTGTTGGGGCCATAATACGGAAGTGGAAAGACAATCATTTCACCATAAATTTGCCTCGACCAGGTGCTCCTCGCAAGATTTCTGACAGAGGAGTGAAAAGAATAATCAGAAGAGTTGTCCAAGAGCCAAGGACCACTTGTGGAGAGCTTCAAAAAACTGCAATTAGCAGGTACTGTTGTCTCAAAGAAAACAGTAAGTAATGCACTCCACTGCCATGGCCTGTATGCACGCTCACCAAGCAAGACTCCATTGCTGAAAAAAAAGCATGTTGAAGCTCATTTAAAGTTTGCTGCACAACATTTGGAAAAGCCAGTGAAATACTAGGAGAATATAGTGTGGTCAGATGAGAGCAAACTTGAACTGTTTGGATGCCATAATACACACCATGTTTGAAGGAGAAATGGCACTGCACATCATCCTAAAAACACCATACCAACAGTGAAGTTTGGAGGTGGGAACATCATGGTGTGGGGCTGCTTTTCAGCAAATGGTACTGGCATACTTCACATAATTGAAGGAAGGATGAATGGGAAAATTTACGAGACATTCTTGACAAAACTCTGCTGCCATCTACCAGGATGATGAAGATGAAACGAGGGTGGACATTTCAGCAAGACAATGATCCCAAACACAGCCAAGGAAACTCTCAATTGGTTTCAAAGAAAGAAAATAAAGCTGCTAGAATGGCCCAGCCAATCACCTGACTTAAATCCCATTGAAAATCTATGGAAAGAACTGAAGATCAAGATTCATAGAAGAGGCCCACGGAACCTTCAAGATTTGAAGACTGTTTGTGTGGAAGAATGGGCCAAAATCAAACCAGAGCAATGCATGCGACTAGTTTCTCCATACAGGAGGCGTCTTGAAGCCGTCATTACCAACAAAGGCTTTTGTACAATGTATTAAATAAATATCAGTAAGCGTGTTCAATACTTTTTCCCTGTGTCATCCCTGTGTGACCAGCCATCGTACAAGAACACACCTTCAAACAAATGTGTAAAGCACTCCCTCTATACAGATTACTTTTTTGGGGGGAGAATAATTCAGAAGCATCTGCCAAGCCAATTTACCAAATAGAATTGTTGCTAGTATAGTATATTTTTTATATATCAAACATAGAAAAAGTACATAGTTAATCATTCAGTTAATAATTGAATTAATGTGTATGCAAAATGCAGAGATCTAAAATGACAATGTGTAATCAATGAATTATGAATAACTGCATTATCAATGTTATACATTATGTTACATATTTAATCATTCCTTTATTGATTGAATACTCTGATTTACTCTGATGCAGTTTGAAACTATAGAAAACATCTTAGCTTGCAGACTCTCTTTGTTTAAGGCCTTTCTGGGTCAAGGGAAATTTAGATGTGATACAGACAGTGAGAGACCTTGGGAAACAGGTGAAGGGATGAAGGTGTCAAGCAAATGAGTTGGGTGTTCCCCTTCTGTCACTCACTCAATATTGTGTCGATGTAGTGACAATAGGGGTTACTCTTGAGAGCCCCGAAACACCACAATCTTTGAGAAAAGACCAATGGGAAGTTGCATGCCACTCTCCCGGACATACGGGTATAAAAGGAGAAGGAATGCCCACTCTCAGCGATTTGAATACTACTGCTGTTCCATTCACCGCTGAAAGAAATGTATACTGTTGGATATACGGCGCATTCCAGCGGCTTTCTCTCCTTCTGCACGCCTAGTGCAGTTTATGCCCCTGGACGCTTCGACATTGCTACTAAGTATATACTGAGTATATTTCCTCAATAAGAGTAAACACACTGACGTGAACGTCGTTTTAAAGACATGTCTTTATTAAGATGCCTTTCTGTCCTTGTGTGATTCCTGGATGCGGTCGTTATCCCTCCGATGGCCACGGATGCTGCCTCACGTGTCTGGGTATACATCAGGTGGCCAGGTCCATCCGATTCGGCTACGCGATTCAGTTTGACAGGCGCTTACCTTGGTTCAGCAGTGTCTACTTCACTTCAGTGCAGGTCGAGAACGCCGCCACCCTGCGTGCGGAGATCGCAAGTCTTCTTCACAAAGAGTTAAGCGATAGAGCCTGTCCCTCCAGCCGAGAAAAGGAAAGGGTTCTACAGCCCTTACTTCATCATGCCAAAGAAAGGCGGTGAGTTGTGGCCAATCTTGGACCTGTGAGTTCTGAACTGGGCCTTACACAGGCTCCCGTTCAAGATGCAGATGCAGAAACACATTTTAACGTGCGTCCGGCATCAAGATTGTTTCATGGCGGTAGCGTACTTTCACGCCTCTGTTTTACTTCTACACAGACCCTTTCTACGGTTTGCTTTCGACAGCTGGGCATATCAGTGCAATGTCCTCCCCTTAGGCCTGTCCCTGTCCCCTCATGTCTTCACGAAAGTCACAGAGGCAGCTCTTGCCCCATTAAGGGAAGTGGGCATCCGCATACTCAACTACCTCGACGACTGGCTGATTCTAGCACAGTCTCGAGAGTGGCTGTGCGCACACAGGGACCTGGTGCTCATGTATGGAAGCAATTCCATTCCTTATATATTTGCAAACAATATAAAGTTTTGCAAAAGAAAAAATATTATTTTTTTACAAACAAAAATGAAGTATCACAAAAGGAAAATAAAGTATCGTGGAAAAAAAAGAAAGTTTTGCAAACAAAAATAAAGAATTGCAAAATAGAAATTAAATATAGCAAAAACCAAGATATAATTAATTGCAGCATTGATTTTGCCACACATATTTTTCTTTGCAATGCCTACTAATTATTTTGCAACGCTTCTTTTAATCTGCATTTCCATCAAGTGTGAGCTCGTGATACCGTTTTGCCTTTGCGCTTCACTTTTCTGCTTGTTTCACTTTATGGCACTGTTTTGACGTGGGGGTGGAGTCAGGGGATTGGGGCGTGTTGGAGTCGATTCGGCAAAGCACAGGTAGACCTGTTTGCTTCCCGGGACTCCTCCCACTGCCCACTCTGGTATGCAATGACGAGAGCCTCCTCGACACAGACGCACTGGCACACAGCTGAATATTAAAAGGAAAATTTAATGAGCAGAGCTGGTGCTGATAACGCCAATGTCATTGAGATGAATATATATATACATATATATGTATATATATATATATATATATATATATATATGAGATTAGATTAATAAATTTGTCTTTATTCAAAGACGATTGTATATTTTGATAAATAATCTCATTCCTGTTTCTAAAAGATTTCGCTTGGCAAACTGGCACAGACATGAGGGAAGAAGGCACAGTATATAAAGTGGAAAACACATGAGAAACAGTTTATATCAATCTACACATCAAGCACTAGACGAGGAGGTGTGATGAAGGGAAACAAGGAGATGGAGTAAGGAGAGCGCACGGCTGACACAAACAAACCATGAGCTAAAACAGACACACACACCAGGGCACACATAGACAACAAAGATCACAACACCAACTTCACATCTAATGTAAAGAAAACAAGATAGTGCAAGTTAAGTTCATAAAATTTGATGACAAATATCTAGCTGGCTTATACTCAGATGTTAATAGCGGAGATGTAGCAGTTCAGATAATATAATAATGACATATCACACATGATTCTTCCAATTTTGCCTTGCCTTTATAAATATGTATTCTAAAGGTATTCTTGTATTCTGAATATGTTATTTTGCATGTGATATATTTGAATACATTTAAGAGAGTATAGTATATAGCCCAGAATATTTTAAGTAAGTAATTCAGCCCAATCCTGTGTATGCTATACCCTATGCAAACTAAGCTACTGAAAGGGGGTGTTCCAAACTAAGCTACTGAAAGGGGGTGTTCCAAACTAAGCTACTGAAAGGGGTTTCCTGTAATCTCAGAACCTCTTCTCAATATTATTAACTCCTCGCTATGTTTAAGACATATACCCATAACTTTTAAACTGGCAGTTATCATGCCACTTATTAAGAAACCAAAGCTTGATTCTGTCCACCCAACTGTTTATTAAGTCTTTATGCTCAATTTCCCCGACAGTACCTTTGAGTGTCAGTACAGTAGCATCGGTAGCAGCTTTATCTTTAACCAGCTGTGTTTTCACGGCTTGTAGATCGAGTTTGATCGTTGACAGAGCATCCCCGAGCATCTCCTGGAGTTCCTTTTTAAAAATATCAGTGATGTCTTTCCTCAGCGAAGCCAGCAACTCGAGCTTGAGGGAGGCGATGTAAAGGTCAAGCCGAGGCAAGTCGGACTCAGCGGAAGGAGGCAATTCACTCAAGGCTGTAGTCGTGGTGCGTGCACTAGGCCTCAGTTGTGTCTGAATAGTATTACGATTTTTCTCGTTCTTTCCAGACATTTTAACGTAGATAAAGGTTAAATATGCAATCAAAAACAGATTAAAGTAATCAAATGAAATCAGCAGGAACCTCCGACTTCACTTCCTACTCCATTAGCAGATCAGCAGCGCCCCCCAAAATCAACTTAACCATCTTTATTCAACATTCCTTTTCCAAGTTTTACCATCCACCTAAAAGTTTTTGTGCACACATCACAGATTTTCTGAATGACTCTTCCCCTAGAAATCATCATTAAATACATAACATATCAAACAATTCTTCAATACTGAAGTCTTCACTTTTCTGTCTTTTCTTAAACAATATAGTAACTTTCCAAGTTGAATGGAATGCAGCAAGAGGCATATTGCTAACATTAGCTTACACTTAGCTTATCTTTCTTTATTCTTCCTTTCTATTACAGAATTTACATACTGCTGTGTGTTTTCTTTTTGATGCTTTTTTGCAGATTAACTCTTTGTGGTTACGTCGGTGTTTCCCAACATTTTTTCTGCCACGGAACACTTTTTCCGATTTAAAAAACCCATGGCACACCACTATCAAACATAACCATCATTGATAGTTTTCCTTTTCAAGAACTTATCCATGTTTTCTGTCTGTCTTAGTAGCGTGAACACATATTGTTTGAAATTCGGCTATGCAAAAAACGCAAGTAACATAGTTACGCTGTATAATGAGGTCACAGATGTCAATAGCGCTAATTGTATAATGAAAAACCAACCAATTTTTGTCTTTTCCAATTTGTAGATTTGTTCTTGCAAATTCATTCTTGCAATGGCACAGCAAATAAATGTTTTATAATATATATATTTATTTACTAACTGTAATTACACTGACTGCCACAGTTTCTTCTCCTGTCTCTTCTGGCTGTCAAGGATGGGTGACAGCCGTTAACAGTAACAAAAATAAATTTTTAATCTTTTAAAATCCAATCACAATAGTGATGTTAACAAATAAATCAGACAATGCACAGGCAATTTAGTGATATCCCCGCAGCTGTGGTCTTGACCAGTCTAAAAATAAAATATCTCTTAAAAAAAAATCTCTTTTTCTGAGACAGAGACAAGATGTGGTCGATTCCGAGACCGATCTCGAGTACTACAACACTGTTACAAGTGACTACTCTGAAACTGAAAGTAAAAGTGGAGATTTAGAGTAAAAAAAATAAATCTCACTGTCATGTTCACTGTTGTCTTTTGTTTTTGTGCTCTTGTTTTGAAGTTCCTGTTTTGTTCCTGTTTCCCTTTTGGTTTTTGTAGTCCCTTGTAGTTTTATTTTATGATTGGTTTTCCCCTGATTAGTTCTCTTTCCCTGATTGTTTAACCAGGTGTTCCTCATTCCCATGTTAGTCCATTTATGTATTTAAGTCCTTGGTTTCCCTGTTTCCTGTGTTAGTTATTTCATGTTTTATATGGTTTGTGCTATGTTTTTCTTGTTCCTTGTTTTCCCTGGTTTTGTGCTAAATAAAAGCTGCACTTAGATCCTCGTCGTCACACTCACCCACAGCTATAATCACTTCTTTGATTTTTTTTGTTGTTTTTCTCTCCCCTTTTCTCCCTTGCTTCATTCCATTAAACTCTGAAAGTTACTACCTGTATATTGTTTAAGAGAAGACTTGAAAAAGTGAAGACTTAAGTATTGAAGAATTGTTTGATATATTATGTACTTAATTATGGTTTCTAGGGGAAGAGTGTTGTGGAAAATCTTTGAAGACTCTCTAAGATGAAAGAAAACTCTCAGAGTCCAGGGTTCCAGATGCCAAAGTTGAAGTTTATTGTGTCACCAACAAACTTGAGAAGGCCAGCTGTCTGTTCTGATTCTCTTAGTCCAAAACCTCATCTTCTATACAGTTTGTTATCTAGCATTACCTCATTTCTATGCCCCTTCATTATTTTTTGTAACCAATGGATACTATTCGCCACCATTATCTCACAGAGCCTTTTGATATATTTATATACAAACCTGGCTTTAGTCTTTTTAATTACTTTGACCACTGGTTGTTTTTACTCTTAATCTTCAGCTGTGTTTCATGGTCCATAGCCTCATTATTTTGTTACAGCTGGGTGCTCTTTGTGGTTTTTGCAGCATCAACACTTTTAGTAACCTCTTATGCTCTCTCCTGGGTCGCACAAAGGCCAGGAAACTCATATAAGTACTGTAAGGCTGGGTGCCATTGTGTTTACATTCAAAGGCAAAGAGCAAATGTATGATCTTTGAGAAAATCAACAAATGAACTTTCTCACAATTAGCATCTCTTCCTGAGGCACCGCACCCCACTGAGCGAAGACTGCAAAATTCACACCTCATTGTTGCCCTTCCACATCTGTCCCATTCTCTCCCCTCTCCTCTTCATCCATTCCCCCTCAGCTCAGAATCACCTCAAACTCACCTAATATCTGTATGTAACAAGAGACCATATCTGATGTATACAAATAATGTAACTAGTGTAACATGTTTGGTATCATTCAAAATGTCTCAGTGCGTCTGGTATAGTGTTTTGTCCCCAGGTTTATAAAACTCAATGACAACAAAGTTATAAGGTCTTTGCCAAATACTGAATAACTCTAGAGGTCTATACCCCTCCTTGAAGGTTTAACACCAGGAAGCCAAGAACCCATTCACCCCCAAATTCTCAAAGGACAATACCATTTGGTACAAAATGTGTATTCTGTCTGGATATTTAAGGAAGGCTGGCCCAGAGCTCAAGGTTCTCTGTAGTCAGACGATCCCGCACACCTCACTGTGTGTAACTTTAATAACAGAAATCTGCATTCAGATTTCCCATGCTTTGCAATTACATGTAGTTCTCAATTGTCAGGTATGTTCTTTTGACTTGTTTCTTTATCTTGTGTTTTAAATCTTACCTGGCAAATAAATTGTTACTTTTTGATTTATTCTGTATTCCTCTGAAATCATTTATATCAGTACTGGTTCTTTAAAATAGGAGAAACTGCTCTGGAGGAAACGAGCAGGAGAATACCATTTTAGGAATCATTTATATCATAACTGAAGCTTTAATGTAGGAGGAAGCCACTTAAAGACTATCAGTTTGAATCTCATTAGAAACTGATCAAAAGGTAAATGAATAGAAGAGGATTCAGAGTAATCAATAACTTAAATGATTAAAATAAAAGAATGATCAGAAAGTATTTAGAGCTTTAATTCTAAATTAGAGGTCAACTTAAAAATGGAGTCAGATTAATATAAAATTGGAGTCAGATAAAATTAATAACGGGATGAATTTGTAAAGTGCAAATTAATAACAATAATTGCTTTACTTCAGTGCTCAGAAAAGACAGAACAACGCAGAGACCTTCAAGGGGCAAATATATATGTTTTTAGCAGTTTTGCCTGCCCCTTTTTTACAGTACTTTGATATAAAAACACACTATAATATTGAAAAATATACTATAAGAGTCATCCAGAAAACCTGATACGATGTTTGCAAATTTTATTTATTATTTTAGGTGGATGGAAAAACTTGGAAAAGGAGTGTTGAATTAAACAATTGTGTTTTAAAATATGATTCATTTTGTTTTTTATGTTGATGATAAAAACCATAAAACAGAGTGGACACCTTTAGACCATCAAGACTGAGCACGACATTTTAAAAAACATCTGATATTATTTTTATATTTTTATGAAAAGGCACATTTTGTTGTGTAATGTCATGTGGTTTAACCCTGACAAAACTGACAAAAATGTATAATATTTATCAAAAATATTTTTTACTTTGAAAAATATGTTTGAAAACTTTTTGGAAATTAATAATTAAGTTGTTTAAACTCTCATGTATTCAAGGTGGAAAGAAAGTATTATAATAATTTTACTTGATGGTTACACCACATGTAGATGAAAGATGGCCCAGGCTTGACAGGGTACATTGGGTACTCAAATCTGATTTTGCCTCAGACTCTGTATTTTAGGCAATGGGGCGGTCATTAATATAAAGGGATAAGTACAGTGTTATGATCGGCAGACGGGTTATTCTCAGGGGATGGAAGTCAGCTAGAGTGCCCTCATTTCGAGAGTGGTGCACGGAGATGGGCAGGGTAGAGGCATTTGAGATATTGTATAGAAGGCTGGGAAATCTGAGGTTATTTGATAGAAAATGGGTTATTTGTAGTAGCGCTGCTAACTAGTGTTTTCCTGGAAAAAAAACTCATCGACGAGCCTCTTCTTTTTATATAAACTTTTTTAGCAGTTTCTGTGAAACTAGCTAAATAAACATTAGCTAGAAATACTATTTACATTTTTAACTAAATATCAATAACTTTTTTTGCCAATTTTGTCTCTTTAAAATCCTAATGTAATGTGAGGCAGAGAGCAGATTTTTTTTTATTTTTTTTTTTACGCTGTTCAGACCTGCCTGGAAACTGGCCTGCTAGTGAGAAAAGTTATCTGGCTTGTTGATTTTATCATGTAATAAAAAATGGTAGATATCTTTCTATAATTTAGCGGATAGCCTTACCCATCCATCACACAGGCATGATATGATTTTAGATTGTGTGCAGCTTCCTGTTTACAAGGAAAGTGTGAGAGGACTGTTTGCAGTTGGACATTCTGGTTAGACTATTCAGTGTACGGATTTGTGAAGGACACACTGCTAGCTACCAATTGTGTACATTTTTCTGTTGTAGAGATGAATAGAGACTATGGCTCCCTGCTTTTGAGGGCATGAGCACACAAGAGGATGATCTGCTGTACCAGGAACTACTACTGTTTTTACTCAGGCTGTAGTTGCTGAGATATGCAGCTTTACAAACGGTCAGGGGTGAGAACTTGTCCTAAACTGTCCGTCATATTCCAGCTACCAAGGAGCTTGGATGGAGGTGACCCCCAATTTAAAAAATTTCTTGGGTTGCTCATTTACATGGGGTTTTCAATTCTCCCTGATTCCCATCGTCATTGGGGAACCAAGTCACTTTCAGGGCTCATGGGTGAGGGGATTTATGTCGCATGACCGCTATAAAGCACTTTTAGCAGCTCTACATGTGGTAGACCCTACCACAGAGGATAATCTGGATCACCATTGGAAGTTGCGTTATCTTATGGACCAACTTAAACAAAAATGCCAGCAGCTCTTTCAGCCTAACCAAAATCTTGCAATAGATGAACGTATGGTCAAGTATAATGCTCGGTCAGGATTTAAACAATACATGAAGGGCAAGCCTACTCGATGGGGTTTTAAATTATGGGTAATTGCTACATCAGACTCTGGGTATACTCTCGACTTTAATGTTTACACAGGTAGTCATGATGGGCGTGCCACTGACTTGGCCACCAAAGTAGTTGAATCGTTACTACAACCATTAAAAGACCAGGGCCAAAATGTTTGGTTTGACAACTTTTACAGATCCCCAGCTCTTATGGTGAAGTTGTTAGAAATGGGAACTAATGGCTGTGGGACATGCAGGGTGATTCGTAAACTGTTTCCTTCAGAAGTTAAAGACATCAAAAGTTGGGAACGCAAGAAAGCTCCTGGGGATATGAGGTGGTGTAGGATTGAGGGGAATATACTTGTAATTCAGTGGAAGGACACGCATGCAGTTACATGCCCTCAAATTTCCACAATGCGAATGGCTCAACTGAAATTACTAGGTTTGGAAATAATTATGGCAACTGGACACAAGAAGTAGCCCCCCAGCCCACTGTCATCAGCGATTATAACAAAAACATTGGCGGTATTGATAGGTCAGACCAAATGATCTTCAGTTCTGCAATGAGAGCGTTACAGTAGTCCAGTCTAGTTATGACAAGTGACTGAACAAGCATTTGTGTGGCATGTTCAGAGAGGAAGGGTCTTATCTTCCTGATATTGTAGAGTGTAAATCTACATTACCTTGCGGTCTTTGAGATGTGGTTTGTGAAATTTAGTTTGCTATCGATGGTTACCCCTAGATTTCTGACAATTTTGGAAGGTGTTACTGTAGTTGCACCAAGCTGCATGGTGGTTGGCTGGAAAGACAATGAGTTCGGTCTTGGCTGGGTTAAGTTGCCGGTGGTGTTCCTTCATCCAGGCCAAGATATCTGCCAGGCAGGCAGAGATTCGAGCAGTCACTGTGGTGTCATTGGGCTGGAAAGACAAGTAGAGTTGCGTGTCAACAGCGTAGCAGTGGTTAGAGAAACCATGTGCCTGAATGATGGGTCCCAGTGATGTTGTGTATATAGAGAAGAGAAGTGGCCCAAGTACTGATCCCTGTGGTACCCCAGTAAGTAGCTGATGTGGCTTGGACACTTCACCTCTCCAGGCTATCTTGAATGACCTACCTGAGAGATAGGAATTAAACCAATCATGCACAGTTCCTGTGATGTCCTGCAAAGAGAGGGTGGAGAGTAAGATCTGATGGTTGACTGTGTCAAAGGCTGCAGCAAGGTCCAGTAGAATCAGGAAACTGCGACTCAGTGCCAGACAGCAGGGCAGTCTGTGGAGTGTCCACTTTTGCAGCCTGACTGATTGTCATCCAGCAGCTTGTTCTGTAAGAGATAGGCAGAGATTTGATTGAAAACTGCTCCTTCAAGTGTTTTTGCCATGAATGGGATGAGAAAGACTGGTCTGTAGTGTTCTATTTGTGTGGGGTTATGTGCAGGTTTCTTCATCAGCAAGGTTACTTGAGTCTGCTTAAACATAGTTGGAAAAGTGCATGTAAGTAGAGAAGTGTTAATTATGTGTGTGAGTGCAGATAGGATGGACGGAGAGATGGCCTGGAGAAGGTGAGAAGGAATGGGATCAAGGGAACAGGTGGTGAGTTGGTTGGAGAGGAGGACATTAGAGACCTCAGCATCAGTCAGAGGAGTGAACATAGAGACAGAGGAGTCGCATACAGGAGACAGGTGTTTGACAGGGTGTGGTGCTGTGAATGTATTGCTGATGGTTGTAACCTTATTAGTAAAAAATGTGGCGAAGACATCTGCTGTCAGTGATGAGTCAGGTGGTGGAGGGGGAGCACAGAGAAGTGTGTTGAATGTTCTAAACAAGCTGCGAGTGTCTGTGGCGCAAGTTTAATTTTAGATCATTTGATTCCGCATTTACATGTAATGTTCATTTCATTTGTTGAATGGAATCAATAAAAATTGTTAATAATAAAAAAAAAGAAAAGGAAAGTGAGGATGTAAGTGCAGGACCTATACCTATCTGCAAAGCTACATTTCCAGAAGGTGGAAACAATTTAGCAAATAAAATCTCCCGAATAGTTCACAACCTCGACCCATTATTGTCCAATTTTCTTCACATTTGATGAGAGATGGAGTTTGGATAGCAGTGAGGATGTCGGAGTTTCTGCATGCTAAACCATCTCCGCTATCTCCGAGGATCTTGTCACTTCTGATCGGGAAAGGAGGCAGTTGTTCTGGCTGGCAGTCTAAAGGCTCGAAAGGAGGGGGAAAGGGCTCACTTTGTGGGAGACTGTCCATTCATTTGTTGTACTGAAATTAACCCACCTTAAGTTTGTTTGACTGGTATGACTTGGGTGATTGTGAGCTGCTATTCTGCTTCGGTTTACTTATTTTTGGTTGAAGCTATTATCAAAACATTAATAAGCCACTAATGTATTTGATAAGGCTAGTCAGCTTTCTGTGCACTTAAATTGTTTAAGTAATTGTTTAAGTAAATTGAAGAATTTAATATTTTTATTCTTCTGTGTGTTGTGTTTTTGAATGTCTATTTCTGTTGTTTCTATAAATCCCAGGGGCTTAAGGATTAATGTTAAGCATAAAGCTTTGTTGTTGTATGCAAAATCACACAAAACTGACTTTTGTTTCTATCAGGAGTCTCACTCCATTGGTAATGACACTACTTTTTGGATTCATCAATGGGGCAACGATATCTGGATGGCTCATGGTTCAGAGCATTCTGCTGGTGTAATGACAATGTAAAACAGATTTCCTGGGGCTGTTCTACATCATTACAGTGAACCAAGGGGAGCACTTTCTCTTATTGTTTATTAGTCTTAATAATTTTTTTTTGTGTGATTTTGATAAATATTTATGGTATAATACTTCTCAGGACAATTACATGCTGTTTGAAGAGGTAGGAGACATTTTTTGTTACAGCTTAATACAAACCCAGATGCTTTCATTTGTACTGGTGGGGACTTTAACACTGTTCCTGATAATAACCAATCAGCATGCTATTCTTCTTCATTCTTCTTTATCCATGGCCATTCAAGTACAGGTCCTAGAGCTTCTTACTGGAAACATAATTCATCTCTACTCAAGCATGATGAACTGAAGAGGAAAAATTCCTTCCTGATCCAACACTACTGGGTTAAAGCCACAACTGACAAAAGCTTTGGCTTAAACTGGGAGCCTTGTAAATATGAAGTAGGTAAATATATTAGAAACTGTAATTTAGGTATGAAGAGGAAACTGTTATGTCCAAAATAATGACATATCATACCAAAACTCAGGACAGCTTGTCAGAGGCTGACATTACAGAACTTTCAGATATGCAAACTAAATTAGACAATATATATAAATACAGAGCTGAAGACTTTTTTATTCATTCTAGGAGTAAATGGCTAGAGCAAGGAGAACAAAGTTCAGCTTATTTTTTCAGAATGCAAAAACATAATGCTATAGGAATCTTACTACTGATTAATTAAAAATTAATAATAGACTGTCAAACAATCCCAAGGGAATCGGTTCTTTCTACACTAACTTTTATTCCAAACGTTATCAATCCAATTATTGTAAAAATTCACCCTCTCTTTTCTTTCAGTCTTTAAAGGATGTTAAAACTATCTCTAAAGACGAACAACTTACCTGCAACAGTGATATAACAATTGCTGAAGTAAATGAGGAGTAGGAGGAGTGAGGGAACAAGGATGCAGGATTTAGGAAATGAGAAGCACCACATGTGTCAGCATGTAATGCTCAATAAACCAATCATAGATTATGATGACAAGAAAAATTATTTTATCTTATCATTTTTCTGTGATGTTTCTCATTTGAAACAGTTATTAGCTGACAGCCCAATGGCCTTCTCTCATCTAGTGTCTTTAAGATATTTAGGGTCTGAATAGTGTATATGATATAAACCTTCAGAGAATGTGTATCTCTGCTAAATGCTATTATCATGCTCAATTAGTGACATTTTTAAATGACATTAATGGTAAGGAAACATAAGAGTTTATACCAATATGAGACATATCTATTTATATAGAAATTTAGAAATCGCAGCATAGTTCTAGCGGGAAGACTAGCAGCTGTACATCATCACACTATTAGCTGGGTAATTCCTAGCCAATCGCAGGTAAGCCATTGCTTTATAAGTCTGCTCACAATCTATCACATTGCTGTTTCAGTGCGCTAACACGGCAACCTCCACCACCCCACCACCACCAGTTGAGACCCGTCCCGCACGGGGGTAGGCTCCTCGCCCCTGCCTCCTATCTCCGGCAGGGTATGATGGTTCCGAGTACAACTCCCTCGGACCGCCAGACGGGGCCTACGCCAAAGAGAGACATTACTTTTCTGTTCTACATTCATCAAATAAATGGCATCTTAAACCTCACTCAAGCCTGCGTGTCTTCCCGATAGAAATACATTTATTATGTTGATAGTTTGTGAATTTACATTTTCAAAAGACGAATTATATTTTGATATGTTTGTGTCTTGTACGGTGAATTATATTTTGATATGTTTGTGTCTTGTACGGTGAATTATATTTTGATATGTTTGTGTCTTGTATGGTGAATTATATTTTAATATGTTTGTGTCTTGTACAGTAAATTATATTTTGATATGTTTGTGTCTTGTACATTGAATTATATTTTGATATGTTTGTGTCTTGTACAGTAAATTATATTTTGATATGTTTGTGTCTTGTACGGTGAATTATATTTTGATATAATTGTGTCTTGTACGGTGAATTATATTTTGATATGTTTGTGTCTTGTACGGTGAATTATATTTTGATATAATTGTGTCTTGTACGGTAAATTATATTTTGATATAATTGTGTCTTGTACGGTGAATTATATTTTGATAAAATTGTGTCTTGTACGGTAAATTATATTTTGATATAATTGTGTCTTGTATGGTGAATTATATTTTGATATAGCCTAATTGTGTCTTGTACGGTAAATTATATTTTGATATAATTGTGTCTTGTACGGTAAATTATATTTTGATATGTTTGTGTTTTGTACGGTGACTTATATTTTGATATGTTTGTGTCTTGTACTGTGACTTATATTTTGATATAATTGTGTCTTGTTTGGTGAATTATATTTTGATAAGTTTGTGTCTTGTATGGTAACTTTTATTTAGAAAATTTTCTTGTAGAGTGATTTTATTTTTAAATGTTTGTGTCTCGTATTTTAACTTTTATTTTTACTTTCGTTGTGTTTTTTTTATTGCGATTTGTAATTTAACATTGTGTCTCTTATTGTGACTTTTATTTTGACATGTTTTGAAGTGTCATTGTTTTGGTCTTTTTCGTCACTCACACTTTCAAACATGGAGTCAATTTTCCACGAGAAAGTAAGAAGCGCTTTTGCTCATTTCTATTTATTATGTTTATATTTTGTGTATTTACTTTACTGGAATATTAATGACATTTTCAGGGTCAATGACGTCAGCGATAATTACTGTGAGTTTAATCGATTGTTAACAATCATTGATATGTCAGCTTGAGGTTTAAAACATGTTTTATTTACTGCATTTAATGTCACAGCTGATGAACCGATAGCAGTTTGTAAACACTGCTATCACTGTAATCACTTTAATAAACATTTTAGATGATAAACAATAGTTCTGATCGATTACCATATCCATTAATCATGGTATTTACATGTTAAAATACTTCAGATAATGCCATGGTACTTGTCTTTTGTTGGAGTAATTTCTGTTAGTGTTACTGCAGTAAAACAATTGTAAATGAAATGTCTCTGTCATTTTGTCTGTTTTTATGCCTGTTGTAATATTAAGTGTAGTAAGTCTATTAGCAGAAGCTGTGATTAGCAGAAATTAGAGTCATATTTGTGTTCTTTATTGTGTGTTTACAGCAGTAAGACTCCCTGTGTGAGTCATATGTGTGTAGTTTATTGTGTGTTTATTGGGTGTTTACAGCAGGAAGACTCCCTGTGTGAGTCATGTGTGTGTTGTTTATTGTGTGTTTATTATGTGTTACAGCAGAAATACTCCTTGTGTGAGTCATATGTGTGTTGTTTATTGTGTGTTTATTGTGTGTTTAAAGCAGGAAGACTCCCTGCGTGAGTCATATGTGTGTTGTTTATTGTGTGTTTACAGCAGGAAGACTCCTTGTGTGAGTCATGTGTGTGTTGTTTATTGTATGTTTATTGTATGTTTACAGCAGGAAGACTTCATGTGTGAGTCATGTGTGTGTTGTTTATTGTGTGTTTACAACAGGAAGACTCCATGTGTGAGTCATGTGTGTGTTGTTTATTGTGTGTTTATTATGTGTTTACAGCAGGAAGACTCCTTGTGTGAGTCATGTGTGTGTTGTTTATTGTGTGTTTATTGTATGTTTAAAGCAGGAAGACTCCCTGCATGAGTCATGTGTGTGTTGTTTATTGTGTGTTTATTGTGTGTTTACAGCAGGAAGACACCCAGTGTCAGTCATATGTGTGTTGTTTATTGTGTGTTTATTATGTGTTTACAGCAGGAAGACTCCTTGTGTGAGTCATGTGTGTGTTGTTTATTGTATGTTTATTGTATGTTTACAGCAGGAAGACTTCATGTGTGAGTCATGTGTGTGTTGTTTATTGTGTGTTTAAAACAGGAAGACTCCATGTGTGAGTCATGTGTGTGTTGTTTATTGTGTGTTTATTGTATGTTTACAGCACGAAGACTCCATGTGTGAGTCATGTGTGTGTTGTTTATTGTGTGTTTATTATGTGTTTACAGCAGGAAGACTCCTTGTTTGAGTCATGTGTGTGTTGTTTATTGTGTGTTTATTATGTGTTTACAGCAGGAAGACTCCTTGTGTGAGTCATGTGTGTGTTGTTTATTGTGTGTTTACAACAGGAAGACTCCACGTGTGAGTCATGTGTGTGTTGTTTATTGTGTGTTTATTATGTGTTTACAGCAGGAAGACTCCTTGTGTGAGTCATGTGTGTGTTGTTTATTGTGTGTTTATTGTATGTTTAAAGCAAGAAGACTCCCTGCGTGAGTCATGTGTGTGTTGTTTATTGTGTGTTTACAGCAGGAAGACACCCAGTGTCAGTCATATGTGTGTTGTTTATTGTGTGTTTATTATGTGTTTACAGCAGGAAGACTCCTTGTGTGAGTCATGTGTGTGTTGTTTATTGTATGTTTATTGTATGTTTACAGCAGGAAGACTTCATGTGTGAGTCATGTGTGTGTTGTTTATTGTGTGTTTACAACAGGAAGACTCCATGTGTGAGTCATGTGTGTGTTGTTTATTATGTGTTTATTGTATGTTTACAGCATGAAGACTCCATGTGTGAGTCATGTGTGTGTTGTTTATTGTGTGTTTACAGCAGGAAGACTCCATGTGTGAGTCATGTGTGTGTTGTTTATTGTGTGTTTATAGCAGGAAGACTCCCTGTGTGAGTCATATGTGTGTTGTTTATTGTGTGTTTATTGTATGTTTAAAGCAGGAAGACTCCCTGCGTGAGTCATGTGTGTGTTGTTTATTGTGTGTTTATTGTGTGTTTACAGCAGGAAGACACCCAGTGTCAGTCATATGTGTGTTGTTTATTGTGTGTTTAGTATGTGTTTACAGCAGGAAGACTCCTTGTGTGAGTCATGTGTGTGTTGTTTATTGTATGTTTATTGTATGTTTACAGCAGGAAGACTTCATGTGTGAGTCGTGTGTGTTGTTTATTGTGTGTTTAAAACAGGAAGACTCCATGTGTGAGTCATGTGTGTGTTGTTTATTGTGTGTTTATTGTATGTTTACAGCATGAAGACTCCATGTGTGAGTCATGTGTGTGTTGTTTATTGTGTGTTTATTATGTGTTTACAGCAGGAAGACTCCTTGTGTGAGTCATGTGTGTGTTGTTTATTGTGTGTTTATTATGTGTTTACAGCAGGAAGACTCCTTGTGTGAGTCATGTGTGTGTTGTTTATTGTGTGTTTACAACAGGAAGACTCCATGTGTGAGTCATGTGTGTGTTGTTTATTGTGTGTTTATTATGTGTTTACAGCAGGAAGACTCCTTGTGTGAGTCATGTGTGTGTTGTTTATTGTGTGTTTATTGTATGTTTACAGCAGGAAGACTTCATGTGTGAGTCATGTGTGTGTTGTTTATTGTGTGTTTACAGCTGGAAGACACCCAGTGTCAGTCATATGTGTGTTGTTTATTGTGTGTTTATTATGTGTTTACAGCAAGAAGACTCCCTGCGTGAGTCATGTGTGTGTTGTTTATTGTGAGTTTACAGCAGGAAGACACCCAGTGTCAGTCATATGTGTGTTGTTTATTGTGTGTTTATTATGTGTTTACAGCAGGAAGACTCCTTGTGTGAGTCATGTGTGTGTTGTTTATTGTATGTTTATTGTATGTTTACAGCAGGAAGACTTCATGTGTGAGTCATGTGTGTGTTGTTTATTGTGTGTTTAAAACAGGAAGACTCCATGTGTGAGTCATGTGTGTGTTGTTTATTGTGTGTTTATTGTATGTTTACAGCACGAAGACTCCATGTGTGAGTCATGTGTGTGTTGTTTATTGTGTGTTTATTATGTGTTTACAGCAGGAAGACTCCTTGTTTGAGTCATGTGTGTGTTGTTTATTGTGTGTTTATTATGTGTTTACAGCAGGAAGACTCCTTGTGTGAGTCATGTGTGTGTTGTTTATTGTGTGTTTACAACAGGAAGACTCCACGTGTGAGTCATGTGTGTGTTGTTTATTGTGTGTTTATTATGTGTTTACAGCAGGAAGACTCCTTGTGTGAGTCATGTGTGTGTTGTTTATTGTGTGTTTATTGTATGTTTAAAGCAAGAAGACTCCCTGCGTGAGTCATGTGTGTGTTGTTTATTGTGTGTTTACAGCAGGAAGACACCCAGTGTCAGTCATATGTGTGTTGTTTATTGTGTGTTTATTATGTGTTTACAGCAGGAAGACTCCTTGTGTGAGTCATGTGTGTGTTGTTTATTGTATGTTTATTGTATGTTTACAGCAGGAAGACTTCATGTGTGAGTCATGTGTGTGTTGTTTATTGTGTGTTTACAACAGGAAGACTCCATGTGTGAGTCATGTGTGTGTTGTTTATTATGTGTTTATTGTATGTTTACAGCATGAAGACTCCATGTGTGAGTCATGTGTGTGTTGTTTATTGTGTGTTTACAGCAGGAAGACTCCATGTGTGAGTCATGTGTGTGTTGTTTATTGTGTGTTTATAGCAGGAAGACTCCCTGTGTGAGTCATATGTGTGTTGTTTATTGTGTGTTTATTGTATGTTTAAAGCAGGAAGACTCCCTGCGTGAGTCATTTGTGTGTTGTTTATTGTGTGTTTATTGTGTGTTTACAGCAGGAAGACACCCAGTGTCAGTCATATGTGTGTTGTTTATTGTGTGTTTAGTATGTGTTTACAGCAGGAAGACTCCTTGTGTGAGTCATGTGTGTGTTGTTTATTGTATGTTTATTGTATGTTTACAGCAGGAAGACTTCATGTGTGAGTCATGTGTGTGTTGTTTATTGTGTGTTTAAAACAGGAAGACTCCATGTGTGAGTCATGTGTGTGTTGTTTATTGTGTGTTTATTGTATGTTTACAGCATGAAGACTCCATGTGTGAGTCATGTGTGTGTTGTTTATTGTGTGTTTATTATGTGTTTACAGCAGGAAGACTCCTTGTGTGAGTCATGTGTGTGTTGTTTATTGTGTGTTTATTATGTGTTTACAGCAGGAAGACTCCTTGTGTGAGTCATGTGTGTGTTGTTTATTGTGTGTTTACAACAGGAAGACTCCATGTGTGAGTCATGTGTGTGTTGTTTATTGTGTGTTTATTATGTGTTTACAGCAGGAAGACTCCTTGTGTGAGTCATGTGTGTGTTGTTTATTGTGTGTTTATTGTATGTTTACAGCAGGAAGACTTCATGTGTGAGTCATGTGTGTGTTGTTTATTGTGTGTTTACAGCTGGAAGACACCCAGTGTCAGTCATATGTGTGTTGTTTATTGTGTGTTTATTATGTGTTTACAGCAAGAAGACTCCCTGCGTGAGTCATGTGTGTGTTGTTTATTGTGTGTTTACAGCAGGAAGACACCCAGTGTCAGTCATATGTGTGTTGTTTATTGTGTGTTTATTATGTGTTTACAGCAGGAAGACTCCTTGTGTGAGTCATGTGTGTGTTGTTTATTGTATGTTTATTGTATGTTTACAGCAGGAAGACTTCATGTGTGAGTCATGTGTGTGTTGTTTATTGTGTGTTTACAACAGGAAGACTCCATGTGTGAGTCATGTGTGTGTTGTTTATTGTGTGTTTATTGTATGTTTACAGCATGAAGACTCCATGTGTGAGTCATGTGTGTGTTGTTTATTGTGTGTTTACAGCAGGAAGACTCCATGTGTGAGTCATGTGTGTGTTGTTTATTGTGTGTTTACAGGAGGAAGACTCCCTGTATGAGTCATATGTGCATTGTTTATTGTGTGTTTACAGCAGGAAGACTCCATGTGTGAGTCATATGTGTGTTGTTTATTGTGTGTTTACAGCAAGAAGACTCCATGTGTGTGTGTTGTTTATTGTGTGTATACAGCAGGAAGACTCCCTGTGTGAGTCATATGTGTGTTGTTTATTGTGTGTTTATTATGTGTTTAGAGCAGGAAGACTCCTTGTGTGAGTCATGTCTGTGTTGTTTATTGTGTGTTTATTGTATGTTTACAGCATGAAGACTCCATGTGTGAGTCATATGTGTGTTGTTTATTGTGTGTTTACAGCAGGAAGACTCCATGTGTGAGTCAAGTGTGTGTTGTTTATTGTGTGTATACAGCAGGAAGACTCCCTGCGTGAGTCATATGTGTGTTGTTTATTGTGTGTTTATTGTGTGTTTACAGCAGGAAGACTCCCTGTGTGAGTCATGTGTGTGTTGTTTATTGTGTGTTTATTATGTGTTTACAGCAGGAAGACTCCTTGTGTGAGTCATGTGTGTGTTGTTTATTGTGTGTTTATTATGTGTTTACAGCAGGAAGACTCCTTGTGTGAGTCATGTGTGTGTTGTTTATTGTGTGTTTACAACAGGAAGACTCCACGTGTGAGTCATGTGTGTGTTGTTTATTGTGTGTTTATTATGTGTTTACAGCAGGAAGACTCCTTGTGTGAGTCATGTGTGTGTTGTTTATTGTGTGTTTATTGTATGTTTAAAGCAAGAAGACTCCCTGCGTGAGTCATGTGTGTGTTGTTTATTGTGTGTTTACAGCAGGAAGACACCCAGTGTCAGTCATATGTGTGTTGTTTATTGTGTGTTTATTATGTGTTTACAGCAGGAAGACTCCTTGTGTGAGTCATGTGTGTGTTGTTTATTGTATGTTTATTGTATGTTTACAGCAGGAAGACTTCATGTGTGAGTCATGTGTGTGTTGTTTATTGTGTGTTTACAACAGGAAGACTCCATGTGTGAGTCATGTGTGTGTTGTTTATTATGTGTTTATTGTATGTTTACAGCATGAAGACTCCATGTGTGAGTCATGTGTGTGTTGTTTATTGTGTGTTTACAGCAGGAAGACTCCATGTGTGAGTCATGTGTGTGTTGTTTATTGTGTGTTTATAGCAGGAAGACTCCCTGTGTGAGTCATATGTGTGTTGTTTATTGTGTGTTTATTGTATGTTTAAAGCAGGAAGACTCCCTGCGTGAGTCATGTGTGTGTTGTTTATTGTGTGTTTATTGTGTGTTTACAGCAGGAAGACACCCAGTGTCAGTCATATGTGTGTTGTTTATTGTGTGTTTAGTATGTGTTTACAGCAGGAAGACTCCTTGTGTGAGTCATGTGTGTGTTGTTTATTGTATGTTTATTGTATGTTTACAGCAGGAAGACTTCATGTGTGAGTCGTGTGTGTTGTTTATTGTGTGTTTAAAACAGGAAGACTCCATGTGTGAGTCATGTGTGTGTTGTTTATTGTGTGTTTATTGTATGTTTACAGCATGAAGACTCCATGTGTGAGTCATGTGTGTGTTGTTTATTGTGTGTTTATTATGTGTTTACAGCAGGAAGACTCCTTGTGTGAGTCATGTGTGTGTTGTTTATTGTGTGTTTATTATGTGTTTACAGCAGGAAGACTCCTTGTGTGAGTCATGTGTGTGTTGTTTATTGTGTGTTTACAACAGGAAGACTCCATGTGTGAGTCATGTGTGTGTTGTTTATTGTGTGTTTATTATGTGTTTACAGCAGGAAGACTCCTTGTGTGAGTCATGTGTGTGTTGTTTATTGTGTGTTTATTGTATGTTTACAGCAGGAAGACTTCATGTGTGAGTCATGTGTGTGTTGTTTATTGTGTGTTTACAGCTGGAAGACACCCAGTGTCAGTCATATGTGTGTTGTTTATTGTGTGTTTATTATGTGTTTACAGCAAGAAGACTCCCTGCGTGAGTCATGTGTGTGTTGTTTATTGTGAGTTTACAGCAGGAAGACACCCAGTGTCAGTCATATGTGTGTTGTTTATTGTGTGTTTATTATGTGTTTACAGCAGGAAGACTCCTTGTGTGAGTCATGTGTGTGTTGTTTATTGTATGTTTATTGTATGTTTACAGCAGGAAGACTTCATGTGTGAGTCATGTGTGTGTTGTTTATTGTGTGTTTAAAACAGGAAGACTCCATGTGTGAGTCATGTGTGTGTTGTTTATTGTGTGTTTATTGTATGTTTACAGCACGAAGACTCCATGTGTGAGTCATGTGTGTGTTGTTTATTGTGTGTTTATTATGTGTTTACAGCAGGAAGACTCCTTGTTTGAGTCATGTGTGTGTTGTTTATTGTGTGTTTATTATGTGTTTACAGCAGGAAGACTCCTTGTGTGAGTCATGTGTGTGTTGTTTATTGTGTGTTTACAACAGGAAGACTCCACGTGTGAGTCATGTGTGTGTTGTTTATTGTGTGTTTATTATGTGTTTACAGCAGGAAGACTCCTTGTGTGAGTCATGTGTGTGTTGTTTATTGTGTGTTTATTGTATGTTTAAAGCAAGAAGACTCCCTGCGTGAGTCATGTGTGTGTTGTTTATTGTGTGTTTACAGCAGGAAGACACCCAGTGTCAGTCATATGTGTGTTGTTTATTGTGTGTTTATTATGTGTTTACAGCAGGAAGACTCCTTGTGTGAGTCATGTGTGTGTTGTTTATTGTATGTTTATTGTATGTTTACAGCAGGAAGACTTCATGTGTGAGTCATGTGTGTGTTGTTTATTGTGTGTTTACAACAGGAAGACTCCATGTGTGAGTCATGTGTGTGTTGTTTATTATGTGTTTATTGTATGTTTACAGCATGAAGACTCCATGTGTGAGTCATGTGTGTGTTGTTTATTGTGTGTTTACAGCAGGAAGACTCCATGTGTGAGTCATGTGTGTGTTGTTTATTGTGTGTTTATAGCAGGAAGACTCCCTGTGTGAGTCATATGTGTGTTGTTTATTGTGTGTTTATTGTATGTTTAAAGCAGGAAGACTCCCTGCGTGAGTCATTTGTGTGTTGTTTATTGTGTGTTTATTGTGTGTTTACAGCAGGAAGACACCCAGTGTCAGTCATATGTGTGTTGTTTATTGTGTGTTTAGTATGTGTTTACAGCAGGAAGACTCCTTGTGTGAGTCATGTGTGTGTTGTTTATTGTATGTTTATTGTATGTTTACAGCAGGAAGACTTCATGTGTGAGTCATGTGTGTGTTGTTTATTGTGTGTTTAAAACAGGAAGACTCCATGTGTGAGTCATGTGTGTGTTGTTTATTGTGTGTTTATTGTATGTTTACAGCATGAAGACTCCATGTGTGAGTCATGTGTGTGTTGTTTATTGTGTGTTTATTATGTGTTTACAGCAGGAAGACTCCTTGTGTGAGTCATGTGTGTGTTGTTTATTGTGTGTTTATTATGTGTTTACAGCAGGAAGACTCCTTGTGTGAGTCATGTGTGTGTTGTTTATTGTGTGTTTACAACAGGAAGACTCCATGTGTGAGTCATGTGTGTGTTGTTTATTGTGTGTTTATTATGTGTTTACAGCAGGAAGACTCCTTGTGTGAGTCATGTGTGTGTTGTTTATTGTGTGTTTATTGTATGTTTACAGCAGGAAGACTTCATGTGTGAGTCATGTGTGTGTTGTTTATTGTGTGTTTACAGCAGGAAGACACCCAGTGTCAGTCATATGTGTGTTGTTTATTGTGTGTTTATTATGTGTTTACAGCAGGAAGACTCCTTGTGTGAGTCATGTGTGTGTTGTTTATTGTATGTTTATTGTATGTTTACAGCAGGAAGACTTCATGTGTGAGTCATGTGTGTGTTGTTTATTGTGTGTTTACAACAGGAAGACTCCATGTGTGAGTCATGTGTGTGTTGTTTATTGTGTGTTTATTGTATGTTTACAGCATGAAGACTCCATGTGTGAGTCATGTGTGTGTTGTTTATTGTGTGTTTACAGCAGGAAGACTCCATGTGTGAGTCATGTGTGTGTTGTTTATTGTGTGTTTACAGGAGGAAGACTCCCTGTATGAGTCATATGTGCATTGTTTATTGTGTGTTTACAGCAGGAAGACTCCATGTGTGAGTCATATGTGTGTTGTTTATTGTGTGTTTACAGCAAGAAGACTCCATGTGTGTGTGTTGTTTATTGTGTGTATACAGCAGGAAGACTCCCTGTGTGAGTCATATGTGTGTTGTTTATTGTGTGTTTATTATGTGTTTAGAGCAGGAAGACTCCTTGTGTGAGTCATGTCTGTGTTGTTTATTGTGTGTTTATTGTATGTTTACAGCATGAAGACTCCATGTGTGAGTCATATGTGTGTTGTTTATTGTGTGTTTACAGCAGGAAGACTCCATGTGTGAGTCAAGTGTGTGTTGTTTATTGTGTGTATACAGCAGGAAGACTCCCTGCGTGAGTCATATGTGTGTTGTTTATTGTGTGTTTATTGTGTGTTTACAGCAGGAAGACTCCCTGTGTGAGTCATGTGTGTGTTGTTTATTGTGTGTCTATTATGTGTTTACAGCAGGAAGACTCCCTGTGTGAGTCATGTGTGCATTGTTTATTGTATGTTTACAGCAGGAAGACTCCCTGCGTGTGTCATGTGTGTTGTTTATTGTATGTTTACAGCATGAAGACTCCCTGTGTGAGTCATATGTGTGTTGTTTATTGTGTGTTTTGTGTGTTTATTATGTGTTTACAGCAGGAAGACTCCTTGTGTGAGTCATGTTTGTGTTGTTTATTGTGTGTTTATTGTATGTTTATAGCATGAAGACTCCATGTTTGAGTCATGTGTGTGTTGTTTATTGTGTGTTTATTGTGTGTTTACAGCAGGAAGACTCCATGTGTGAGTCATGTGTGTGTTGTTTATTGTGTTTTTACAGCAGGAAGACTCCATCTGTGAGTCATGTGTGTGTTGTTTATTGTGTGTTTATAGCAGGAAGTCTCCCTGTGTGAGTCATATGTGTGTTGTTATTGTGTGTTTATTGTGTGTTTACAGCAGGAAGACTCCCTGTGTGAGTCATATGTGTGTTTATTGTGTGTTTATTGTGTGTTTACAGCAGGAAGACTCCCTGTGTGAGTCATGTGTGTGTTGTTTATTGTGTGTTTATTATGTGTTTACAGCAGGATGACTCCTTGTGTGAGTCATGTGTGTGTTGTTTATTGTATATTTATTGTATGTTTACAGCAGGAAGACTTCATGTGTGAGTCATGTGTGTGTTGTTTATTGTGTGTTTACAACAGGAAGACTCCATGTGTGAGTCATGTGTGTGTTGTTTATTGTGTGTTTATTGTATGTTTACAGCATGAAGACTCCATGTGTGAGTCATGTGTGTGTTGTTTATTGTGTGTTTACAGCAGGAAGACTCCATGTGTGAGTCATGTGTGTGTTGTTTATTGTGTGTTTATAGCAGGAAGTCTCCCTGTGTGAGTCATTTGTGTGTTATTTATTGTGTGTTTATTGTGTGTTTACAGCAGGAAGACTTCCTGTGTTAGTCATGTGTGTGTTGTTTATTGTGTGTTTACAGCAGGAAGACAACCTGTGTGAGTCATGTGTGTTGTTTATTGTGTGTTTATTGTGTGTTTACAGCAGGAAGACTCCCTGCGTGAGTCATATGTGTTGTTTATTGTGTGTTTATTGTGTGTTTACAGCAGGAAGACTTCCTGTGTGAGTCATGTGTGTGTTGTTTATTGTGTGTTTATTATGTATTTACAGGAGGAAGACTCCCTGTGTGAGTCATGTGTGCATTGTTTATTGTGTGTTTACAGAAGGAATACTCCCTGTGTCAGTCATGTTTGTGTTTTTTATTGTGTGTTTATTATGTGTTTACAGCAGGAAGACTCCTTGTATGAGTCAAGTGTCTGTTGTTTATTGTGTGTATACAGCATGAAGACTCCCTGTGTGAGTCTTGTGTGTTGTTTATTGTGATTGTGTGTTTATTATGTGTTTACAGCAGGAAGACTCCTTGTGTGAGTCATGTGTGTGTTGTTTATTGTGTGTTTATTGTATGTTTACAGCATGAAGACTCCATGTGTGAGTCATATGTGTGTTGTTTATTGTGTGTTTATTGTGTTTTTACAGCAGGAAGACTACATGTGTGAGTCATGTGTGTGTTGTTTATTGTGTGTTTATAGCAGGAAGACTCTCTGTGTGAGTCATATGTGTTTTGTTTATTGTGTGTTTATTGTGTGTTTACAGCAGGAAGACTACCTGTGTGAGTCATATTTGTGTTGTTTATTGTGTGTTTATTGTGTGTTTACAGCAGGAAGACTCCATGTGTGAGTCATATGTGTGTTGTTTATTGTGTGTAACTTAGGCCTACAGCAGGAAGACTCCATGTGTGAGTCATGTGTGTGTTGTTTATTGTGTGTTTATTGTGTGTTTACAGCAGGAAGACTCCATGTGTGAGTCATGTGTGTTATTTATTGTGTGTTTACAGCAGAAAGACTCCATGTGTGAGTCATGTGTTTGTTGTTTATTGTGCGTTTATTGTGTGTTTACAGCAGGAAGACTCCTTGTGTTAGTCATGTGTGTGTTGTTTATTGTGTGTTTACAGCAGGAAGACAACCTGTGTGAGTCATGTGTGTTGTTTATTGTGTGTTTACAGCAGGAAGACTCCCTGCGTGAGTCATGTGTGTGTTGTTTATTGTGTGTTTATTGTGTGTTTACAGCAGGAAGACTTCCTGTGTTGTCATGTGTGTGTTGTTTATTGTGTGTTTATTATGTGTTTACAGCAGGAAGACTCCCTGTGTGAGTCATGTGTGCATTGTTTATTGTATGTTTACATCATGAAAACTCCATGTGTGAGTCATATGTGTGTTGTTTATTGTGTGTTTATTGTGTGTTTACAGCAGGAAGACTCCCTGTGTTAGTCATGTGTGTGTTGTTTATTGTGTGTTTACAGCAGGAAGACAACCTGTGTGAGTCATGTGTGTTGTTTATTGTGTGTTTACAGCAGGAAGACTCCCTGTGTGAGTCATGTGTGTGTTGTTTATTGTGTGTTTACAGCAGGAAGACTTCCTGTGTTGTCATGTGTGTGTTGTTTATTGTGTGTTTATTATGTGTTTACAGCAGGAAGACTCCCTGTGTGAGTCATGTGTGCATTGTTTATTGTGTGTTTACAGAAGGAATACTCCCTGTGTGAGTCACATGTGTGTTGTTTATTGTGTGTTTATTGTGTGTTTACAGCAGGAAGACTCCATGTGTGAGTCATATGTGTGTTGTTTATTGTGTGTAACTTAGGCCTACAGCAGGAAGTCTCCATGTGTGAATCATGTGTGTGTTGTTTATTGTGTGTTTATTGTGTGTTTACAGCAGGAAGACTCCATGTGTGAGTCATGTGTGTTGTTTATTGTGTGTTTACAGCAGAAAGTCTCCATGTGTGAGTCATGTGTTTGTTGTTTATTATGTGTTTACAGCAGGATGACTCCTTGTGTTAGTCATGTGTGTGTTGTTTATTGTGTGTTTATTGTATGTTTACATCATGAAAACTCCATTTGTGAGTCATTTGTGTGTTGTTTATTGTGTGTTTATTGTGTGTTTACAGCAGGAAGACTCACTGTGTGAGTCATGTGTGTGTTGTTTATTGTGTGTTTATTGTGTGTTTACAGCAGGAAGACTTCCTGTGTTAGTCATGTGTGTGTTGTTTATTGTGTGTTTACAGCAGGAAGACAACCTGTGTGAGTCATGTGTGTTGTTTATTGTGTGTTTATTGTGTGTTTACAGCAGGAAGACTCCCTGCGTGAGTCATATGTGTGTTGTTTATTGTGTGTTTATTGTGTGTTTACAGCAGGTAGACTTCCTGTGTGAGTCATGTGTGTGTTGTTTATTGTGTGTTTATTATGTATTTACAGGAGGAAGACTCCCAGTGTGAGTCATGTGTGCATTGTTTATTGTGTGTTTACAGAAGGAATACTCCCTGTGTCAGTCATGTGTGTGTTTTTTTATTGTGTGTTTATTATGTGTTTACAGCAGGAAGACTCCTTGTATGAGTCAAGTGTCTGTTGTTTATTGTGTGTATACAGCAGGAAGACTCCCTGTGTGAGTCTTGTGTGTGTTGTTTATTGTGTGTTTATTATATGTTTACAGCAGGAAGACTCCTTGTGTGAGTCATGTGTGTGTTGTTTATTGTTTATTGTGTGTTTATTGTATGTTTACAGCATGAAGACTCCATGTGTGAGTCATATGTGTGTTGTTTATTGTGTGTTTATTGTGTTTTTACAGCAGGAAGACTACATGTGTGAGTCATGTGTGTGTTGTTTATTGTGTGTTTATAGCAGGAAGACTCTGTGTGAGTCATATGTGTTTTGTTTATTGTGTGTTTATTGTGTGTTTACAGCAGGAAGACTACCTGTGTGAGTCATATGTGTGTGTTGTTTATTGTGTGTTTATTGTGTGTTTACAGCAGGAAGACTCCATGTGTGAGTCATGTGTGTTGTTTATTGTGTGTTTACAGCAGAAAGACTCCATGTGTGTGTCATGTGTTTGTTGTTTATTATTTGTTTACAGCAGGAAGACTCCTTGTGTTAATCATGTGTGTGTTGTTTATTGTGTGTTTATTGTATGTTTACATCATGAAAACTCCATGTGTGAGTCATTTTTGTGTTGTTTATTGTGTGTTTATTGTGTGTTTACAGCAGGAAGACTTCCTGTGTTAGTCATGTGTGTGTTGTTTATTGTGTGTTTAAAGCAGAAAGACAACCTGTGTGAGTCATGTGTGTTGTTTATTGTGTGTTTACAGCAGGAATACTCCCTGTGTTAGTCATGTGTGTGTTGTTTATTGTGTGTTTATTATGTGTTTACAGCAGGAAGACTCCCTGTGTGAGTCATGTGTGCATTGTTTATTGTGTGTTTACAGAAGGAATACTCCCTGCGTGAGTCATGTGTGTGTTGTTTATTGTGTGTTTATTATGTGTTTACAGCAGGAAGACTCCTTGTGTGAGTCATGTGTCTGTTGTTTATTGTGTGTATACAGCAGGAAGACACACTGTGTGAGTCTTGTGTGTGTTGTTTATTGTGTGTTTATTATGTGTTTACAGCAGGAAGACTCCTTGTGTGAGTCATGTTTGTGTTGTTTATTGTGTGTTTATTGTATGTTTACAGCATGAAGACTCCATGTGTGAGTCATATGTGTGTTGTTTATTGTGTGTTTTACAGCAGGAAGACTCCCTGTGTGAGTCATATGTGGGTTGTTTATTGTGTGTTTACAGCAGGAAGACTCCCTGTGTGAGTCGTGTGTGTTGTTTATTGTCTGTTTATTATGTGTTTACAGCAGGAAGACTCCCTGTGTGAGTCATATGTGTTTTGTTTATTGTGTGTTTATTGTGAGTTTACAGCAGGAAGACTCCCTGTGTGAGTCATGTGTGTGTTGTTTATTGTGTGTTTATTATGTGTTTACATCAGGAATACTCCCTGTGTGAGTAATGTGTGCATTGTTTATTATGTGTTTACAGCAGGAAGACTCCCTGTGTGAGTCATGTGTGCATTGTTTATTGTGTGTTTACAGCAGAAAGACTCCCTGCGTGAGTCATGTGTGTTGTTTATTGTATGTTTACAGCATGAAGACTCCCTGTGTGAGTCATATGTGTGTTGTTTATTGTGTGTTTTGTGTGTTTATTATGTGTTTACAGCAGGAAGACTCCTTGTGTGAGTCATGTTTGTGTTGTTTATTGTGTGTTTATTGTATGTTTATAGCATGAAGACTCCATGTTTGAGTCATGTGTGTGTTGTTTATTGTGTGTTTATTGTGTGTTTACAGCAGGAAGACTCCATGTGTGAGTCATGTGTGTGTTGTTTATTGTGTGTTTATTATGTGTTTACAGCAGGAAGACTCCTTGTGTGAGTCATGTGTGTGTTGTTTATTGTATGTTTATTGTATGTTTACAGCATGAAGACTCCATGTGTGAGTCATGTGTGTGTTGTTTATTGTGTGTTTACAGCAGGAAGACTCCATGTGTGAGTCTGTTGTGTGTTGTTTATTGTGTGTTTATAGCAGGAAGACAACCTGTGTGAGTCGTGTGTTATTTATTGTGTGTTTATTGTGTGTTTACAGCAGGAAGACTCCCTGCGTGAGTCATATGTGTGTTGTTTATTGTGTGTTTATTGTGTGTTTACAGCAGGAAGACTTCCTGTGTGAGTCATGTGTGTGTTGTTTATTGTGTGTTTATTATGTATTTACAGGAGGAAGACTCCCTGTGTGAGTCATTTGTGCATTGTTTATTGTGTGTATACAGAAGGAATACTCCCTCTGTCAGTCATGTTTGTGTTTTTTATTGTGTGTTTATTATGTGTTTACAGCAGGAAGACTACATGTGTGAGTCATGTGTGTGTTGTTTATTGTGTGTTTATAGCAGAAAGACTCTCTGTGTGAGTCATATGTGTTTTGTTTATTGTGTGTTTATTGTGTGTTTACAGCAGGAAGACTACCTGTGTGAGTCATATTTGTGTTGTTTATTGTGTGTTTATTGTGTGTTTACAGCAGGAAGACTCCATGTGTGAGTCATATGTGTGTTGTTTATTGTGTGTAACTTAGGCCTACAGCAGGAAGACTCCATGTGTGAGTCATGTGTGTGTTGTTTATTGTGTGTTTATTGTGTGTTTACAGCAGGAAGACTCCATGTGTGAGTCATGTGTATTGTTTATTGTGTGTTTACAGCAGAAAGACTCCATGTGTGAGTCATGTGTTTGTTGTTTATTGTGTGTTTATTGTGTGTTTACAGCAGGAAGACTCCATGTGTGAGTCATGTGTGTGTTGTTTATTGTGTGTTTATTATGTATTTACAGGAGGAAGACTCCCAGTGTGAGTCATGTGTGCATTGTTTATTGTGTGTTTACAGAAGGAATACTCCCTGTGTCAGTCATGTGTGTGTTTTTTATTGTGTGTTTATTATGTGTTTACAGCAGGAAGACTCCTTGTATGAGTCAAGTGTCTGTTGTTTATTGTGTGTATACAGCAGGAAGACTCCCTGTGTGAGTCTTGTGTGTGTTGTTTATTGTGTGTTTATTATATGTTTACAGCAGGAAGACTCCTTGTGTGAATCATGTGTGTGTTGTTTATTGTTTATTGTGTGTTTATTGTATGTTTACAGCATGAAGACTCCATGTGTGAGTCATATGTGTGTTGTTTATTGTGTGTTTATTGTGTTTTTACAGCAGGAAGACTACATGTGTGAGTCATGTGTGTGTTGTTTATTGTGTGTTTATAGCAGGAAGACTACCTGTGTGAGTCATATGTGTGTGTTGTTTATTGTGTGTTTATTGTGTGTTTACAGCAAGATGACTCCATGTGTGAGTCATATGTGTGTGTTTATTTTGTGTAACTTAGGCCTACAGCAGGAAGACTCCATGTGTGAGTCATGTGTGTTGTTTATTGTGTGTTTACAGCAGAAAGACTCCATGTGTGTGTCATGTGTTTGTTGTTTATTATTTGTTTACAGCAGGAAGACTCCTTGTGTTAATCATGTGTGTGTTGTTTATTGTGTGTTTATTGTATGTTTACATCATGAAAACTCCATGTGTGAGTCATTTGTGTGTTGTTTATTGTGTGTTTATTGTGTGTTTACAGCAGGAAGACTTCCTGTGTTAGTCATGTGTGTGTTGTTTATTGTGTGTTTACAGCAGGAAGACAACCTGTGTGAGTCATGTGTGTTGTTTATTGTGTGTTTACAGCAGGAAGACTCCCTGCGTGAGTCATGTGTGTGTTGTTTATTGTGTGTTTATTGTGTGTTTACAGCATGAACACTTCCTGTGTTAGTCATGTGTGTGTTGTTTATTGTGTGTTTATTATGTGTTTACAGCAGGAAGACTCCCTGTGTGAGTCATGTGTGCATTGTTTATTGTGTGTTTACAGAAGGAATTCTCCCTGCGTGAGTCATGTGTGTGTTGTTTATTGTGTGTTTATTATGTGTTTACAGCAGGAGGACTCCTTGTGTGAGTCATGTGTCTGTTGTTTATTGTGTGTATACAGCAGGAAGACTCACTGTGTGAGTCTTGTGTGTGTTGTTTATTGTGTGTTTATTATGTGTTTACAGCAGGAAGACTCCTTGTGTGAGTCATGTTTGTGTTGTTTATTGTGTGTTTATTGTATGTTTACAGCATGAAGACTCCATGTGTGAGTCATATGTGTGTTGTTTATTGTGTGTTTTACAGCAGGAAGACTCCCTGTGTGAGTCATATGTGGGTTGTTTATTGTGTGTTTACAGCAGGAAGACTCTCTGTGTGAGTCGTGTGTGTTGTTTATTGTGTGTTTATTATGTGTTTACAGCAGGAAGACTCCTTGTGTGAGTCATGTGTGTGTTGTTTATTGTATGTTTATTGTATGTTTACAGCAGGAAGACTTCATGTGTGAGTCATGTGTGTGTTGTTTATTGTGTGTTTACAACAGGAAGACTCCATGTGTGAGTCATGTGTGTGTTGTTTATTGTGTGTTTATTGTATGTTTACAGCATGAAGACTCCATGTGTGAGTCATGTGTGTGTGTTGTTTATTGTGTGTTTACAGCAGGAAGACTCCATGTGTGAGTCATGTGTGTGTTGTTTATTGTGCGTTTATAGCAGGAATACTCCCTGTGTGTTGTTTATTGTGTGTTTATTGTGTGTTTACAGCAGGAGGACTCCCTGTGTGAGTCATATGTGTGTTGTTTATTGTGTGTTTACAGCAGGAAGACTCCCTGTATGAGTCATATGTGCATTGTTTATTGTGTGTTTACAGCAGGAAGACTCCATGTGTGAGTCATATGTGTGTTGTTTATTGTGTGTTTACAGCAAGAAGACTCCATGTGTGTGTGTTGTTTATTGTGTGTATACAGCAGGAAGACTCCCTGTGTGAGTCATGTCTGTGTTTTTTATTGTGTGTTTATTGTATGTTTACAGCATGAAGACTCCATGTGTGAGTCATATGTGTGTTGTTTATTGTGTGTTTACAGCAGGAAGACTCCATGTGTGAGTCAAGTGTGTGTTGTTTATTGTGTGTATACAGCAGGAAGACTCCCTGCGTGAGTCATATGTGTGTTGTTTATTGTGTGTTTATTGTGTGTTTACAGCAGGAAGACTCCCTGTGTGAGTCATGTGTGTGTTGTTTATTGTGTGTCTATTATGTGTTTACAGCAGGAAGACTCCCTGTGTGAGTCATGTGTGCATTGTTTATTGTATGTTTACAGCAGGAAGACTCCCTGCGTGAGTCATGTGTGTTGTTTATTGTATGTTTACAGCATGAAGACTCCCTGTGTGAGTCATATGTGTGTTGTTTATTGTGTGTTTTGTGTGTTTATTATGTGTTTACAGCAGGAAGACTCCTTGTGTGAGTCATGTTTGTGTTGTTTATTGTGTGTTTATTGTATGTTTATAGCATGAAGACTCCATGTTTGAGTCATGTGTGTGTTGTTTATTGTGTGTTTATTGTGTGTTTACAGCAGGAAGACTCCATGTGTGAGTCATGTGTGTGTTGTTTATTGTGTTTTTACAGCAGGAAGACTCCATCTGTGAGTCATGTGTGTGTTGTTTATTGTGTGTTTATAGCAGGAAGTCTCCCTGTGTGAGTCATATGTGTGTTGTTATTGTGTGTTTATTGTGTGTTTACAGCAGGAAGACTCCCTGTGTGAGTCATATGTGTGTTTATTGTGTGTTTATTGTGTGTTTACAGCAGGAAGACTCCCTGTGTGAGTCATGTGTGTGTTGTTTATTGTGTGTTTATTATGTGTTTACAGCAGGATGACTCCTTGTGTGAGTCATGTGTGTGTTGTTTATTGTATGTTTATTGTATGTTTACAGCAGGAAGACTTCATGTGTGAGTCTTGTGTGTGTTGTTTATTGTGTGTTTACAACAGGAAGACTCCATGTGTGAGTCATGTGTGTGTTGTTTATTGTGTGTTTATTGTATGTTTACAGCATGAAGAATCCATGTGTGAATCATGTGTGTGTTGTTTATTGTGTGTTTACAGCAGGAAGACTCCATGTGTGTCATGTGTGTGTTGTTTATTGTGTGTTTATAGCAGGAAGTCTCCCTGTGTGAGTCATTTGTGTGTTATTTATTGTGTGTTTATTGTGTGTTTACAGCAGGAAGACTTCCTGTGTTAGTCATGTGTGTGTTGTTTATTGTGTGTTTACAGCAGGAAGACAACCTGTGTGAGTCATGTGTGTTGTTTATTGTGTGTTTATTGTGTGTTTACAGCAGGAAGACTCCCTGCGTGAGTCATATGTGTGTTGTTTATTGTGTGTTTATTATGTATTTACAGGAGGAAGACTCCCAGTGTGAGTCATGTGTGCATTGTTTATTGTGTGTTTACAGAAGGAATACTCCCTGTGTCAGTCATGTGTGTGTTTTTTATTGTGTGTTTATTATGTGTTTACAGCAGGAAGACTCCTTGTATGAGTCAAGTGTCTGTTGTTTATTGTGTGTATACAGCAGGAAGACTCCCTGTGTGAGTCTTGTGTGTGTTGTTTATTGTGTGTTTATTATATGTTTACAGCAGGAAGACTCCTTGTGTGAATCATGTGTGTGTTGTTTATTGTTTATTGTGTGTTTATTGTATGTTTACAGCATGAAGACTCCATGTGTGAGTCATATGTGTGTTGTTTATTGTGTGTTTATTGTGTTTTTACAGCAGGAAGACTACATGTGTGAGTCATGTGTGTGTTGTTTATTGTGTGTTTATAGCAGGAAGACTACCTGTGTGAGTCATATGTGTGTGTTGTTTATTGTGTGTTTATTGTGTGTTTACAGCAAGATGACTCCATGTGTGAGTCATATGTGTGTGTTTATTTTGTGTAACTTAGGCCTACAGCAGGAAGACTCCATGTGTGAGTCATGTGTGTTGTTTATTGTGTGTTTACAGCAGAAAGACTCCATGTGTGTGTCATGTGTTTGTTGTTTATTATTTGTTTACAGCAGGAAGACTCCTTGTGTTAATCATGTGTGTGTTGTTTATTGTGTGTTTATTGTATGTTTACATCATGAAAACTCCATGTGTGAGTCATTTGTGTGTTGTTTATTGTGTGTTTATTGTGTGTTTACAGCAGGAAGACAACCTGTGTGAGTCATGTGTGTTGTTTATTGTGTGTTTACAGCAGGAAGACTCCCTGCGTGAGTCATGTGTGTGTTGTTTATTGTGTGTTTATTATGTGTTTAAAGCAGGAAGACTCCCTGTGTGAGTCATGTGTGCATTGTTTATTGTGTGTTTACAGAAGGAATACTCCCTGCGGGAGTCATGTTTGTGTTGTTTATTGTGTGTTTATTATGTGTTTACAGCAGTAAGACTCCTTGTGTGAGTCATGTGTCTGTTGTTTATTGTGTGTATACAGCAGGAAGACTCACTGTGTGAGTCTTGTGTGTGTTGTTTATTGTGTGTTTATTATGTGTTTACAGCAGGAAGACTCCTTGTGTGAGTCATGTTTGTGTTGTTTATTGTGTGTTTATTGTGTGTTTTACAGCAGGAAGACTCCCTGTGTGAGTCATATGTGTGTTGTTTATTGTGTGTTTTACAGCAGGAAGACTCCCTGTGTGAGTCATATGTGGGTTGTTTATTGTGTGTTTGCAGCAGGAAGACTCCCTGTGTGAGTCGTGTGTGTTGTTTATTGTGTGTTTATTATGTGTTTACAGCAGGAAGACTCCCTGTGTGAGTCATATGTGTGTTGTTTATTGTGTGTTTATTGTGAGTTTTCAGCAGGAAGACTCCCTGTGTGAGTCATGTTTGTGTTGTTTATTGTGTGTTTATTATGTGTTTACATCAGGAATACTCCCTGTGTGATTAATGTGTGCATTGTTTATTGTGTGTTTATAGCAGGAAGACTCCCTGCGTGAGTCATGTGTGTGTTGTTTATTGTGTGTTTATTATTAGTTTACAGCAGGAAGACTCCTTCTGTGAGTCATGTGTGTGTTGTTTATTGTGTGTTTATTGTATGTTTACAGCATGAAGACTCCATGTGTGAGTCATATGTGTGTTGTTTATTGTGTGTTTTACAGCAGGAAGACTCCCTGTGTGAGTCATATTTGGGTTGTTTATTGTGTGTTTACAGCAGGAAGACTCCCTGTGTGAGTCGTGTGTGTTGTTTATTGTGTGTTTATTATGTGTTTACAGCAGGAAGACTCCCTGTGTGAGTCATATGTGTGTTGTTTATTGTGTTTTTATTGTGTGTTTACAGCAGGAAGACTCCCTGCTTGATGCATATGTGTGGTGTTTATTGTGTGTTTACAGCAGGAAGACTCCCTGTGTGAGTCATGTGTGTGTTGTTTATTGTGTGTTTATTGTGTGTTTATAGCAGGAAGACTCCCTTTGTGAGTCATGTGTGTTGTTTATTGTGTGTTTATTCTATGTAAGGAAGACTCCATGTGTGAGTCATGTGTGTGTTGTTTATTGTGTGTTTATAGCAGGAAGACTCCATGTGTGAGTCATGTGTCTGTTGTTTATTGTGTGTTTTAAGCAGGAAGACTCCCTTTGTGAGTCATATTTTTGTTGTTTATTGTGTGTTTACAGCAGGAAGACTCCATGTGTGAGTCAAGTGTGTGTTGTTTATTGTGTGTATACAGCAGGAAGACTCCCTGCGTGAGTCATATGTGTGTTGTTTATTGTGTGTTTATTGTGTGTTTACAGCAGGAAGACTCCCTGTGTGAGTCATGTGTGTGTTGTTTATTGTGTGTCTATTATGTGTTTACAGCAGGAAGACTCCCTGTGTGAGTCATGTGTGCATTGTTTATTGTATGTTTACAGCAGGAAGACTCCCTGCGTGAGTCATGTGTGTTGTTTATTGTATGTTTACAGCATGAAGACTCCCTGTGTGAGTCATATGTGTGTTGTTTATTGTGTGTTTTGTGTGTTTATTATGTGTTTACAGCAGGAAGACTCCTTGTGTGAGTCATGTTTGTGTTGTTTATTGTGTGTTTATTGTATGTTTATAGCATGAAGACTCCATGTTTGAGTCATGTGTGTGTTGTTTATTGTGTGTTTATTGTGTGTTTACAGCAGGAAGACTCCATGTGTGAGTCATGTGTGTGTTGTTTATTGTGTTTTTACAGCAGGAAGACTCCATCTGTGAGTCATGTGTGTGTTGTTTATTGTGTGTTTATAGCAGGAAGTCTCCCTGTGTGAGTCATATGTGTGTTGTTATTGTGTGTTTATTGTGTGTTTACAGCAGGAAGACTCCCTGTGTGAGTCATATGTGTGTTTATTGTGTGTTTATTGTGTGTTTACAGCAGGAAGACTCCCTGTGTGAGTCATGTGTGTGTTGTTTATTGTGTGTTTATTATGTGTTTACAGCAGGATGACTCCTTGTGTGAGTCATGTGTGTGTTGTTTATTGTATGTTTATTGTATGTTTACAGCAGGAAGACTTCATGTGTGAGTCTTGTGTGTGTTGTTTATTGTGTGTTTACAACAGGAAGACTCCATGTGTGAGTCATGTGTGTGTTGTTTATTGTGTGTTTATTGTATGTTTACAGCATGAAGAATCCATGTGTGAATCATGTGTGTGTTGTTTATTGTGTGTTTACAGCAGGAAGACTCCATGTGTGTCATGTGTGTGTTGTTTATTGTGTGTTTATAGCAGGAAGTCTCCCTGTGTGAGTCATTTGTGTGTTATTTATTGTGTGTTTATTGTGTGTTTACAGCAGGAAGACTTCCTGTGTTAGTCATGTGTGTGTTGTTTATTGTGTGTTTACAGCAGGAAGACAACCTGTGTGAGTCATGTGTGTTGTTTATTGTGTGTTTATTGTGTGTTTACAGCAGGAAGACTCCCTGCGTGAGTCATATGTGTGTTGTTTATTGTGTGTTTATTGTGTGTTTACAGCAGGAAGACTTCCTGTGTGAGTCATGTGTGTGTTGTTTATTGTGTGTTTATTTTGTATTTACAGAAGGAATACTCCCTGTGTCAGTCATGTTTGTGTTTTTTATTGTGTGTTTATTATGTGTTTACAGCAGGAAGACTCCTTGTATGAGTCAAGTGTCTGTTGTTTATTGTGTGTATACAGCATGAAGACTCCCTGTGTGAGTCTTGTGTGTTGTTTATTGTGATTGTGTGTTTATTATGTGTTTACAGCAGGAAGACTCCTTGTGTGAGTCATGTGTGTGTTGTTTATTGTGTGTTTATTGTATGTTTACAGCATGAAGACTCCATGTGTGAGTCATATGTGTGTTGTTTATTGTGTGTTTATTGTGTTTTTACAGCAGGAAGACTACATGTGTGAGTCATGTGTGTGTTGTTTATTGTGTGTTTATAGCAGGAAGACTCTCTGTGTGAGTCATATGTGTTTTGTTTATTGTGTGTTTATTGTGTGTTTACAGCAGGAAGACTACCTGTGTGAGTCATATTTGTGTTGTTTATTGTGTGTTTATTGTGTGTTTACAGCAGGAAGACTCCATGTGTAAGTCATATGTGTGTTGTTTATTGTGTGTAACTTAGGCCTACAGCAGGAAGACTCCATGTGTGAGTCATGTGTGTGTTGTTTATTGTGTGTTTATTGTGTGTTTACAGCAGGAAGACTCCATGTGTGAGTCATGTGTGTTGTTTATTGTGTGTTTACAGCAGAAAGACTCCATGTGTGAGTCATGTGTTTGTTGTTTATTGTGTGTTTATTGTGTGTTTACAGCAGGAAGACTCCATGTGTGAGTCATATGTGTGTTGTTTATTGTGTGTAACTTAGGCCTACAGCAGGAAGACTCCATGTGTGAGTCATGTGTGTGTTGTTTATTGTGTGTTTATTATGTGTTTACAGCAGGAAGACTCCTTGTGTTAGTCATGTGTGTGTTGTTTATTGTGTGTTTACAGCAGGAAGACAACCTGTGTGAGTCATGTGTGTTGTTTATTGTGTGTTTACAGCAGGAAGACTCCCTGCGTGAGTCATGTGTGTGTTGTTTATTGTGTGTTTATTGTGTGTTTACAGCAGGAAGACTTCCTGTGTTGTCATGTGTGTGTTGTTTATTGTGTGTTTATTATGTGTTTACAGCAGGAAGACTCCCTGTGTGAGTCATGTGTGCATTGTTTATTGTATGTTTACATCATGAAAACTCCATGTGTGAGTCATATGTGTGTTGTTTATTGTGTGTTTATTGTGTGTTTACAGCAGGAAGACTCCCTGTGTTAGTCATGTGTGTGTTGTTTATTGTGTGTTTACAGCAGGAAGACAACCTGTGTGAGTCATGTGTTGTTTATTGTGTGTTTACAGCAGGAAGATTCCCTGCGTGAGTCATGTGTGTGTTGTTTATTGTGTGTTTATTGTGTGTTTACAGCAGGAAGACTTCCTGTGTTGTCATGTGTGTGTTGTTTATTGTGTGTTTATTATGTGTTTACAGCATTAAGACTCCCTGTGTGAGTCATGTGTGCATTGTTTATTGTGTGTTTACAGAAGGAATACTCCCTGTGTGAGTCATATGTGTGTTGTTTATTGTGTGTTTATTGTGTGTTTACAGCAGGAAGACTCCATGTGTGAGTCATATGTGTGTTGTTTATTGTGTGTAACTTAGGCCTACAGCAGGAAGTCTCCATGTGTGAGTCATTTGTGTGTTGTTTATTGTGTGTTTATTGTGTGTTTACAGCAGGAAGACTCCATGTGTGTGTCATGTGTGTTGTTTATTGTGTGTTTACAGCAGAAAGTCTCCATGTGTGAGTCATGTGTTTGTTGTTTATTATGTGTTTACAGCAGGATGACTCCTTGTGTTAGTCATGTGTGTGTTGTTTATTGTGTGTTTATTGTATGTTTACATCATGAAAACTCCATTTGTGAGTCATTTGTGTGTTGTTTATTGTGTGTTTATTGTGTGTTTACAGCAGGAAGACTCACTGTGTGAGTCATGTGTTTGTTGTTTATTGTGTGTTTATTGTGTGTTTACAGCAGGAAGACTTCCTGTGTTAGTCATGTGTGTGTTGTTTATTGTGTGTTTACTGCAGGAAGACAACCTTTGTGAGTCATGTGTGTTGTTTATTGTGTGTTTATTGTGTGTTTACAGCAGGAAGACTCCCTGCGTGAGTCATATGTGTGTTGTTTATTGTGTGTTTATTGTGTGTTTACAGCAGGAAGACTTCCTGTGTGAGTCATATGTGTGTGTTATTTATTGTTTATTGTGTGTTTATTGTATGTTTACAGCATGAAGACTCCATGTGTGAGTCATATGTGTGTTGTTTATTGTGTGTTTATTGTGTTTTTACAGCAGGAAGACTACATGTGTGAGTCATGTGTGTGTTGTTTATTGTGTGTTTATAGCAGGAAGACTCTGTGTGAGTCATATGTGTTTTGTTTATTGTGTGTTTATTGTGTGTTTACAGCAGGAAGACTACCTGTGTGAGTCATATGTGTGTGTTGTTTATTGTGTGTTTATTGTGTGTTTACAGCAGGATGACTCCATGTGTGAGTCATATGTGTGTTGTTTATTGTGTGTAACTTAGGCCTACAGCAGGAAGACTCCATGTGTGAGTCATGTGTTTGTTGTTTATTGTGTGTTTATTGTGTGTTTACAGCAGGAAGACTCCATGTGTGAGTCATGTGTGTTGTTTATTGTGTGTTTACAGCAGAAAGACTCCATGTGTGTGTCATGTGTTTGTTGTTTATTATTTGTTTACAGCAGGAAGACTCCTTGTGTTAATCATGTGTGTGTTGTTTATTGTGTGTTTATTGTATGTTTACATCATGAAAACTCCATGTGTGAGTCATTTGTGTGTTGTTTATTGTGTGTTTATTGTGTGTTTACAGCAGGAAGACTTCCTGTGTTAGTCATGTGTGTGTTGTTTATTGTGTGTTTACAGCAGGAAGACAACCTGTGTGAGTCATGTGTGTTGTTTATTGTGTGTTTACAGCAGGAAGACTCCATGTTTGAGTCATGTGTGTGTTGTTTATTGTGTGTTTATTGTGTGTTTACAGCAGGAAGACTCCATGTGTGAGTCATGTGTGTGTTGTTTATTGTGTTTTTACAGCAGGAAGACTCCATCTGTGAGTCATGTGTGTGTTGTTTATTGTGTGTTTATAGCAGGAAGTCTCCCTGTGTGAGTCATATGTGTGTTGTTATTGTGTGTTTATTGTGTGTTTACAGCAGGAAGACTCCCTGTGTGAGTCATATGTGTGTTTATTGTGTGTTTATTGTGTGTTTACAGCAGGAAGACTCCCTGTGTGAGTCATGTGTGTGTTGTTTATTGTGTGTTTATTATGTGTTTACAGCAGGATGACTCCTTGTGTGAGTCATGTGTGTGTTGTTTATTGTATGTTTATTGTATGTTTACAGCAGGAAGACTTCATGTGTGAGTCTTGTGTGTGTTGTTTATTGTGTGTTTACAACAGGAAGACTCCATGTGTGAGTCATGTGTGTGTTGTTTATTGTGTGTTTATTGTATGTTTACAGCATGAAGAATCCATGTGTGAATCATGTGTGTGTTGTTTATTGTGTGTTTACAGCAGGAAGACTCCATGTGTGTCATGTGTGTGTTGTTTATTGTGTGTTTATAGCAGGAAGTCTCCCTGTGTGAGTCATTTGTGTGTTATTTATTGTGTGTTTATTGTGTGTTTACAGCAGGAAGACTTCCTGTGTTAGTCATGTGTGTGTTGTTTATTGTGTGTTTACAGCAGGAAGACAACCTGTGTGAGTCATGTGTGTTGTTTATTGTGTGTTTATTGTGTGTTTACAGCAGGAAGACTCCCTGCGTGAGTCATATGTGTGTTGTTTATTGTGTGTTTATTGTGTGTTTACAGCAGGAAGACTTCCTGTGTGAGTCATGTGTGTGTTGTTTATTGTGTGTTTATTTTGTATTTACAGAAGGAATACTCCCTGTGTCAGTCATGTTTGTGTTTTTTATTGTGTGTTTATTATGTGTTTACAGCAGGAAGACTCCTTGTATGAGTCAAGTGTCTGTTGTTTATTGTGTGTATACAGCATGAAGACTCCCTGTGTGAGTCTTGTGTGTTGTTTATTGTGATTGTGTGTTTATTATGTGTTTACAGCAGGAAGACTCCTTGTGTGAGTCATGTGTGTGTTGTTTATTGTGTGTTTATTGTATGTTTACAGCATGAAGACTCCATGTGTGAGTCATATGTGTGTTGTTTATTGTGTGTTTATTGTGTTTTTACAGCAGGAAGACTACATGTGTGAGTCATGTGTGTGTTGTTTATTGTGTGTTTATAGCAGGAAGACTCTCTGTGTGAGTCATATGTGTTTTGTTTATTGTGTGTTTATTGTGTGTTTACAGCAGGAAGACTACCTGTGTGAGTCATATTTGTGTTGTTTATTGTGTGTTTATTGTGTGTTTACAGCAGGAAGACTCCATGTGTAAGTCATATGTGTGTTGTTTATTGTGTGTAACTTAGGCCTACAGCAGGAAGACTCCATGTGTGAGTCATGTGTGTGTTGTTTATTGTGTGTTTATTGTGTGTTTACAGCAGGAAGACTCCATGTGTGAGTCATGTGTGTTGTTTATTGTGTGTTTACAGCAGAAAGACTCCATGTGTGAGTCATGTGTTTGTTGTTTATTGTGTGTTTATTGTGTGTTTACAGCAGGAAGACTCCATGTGTGAGTCATATGTGTGTTGTTTATTGTGTGTAACTTAGGCCTACAGCAGGAAGACTCCATGTGTGAGTCATGTGTGTGTTGTTTATTGTGTGTTTATTATGTGTTTACAGCAGGAAGACTCCTTGTGTTAGTCATGTGTGTGTTGTTTATTGTGTGTTTACAGCAGGAAGACAACCTGTGTGAGTCATGTGTGTTGTTTATTGTGTGTTTACAGCAGGAAGACTCCCTGCGTGAGTCATGTGTGTGTTGTTTATTGTGTGTTTATTGTGTGTTTACAGCAGGAAGACTTCCTGTGTTGTCATGTGTGTGTTGTTTATTGTGTGTTTATTATGTGTTTACAGCAGGAAGACTCCCTGTGTGAGTCATGTGTGCATTGTTTATTGTATGTTTACATCATGAAAACTCCATGTGTGAGTCATATGTGTGTTGTTTATTGTGTGTTTATTGTGTGTTTACAGCAGGAAGACTCCCTGTGTTAGTCATGTGTGTGTTGTTTATTGTGTGTTTACAGCAGGAAGACAACCTGTGTGAGTCATGTGTTGTTTATTGTGTGTTTACAGCAGGAAGATTCCCTGCGTGAGTCATGTGTGTGTTGTTTATTGTGTGTTTATTGTGTGTTTACAGCAGGAAGACTTCCTGTGTTGTCATGTGTGTGTTGTTTATTGTGTGTTTATTATGTGTTTACAGCATTAAGACTCCCTGTGTGAGTCATGTGTGCATTGTTTATTGTGTGTTTACAGAAGGAATACTCCCTGTGTGAGTCATATGTGTGTTGTTTATTGTGTGTTTATTGTGTGTTTACAGCAGGAAGACTCCATGTGTGAGTCATATGTGTGTTGTTTATTGTGTGTAACTTAGGCCTACAGCAGGAAGTCTCCATGTGTGAGTCATTTGTGTGTTGTTTATTGTGTGTTTATTGTGTGTTTACAGCAGGAAGACTCCATGTGTGTGTCATGTGTGTTGTTTATTGTGTGTTTACAGCAGAAAGTCTCCATGTGTGAGTCATGTGTTTGTTGTTTATTATGTGTTTACAGCAGGATGACTCCTTGTGTTAGTCATGTGTGTGTTGTTTATTGTGTGTTTATTGTATGTTTACATCATGAAAACTCCATTTGTGAGTCATTTGTGTGTTGTTTATTGTGTGTTTATTGTGTGTTTACAGCAGGAAGACTCACTGTGTGAGTCATGTGTTTGTTGTTTATTGTGTGTTTATTGTGTGTTTACAGCAGGAAGACTTCCTGTGTTAGTCATGTGTGTGTTGTTTATTGTGTGTTTACTGCAGGAAGACAACCTTTGTGAGTCATGTGTGTTGTTTATTGTGTGTTTATTGTGTGTTTACAGCAGGAAGACTCCCTGCGTGAGTCATATGTGTGTTGTTTATTGTGTGTTTATTGTGTGTTTACAGCAGGAAGACTTCCTGTGTGAGTCATATGTGTGTGTTATTTATTGTTTATTGTGTGTTTATTGTATGTTTACAGCATGAAGACTCCATGTGTGAGTCATATGTGTGTTGTTTATTGTGTGTTTATTGTGTTTTTACAGCAGGAAGACTACATGTGTGAGTCATGTGTGTGTTGTTTATTGTGTGTTTATAGCAGGAAGACTCTGTGTGAGTCATATGTGTTTTGTTTATTGTGTGTTTATTGTGTGTTTACAGCAGGAAGACTACCTGTGTGAGTCATATGTGTGTGTTGTTTATTGTGTGTTTATTGTGTGTTTACAGCAGGATGACTCCATGTGTGAGTCATATGTGTGTTGTTTATTGTGTGTAACTTAGGCCTACAGCAGGAAGACTCCATGTGTGAGTCATGTGTTTGTTGTTTATTGTGTGTTTATTGTGTGTTTACAGCAGGAAGACTCCATGTGTGAGTCATGTGTGTTGTTTATTGTGTGTTTACAGCAGAAAGACTCCATGTGTGTGTCATGTGTTTGTTGTTTATTATTTGTTTACAGCAGGAAGACTCCTTGTGTTAATCATGTGTGTGTTGTTTATTGTGTGTTTATTGTATGTTTACATCATGAAAACTCCATGTGTGAGTCATTTGTGTGTTGTTTATTGTGTGTTTATTGTGTGTTTACAGCAGGAAGACTTCCTGTGTTAGTCATGTGTGTGTTGTTTATTGTGTGTTTACAGCAGGAAGACAACCTGTGTGAGTCATGTGTGTTGTTTATTGTGTGTTTACAGCAGGAAGACAACCTCTGTGAGTCATGTGTGTTGTTTATTGTGTGTTTATTGTGTGTTTACAGCAGGAAGACTCCCTGCGTGAGTCATATGTGTGTTGTTTATTGTGTGTTTATTGTGTGTTTACAGCAGGAAGACTTCCTGTGTGAGTCGTGTGTGTTGTTTATTGTGTGTTTATTTTGTATTTACAGGAGGAAGACTCCCTGTGTGAGTCATGTGTGCATTGTTTATTGTGTGTTTACAGAAGGAATACTCCCTGTGTCAGTCATGTTTGTGTTTTTTATTGTGTGTTTATTATGTGTTTACAGCAGGAAGACTCCTTGTATGAGTCAAGTGTCTGTTGTTTATTGTGTGTATACAGCATGAAGACTCCCTGTGTGAGTCTTGTGTGTTGTTTATTGTGATTGTGTGTTTATTATGTGTTTACAGCAGGAAGACTCCTTGTGTGAGTCATGTGTGTGTTGTTTATTGTGTGTTTATTGTATGTTTACAGCATGAAGACTCCATGTGTGAGTCATATGTGTGTTGTTTATTGTGTGTTTATTGTGTTTTTACAGCAGGAAGACTACATGTGTGAGTCATGTGTGTGTTGTTTATTGTGTGTTTATAGCAGGAAGACTCTCTGTGTGAGTCATATGTGTTTTGTTTATTGTGTGTTTATTGTGTGTTTACAGCAGGAAGACTACCTGTGTGAGTCATATTTGTGTTGTTTATTGTGTGTTTATTGTGTGTTTACAGCAGGAAGACTCCATGTGTGAGTCATATGTGTGTTGTTTATTGTGTGTAACTTAGGCCTACAGCAGGAAGACTCCATGTGTGAGTCATGTGTGTGTTGTTTATTGTGTGTTTATTGTGTGTTTACAGCAGGAAGACTCCATGTGTGAGTCATGTGTGTTGTTTATTGTGTTTTTACAGCAGAAAGACTCCATGTGTGAGTCATGTGTTTGTTGTTTATTGTGTGTTTATTGTGTGTTTACAGCAGGAAGACTCCATGTGTGAGTCATATGTGTGTTGTTTATTGTGTGTAACTTAGGCCTACAGCAGGAAGACTCCATGTGTGAGTCATGTGTGTGTTGTTTATTGTGTGTTTATTATGTGTTTACAGCAGGAAGACTCCTTGTGTTAGTCATGTGTGTGTTGTTTATTGTGTGTTTACAGCAGGAAGACAACCTGTGTGAGTCATGTGTGTTGTTTATTGTGTGTTTACAGCAGGAAGACTCCCTGCGTGAGTCATGTGTGTGTTGTTTATTGTGTGTTTATTGTGTGTTTACAGCAGGAAGACTTCCTGTGTTGTCATGTGTGTGTTGTTTATTGTGTGTTTATTATGTGTTTACAGCAGGAAGACTCCCTGTGTGAGTCATGTGTGCATTGTTTATTGTATGTTTACATCATGAAAACTCCATGTGTGAGTCATATGTGTGTTGTTTATTGTGTGTTTATTGTGTGTTTACAGCAGGAAGACTCCCTGTGTTAGTCATGTGTGTGTTGTTTATTGTGTGTTTACAGCAGGAAGACAACCTGTGTGAGTCATGTGTTGTTTATTGTGTGTTTACAGCAGGAAGATTCCCTGCGTGAGTCATGTGTGTGTTGTTTATTGTGTGTTTATTGTGTGTTTACAGCAGGAAGACTTCCTGTGTTGTCATGTGTGTGTTGTTTATTGTGTGTTTATTATGTGTTTACAGCATTAAGACTCCCTGTGTGAGTCATGTGTGCATTGTTTATTGTGTGTTTACAGAAGGAATACTCCCTGTGTGAGTCATATGTGTGTTGTTTATTGTGTGTTTATTGTGTGTTTACAGCAGGAAGACTCCATGTGTGAGTCATATGTGTGTTGTTTATTGTGTGTAACTTAGGCCTACAGCAGGAAGTCTCCATGTGTGAGTCATTTGTGTGTTGTTTATTGTGTGTTTATTGTGTGTTTACAGCAGGAAGACTCCATGTGTGTGTCATGTGTGTTGTTTATTGTGTGTTTACAGCAGAAAGTCTCCATGTGTGAGTCATGTGTTTGTTGTTTATTATGTGTTTACAGCAGGATGACTCCTTGTGTTAGTCATGTGTGTGTTGTTTATTGTGTGTTTATTGTATGTTTACATCATGAAAACTCCATTTGTGAGTCATTTGTGTGTTGTTTATTGTGTGTTTATTGTGTGTTTACAGCAGGAAGACTCACTGTGTGAGTCATGTGTTTGTTGTTTATTGTGTGTTTATTGTGTGTTTACAGCAGGAAGACTTCCTGTGTTAGTCATGTGTGTGTTGTTTATTGTGTGTTTACTGCAGGAAGACAACCTTTGTGAGTCATGTGTGTTGTTTATTGTGTGTTTATTGTGTGTTTACAGCAGGAAGACTCCCTGCGTGAGTCATATGTGTGTTGTTTATTGTGTGTTTATTGTGTGTTTACAGCAGGAAGACTTCCTGTGTGAGTCATATGTGTGTGTTATTTATTGTTTATTGTGTGTTTATTGTATGTTTACAGCATGAAGACTCCATGTGTGAGTCATATGTGTGTTGTTTATTGTGTGTTTATTGTGTTTTTACAGCAGGAAGACTACATGTGTGAGTCATGTGTGTGTTGTTTATTGTGTGTTTATAGCAGGAAGACTCTGTGTGAGTCATATGTGTTTTGTTTATTGTGTGTTTATTGTGTGTTTACAGCAGGAAGACTACCTGTGTGAGTCATATGTGTGTGTTGTTTATTGTGTGTTTATTGTGTGTTTACAGCAGGATGACTCCATGTGTGAGTCATATGTGTGTTGTTTATTGTGTGTAACTTAGGCCTACAGCAGGAAGACTCCATGTGTGAGTCATGTGTGTGTTGTTTATTGTGTGTTTATTGTGTGTTTACAGCAGGAAGACTCCATGTGTGAGTCATGTGTGTTGTTTATTGTGTGTTTACAGCAGAAAGACTCCATGTGTGTGTCATGTGTTTGTTGTTTATTATTTGTTTACAGCAGGAAGACTCCTTGTGTTAATCATGTGTGTGTTGTTTATTGTGTGTTTATTGTATGTTTACATCATGAAAACTCCATGTGTGAGTCATTTGTGTGTTGTTTATTGTGTGTTTATTGTGTGTTTACAGCAGGAAGACTTCCTGTGTTAGTCATGTGTGTGTTGTTTATTGTGTGTTTACAGCAGGAAGACAACCTGTGTGAGTCATGTGTGTTGTTTATTGTGTGTTTACAGCAGGAAGACAACCTCTGTGAGTCATGTGTGTTGTTTATTGTGTGTTTATTGTGTGTTTACAGCAGGAAGACTCCCTGCGTGAGTCATATGTGTGTTGTTTATTGTGTGTTTATTGTGTGTTTACAGCAGGAAGACTTCCTGTGTGAGTCATGTGTGTGTTGTTTATTGTGTGTTTATTTTGTATTTACAGGAGGAAGACTCCCTGTGTGAGTCATGTGTGCATTGTTTATTGTGTGTTTACAGAAGGAATACTCCCTCTGTCAGTCATGTTTGTGTTTTTTATTGTGTGTTTATTATGTGTTTACAGCAGGAAGACTCCTTGTATGAGTCAAGTGTCTGTTGTTTATTGTGTGTATACAGCATGAAGACTCCCTGTGTGAGTCTTGTGTGTTGTTTATTGTGATTGTGTGTTTATTATGTGTTTACAGCAGGAAGACTCCTTGTGTGAGTCATGTGTGTGTTGTTTATTGTGTGTTTATTGTATGTTTACAGCATGAAGACTCCATGTGTGAGTCATATGTGTGTTGTTTATTGTGTGTTTATTGTGTTTTTACAGCAGGAAGACTACATGTGTGAGTCATGTGTGTGTTGTTTATTGTGTGTTTATAGCAGGAAGACTCTCTGTGTGAGTCATATGTGTTTTGTTTATTGTGTGTTTATTGTGTGTTTACAGCAGGAAGACTACCTGTGTGAGTCATATTTGTGTTGTTTATTGTGTGTTTATTGTGTGTTTACAGCAGGAAGACTCCATGTGTGAGTCATATGTGTGTTGTTTATTGTGTGTAACTTAGGCCTACAGCAGGAAGACTCCATGTGTGAGTCATGTGTGTGTTGTTTATTGTGTGTTTATTATGTGTTTACAGCAGGAAGACTCCTTGTGTTAGTCATGTGTGTGTTGTTTATTGTGTGTTTACAGCAGGAAGACAACCTGTGTGAGTCATGTGTGTTGTTTATTGTGTGTTTACAGCAGGAAGACTCCCTGCGTGAGTCATATGTGTGTTGTTTATTGTGTGTTTATTGTGTGTTTACAGCAGGAAGACTTCCTGTGTTGTCATGTGTGTGTTGTTTATTGTGTGTTTATTATGTGTTTACAGCAGGAAGACTCCCTGTGTGAGTCATGTGTGCATTGTTTATTGTATGTTTACATCATGAAAACTCCATGTGTGAGTCATATGTGTGTTGTTTATTGTGTGTTTATTGTGTGTTTACAGCAGGAAGACTCCCTGTGTTAGTCATGTGTGTGTTGTTTATTGTGTGTTTACAGCAGGAAGACAACCTGTGTGAGTCATGTGTTGTTTATTGTGTGTTTACTGCAGGAAGATTCCCTGCGTGAGTCATGTGTGTGTTGTTTATTGTGTGTTTATTGTGTGTTTACAGCAGGAAGACTTCCTGTGTTGTCATGTGTGTGTTGTTTATTGTGTGTTTATTATGTGTTTACAGCATTAAGACTCCCTGTGTGAGTCATGTGTGCATTGTTTATTGTGTGTTTACAGAAGGAATACTCCCTGTGTGAGTCATATGTGTGTTGTTTATTGTGTGTTTATTGTGTGTTTACAGCAGGAAGACTCCATGTGTGAGTCATATGTGTGTTGTTTATTGTGTGTAACTTAGGCCTACAGCAGGAAGTCTCCATGTGTGAGTCATTTGTGTGTTGTTTATTGTGTGTTTATTGTGTGTTTACAGCAGGAAGACTCCATGTGTGTGTCATGTGTGTTGTTTATTGTGTGTTTACAGCAGAAAGTCTCCATGTGTGAGTCATGTGTTTGTTGTTTATTATGTGTTTACAGCAGGATGACTCCTTGTGTTAGTCATGTGTGTGTTGTTTATTGTGTGTTTATTGTATGTTTACATCATGAAAACTCCATTTGTGAGTCATTTGTGTGTTGTTTATTGTGTGTTTATTGTGTGTTTACAGCAGGAAGACTCACTGTGTGAGTCATGTGTGTGTTGTTTATTGTGTGTTTATTGTGTGTTTACAGCAGGAAGACTTCCTGTGTTAGTCATGTGTGTGTTGTTTATTGTGTGTTTACTGCAGGAAGACAACCTTTGTGAGTCATGTGTGTTGTTTATTGTGTGTTTATTGTGTGTTTACAGCAGGAAGACTCCCTGCGTGAGTCATATGTGTGTTGTTTATTGTGTGTTTACAGCAGGAAGACTTCCTGTGTGAGTCATATGTGTGTGTTATTTATTGTTTATTGTGTGTTTATTGTATGTTTACAGCATGAAGACTCCATGTGTGAGTCATATGTGTGTTGTTTATTGTGTGTTTATTGTGTTTTTACAGCAGGAAGACTACATGTGTGAGTCATGTGTGTGTTGTTTATTGTGTGTTTATAGCAGGAAGACTCTGTGTGAGTCATATGTGTTTTGTTTATTGTGTGTTTATTGTGTGTTTACAGCAGGAAGACTACCTGTGTGAGTCATATGTGTGTGTTGTTTATTGTGTGTTTATTGTGTGTTTACAGCAGGATGACTCCATGTGTGAGTCATATGTGTGTTGTTTATTGTGTGTAACTTAGGCCTACAGCAGGAAGACTCCATGTGTGAGTCATGTGTGTGTTGTTTATTGTGTGTTTATTGTGTGTTTACAGCAGGAAGACTCCATGTGTGAGTCATGTGTGTTGTTTATTGTGTGTTTACAGCAGAAAGACTCCATGTGTGTGTCATATGTTTGTTGTTTATTATTTGTTTACAGCAGGAAGACTCCTTGTGTTAATCATGTGTGTGTTGTTTATTGTGTGTTTATTGTATGTTTACATCATGAAAACTCCATGTGTGAGTCATTTGTGTGTTGTTTATTGTGTGTTTATTGTGTGTTTACAGCAGGAAGACTTCCTGTGTTAGTCATGTGTGTGTTGTTTATTGTGTGTTTACAGCAGGAAGACAACCTGTGTGAGTCATGTGTGTTGTTTATTGTGTGTTTACAGCAGGAAGACTCCCTGCGTGAGTCATGTGTGTGTTGTTTATTGTGTGTTTATTATGTGTTTAAAGCAGGAAGACTCCCTGTGTGAGTCATCTGTGCATTGTTTATTGTGTGTTTACAGAAGGAATACTCCCTGCGGGAGTCATGTTTGTGTTGTTTATTGTGTGTTTATTATGTGTTTACAGCAGTAAGACTCCTTGTGTGAGTCATGTGTCTGTTGTTTATTGTGTGTATACAGCAGGAAGACTCACTGTGTGAGTCTTGTGTGTGTTGTTTATTGTGTGTTTATTATGTGTTTACAGCAGGAAGACTCCTTGTGTGAGTCATGTTTGTGTTGTTTATTGTGTGTTTATTGTGTGTTTTACAGCAGGAAGACTCCCTGTGTGAGTCATATGTGTGTTGTTTATTGTGTGTTTTACAGCAGGAAGACTCCCTGTGTGAGTCATATGTGGGTTGTTTATTGTGTGTTTGCAGCAGGAAGACTCCCTGTGTGAGTCGTGTGTGTTGTTTATTGTGTGTTTATTATGTGTTTACAGCAGGAAGACTCCCTGTGTGAGTCATATGTGTGTTGTTTATTGTGTGTTTATTGTGAGTTTACAGCAGGAAGACTCCCTGTGTGAGTCATGTTTGTGTTGTTTATTGTGTGTTTATTATGTGTTTACATCAGGAATACTCCCTGTGTGATTAATGTGTGCATTGTTTATTGTGTGTTTATAGCAGGAAGACTCCCTGCGTGAGTCATGTGTGTGTTGTTTATTGTGTGTTTATTATTAGTTTACAGCAGGAAGACTCCTTCTGTGAGTCATGTGTGTGTTGTTTATTGTGTGTTTATTGTATGTTTACAGCATGAAGACTCCATGTGTGAGTCATATGTGTGTTGTTTATTGTGTGTTTTACAGCAGGAAGACTCCCTGTGTGAGTCATATTTGGGTTGTTTATTGTGTGTTTACAGCAGGAAGACTCCCTGTGTGAGTCGTGTGTGTTGTTTATTGTGTGTTTATTATGTGTTTACAGCAGGAAGACTCCCTGTGTGAGTCATATGTGTGTTGTTTATTGTGTTTTTATTGTGTGTTTACAGCAGGAAGACTCCCTGCTTGATGCATATGTGTGGTGTTTATTGTGTGTTTACAGCAGGAAGACTCCCTGTGTGAGTCATGTGTGTGTTGTTTATTGTGTGTTTATTGTGTGTTTATAGCAGGAAGACTCCCTTTGTGAGTCATGTGTGTTGTTTATTGTGTGTTTATTCTATGTAAGGAAGACTCCATGTGTGAGTCATGTGTGTGTTGTTTATTGTGTGTTTATAGCAGGAAGACTCCATGTGTGAGTCATGTGTCTGTTGTTTATTGTGTGTTTACAGCAGGAAGACTACCTGTGTGAGTCATATTTGTGTTGTTTATTGTGTGTTTATTGTGTGTTTACAGCAGGAAGACTCCATGTGTGAGTCATATGTGTGTTGTTTATTGTGTGTTTATTGTGTGTTTATAGCAGGAAGACTCCATGTGTGAGTCATATGTGTGTTGTTTATTTTGTGTAACTTAGGCCTACAGCAGGAAGACTCCATGTGTGAGTCATGTGTGTGTTGTTTATTGTGTGTTTATTGTGTGTTTACAGCAGGAAGACTCCATGTGTGAGTCATGTGTGTTGTTTATTGTGTATTTATTGTGTGTTTACAGCAGGAAGACTCCATGTGTGAGTCATATGTGTGTTGTTTATTGTGTGTAACTTAGGCCTACAGCAGGAAGACTCCTTGTGTTAGTCTTGTGTGTGTTGTTTATTGTGTGTTTATTGTATGTTTACATCATGAAAACTCCATGTGTGAGTCATGTGTGTTGTTTATTGTGTGTTTATTGTGTGTTTACAGCAGGAAGACTCCCTGTGTTAGTCATGTGTGTGTTGTTTATTGTGTGTTTACAGCAGGAAGACTCCATGTGTGAGTCATGTGTGTGTTGTTTATTGTGTGTTTATTGTGTGTTTACAGCAGGAAGACTCCATGTGTGAGTCATGTGTGTTGTTTATTGTGTGTTTACAGCAGAAAGACTCCATATGTGAGTCATATGTTTGTTTATTATGTGTTTACAGCAGGAAGACTCCTTGTGTTAGTCATGTGTGTGTTGTTTATTGTGTGTTTATTGTATGTTTACATCATGAAAACTCCATGTGTGAGTCATGTGTGTGTTGTTTATTGTGTGTTTATTGTGTGTTTACAGCAGGAAGACTTTCTGTGTTAGTCATGTGTGTGTTGTTTATTGTGTGTTTACAGCAGGAAGACAACCTGTGTGAGACATGTGTGTTGTTTATTGTGTGTTTATTGTGTGTTTACAGCAGGAAGACTCCCTGCGTGAGTCATATGTGTGTTGTTTATTGTGTGTTTATTGTGTGTTTACAGCAGGAAGACTTCCTGTGTGAGTCATGTGTGTGTTGTTTATTGTGTGTTTATTATGTATTTACAGGAGGAAGACTCCCTGTGTGAGTCATGTGTGCATTGTTTATTGTGTGTTTACAGAAGGAATACTCCCTGTGTCAGTCATGTTTGTGTTTTTTATTGTGTGTTTATTATGTGTTTACAGCAGGAAGACTCCTTGTATGAGTCAAGTGTCTGTTGTTTATTGTGTGTATACAGCATGAAGACTCCCTGTGTGAGTCTTGTGTGTGTTGTTTATTGTGATTGTGTGTTTATTATGTGTTTACATCAGGAAGACTCCTTGTGTGAGTCATGTGTGTGTTGTTTATTGTGTGTTTATTGTATGTTTACAGCATGAAGACTCCATGTGTGAGTCATATGTGTGTTGTTTATTGTGTGTTTATTATTTTTTTACAGCAGGAAGACTACATGTGTGAGTCATGTGTGTGTTGTTTATTGTGTTTTTATAGCAGGAAGACTCTCTGTGTGAGTCATATGTGTTTTGTTTATTGTGTGTTTATAGCAGGAAGACTACCTGTGTGAGTCATATTTGTGTTGTTTATTGTGTGTTTACAGCAGGAAGACTCCATGTGTGAGTCATATGTGTGTTGTTTATTGTGTGTAACTTAGGCCTACAGCAGGAAGACTCCATGTGTGAGTCATGTGTGTGTTGTTTATTGTGTGTTTATTGTGTGTTTAACAGCAGGAAGACTCCATGTGTGAGTCATGCGTGTTGTTTGTGTGTTTACAGCAGAAAGACTCCATGTGTGAGTCATGTGTTTGTTGTTTATTATGTGTTTACAGCAGAAAGACTCCTTGTGTTAGTCATTTGTGTGTTGTTTATTGTGTTTATTGTATGTTTACATCATGAAAACTCCATGTGTGAGTCATGTGTGTTGTTTATTGTGTGTTTATTGTGTGTTTACAGCAGGAAGACTCCCTGTGTTAGTCATGTGTGTGTTGTTTATTGTGTGTTTACAGCAGGAAGACAACCTGTGTGAGTCATGTGTGTTGTTTATTGTGTGTTTACAGCAGGAAGACTCCCTGCGTGAGTCATGTGTGTTTTGTTTATTGTGTGTTTATTGTGTGTTTACAGCAGGAAGACTTCCTGTGTTAGTCATGTGTGTGTTGTTTATTGTGTGTTTATTATGTGTTTACAGCAGGAAGATTCTCTGTGTGAGTCATGTGTGCATTGTTTATTGTGTGTTTACAGAAGGAATACTCCCTGTGTGAGTCATATGTGTGTTGTTTATTGTGTGTTTATTGTGTGTTTACAGCAGGAAGACTCCATGTGTGAGTCATATGTGTGTTGTTTATTGTGTGTAACTTAGGCCTACAGCAGGAAGACTCCATGTGTGAGTCATGTGTGTGTTGTTTATTGTGTATTTATTGTGTGTTTACAGCAGGAAGACTCCATGTGTGAGTCATGTGTGTTGTTTATTGTGTGTTTACAGCAGAAAGTCTCCATGTGTGAGTCATGTGTTTGTTGTTTATTATGTGTTTACAGCAGGATGACTCCTTGTGTTAGTCATGTGTGTGTTGTTTATTGTGTGTTTATTGTATGTTTACATCATGAAAACTCCATGTGTGAGTCATTTGTGTGTTGTTTATTGTGTGTTTATTGTGTGTTTACAGCAGGAAGACTCACTGTGTGAGTCATGTGTGTGTTGTTTATTGTGTGTTTATTGTGTGTTTACAGCAGGAAGACTTCCTGTGTTAGTCATGTGTGTGTTGTTTATTGTGTGTTTACAGCAGGAAGACAACCTGTGTGAGTCATGTGTGTTGTTTATTGTGTGTTTATTGTGTGTTTTACAGCAGGAAGACTCCCTGTGTGAGTCATATGTGGGTTGTTTATTGTGTGTTTACAACAGGAAGACTCCCTGTGTGAATCGTGTGTGTTGTTTATTGTGTGTTTATTATGCGTTTACAGCAGGAAGACTCCCTGTGTGAGTCATATGTGTGTTGTTTATTTTGTGTTTATTGTGAGTTTACAGCAGGAAGACTTCCTGTGTTAGTCATGTGTGTGTTGTTTATTGTGTGTTTATTATGTGTTTACAGCAGGAAGACTCCCTGTGTGAGTCATATGTGTGTTGTTTATTGTGTGTTTATTGTGTGTTTACAGCAGGAAGACTCCCTGCTTGAGGCATATGTGTGTTGTTTATTGTGTGTTTACAGCAGGAATACTCCCTGTGTGAGTCATGTGTGTGTTGTTTATTGTGTGTTTATTATGTGTTTACAGCAGGAAGACTCCCTGTGTGAGTCATGTCTGTGTTGTTTATTGTGTGTTTATTGTATGTTTACAGCATGAAGACTCCATGTGTGAGTCATATGTGTGTTGTTTATTGTGTGTTTATTGTGTGTTTACAGCAGGAAGACTCCCTGTGTGAGTCGTGTGTGTTGTTTATTGTGTGTTTATTATGTGTTTACAACAGGAAGACTCCCTGTGTGAGTCATATGTGTGTTGTTTATTGTGTGTTTATTGTGTGTTTACAGCAGGAAGACTCCCTGCTTGAGGCATATGTGTGTTGTTTATTGTGTGTTTACAGCAGGAAGACTCCCTGTGTGAGTCATGTGTGTGTTGTTTATTGTGTGTTTATTGTGTGTTTATAGCAGGAAGACTCCATGTGTGAGTCATGTGTGTGTTGTTTATTGTGTGTTTACAGCAGGAAGACTCCATGTGTGAGTCATGTGTCTGTTGTTTATTGTGTGTTTTAAGCAGGAAGACTCCCTATGTGAGTCATATTTTTGTTGTTTATTGTTTGTTTACAGCAGTATGACTCCTTGTGTGAATCGTTTGTGTTGTTTATTGTGTGTTTATTTTGTCTTTAAAGAAGGGAGACTCTCTGCGTGAGTTATTTGTGTGTGTTGTTTATTGTGTGTTTACAGCTGGAAGACTCCCTGTGTGAGTCTTGTGTGTGTTGTTTATTGTGTGTTTACAGCAGGAAGTCTCCCTGTGTGAGTCATATGTGTGTTGTTATTGTGTGTTTATTGTGTGTTTACAGCAGGAAGACTCCCTGTATGAGTCATATGTGTGTTTATTGTGTGTTTATTGTGTGTTTACAGCAGGAAGACTCCCTGTGTGAGTCGTGTGTGTTGTTTATTGTGTGTTTATTATGTGTTTACAGCAGGAAGACTCCCTGTGTGAGTCATGTGTGTGTTGTTTATTGTGTGTTTATTGTATGTTTACAGCATGAAGACTCCATGTGTGAGTCATATGTGTGTTGTTTATTGTGTGTTTATTGTGTGTTTACAGCAGGAAGACTCCCTGTATGAGTCATATGTGTTTATTGTGTGTTTACAGCAGGAAGACTCCCTGTGTGAGTCGTGTGTGTTGTTTATTGTGTGTTTATTATGTGTTTACAGCAGGAAGACTCCCTGTGTGAGTCATGTTTGTGTTGTTTATTGTGTGTTTATTGTATGTTTACAGCATGAAGACTCCATGTGTGAGTCATATGTGTGTTTTTTATTGTGTGTTTATTGTGTGTTTACAGCAGGAAGACTCCCTGTGTTAGTCATGTGTGTGTTGTTTATTGTGTGTTTACAGCAGGAAGACAACCTGTGTGAGTCATGTGTGTTGTTTATTGTGTGTTTACAGCAGGAAGACTCCCTGCGTGAGTCATGTGTGTTTTGTTTATTGTGTGTTTATTGTGTGTTTACAGCAGGAAGACTTCCTGTGTTAGTCATGTGTGTGTTGTTTATTGTGTGTTTATTATGTGTTTACAGCAGGAAGATTCTCTGTGTGAGTCATGTGTGCATTGTTTATTGTGTGTTTACAGAAGGAATACTCCCTGTGTGAGTCATATGTGTGTTGTTTATTGTGTGTTTATTGTGTGTTTACAGCAGGAAGACTCCATGTGTGAGTCATATGTGTGTTGTTTATTGTGTGTAACTTAGGCCTACAGCAGGAAGACTCCATGTGTGAGTCATGTGTGTGTTGTTTATTGTGTATTTATTGTGTGTTTACAGCAGGAAGACTCCATGTGTGAGTCATGTGTGTTGTTTATTGTGTGTTTACAGCAGAAAGTCTCCATGTGTGAGTCATGTGTTTGTTGTTTATTATGTGTTTACAGCAGGATGACTCCTTGTGTTAGTCATGTGTGTGTTGTTTATTGTGTGTTTATTGTATGTTTACATCATGAAAACTCCATGTGTGAGTCATTTGTGTGTTGTTTATTGTGTGTTTATTGTGTGTTTACAGCAGGAAGACTCACTGTGTGAGTCATGTGTGTGTTGTTTATTGTGTGTTTATTGTGTGTTTACAGCAGGAAGACTTCCTGTGTTAGTCATGTGTGTGTTGTTTATTGTGTGTTTACAGCAGGAAGACAACCTGTGTGAGTCATGTGTGTTGTTTATTGTGTGTTTATTGTGTGTTTTACAGCAGGAAGACTCCCTGTGTGAGTCATATGTGGGTTGTTTATTGTGTGTTTACAACAGGAAGACTCCCTGTGTGAATCGTGTGTGTTGTTTATTGTGTGTTTATTATGCGTTTACAGCAGGAAGACTCCCTGTGTGAGTCATATGTGTGTTGTTTATTTTGTGTTTATTGTGAGTTTACAGCAGGAAGACTTCCTGTGTTAGTCATGTGTGTGTTGTTTATTGTGTGTTTATTATGTGTTTACAGCAGGAAGACTCCCTGTGTGAGTCATATGTGTGTTGTTTATTGTGTGTTTATTGTGTGTTTACAGCAGGAAGACTCCCTGCTTGAGGCATATGTGTGTTGTTTATTGTGTGTTTACAGCAGGAATACTCCCTGTGTGAGTCATGTGTGTGTTGTTTATTGTGTGTTTATTATGTGTTTACAGCAGGAAGACTCCCTGTGTGAGTCATGTCTGTGTTGTTTATTGTGTGTTTATTGTATGTTTACAGCATGAAGACTCCATGTGTGAGTCATATGTGTGTTGTTTATTGTGTGTTTATTGTGTGTTTACAGCAGGAAGACTCCCTGTGTGAGTCGTGTGTGTTGTTTATTGTGTGTTTATTATGTGTTTACAACAGGAAGACTCCCTGTGTGAGTCATATGTGTGTTGTTTATTGTGTGTTTATTGTGTGTTTACAGCAGGAAGACTCCCTGCTTGAGGCATATGTGTGTTGTTTATTGTGTGTTTACAGCAGGAAGACTCCCTGTGTGAGTCATGTGTGTGTTGTTTATTGTGTGTTTATTGTGTGTTTATAGCAGGAAGACTCCATGTGTGAGTCATGTGTGTGTTGTTTATTGTGTGTTTACAGCAGGAAGACTCCATGTGTGAGTCATGTGTCTGTTGTTTATTGTGTGTTTTAAGCAGGAAGACTCCCTATGTGAGTCATATTTTTGTTGTTTATTGTTTGTTTACAGCAGTATGACTCCTTGTGTGAATCGTTTGTGTTGTTTATTGTGTGTTTATTTTGTCTTTAAAGAAGGGAGACTCTCTGCGTGAGTTATTTGTGTGTGTTGTTTATTGTGTGTTTACAGCTGGAAGACTCCCTGTGTGAGTCTTGTGTGTGTTGTTTATTGTGTGTTTACAGCAGGAAGTCTCCCTGTGTGAGTCATATGTGTGTTGTTATTGTGTGTTTATTGTGTGTTTACAGCAGGAAGACTCCCTGTATGAGTCATATGTGTGTTTATTGTGTGTTTATTGTGTGTTTACAGCAGGAAGACTCCCTGTGTGAGTCGTGTGTGTTGTTTATTGTGTGTTTATTATGTGTTTACAGCAGGAAGACTCCCTGTGTGAGTCATGTGTGTGTTGTTTATTGTGTGTTTATTGTATGTTTACAGCATGAAGACTCCATGTGTGAGTCATATGTGTGTTGTTTATTGTGTGTTTATTGTGTGTTTACAGCAGGAAGACTCCCTGTATGAGTCATATGTGTTTATTGTGTGTTTACAGCAGGAAGACTCCCTGTGTGAGTCGTGTGTGTTGTTTATTGTGTGTTTATTATGTGTTTACAGCAGGAAGACTCCCTGTGTGAGTCATGTTTGTGTTGTTTATTGTGTGTTTATTGTATGTTTACAGCATGAAGACTCCATGTGTGAGTCATATGTGTGTTTTTTATTGTGTGTTTATTGTGTGTTTACATCAGGAAGACTTCCTGTGTTAGTCATGTGTGTGTTGTTTATTGTGTGTTTACAGCAGGAAGACTACATTTGTGAGTCATGTGTGTGTTGTTTATTGTGTGTTTATTGTGTGTTTACAGCAGGAAGACTCCCTGCTTGAGGCATATGTGTGTTGTTTATTGTGTGTTTACAGCAGGAATACTCCCTGTGTGAGTCATGTGTGTGTTGTTTATTGTGTGTTTATTATGTGTTTACATCAGGAAGACTCCCTGTGTGAGTCATGTTTGTGTTGTTTATTGTGTGTTTATTGTATGTTTACAGCATGAAGACTCCATGTGTGAGTCATATGTGTGTTGTTTATTGTGTGTTTATTGTATGTTTACAGCAGGAAGACTCCCTGTGTGAGTCATATGTGTGTTGTTTATTGTGTGTTTATTGTGTGTTTACAGCAGGAAGACTCCCTGCTTGAGGCATATGTGTTTTGTTTATTGTGTGTTTACAGCAGGAAGACTCCCTGTGTGAGTCATGTGTGTGTTGTTTATTGTGTGTTTATTGTGTGTTTATAGCAGGAAGACTCCATGTGTGAGTCATGTGTGTGTTGTTTATTGTGTGTTTACAGCAGGAAGACTCCATGTGTGAGTCATGTGTCTGTTGTTTATTGTGTGTTTTAAGCAGGAAGACTCCCTATGTGAGTCATATTTATGTTGTTTATTGTTTATTTACAGCAGTATGACTCCTTGTGTGAGTCGTGTGTGTTGTTTATTGTGTTTATTGTGTGTTTAAAGAAGGGAGACTCCCTGCGTGAGTCATTTGTGTGTGTTGTTTATTGTGTGTTTACAGCAGGAAGACTCCCTGTGTGAATCTTGTGTGTGTTGTTTATTGTGTGTTTACAGCAGGAAGTCTCCCTGTGTGAGTCATATGTGTGTTGTTATTGTGTGTTTATTGTGTGTTTACAGCAGGAAGACTCCCTGTATGAGTCATATGTGTGTTTATTGTGTGTTTATTGTGTGTTTACAGCAGGAAGACTCCCTGTGTGAGTCGTGTGTGTTGTTTATTGTGTGTTTATTATGTGTTTACAGCAGGAAGACTCCCTGTGTGAGTCATGTTTGTGTTGTTTATTGTGTGTTTATTGTATGTTTACAGCATGAAGACTCCATGTGTGAGTTATATGTGTGTTGTTTATTGTGTGTTTATTGTGTGTTTACAGCAGGAAGACTTCCTGTGTTAGTCATGTGTGTGTGTTGTTTATTGTGTGTTTACTGCAGGAAGACTACATGTGTGAGTCATGTGTGTGTTTTTTATTGTGTGTTTATAGCAGGAAGAATCCCTGTGTGAGTTATATGTGTGTTGTTTATTGTGTGTTTATTGTGTGTTTACAGCAGGAAGACTCCCTGTGTGAGTCATATGTGTGTTGTTTATTGTGTGTTTATTGTGTGTTTACAGCAGGAAGACTCCATGTGTGAGTCATATGTGTGTTGTTTATTGTGTGTAACTTAGGCCTACAGCAGGAAGACTCCATGTGTGAGTCATGTGTGTGTTGTTTATTGTGTGTTTATTGTGTGTTTACAGCAGGAAGACTCCATGTGTGAGTCGTGTGTTGTTTATTGTGTGTTTACAGCAGAAAGACTCCATGTGTGAGTCATGTGTTTGTTGTTTATTATGTGTTTACAGCAGGAAGACTCCTTGTGTTAGTCATGTGTGTGTTGTTTATTGTGTGTTTATTGTATGTTTACATCATGAAAACTCCATGTGTGAGTCATTTGTGTGTTGTTTATTGTGTTTATTGTGTGTTTACAGCAGGAAGACTCCATGTGTGAGTCATGTGTGTGTTGTTTATTGTGTGTTTATACCAGGAAGACTCCCTGTGTGAGTCATGTGTGTTGTTTATTGTGTGTTTATTTTGTGTTTACAGCAGGAAGACTCCCTGTGTGAGTCATATGTGTGTTGTTTATTGTGTGTTTATTATGTGTTTACAGCAGGAAGACTCCTTGTGTGAGTCATGTGTGTGTTGTTTATTGTGTGTTTATTGTATGTTTACAGCATGAAGACTCAATGTTTGAGTCATATGTGTGTTGTTTATTGTGTGTTTATTGTGTGTTTACAGCAGGAAGACTCCCAGTGTTAGTCATATGTGTGTTCTTTATTGTGTGTTTATTATGTGTTTACAGCAGGAAGACTCCTTGTGTGAGTCATGTTTGTGTTGTTTATTGTGTGTTTATTGTATGTTTACAGCATGAAGACTCCATGTGTGAGTCATATGTGTGTTGTTTATTGTGTGTTTACAGCAGGAAGACTACATGTGTGAGTCGTGTGTGTTGTTTATTGTGTGTTTAAAGCAGGAAGACTCCCTGTGTGAGTCATATGTGTGTTGTTTATTGTGTGTTTATTGTGTGTTTACAGCAGGAAGACTCCATGTGTGAGTCATATGTGTGTTGTTTATTGTGTGTTTATTGTGTGTTTACAGCAGGAAGACTACCTGTGTGAGTCATATGTGTGTTGTTTATTGTGTGTTTATTGTGTGTTTACAGCAGGATGACTCCATGTGTGAGTCGTATGTGTGTTGTTTATTGTGTGTAACTTAGGCCTAAAGCAGGAAGACTCCATGTGTGAGTCATGTGTGTGTTGTTTATTGTGTGTTTATTGTGTGTTTATTGTGTGTTTACAGCAGGAAGACTCCATGTGTGAGTCATGTGTGTTGTTTATTGTGTGTTTAAAGCAGAAAGACTCCATATGTGAGTCATGTGTTTGTTTATTATGTGTTTACAGCAGGAAGACTCCTTGTGTTAGTCATGTGTGTGTTGTTTATTGTGTGTTTATTGTATGTTTACATCATGAAAACTCCATGTGTGAGTCATGTGTGTGTTGTTTATTGTGTGTTTATTGTGTGTTTACAGCAGGAAGACTTCCTGTGTTAGTCATGTGTGTGTTGTTTATTGTGTGTTTACGGCAGGAAGACAACCTGTGTGAGTCATGTGTGTTGTTTATTGTGTGTTTATTGTGTGTTTACAGCAGGAAGACTCCCTGCGTGAGTCATATGTGTGTTGTTTATTGTGTGTTTATTGTGTGTTTACAGCAGGAAGACTTCCTGTGTGAGTCATGTGTGTGTTGTTTATTGTGTGTTTATTATGTATTTACAGGAGGAAGACTCCCTGTGTGAGTCATGTGTGCATTGTTTATTGTGTGTTTACAGAAGGAATACTCCCCGTGTCAGTCATGTTTGTGTTTTTTATTGTGTGTTTATTATGTGTTTACAGCAGGAAGACTCCTTGTATGAGTCAAGTGTCTGTTGTTTATTGTGTGTATACAGCATGAAGACTCCATGTGTGAGTCATGTGTGTGTTGTTTATTGTGTGTTTATTGTATGTTTACAGCATGAAGACTCCATGTGTGAGTCATATGTGTGTTGTTTATTGTGTGTTTATTATGTTTTTACAGCAGGAAGACTACATGTGTGAGTCATGTGTGTGTTGTTTATTGTGTGTTTATAGGAGGAAGACTCTCTGTGTGAGTCATATGTGTTTTGTTTATTGTGTGTTTATTGTGTGTTTACAGCAGGAAGACTACCTGTGTGAGTCATATTTGTGTTGTTTATTGTGTGTTTATTGTGTGTTTACAGCAGGAAGACTCCATGTGTGAGTCATATGTGTGTTGTTTATTGTGTGTTTATTGTGTGTTTACAGCAGGAAGACTCCATGTGTGAGTCATGTGTGTTGTTTATTGTGTGTTTACCGCAGGAAGACTCCCTGCGTGAGTCATGTGTGTGTTGTTTATTGTGTGTTTATTGTGTGTTTACAGCAGGAAGACTTCCTGTGTTAGTCATGTGTGTGTTGTTTATTGTGTGTTTACGGCAGGAAGACAACCTGTGTGAGTCATGTGTGTTGTTTATTGTGTGTTTATTGTGTGTTTACAGCAGGAAGACTCCCTGCGTGAGTCATATGTGTGTTGTTTATTGTGTGTTTATTGTGTGTTTACAGCAGGAAGACTTCCTGTGTGAGTCATGTGTGTGTTGTTTATTGTGTGTTTATTATGTATTTACAGGAGGAAGACTCCCTGTGTGAGTCATGTGTGCATTGTTTATTGTGTGTTTACAGAAGGAATACTCCCTGTGTCAGTCATGTTTGTGTTTTTTATTGTGTGTTTATTATGTGTTTACAGCAGGAAGACTCCTTGTATGAGTCAAGTGTCTGTTGTTTATTGTGTGTATACAGCATGAAGTCTCCATGTGTGAGTCATGTGTGTGTTGTTTATTGTGTGTTTATTTTATGTTTACAGCATGAAGACTCCATGTGTGAGTCATATGTGTGTTGTTTATTGTGTGTTTATTGTGTTTTTACAGCAGGAAGACTACATGTGTGAGTCATGTGTGTGTTGTTTATTGTGTGTTTATAGCAGGAAGACTCTCTGTGTGAGTCATATGTGTTTTGTTTATTGTGTGTTTATTGTGTGTTTACAGCAGGAAGACTACCTGTGTGAGTCATATTTGTGTTGTTTATTGTGTGTTTACAGCAGGAAGACTCCATGTGTGAGTCATATGTGTGTCGTTTATTGTGTGTAACTTAGGCCTACAGCAGGAAGACTCCATGTGTGAGTCATGTGTGTGTTGTTTATTGTGTGTTTATTGTGTGTTTACAGCAGGAAGACTCCATGTGTGAGTCATGTGTGTTGTTTATTGTGTGTTTACAGCAGAAAGACTCCATGTGTGAGTCATGTGTTTGTTGTTTATTATGTGTTTACAGCAGGAAGACTCCTTGTGTTAGTCATGTGTGTGTTGTTTATTGTGTGTTTATTGTATGTTTACATCATGAAAACTCCATGTGTGAGTCATGTGTGTTGTTTATTGTGTGTTTATTGTGTGTTTACAGCAGGAAGACTCCCTGTGTTAGTCATGTGTGTGTTGTTTATTGTGTGTTTACAGCAGGAAGACAATCTGTGTGAGTCATGTGTGTTGTTTATTGTGTGTTTACAGCAGGAAGACTCCCTGCGTGAGTCATGTGTGTGTTGTTTATTGTGTGTTTATTCTGTGTTTACAGCAGGAAGACTTCCTGTGTTGTCATGTGTGTGTTGTTTATTTTGTGTTTATTATGTGTTTACTGCAGGAAGACTCCCTGTGTGAGTCATGTGTGCATTGTTTATTGTGTGTTTACAGAAGGAATACTCCCTGTGTGAGTCATATGTGTGTTGTTTATTGTGTGTTTATTGTGTGTTTACAGCAGGAAGACTCCATGTGTGAGTCATATGTGTGTTGTTTATTGTGTGTAACTTAGGCCTACAGCAGGAAGTCTCCATGTGTGAGTCATTTGTGTGTTGTTTATTGTGTGTAACTTAGGCCTACAGCAGGAAGTCTCCATGTGTGAATCATGTGTGTGTTGTTTATTGTGTGTTTATTGTGTGTTTACAGCAGGAAGACTCCATGTGTGAGTCATGTGTGTTGTTTATTGTGTGTTTACAGCAGAAAGTCTCCATGTGTGAGTCATGTGTTTGTTGTTTATTATGTGTTTACAGCAGGATGACTCCTTGTGTTAGTCATGTGTGTGTTGTTTATTGTGTGTTTATTGTATGTTTACATCATGAAAACTCCATTTGTGAGTCATTTGTGTGTTGTTTATTGTGTGTTTATTGTGTGTTTACAGCAGGAAGACTCACTGTGTGAGTCATGTGTGTGTTGTTTATTGTGTGTTTATTGTGTGTTTACAGCAGGAAGACTTCCTGTGTTAGTCATGTGTGTGTTGTTTATTGTGTGTTTACTGCAGGAAGACAACCTGTGTGAGTCATGTGTGTTGTTTATTGTGTGTTTATTGTGTGTTTACAGCAGGAAGACTCCCTGCTTGAGGCATATGTGTGTTGTTTATTGTGTGTTTATTGTGTGTTTACAGCAGGAAGACTCCCTGCTTGAGGCATATGTGTGTTGTTTATTGTGTGTTTACAGCAGGAAGACTCCCTGTGTGAGTCATGTGTGTGTTGTTTATTGTGTGTTTATAGCAGGAAGACTCCCTTTGTGAGTCATGTGTGTTGTTTATTGTGTGTTTATTCTATGTAAGGAAGACTCCATGTGTGAGTCATATGTGTGTTGTTTATTGTGTGTTTACAGCAGGAAGACTCCATGTGTGAGTCATGTGTGTGTTGTTTATTTTGTGTTTACAGCAGGAAGACTCCATGTGTGAGTCATGTGTCTGTTGTTTATTGTGTGTTTACAGCAGGAAGTCTCCCTGTGTGAGTCATATGTGTGTTGTTATTGTGTGTTTATTGTGTGTTTACAGCAGGAAGACTCCCTGTATGAGTCATATATGTGTTTATTGTTTGTTTATTGTGTGTTTACAGCAGGAAGACTCCCTGTGTGAGTCGTGTGTGTTGTTTGTTGTGTGTTTATTATGTGTTTACGGCAGGAAGACTCCCTGTGTGAGTCATGTTTGTGTTGTTTATTGTGTGTTTATTTTATGTTTACAGCATGAAGACTCCATGTGTGAGTCATATGTGTGTTGTTTATTGTGTGTTTATTGTGTGTTTACAGCAGGAAGACTTCCTGTGTTAGTCATGTGTGTGTTGTTTATTGTGTGTTTATTATGTGTTTACAGCAGGAAGACTCCCTGTGTGAGTCATATGTGTGTTGTTTATTGTGTGTTTATTGTGTGTTTACAGCAGGAAGACTCCCTGCTTGAGGCTTATGTGTGTTGTTTATTGTGTGTTTACAGCAGGAATACTCCCTGTGTGAGTCATGTGTGTGTTGTTTATTGTGTGTTTATTGTGTGTTTACAGCAGGAAGACTCCCTGTGTGAGTCGTGTGTGTTGTTTATTGTGTGTTTATTATGTGTTTACAGCAGGAAGACTCCCTGTGTGAGTCATATGTGTGTTGTTTATTGTGTGTTTATTGTGTGTTTACAGCAGGAAGACTCCCTGCTTGAGGCATATGTGTGTTGTTTATTGTGTGTTTACAGCAGGAAGACTCCCTGTGTGAGTCATGTGTGTGTTGTTTATTGTGTGTTTATTGTGTGTTTATAGCAGGAAGACTCCATGTGTGAGTCATGTGTGTGTTGTTTATTGTGTGTTTACAGCAGGAAGACTCCATGTGTGAGTCATGTGTCTGTTGTTTATTGTGTGTTTTAAGCAGGAAGACTCCCTATGTGAGTCATATTTTTGTTGTTTATTGTTTGTTTACAGCAGTATGACTCCTTGTGTGAATCGTGTGTGTTGTTTATTGTGTGTTTATTGTGTCTTTAAAGAAGGGAGACTCCCTGCGTGAATCATTTGTGTGTGTTGTTTATTGTGTGTTTACAGCAGGAAGACTCCCTGTGTGAGTCTTGTGTGTGTTGTTTATTGTGTGTTTACAGCAGGAAGTCTCCCTGTGTGAGTCATATGTGTGTTGTTATTGTGTGATTATTGTGTGTTTACAGCAGGAAGACTCCCTGTATGAGTCATATGTGTGTTTATTGTGTGTTTATTGTGTGTTTACAGCAGGAAGACTCCCTGTGTGAGTCGTGTGTGTTGTTTATTGTGTGTTTATTATGTGTTTACAGCAGGAAGACTCCCTGTGTGAGTCATGTGTGTGTTGTTTATTGTGTGTTTATTGTATGTTTACAGCATGAAGACTCCATGTGTGAGTCATATGTGTGTTGTTTATTGTGTGTTTATTGTGTGTTTACAGCAGGAAGACTCCCTGTATGAGTCATATGTGTTTATTGTGTGTTTATTGTGTGTTTACAGCAGGAAGACTCCCTGTGTGAGTCGTGTGTGTTGTTTATTGTGTGTTTATTATGTGTTTACAGCAGGAAGACTCCCTGTGTGAGTCATGTTTGTGTTGTTTATTGTGTGTTTATTGTATGTTGACAGCATGAAGACTCCATGTGTGAGTCATATGTGTGTTGTTTATTGTGTGTTTATTGTGTGTTTACATCAGGAAGACTTCCTGTGTTAGTCATGTGTGTGTTGTTTATTGTGTGTTTACAGCAGGAAGACTACATTTGTGAGTCATGTGTGTGTTGTTTATTGTGTGTTTATTGTGTGTTTACAGCAGGAAGACTCCCTGCTTGAGGCATATGTGTGTTGTTTATTGTGTGTTTACAGCAGGAATACTCCCTGTGTGAGTCATGTGTGTGTTGTTTATTGTGTGTTTATTATGTGTTTACAGCAGGAAGACTCCCTGTGTGAGTCATGTTTGTGTTGTTTATTGTGTGTTTATTGTATGTTTACAGCATGAAGACTCCATGTGTGAGTCATATGTGTGTTGTTTATTGTGTGTTTATTGTATGTTTACAGCAGGAAGACTCCCTGTGTGAGTCATATGTGTGTTGTTTATTGTGTGTTTATTGTGTGTTTACAGCAGGAAGACTCCCTGCTTGAGGCATATGTGTGTTGTTTATTGTGTGTTTACAGCAGGAAGACTCCCTGTGTGAGTCATGTGTGTGTTGTTTATTGTGTGTTTATTGTGTGTTTATAGCAGGAAGACTCCATGTGTGAGTCATGTGTCTGTTGTTTATTGTGTGTTTTAAGCAGGAAGACTCCCTATGTGAGTCATATTTTTGTTGTTTATTGTTTATTTACAGCAGTATGACTCCTTGTGTGAGTCGTGTGTGTTGTTTATTGTGTTTATTGTGTGTTTAAAGAAGGGAGACTCCCTGCGTGAGTCATTTGTGTGTGTTGTTTATTGTGTGTTTACAGCAGGAAGACTCCCTGTGTGAATCTTGTGTGTGTTGTTTATTGTGTGTTTACAGCAGGAAGTCTCCCTGTGTGAGTCATATGTGTGTTGTTATTGTGTGTTTATTGTGTGTTTACAGCAGGAAGACTCCCTGTATGAGTCGTGTGTGTTGTTTATTGTGTGTTTATTATGTGTTTACAGCAGGAAGACTCCCTGTGTGAGTCATGTTTGTGTTGTTTATTGTGTGTTTATTGTATGTTGACAGCATGAAGACTCCATGTGTGAGTCATATGTGTGTTGTTTATTGTGTGTTTATTGTGTGTTTACATCAGGAAGACTTCCTGTGTTAGTCATGTGTGTGTTGTTTATTGTGTGTTTACAGCAGGAAGACTACATTTGTGAGTCATGTGTGTGTTGTTTATTGTGTGTTTATTGTGTGTTTACAGCAGGAAGACTCCCTGCTTGAGGCATATGTGTGTTGTTTATTGTGTGTTTACAGCAGGAATACTCCCTGTGTGAGTCATGTGTGTGTTGTTTATTGTGTGTTTATTATGTGTTTACAGCAGGAAGACTCCCTGTGTGAGTCATGTTTGTGTTGTTTATTGTGTGTTTATTGTATGTTTACAGCATGAAGACTCCATGTGTGAGTCATATGTGTGTTGTTTATTGTGTGTTTATTGTATGTTTACAGCAGGAAGACTCCCTGTGTGAGTCATATGTGTGTTGTTTATTGTGTGTTTATTGTGTGTTTACAGCAGGAAGACTCCCTGCTTGAGGCATATGTGTGTTGTTTATTGTGTGTTTACAGCAGGAAGACTCCCTGTGTGAGTCATGTGTGTGTTGTTTATTGTGTGTTTATTGTGTGTTTATAGCAGGAAGACTCCATGTGTGAGTCATGTGTCTGTTGTTTATTGTGTGTTTTAAGCAGGAAGACTCCCTATGTGAGTCATATTTTTGTTGTTTATTGTTTATTTACAGCAGTATGACTCCTTGTGTGAGTCGTGTGTGTTGTTTATTGTGTTTATTGTGTGTTTAAAGAAGGGAGACTCCCTGCGTGAGTCATTTGTGTGTGTTGTTTATTGTGTGTTTACAGCAGGAAGACTCCCTGTGTGAATCTTGTGTGTGTTGTTTATTGTGTGTTTACAGCAGGAAGTCTCCCTGTGTGAGTCATATGTGTGTTGTTATTGTGTGTTTATTGTGTGTTTACAGCAGGAAGACTCCCTGTATGAGTCATATGTGTGTTTATTGTGTGTTTATTGTGTGTTTACAGCAGGAAGACTCCCTGTGTGAGTCGTGTGTGTTGTTTATTGTGTGTTTATTATGTGTTTACAGCAGGAAGACTCCCTGTGTGAGTCATGTTTGTGTTGTTTATTGTGTGTTTATTGTATGTTTACAGCATGAAGACTCCATGTGTGAGTCATATGTGTGTTGTTTATTGTGTGTTTATTGTGTGTTTACAGCAGGAAGACTTCCTGTGTTAGTCATGTGTGTGTGTTGTTTATTGTGTGTTTACTGCAGGAAGACTACATGTGTGAGTCATGTGTGTGTTGTTTATTGTGTGTTTATTGTGTGTTTACAGCAGGAAGACTCCCTGTGTGAGTCATATGTGTGTTGTTTATTGTGTGTTTATTGTGTGTTTACAGCAGGAAGACTCCATGTGTGAGTCATATGTGTGTTGTTTATTCTGTGTAACTTAGGCCTACAGCAGGAAGACTCCATGTGTGAGTCATGTGTGTGTTGTTTATTGTGTGTTTATTGTGTGTTTACAGCAGGAAGACTCCATGTGTGAGTCGTGTGTTGTTTATTGTGTGTTTACAGCAGAAAGACTCCATGTGTGAGTCATGTGTTTGTTGTTTATTATGTGTTTACAGCAGGAAGACTCCTTGTGTTAGTCATGTGTGTGTTGTTTATTGTGTGTTTATTGTATGTTTACATCATGAAAACTCCATGTGTGAGTCATTTGTGTGTTGTTTATTGTGTTTATTGTGTGTTTACAGCAGGAAGACTCCATGTGTGAGTCATGTGTGTTGTTTATTGTGTGTTTACAGCAGAAAGACTCCATGTGTGAGTCATGTGTTTGTTGTTTATTATGTGTTTACAGCAGGAAGACTCCTTGTGTTAGTCATGTGTGTGTTGTTTATTGTGTGTTTATTGTATGTTTACATCATGAAAACTCCATGTGTGAGTCATTTGTGTGTTGTTTATTGTGTGTTTATTGTGTGTTTACAGCAGGAAGAGTCCCTGTGTGAGTCATATGTGTGTTGTTTATTGTGTGTTTATTGTGTGTTTACAGCAGGAAGACTTCCTGTGTTAGTCATGTGTGTGTTGTTTATTGTGTGTTTACAGCAGGAAGTCTCCCTGCGTGAGTCATGTGTGTGTTGTTTATTGTGTGTTTATTGTGTGTTTACAGCAGGAAGACTTCCTGTGTTAGTCATGTGTGTGTTGTTTATTGTGTGTTTATTATGTGTTTACAGCAGGAAGACTCCCTGTGTGAGTCATGTGTGCATTGTTTATTGTGTGTTTACAGCATGAAGACTCCATGTGTGAGTCATATGTGTTGTTTATTGTGTGTTTATTGTGTGTTTACAGCAGGAAGACTACATGTGTGAGTCAAGTGTCTGTTGTTTATTGTGTGTATACAGCAGAAGACTCCCTGTGTGAGTCTTGTGTGTGTTGTTTATTGTGTGTTTATTATGTGTTTACAGCAGGAAGACTCCTTGTGTGAGTCATGTGTGTGTTGTTTATTGTGTGTTTATTGTATGTTTACAGCATGAAGACTCCATGTGTGAGTCATATGTGTGTTGTTTATTGTGTGTTTACAGCAGGAAGACTCCCAGTGTTAGTCATTTGTGTGTTGTTTATTGTGTGTTTATTATGTGTTTACAGCAGGAAGACTCCTTGTGTGAGTCGTGTGTGTTGTTTATTGTGTGTTTATTGTATGTTTACAGCATGAAGACTCCATGTGTGAGTCATATGTGTGTTGTTTATTGTGTGTTTATTGTGTGTTTACAGCAGGAAGACTACATGTGTGAGTCATGTGTGTGTTGTTTATTGTGTGTTTATAGCAGGAAGACTCCCTGTGTGAGTCATATGTGTGTTGTTTATTTTGTTTTTATTGTGTGTTTACAGCAGGAAGACTCCATGTGTGAGTCATATGTGTGTTGTTTATTGTGTGTAACTTAGGCCTACAGCAGGAAGTCTCCATGTGTCAGTCATGTGTGTGTTGTTTATTGTGTGTTTATTGTGTGTTTACAGCAGGAAGACTCCATGTGTGAGTCATGTGTGTTGTTTATTGTGTGTTTACAGCAGAAAGACTCCATGTGTGAGTCATGTTTTTGTTGTTTATTATGTGTTTACAGCAGGAAGACTCCTTGTGTTAGTCATGTGTGTGTTGTTTATTGTGTGTTTATTGTATGTTTACATCATGAAAACTCCATGTGTGAGTCATTTGTGTGTTGTTTATTGTGTGTTTATTGTGTGTTTACAGCAGGAAGACTCCCTGTGTTAGTCGTGTGTGTGTTGTTTATTGTGTGTTTACAGCAGGAAGACAACCTGTGTGAGTCATGTGTGTTGTTTATTGTGTGTTTATTGTGTGTTTACAGCAGGAAGACTCCCTGCGTGAGTCATATGTGTGTTGTTTATTGTGTGTTTATTGTGTGTTTACAGCAGGAAGACTTCCTGTGTGAGTCATGTATGTGTTGTTTATTGTGTGTTTATTATGTATTTACAGGAGGAAGACTCCCTGTGTGAGTCATGTGTGCATTGTTTATTGTGTGTTTACAGAAGGAATACTCCCTGTGTCAGTCATGTGTGTGTTTTTTATTGTGTGTTTATTATGTGTTTACAGCAGGAAGACTCCTTGTATGAGTCAAGTGTCTGTTGTTTATTGTGTTTATACAGCAGGAAGACTCCCTGTGTGAGTCTTGTGTTTGTTGTTTATTGTGTGTTTATTATGTGTTTACTGCAGGAAGACTCCTTGTGTGAGTCATGTGTGTGTTGTTTATTGTGTGTTTATTGTATGTTTACAGCATGAAGACTCCATGTGTGAGTCATGTGTGTGTTGTTTATTGTGTGTTTACAGCAGGAAGACAACCTGTGTGAGTCATGTGTGTTGTTTATTGTGTGTTTACAGCAGGAAGACTCCCTGCGTGAGTCATGTGTGTGTTGTTTATTGTGTGTTTACAGCAGGAAGACTTCCTGTGTTAGTCATGTGTGTGTTGTTTATTGTGTTTATTATGTGTTTACAGCAGGAAGACTCCCTTTGTGAGTCATGTGTGCATTGTTTATTGTGTGCCGGAATCTTGCCTGTGTGAGTCGTGTGTGTGTTGTTTATTGTGTGTTTATTATGTCTACAGCAGGAAGGCTCCCTGTGTGAGTCATATGTGTGTTGTTTATTGTGTGTTTATTGTGTGTTTACAGCAGGAAGACTCCCTGCTTGAGGCATATGTGTGTTGTTTATTGTGTGTTTACAGCAGGAAGACTCCCTGTGTGAGTCATGTGTGTGTTGTTTATTGTGTGTTTATTGTGTGTTTATAGCAGGAAGACTCCATGTGTGAGTCATGTGTCTGTTGTTTATTGTGTGTTTTAAGCAGGAAGACTCCCTATGTGAGTCATATTTTTGTTGTTTATTGTTTATTTACAGCAGTATGACTCCTTGTGTGAGTCGTGTGTGTTGTTTATTGTGTTTATTGTGTGTTTAAAGAAGGGAGACTCCCTGCGTGAGTCTTTTGTGTGTTGTTTATTGTGTGTTTACAGCAGGAAGACTCCCTGTGTGAATCTTGTGTGTGTTGTTTATTGTGTGTTTACAGCAGGAAGTCTCCCTGTGTGAGTCATATGTGTGTTGTTATTGTGTGTTTATTGTGTGTTTACAGCAGGAAGACTCCCTGTATGAGTCGTGTGTGTTGTTTATTGTGTGTTTATTATGTGTTTACAGCAGGAAGACTCCCTGTGTGAGTCATGTTTGTGTTGTTTATTGTGTGTTTATTGTATGTTGACAGCATGAAGACTCCATGTGTGAGTCATATGTGTGTTGTTTATTGTGTGTTTATTGTGTGTTTACATCAGGAAGACTTCCTGTGTTAGTCATGTGTGTGTTGTTTATTGTGTGTTTACAGCAGGAAGACTACATTTGTGAGTCATGTGTGTGTTGTTTATTGTGTGTTTATTGTGTGTTTACAGCAGGAAGACTCCCTGCTTGAGGCATATGTGTGTTGTTTATTGTGTGTTTACAGCAGGAATACTCCCTGTGTGAGTCATGTGTGTGTTGTTTATTGTGTGTTTATTATGTGTTTACAGCAGGAAGACTCCCTGTGTGAGTCATGTTTGTGTTGTTTATTGTGTGTTTATTGTATGTTTACAGCATGAAGACTCCATGTGTGAGTCATATGTGTGTTGTTTATTGTGTGTTTATTGTATGTTTACAGCAGGAAGACTCCCTGTGTGAGTCATATGTGTGTTGTTTATTGTGTGTTTATTGTGTGTTTACAGCAGGAAGACTCCCTGCTTGAGGCATATGTGTGTTGTTTATTGTGTGTTTACAGCAGGAAGACTCCCTGTGTGAGTCATGTGTGTGTTGTTTATTGTGTGTTTATTGTGTGTTTATAGCAGGAAGACTCCATGTGTGAGTCATGTGTCTGTTGTTTATTGTGTGTTTTAAGCAGGAAGACTCCCTATGTGAGTCATATTTTTGTTGTTTATTGTTTATTTACAGCAGTATGACTCCTTGTGTGAGTCGTGTGTGTTGTTTATTGTGTTTATTGTGTGTTTAAAGAAGGGAGACTCCCTGCGTGAGTCATTTGTGTGTGTTGTTTATTGTGTGTTTACAGCAGGAAGACTCCCTGTGTGAATCTTGTGTGTGTTGTTTATTGTGTGTTTACAGCAGGAAGTCTCCCTGTGTGAGTCATATGTGTGTTGTTATTGTGTGTTTATTGTGTGTTTACAGCAGGAAGACTCCCTGTATGAGTCATATGTGTGTTTATTGTGTGTTTATTGTGTGTTTACAGCAGGAAGACTCCCTGTGTGAGTCGTGTGTGTTGTTTATTGTGTGTTTATTATGTGTTTACAGCAGGAAGACTCCCTGTGTGAGTCATGTTTGTGTTGTTTATTGTGTGTTTATTGTATGTTTACAGCATGAAGACTCCATGTGTGAGTCATATGTGTGTTGTTTATTGTGTGTTTATTGTGTGTTTACAGCAGGAAGACTTCCTGTGTTAGTCATGTGTGTGTGTTGTTTATTGTGTGTTTACTGCAGGAAGACTACATGTGTGAGTCATGTGTGTGTTGTTTATTGTGTGTTTATTGTGTGTTTACAGCAGGAAGACTCCCTGTGTGAGTCATATGTGTGTTGTTTATTGTGTGTTTATTGTGTGTTTACAGCAGGAAGACTCCATGTGTGAGTCATATGTGTGTTGTTTATTCTGTGTAACTTAGGCCTACAGCAGGAAGACTCCATGTGTGAGTCATGTGTGTGTTGTTTATTGTGTGTTTATTGTGTGTTTACAGCAGGAAGACTCCATGTGTGAGTCGTGTGTTGTTTATTGTGTGTTTACAGCAGAAAGACTCCATGTGTGAGTCATGTGTTTGTTGTTTATTATGTGTTTACAGCAGGAAGACTCCTTGTGTTAGTCATGTGTGTGTTGTTTATTGTGTGTTTATTGTATGTTTACATCATGAAAACTCCATGTGTGAGTCATTTGTGTGTTGTTTATTGTGTTTATTGTGTGTTTACAGCAGGAAGACTCCATGTGTGAGTCATGTGTGTTGTTTATTGTGTGTTTACAGCAGAAAGACTCCATGTGTGAGTCATGTGTTTGTTGTTTATTATGTGTTTACAGCAGGAAGACTCCTTGTGTTAGTCATGTGTGTGTTGTTTATTGTGTGTTTATTGTATGTTTACATCATGAAAACTCCATGTGTGAGTCATTTGTGTGTTGTTTATTGTGTGTTTATTGTGTGTTTACAGCAGGAAGAGTCCCTGTGTGAGTCATATGTGTGTTGTTTATTGTGTGTTTATTGTGTGTTTACAGCAGGAAGACTTCCTGTGTTAGTCATGTGTGTGTTGTTTATTGTGTGTTTACAGCAGGAAGTCTCCCTGCGTGAGTCATGTGTGTGTTGTTTATTGTGTGTTTATTGTGTGTTTACAGCAGGAAGACTTCCTGTGTTAGTCATGTGTGTGTTGTTTATTGTGTGTTTATTATGTGTTTACAGCAGGAAGACTCCCTGTGTGAGTCATGTGTGCATTGTTTATTGTGTGTTTACAGCATGAAGACTCCATGTGTGAGTCATATGTGTTGTTTATTGTGTGTTTATTGTGTGTTTACAGCAGGAAGACTACATGTGTGAGTCAAGTGTCTGTTGTTTATTGTGTGTATACAGCAGAAGACTCCCTGTGTGAGTCTTGTGTGTGTTGTTTATTGTGTGTTTATTATGTGTTTACAGCAGGAAGACTCCTTGTGTGAGTCATGTGTGTGTTGTTTATTGTGTGTTTATTGTATGTTTACAGCATGAAGACTCCATGTGTGAGTCATATGTGTGTTGTTTATTGTGTGTTTACAGCAGGAAGACTCCCAGTGTTAGTCATTTGTGTGTTGTTTATTGTGTGTTTATTATGTGTTTACAGCAGGAAGACTCCTTGTGTGAGTCGTGTGTGTTGTTTATTGTGTGTTTATTGTATGTTTACAGCATGAAGACTCCATGTGTGAGTCATATGTGTGTTGTTTATTGTGTGTTTATTGTGTGTTTACAGCAGGAAGACTACATGTGTGAGTCATGTGTGTGTTGTTTATTGTGTGTTTATAGCAGGAAGACTCCCTGTGTGAGTCATATGTGTGTTGTTTATTTTGTTTTTATTGTGTGTTTACAGCAGGAAGACTCCATGTGTGAGTCATATGTGTGTTGTTTATTGTGTGTAACTTAGGCCTACAGCAGGAAGTCTCCATGTGTCAGTCATGTGTGTGTTGTTTATTGTGTGTTTATTGTGTGTTTACAGCAGGAAGACTCCATGTGTGAGTCATGTGTGTTGTTTATTGTGTGTTTACAGCAGAAAGACTCCATGTGTGAGTCATGTTTTTGTTGTTTATTATGTGTTTACAGCAGGAAGACTCCTTGTGTTAGTCATGTGTGTGTTGTTTATTGTGTGTTTATTGTATGTTTACATCATGAAAACTCCATGTGTGAGTCATTTGTGTGTTGTTTATTGTGTGTTTATTGTGTGTTTACAGCAGGAAGACTCCCTGTGTTAGTCGTGTGTGTGTTGTTTATTGTGTGTTTACAGCAGGAAGACAACCTGTGTGAGTCATGTGTGTTGTTTATTGTGTGTTTATTGTGTGTTTACAGCAGGAAGACTCCCTGCGTGAGTCATATGTGTGTTGTTTATTGTGTGTTTATTGTGTGTTTACAGCAGGAAGACTTCCTGTGTGAGTCATGTATGTGTTGTTTATTGTGTGTTTATTATGTATTTACAGGAGGAAGACTCCCTGTGTGAGTCATGTGTGCATTGTTTATTGTGTGTTTACAGAAGGAATACTCCCTGTGTCAGTCATGTGTGTGTTTTTTATTGTGTGTTTATTATGTGTTTACAGCAGGAAGACTCCTTGTATGAGTCAAGTGTCTGTTGTTTATTGTGTTTATACAGCAGGAAGACTCCCTGTGTGAGTCTTGTGTTTGTTGTTTATTGTGTGTTTATTATGTGTTTACTGCAGGAAGACTCCTTGTGTGAGTCATGTGTGTGTTGTTTATTGTGTGTTTATTGTATGTTTACAGCATGAAGACTCCATGTGTGAGTCATGTGTGTGTTGTTTATTGTGTGTTTACAGCAGGAAGACAACCTGTGTGAGTCATGTGTGTTGTTTATTGTGTGTTTACAGCAGGAAGACTCCCTGCGTGAGTCATGTGTGTGTTGTTTATTGTGTGTTTACAGCAGGAAGACTTCCTGTGTTAGTCATGTGTGTGTTGTTTATTGTGTTTATTATGTGTTTACAGCAGGAAGACTCCCTTTGTGAGTCATGTGTGCATTGTTTATTGTGTGCCGGAATCTTGCCTGTGTGAGTCGTGTGTGTGTTGTTTATTGTGTGTTTATTATGTCTACAGCAGGAAGGCTCCCTGTGTGAGTCATGTGTGTGTTGTTTATTGTGTGTTTATTATGTGTTTACAGCAGGAAGACTCCGTGTGTGAGTCATGTGTGTGTTGTTTATTGTGTGTTTACAGCAGTAAGACTCCTTGTGTGAGTCATGTGTGTGTTGTTTATTGTGTGTTTAAAGCTGGAAGGCTCCCTGTGTGAGTCATATGTGTGTTGTTTATTGTGTGCAGGAATACTCCCTGTGTGAGTCATGTGTGTGTTGTTTATTGTGTGTTTATTCTATGTAAGGAAGACTCCATGTGTGAGTCATATGTGTGTTGTTTATTGTGTGTTTGCAGCAGGAAGACTCCATATGTGAGTCATGTGTGTGTTGTTTATTGTGTGTTTACAGCAGGAAGACTCCATGTGTGAGTCATGTGTGTGTTTTTTATTGTGTGTTTTAAGCAGGAAGACTCCCTGTGTGAGTCATATTTTTGTTGTTTATTGTGTGTTTATTGTGTGTTTACAGCAGGAACACTCCCTGTGTGAGTCGTGTGTGTTGTTTATTGTGTGTTTAAAGCAGGGAGACTCCCTGCGTGAGTCATTTGTGTGTGTTGTTTATTGTGTCTTTACAGCAGGAAGACTCCCTGTGTGAGTCATGTGTGTGTTGTTTATTGTGTGTTTACAGCAGTAATGCTCCCTGTGTGTGTTGTTTATTGTATGTTTACAGCAGGAAGACTCCCTGTGTGAGTCATATGTGTTGTTTATTGTGTGTTTATTATGTCTACAGCAGGAAGGCTCCCTGTGTGAGTCATTTGTGTGTTGTTTATTTTTGTTTATTATGTGTTTACAGCAGGAAGACTCCTTCTGTGAGTCATGTGTGTGTTGTTTATTGTGTTTTTACAGCAGGAACACTCCTTGTGTGAGTCATGTATGTGTTGTTTATTGTGTGTTTAAAGCAGGAAGGCTCCCTGTGTGTCACATGTGTGTTGTTTATTGTTTGCAGGAATACTCCCTGTGTGAGTCATGTGTGTGTTGTTTATTGTGTGTTTATTATGTGTTTATGGCAGGAAGACTCCCTTTGTGAGTCATGTGTGTGTTGTTTATTGTGTGTTTATTCTATGTAAGGAAGACTCCATGTGTGAGTCATATGTGTGTTGTTTATTGTGTGTTTACAGCAGGAAGACTACATGTGTGAGTCATGTGTGTGTTGTTTATTGTGTGTTTACAGCAGGAAGACTCAATGTGTGAGTCAAGTGTGTTGTTTATTGTGTTTTTAAGCAGGAAGACTCCCTGTGTGAGTCATATTTTTGTTGTTTATTGTGGGTTTATTGTGTGTTTACAGCAGGAAGACTCCCTGTGTGAGTCATGTATGTTGTTTATTGTGTGTTTATTGTGTGTTTAAAGCAGGGAGACTCTCTGCATGAGTCATTTCTGTGTGTTGTTTATTGTGTGTTTACAGCAGGAAGTCTCCCTGTGTGAATCATGTGTGTGTTGTTTATTGTGTGTTTACAGCAGTAAGACTCCCTGTGTGAGTCATGTTTGTGTTGTTTATTGTATGTTTACAGCAGGAAGACTCCCTGTGTGAGTCATATGTGTGTTGTTTATTGTGTGTTTACAGCAGGAAGACTCCTTGTGTGAGTCATTTGTGTGTTGTTTATTGTGTGGTTAAAGCAGGAAGGCTCCCTGTGTGATTCATATGTGTGTTGTTTATTGTGTGCAGGAATACTCCCTGTGTGAGTCATGTGTGTGTTGTTTATTGTGTATTTATTATGTCTACAGCAGGAAGGCTCCCTGTGTGAGTCATGTGTGTGTTGTTTGTTGTGTGTTTATTATGTGTTTACAGCAGGAAGACTCCGTGTGTGAGTCATGTGTGTGTTGTTTATTGTGTGTTTACAGCAGTAAGACTCCTTGTGTGAGTCATGTGTGTGTTGTTTATTGTGTGTTTAAAGCAGGAAGGCTCCCTGTGTGAGTCATATGTGTTGTTTATTGTGTGCAGGAATACTCCCTGTGTGAGTCATGTGTTTGTTGTTTATTGTGTGCAGGAATACTCCCTGTGTGAGTCATGTGTGTGTTGTGTATTGTGTGTTTATTATGTGTTTATAGCAGGAAGACTCCCTTTGTGAGTCATGTGTTTTGTTTATTGTGTTTATTCTATGTAAGGAAGACTCCATGTGTGAGTCATATGTGTGTTGTTTATTGTGTGTTTACAGCAGGAAGACTACATGTGTGAGTCATGTGTGTGTTGTTTATTGTGTGTTTACAGCAGGAAGACTCCATGTGTGAGTCATGTGTGTGTTTTAAGCAGGAAGACTCCCTGTGTGAGTCATATTTTTGTTGTTTATTGTGTGTTTATTGTGTGTTTACAGCAGGAAGACTCCCTGTGTGAGTCGTGTGTGTTGTTTATTGTGTGTTTATTGTGTGTTTAAAGCAGGGAGACTCCCTGCGTGAGTCATTTGTGTGTGTTGTTTATTGTGTGTTTACAGCAGGAAGACTCCCTGTGTGAGTCATGTGTGTGTTGTTTATTGTGTGTTTACAGCAGTAAGGCTCTCTGTGTGAATCATGTGTTTGTTGTTTATTCTGTGTTTATTATGTGTTTACAGCAGGAAGACTCCTTGTGTGAGTCATGTGTGTGTTGTTTATTGTGTGTTTACAGCAGGAAGACTCCTTGTTTGAGTCATGTATGTGTTGTTTATTGTGTGTTTAAAGCATGGAGGCTCCCTGTGTGAGTCATATGTGTGTTGTTTATTGTGTGCTGGAATACTCCCTGTGTGAGTCATGTGTGTGTTGTGTATTGTGTGTTTATTATGTGTTTATAGCAGGAAGACTCCCTTTGTGAGTCATGTGTTTTGTTTATTGTGTTTATTCTATGTAAGGAAGACTCCATGTGTGAGTCATATGTGTGTTGTTTATTGTGTGTTTACAGCAGGAAGACTACATGTTTGAGTCATGTGTGTGTTGTTTATTGTGTGTTTACAGCAGGAAGACTCCATGTGTGAGTCATGTGTGTGTTTTAAGCAGGAAGACTCCCTGTGTGAGTCATATTTTTGTTGTTTATTGTGTGTTTATTGTGTGTTTACAGCAGGAAGACTCCCTGTGTGAGTCATATTTTTGTTGTTTATTGTGTGTTTACAGCAGGAAGACTCCCTGTGTGAGTCGTGTGTGTTGTTTATCGTGTGTTTATTATGTGTTTACAGCAGGAAGACTCCTTGCGTGAGTCATTTGTGTGTGTTGTTTATTGTGTGTTTACAGCAGGAAGACTCCTTGTTTGAGTCATGTATGTGTTTTTTATTGTGTGTTTAAAGCAGGGAGGCTCCCTGTGTGAGTCATATGTGTGTTGTTTATTGTGTGCAGGAATACTCCCTGTGTGAGTCATGTGTGTGTTGTGTATTTGTTATGTGTTTATAGCAGGAAGACTCCCTTTGTGAGTCATGTGTTTTGTTTATTGTGTGTTTATTCTATGTAAGGAAGACTCTATGTGTGAGTCATATGTGTGTTGTTTATTGTGTGTTTACAGCAGGAAGTCTCCCTGTGTGAGTCATGTGTGTTGTTTATTGTGTGTTATTATGTGTTTACAGCAGGAAGACTCCTTGTGTGAATCATGTGTTTGTTGTTTATTCTGTGTTTATTATGTGTTTACAGCAGGAAGACTCCTTGTGTGAGTCATGTGTGTGTTGTTTATTGTGTGTTTACAGCAGGAAGACTCCTTGTTTGAGTCATGTATGTGTTGTTTATTGTGTGTTTAAAGCAGGGAGGCTCCCTGTGTGAGTCATATGTGTGTTGTTTATTGTGTGCAGGAATACTCCCTGTGTGAGTCATGTGTGTGTTGTGTATTGTGTGTTTATTTTGTGTTTATAGCAGGAAGACTCCCTTTGTGAGTCATGTGTTTTGTTTATTGTGTTTATTCTATGTAAGGAAGACTCCATGTGTGAGTCATATGTGTGTTGTTTATTGTGTGTTTACAGCAGGAAGACTACATGTGTGAGTCATGTGTGTGTTGTTTATTGTGTGTTTACAGCAGGAAGACTCCCTGTGTGAGTCATGTGTGTGTTGTTTATTGTGTGTTTACAGCAGTAAGGCTCCCTGTGTGAATCATGTGTTTGTTGTTTATTCTGTGTTTATTATGTGTTTACAGCAGGAAGACTCCTTGTGTGAGTCATGTGTGTGTTGTTTATTGTGTGTTTACAGCAGGAAGACTCCTTGTTTGAGTCATGTATGTGTTGTTTATTGTGTGTTTAAAGCAGGGAGGCTCCCTGTGTGAGTCATATGTGTGTTGTTTATTGTGTGCAGGAATACTCCCTGTGTGAGTCATGTGTGTGTTGTGTATTGTGTGTTTATTTTGTGTTTATAGCAGGAAGACTCCCTTTGTGAGTCATGTGTTTTGTTTATTGTGTTTATTTTATGTAAGGAAGACTCCATGTGTGAGTCATATGTGTGTTGTTTATTGTGTGTTTACAGCAGGAAGACTACATGTGTGAGTCATGTGTGTGTTGTTTATTGTGTGTTTACAGCAGGAAGACTCCATGTGTGAGTCATGTGTGTGTTTTAAGCAGGAAGACTCCCTGTGTGAGTCATATTTTTGTTGTTTATTGTGTGTTTATTGTGTGTTTACAGCAGGAAGACTCCCTGTGTGAGTCGTGTGTGTTGTTTATTGTGTGTTTATTGTGTGTTTAAAGCAGGGAGACTCCCTGCGTGAGTCATTTGTGTGTGTTGTTTATTGTGTGTTTACAGCAGGAAGACTCCCTGTGTGAGTCATGTGTGTGTTGTTTATTGTGTGTTTACAGCAGTAAGGCTCCCTGTGAATCATGTGTTTGTTGTTTAATCTGTGTTTATTATGTGTTTACAGCAGGAAGACTCCTTGTATGAGTCATGTGTGTGTTGTTTATTGTGTGTTTACAGCAGGAAGACTCCTTGTTTGAGTCATGTATGTGTTGTTTATTGTGTGTTTAAAGCAGGGAGGCTCCCTGTGTGAGTCATATGTGTGTTGTTTATTGTGTGCAGGAATACTCCCTGTGTGAGTCATGTGTGTGTTGTGTATTTGTTATGTGTTTATAGCAGGAAGACTCCCTTTGTGAGTCATGTGTTTTGTTTATTGTGTGTTTATTCTATGTAAGGAAGACTCTATGTGTGAGTCATATGTGTGTTGTTTATTGTGTGTTTACAGCAGGAAGTCTCCCTGTGTGAGTCATGTGTGTTGTTTATTGTGTGTTTATTATGTGTTTACAGCAGGAAGACTCCTTGTGTGAGTCATGTGTGTGTTGTTTATTGTGTGTTTACAGCAGGAAGACTCCTTGTTTGAGTCATGTATGTGTTGTTTATTGTGTGTTTAAAGCAGGGAGGCTCCCTGTGTGAGTCATATGTGTTTTGTTTATTGTGTGCAGGAATACTCCCTGTGTGAGTCATGTGTGTGTTGTGTATTGTGTGTTTATTTTGTGTTTATAGCAGGAAGACTCCCTTTGTGAGTCATGTGTTTTGTTTATTGTGTTTATTCTATGTAAGGAAGACTCCATGTGTGAGTCATATGTGTGTTGTTTATTGTGTGTTTACAGCAGGAAGACTACATGTGTGAGTCATGTGTGTGTTGTTTATTGTGTGTTTACAGCATGAAGACTCCCTGTGTGAGTCATGTGTGTGTTGTTTATTGTGTGTTTACAGCAGTAAGGCTCCCTGTGTGAATCATGTGTTTGTTGTTTATTCTGTGTTTATTATGTGTTTAGAGCAGGAAGACTCCTTGTGTGAGTCATGTGTGTGTTGTTTATTGTGTGTTTACAGCAGGAAGACTCCTTGTTTGAGTCATGTATGTGTTGTTTATTGTGTGTTTAAAGCAGGGAGGCTCCCCGTGTGAGTCATATGTGTGTTGTTTATTGTGTGCAGGAATACTCCCTGTGTGAGTCATGTGTGTGTTGTGTATTGTGTGTTTATTTTGTGTTTATAGCAGGAAGACTCCCTTTGTGAGTCATGTGTTTTGTTTATTGTGTTTATTCTATGTAAGGAAGACTCCATGTGTGAGTCATATGTGTGTTGTTTATTGTGTGTTTACAGCAGGAAGACTACATGTGTGAGTCATGTGTGTGTTGTTTATTGTGTGTTTACAGCAGGAAGACTCCATGTGTGAGTCATGTGTGTGTTTTAAGCAGGAAGACTCCCTGTGTGAGTCATATTTTTGTTGTTTATTGTGTGTTTATTGTGTGTTTACAGCAGGAAGACTCCCTGTGTGAGTCGTGTGTGTTGTTTATTGTGTGTTTAAAGCAGGGAGACTCCCTGCGTGAGTCATTTGTGTGTGTTGTTTATTGTGTGTTTACAGCAGGAAGACTCCCTGTGTGAGTCATGTGTGTTGTTTATTGTGTGTTTACAGCAGTAAGGCTCCCTGTGTGAATCATGTGTTTGTTGTTTATTCTGTGTTTATTATGTGTTTACAGCAGGAAGACTCCTTGTGTGAGTCATGTGTGTGTTGTTTATTGTGTGTTTACAGCAGGAAGACTCCTTGTTTGAGTCATGTATGTGTTGTTTATTGTGTGTTTAAAGCAGGGAGGCTCCCTGTGTGAGTCATATGTGTGTTGTTTATTGTGTGCAGGAATACTCCCTGTGTGAGTCATGTGTGTGTTGTGTATTTGTTATGTGTTTATAGCAGGAAGACTCCCTTTGTGAGTCATGTGTTTTGTTTATTGTGTGTTTATTCTATGTAAGGAAGACTCTATGTGTGAGTCATATGTGTGTTGTTTATTGTGTGTTTACAGCAGGAAGTCTCCCTGTGTGAGTCATGTGTGTTGTTTATTGTGTGTTTATTATGTGTTTACAGCAGGAAGACTCCTTGTGTGAGTCATGTGTGTGTTGTTTATTGTGTGTTTACAGCAGGAAGGCACCCTCTTTGAGTCAAATGTGTGTAGTTTATTGTTTGTTTATTGTGTGTTTACAGCAGGAAGGCTCCCTGTGTGAGTCAAATGTGTTTAGTTTATTGTGTGTTTATTGTGTGTTTACAGCAGGAATGCTCCCTGTGTGAGTCAAATGTGTGTTGTTTATTGTGTGTTTATTGTGTGTTTACAGCAGTAAGACTCCCTGTGTGAGTCATATGTGTGTTGTTTATTGTGTGTTTACAGCAGGAAGGCTCCTTTTGTGAGTCGTGTGTATATTTGATTGTGTTTATTATGTGTTTACAGCAGGAAGACTCCGTGTGGGAGTCATGTGTGTTGTTTATTGTGTGTTTACAGCAGTAAGACTCCCTGCGTGAGTCATTTGTGTGTGTTGTTTATTGTGTGTTTACAGCATTAAGGCTCCCTGTGTGAGCCATGTGTGTGTTGTTTATTGTATGTTTACAGCAGGAAGGCTCCCTGTGTGAGTCATGTGTGTGTTGTTTATTGTGTGTTTATTATGTGTTTACAGCAGGAAGACTCCTTGTGTGAGTCATGTGTGTGTTGTTTATTGTGTGTTTACAGCAGGAAGACTCCTTGTGTGAGTTGTGTGTATATTTTATTGTGTTTATTATGTGTTTACAGCAGGAAGACTCCCTGTGGGAGTCATGTGTGTTGTTTATTGTGTGTTTACAGCAGTAAGACTCCCTGTGTGAGTCATGTGTGTGTTGTTTATTGTGCGTTTACAGCAGGAAGGCTCCTTTTGTGAGTCGTGTGTGTATTTTATTGTGTTTATTATGTGTTTATATCAGGAAGACTCCCTGTGGGAGTCATGTGTGTTGTTTATTGTGTATTTACAGCAGTAAGACTCCCTGTGTGAGTCATGTGTGTGTTGTTTATTGTATGTTTATTGTGTGTTTACAGCAGCAAGACTACATGTGTGAGTCATGTGTGTGTTGTTTATTGTGTGTTTACAGCAGGAATACTCCATGTGTGAGTCAAATGTGTGTTGTTTATTGTGTGTTTATTATGTGTTTAGAGCAGGAAGACTCCTTGTGTGAGTCATGTCTGTGTAGTTTATTGTGTGTTTATTGTATATACATCAGGAAGACTCCCTGTGGGAGTCATGTGTGTTGTTTATTGTGTGTTTACAGCAGTAAGACTCCCTGTGTGAGTCATGTGTGTGTTGTTTATTGTATGTTTATTGTGTGTTTACAGCAGGAAGACTCCCTGTGTGAGTCATATGTGTGTTTTTTATTATGTGTTTACAGCAGGAAGACTCCCTGTGTGAGTCATATGTTTGTTTTTTATTGTGTGTTTACTGTAGGAAGGCTCCTTTTGTGAGTCGTGTGTGTATTTTATTGTTTTTATTATGTGTTTACATCAGTAAGACTCCCTGTGTGAGTCATGTGTGTGTTGTTTATTGTGTGTTTACAGCAGGAAGACTCCATGTGTGAGTCATGTGTGTGTTGTTTATTGTGTGTTTATTATGTGTTTATAGCAGGAAGACTCCCTTTGTGAGTCATGTGTGTTGTTTATTGTGTGTTTACAGCAGGAAGGCTCCTTTTGTGAGTCGTGTGTTTATTTTATTGTGTTTATTATGTGTTTACAGCAGGAAGAATCCCTGTGGGAGTCATGTGTGTTGTTTATTGTGTGTTTACAGCAGTAAGACTCCCTGTGTGAGTCATGTGTGTGTTGTTTATTGTATGTTTATTGTGTGTTTACAGCAGGAAGACTCCCTGTGTGAGTCATATGTGTGTTGTTTATTATGTGTTTACAGCAGGATGACTCCCTGTGTGAGTCATATGTGTGTTTTTTATTGTGTGTTTACAGTAGGAAGACTCCATGTGTGAGTCATGTGTGTGTTGTTTATTGTGTGTTTACAGCAGTAAGGCTCCCTGTGTGAGTCATGTGTGTGTTGTTTATTGTATGTTTACAGCAGGAAGACTCCCTGTGTGAGTCATGTGTGTTGTTTATTGTGTGTTTATTATGTCTACAGCAGGAAGGCTCCCTGTGTGAGTCATGTGTGTGTTGTTTATTCTGTGTTTATTATGTTTACAGCAGGAAGACTCCTTGTGTGAGTCATGTGTGTGTTGTTTATTGTGTGTTTACAGTAGGAAGACTCCTTGTGTGAGTCATGTATGTGTTGTTTATTGTGTGTTTAAAGCAGGGAGGCTCCCTGTGTGAGTCATATGTGTGTTGTTTATTGTGTGCAGGAATACTCCCTGTGTGAGTCATGTGTGTGTTGTGTATTGTGTGTTTATTATGTGTTTATAGCAGGAAGACTCCCTTTGTGAGTCATGTGTTTTGTTTTTTGTGTTTATTCTATGTAAGGAAGACTCCATGTGTGAGTCATATGTGTGTTGTTTATTGTGTGTTTACAGCAGGAAGACTACATGTGTGAGTCATGTGTGTGTTGTTTATTGTGTGTTTACAGCAGGAAGACTCCATGTGTGAGTCATGTGTGTGTTTTAAGCAGGAAGACTCCCTGTGTGAGTCATATTTTTGTTGTTTATTGTGTGTTTATTGTGTGTTTACAGCAGGAAGACTCCCTGTGTGAGTCGTGTGTGTTGTTTATTGTGTGTTTATTGTGTGTTTACAGCAGTAAGACTCCCTGTCTGAGTCGTGTGTGTTGTTTATTGTGTGTTTATTGTATGTTTACAGCAGGAAGACTCCCTGTGTGAGTCATGTTTGTTGTTTATTGTGTGTTTATTATGTTTACAGCAGGAAGACTCCCTGTTTGAGTCATGTGTGTTTTGTTTATTGTGTGTTTACAGCAGGAAGTCTCCCTGTGTGAGTCATGTGTGTGTTGTTTATTGTGTGTTTATTATGTGTTTACAGCAGGAAGACTCCTTGTGTGAGTCATGTGTGTGTTGTTTATTGTGTGTTTACAGCAGGAAGGCACCCTCTTTGAGTCAAATGCGTGTAGTTTATTGTGTGTTTATTGTGTGTTTACAGCAGGAAGGCTCCCTGTGTGAGTCAAATGTGTTTAGTTTATTGTGTGTTTATTGTGTGTTTACAGCAGGAAGGCTCCCTGTGTGAGTCAAATGTGTGTTGTTTATTGTGTGTTTATTGTGTGTTTACAGCAGTAAGACTCCCTGCGTGAGTCATTTGTGTGTGTTGTTTATTGTGTGTTTACAGCAGTAAGGCTCCCTGTGTGAGCCATGTGTGTGTTGTTTATTGTATGTTTACAGCAGGAAGACTCCCTGTGTGAGTCATGTGTGTTGTTTATTGTGTGTTTATTATGTCTACAGCAGGAAGGCTCCCTGTGTGAGTCATGTGTGTGTTGTTTATTGTGTGTTTATTATGTGTTTACAGCAGGAAGACTCCTTGTGTTAGTCATGTGTGTGTTGTTTATTGTGTGTTTACAGCAGGAAGACTCCTTGTGTGAGTTGTGTGTATATTTTATTGTGTTTATTATGTGTTTACAGCAGGAAGACTCCCTGTGGGAGTCATGTGTGTTGTTTATTGTGTGTTTACAGCAGTAAGACTCCCTGTGTGAGTCATGTGTGTGTTGTTTATTGTGTGTTTACAGCAGGAAGGCTCCTTTTGTGAGTCGTGTGTGTATTTTATTGTGTTTATTATGTGTTTACAGCAGGAAGGCTCCCTGTGTGATTCAAATGTGTGTTGTTTATTGTGTGTTTATTGTGTGTTTACAGCAGTAAGACTCCCTGCGTGAGTCATTTGTGTGTGTTGTTTATTGTGTGTTTACAGCAGTAAGGCTCCCTGTGTGAGCCATGTGTGTGTTGTTTATTGTATGTTTACAGCAGGAAGACTCCCTGTGTGAGTCATGTGTGTTGTTTATTGTGTGTTTATTATGTCTACAGCAGGAAGGCTCCCTGTGTGAGTCATGTGTGTGTTGTTTATTGTGTGTTTATTATGTGTTTACAGCAGGAAGACTCCTTGTGTTAGTCATGTGTGTGTTGTTTATTGTGTGTTTACAGCAGGAAGACTCCTTGTGTGAGTTGTGTGTATATTTTATTGTGTTTATTATGTGTTTACAGCATGAAGACTCCCTGTGGGAGTCATGTGTGTTGTTTATTGTGTGTTTACAGCAGTAAGACTCCCTGTGTGAGTCATGTGTGTGTTGTTTATTGTGTGTTTACAGCAGGAAGGCTCCTTTTGTGAGTCGTGTGTGTATTTTATTGTGTTTATTATGTGTTTACATCAGGAAGACTCCCTGTGTGAGTCATGTGTGTGTTGTTTATTGTATGTTTATTGTGTGTTTACAGCAGGAAGACTACATGTGTGAGTCATGTGTGTGTTGTTTATTGTGTGTTTACAGCAGGAAGACTCCATGTGTGAGTCATGTGTGTGTTGTTCATTGTGTGTTTGTTGTGTGTTTACAGCAGTAAGACTCCCTGTCTGAGTCGTGTGTGTTGTTTATTGTGTGTTTATTGTATGTTTACAGCAGGAAGACTCCCTGTGTGAGTCATGTTTATTGTTTATTGTGTGTTTATTATGTTTACAGCAGGAAGACTCCCTGTTTGAGTCATGTATGTGTTGTTTATTGTGTGTTTACAGCAGGAAGTCTCCCTTTGTGAGTCATGTGTGTGTTGTTTATTGTGTGTTTATTATGTGTTTACTGCAGGAAGACTCCTTGTGTGAGTCATGTGTGTGTTGTTTATTGTGTGTTTACAGCAGGAAGGCACCCTCTTTGAGTCAAATGTGTGTAGTTTATTGTGTGTTTATTGTGTGTTTACAGCAGGAAGGCTCCCAGTGTGAGTCAAATGTGTTTAGGTTAATGTGTGTTTATTGTGTGTTTACAGCAGGAAGGCTCCCTGTGTGAGTCAAATGTGTGTTGTTTTTTGTGTGTTTATTGTGTGTTTACAGCAGTAAGACTCCCTGTGTGAGTCATATGTGTGTTGTTTATTGTGTGTTTACAGCAGGAAGGCTCCTTTTGTGAGTCGTGTGTATATTTTATTGTGTTTATTATGTGTTTACAGCAGGAAGACTCCCTGTGGGAGTCATGTGTGTTGTTTATTGTGTGTTTTACAGCAATAAGACTCCCTGCGTGAGTCATTTTTGTGTGTTGTTTATTGTGTGTTTACAGCAGTAAGGCTCCCTGTGTGAGCCATGTGTGTTTTGTTTATTGTATGTTTACAGCAGGAAGACTCACTTTGTGAGTCATTTGTGTTGTTTATTGTGTGTTTATTATGTCTACAGCAGGAAGGCTCCCTGTGTGAGTCATGTGTGTGTTGTTTATTGTGTGTTTATTATGTGTTTACAGCAGGAAGATTCCTTGTGTGAGTCATGTATGTGTTGTTTATTGTGTGTTTAAAGCAGGAAGGCTCCCTGTGTGTCACATGTGTGTTGTTTATTGTTTGCAGGAATACTCCCTGTGTGAGTCATGTGTGTGTTGTTTATTGTGTGTTTATTATGTGTTTATAGCAGGAAGACTCCCTTTGTGAGTCATGTGTTTTGTTTATTGTGTGTTTATTCTTTGTGAGGAAGACTACATGTGTGAGTCATATGTGTGTTGTTTATTGTGTGTTTACAGCAGGAAGACTACATGTGTGAGTCATGTGTGTGTTGTTTATTGTGTGTTTACAGCAGGAAGACTCCATGTGTGAGTCATGTGTATGTTGTTTATTGTGTGTTTTAAGCAGGAAGACTCCCTGTGTGAGTCATATTTTTTTTGTTTATTGTGTGTTTATTGTGTGTTTACAGCAGGAAGACTCCCTGTGTGAGTCATGTGTGTTGTTTATTGTGTGTTTATTGTGTGTTTAAAGCAGGGAGACTCCCTGTGTGAGTCATGTGTGTGTTGTTTATTGTGTGTTTACAGCAGTAAGGCTCCCTTTGTGAGTCATGTGTGTGTTGTTTATTGTATGTTTACAGCAGGAAGACTCCCTGTGTGAGTCATGTGTGTTGTTTATTGTGTTTTTATTATGTCTACAGCATGAAGGCTCCCTGTGTGAGTCATGTATGTGTTGTTTATTGTGTGTTTATTATGTCTTTACAGCAGGAAGACTCCCTGTGTAAGTCATGTGTGTGTTGTTTATTGTGTGTTTACAGAAGGAAGACTCCATGTGTGAGTCATGTGTGTGTTGTTTATTGTGTGTTTAAAGCAGGAAGGCTCCCTGTGTGAGTCATATGTGTGTTGTTTATTGTGTGTTTACAGCAGGAAGGCTCCCTGTGTGAGTCATGTGTGTGTTGTTTATTGTATGTTTACAGCAGGAAGACTCCCTGTGTGAGTCATGTGTGTTGTTTATTGTGTGTTTATTATGTCTACAGCAGGAAGGCTCCCTGTGTGAGTCATGTGTGTGTTGTTTATTCTGTGTTTATTATGTTTACAGCAGGAAGACTCCTTGTGTGAGTCATGTGTGTGTTGTTTATTGTGTGTTTACAGCAGGAAGACTCCTTGTGTGAGTCATGTATGTGTTGTTTATTGTGTGTTTAAAGCAGGGAGGCTCCCTGTGTGAGTCATATGTGTGTTGTTTATTGTGTGCAGGAATACTCCCTGTGTGAGTCATGTGTGTGTTGTGTATTTGTTATGTGTTTATAGCAGGAAGACTCCCTTTGTGAGTCATGTGTTTTGTTTATTGTGTGTTTATTCTATGTAAGGAAGACTCTATGTGTGAGTCATATGTGTGTTGTTTATTGTGTGTTTACAGCAGGAAGTCTCCCTGTGTGAGTCATGTGTGTGTTGTTTATTGTGTGTTTATTATGTGTTTACAGCAGGAAGACTCCTTGTGTGAGTCATGTGTGTGTTGTTTATTGTGTGTTTACAGCAGGAAGGCACCCTCTTTGAGTCAAATGTGTGTAGTTTATTGTGTGTTTATTGTGTGTTTACAGCAGGAAGACTCCTTGTGTGAGTCATGTGTGTGTTGTTTATTGTGTGTTTACAGCAGGAAGACTCCTTGTGTGAGTTGTGTGTATATTTTATTGTGTTTATTGTGTGTTTACAGCAGGAAGACTCCCTGTGGGAGTCATGTGTGTTGTTTATTGTGTGTTTACAGCAGTAAGACTCCCTGTGTGAGACATGTGTGTGTTGTTTATTGTGTGTTTACAGCAGGAAGGCTCCTTTTGTGAGTCGTGTGTGTATTTTATTGTGTTTATTATGTGTTTACAGCAGAAAGACTCCTTGTATGAGTCATATGTGTGTTGTTTATTGTGTGTTTATTGTGTGTTTAAAGCAGGGAGACTCCTTGCTTAAGTCATTTGTTTGTGTTGTTTATTGTGTGTTTACAGCAGGAAGACTCCTTGTGTGAGTTGTGTGTATATTTTATTGTGTTTATTATGTGTTTACAGCAGGAAGACTCCCTGTGGGAGTCATGTGTGTTGTTTATTGTGTGTTTACAGCAGTAAGACTCCCTGCGTGAGTCATTTGTGTGTGTTGTTTATTGTGTGTTTACAGCAGTAAGGCTCCCTGTGTGAGCCATGTGTGTGTTGTTTATTGTATGTTTACAGCAGGAAGGCTCCCTGTGTGAGTCATGTGTGTGTTGTTTATTGTGTGTTTATTATGTGTTTACAGCAGGAAGACTCCTTGTGTGAGTCATGTGTGTGTTGTTTATTGTGTGTTTACAGCAGGAAGACTCCTTGTGTGAGTTGTGTGTATATTTTATTGTGTTTATTGTGTGTTTACAGCAGGAAGACTCCCTGTGGGAGTCATGTGTGTTGTTTATTGTGTGTTTACAGCAGTAAGACTCCCTGTGTGAGACATGTGTGTGTTGTTTATTGTGTGTTTACAGCAGGAAGGCTCCTTTTGTGAGTCGTGTGTGTATTTTATTGTGTTTATTATGTGTTTACAGCAGAAAGACTCCTTGTATGAGTCATATGTGTGTTGTTTATTGTGTGTTTATTGTGTGTTTAAAGCAGGGAGACTCCTTGCTTGAGTCATTTGTTTGTGTTGTTTATTGTATGTTTACAGCAGGAAGACTCCCTATGTGAGTCATGTGTTTGTTGTTTATTGTGTGTTTGTTGTGTGTTTACAGCAGTAAGACTCCCTGTCTGAGTCGTGTGTGTTGTTTATTGTGTGTTTATTGTATGTTTACAGCAGGAAGACTCCCTGTGTGAGTCATATGTGTGTTGTTTATTGTGTGTTTATTGTGTTTACAGCAGGAAGTCTCCCTGTGTGAGTCATGTGTGTGTTGTTTATTTTGTGTTTATTATGTGTTTACAGCAGGAAGACTCCTTGTGTGAGTCATGTGTGTGTTGTTTATTGTGTGTTTACAGCAGTAAGGCTCCCTTTGTGAGTCATGTGTGTGTTGTTTATTGTATGTTTACAGCAGGAAGACTCCCTGTGTGAGTCATGTGTGTTGTTTATTGTGTTTTTATTATGTCTACAGCAGGAAGGCTCCCTGTGTGAGTCATGTATGTGTTGTTTATTGTGTGTTTATTATGTCTTTACAGCAGGAAGACTCCCTGTGTAAGTCATGTGTGTGTTGTTTATTGTGTGTTTACAGAAGGAAGACTCCATGTGTGAGTCATGTGTGTGTTGTTTATTGTGTGTTTAAAGTAGGAAGGCTCCCTGTGTGAGTCATATGTGTGTTGTTTATTGTGTGTTTACAGCAGGAAGGCTCCCTGTGTGAGTCATGTGTGTGTTGTTTATTGTATGTTTACAGCAGGAAGACTCCCTGTGTGAGTCATGTGTGTTGTTTATTGTGTGTTTATTATGTCTACAGCAGGAAGGCTCCCTGTGTGAGTCATGTGTGTGTTGTTTATTCTGTGTTTATTATGTTTACAGCAGGAAGACTCCTTGTGTGAGTCATGTGTGTGTTGTTTATTGTGTGTTTACAGCAGGAAGACTCCTTGTGTGAGTCATGTATGTGTTGTTTATTGTGTGTTTAAAGCAGGGAGGCTCCCTGTGTGAGTCATATGTGTGTTGTTTATTGTGTGCAGGAATACTCCCTGTGTGAGTCATGTGTGTGTTGTGTATTTGTTATGTGTTCATAGCAGGAAGACTCCCTTTGTGAGTCATGTGTTTTGTTTATTGTGTGTTTATTCTATGTAAGGAAGACTCTATGTGTGAGTCATATGTGTGTTGTTTATTGTGTGTTTACAGCAGGAAGTCTCCCTGTGTGAGTCATGTGTGTGTTGTTTATTGTGTGTTTATTATGTGTTTACAGCAGGAAGACTCCTTGTGTGAGTCATGTGTGTGTTGTTTATTGTGTGTTTACAGCAGGAAGGCACCCTCTTTGAGTCAAATGTGTGTAGTTTATTGTGTGTTTATTGTGTGTTTACAGCAGGAATGCTCCCTGTGTGAGTCAAATGTGTGTTGTTTATTGTGTGTTTATTGTGTGTTTACAGCAGTAAGACTCCCTGTGTGAGTCATATGTGTGTTGTTTATTGTGTGTTTACAGCAGGAAGGCTCCTTTTGTGAGTCGTGTGTATATTTTATTGTGTTTATTATGTGTTTACAGCAGGAAGACTCCGTGTGGGAGTCATGTGTGTTGTTTATTGTGTGTTTACAGCAGTAAGACTCCCTGCGTGAGTCATTTGTGTGTGTTGTTTATTGTGTGTTTACAGCAGTAAGGCTCCCTGTGTGAGCCATGTGTGTGTTGTTTATTGTATGTTTACAGCAGGAAGGCTCCCTGTGTGAGTCATGTGTGTGTTGTTTATTGTGTGTTTATTATGTGTTTACAGCAGGAAGACTCCTTGTGTGAGTCATGTGTGTGTTGTTTATTGTGTGTTTACAGCAGGAAGACTCCTTTTGTGAGTTGTGTGTATATTTTATTGTGTTTATTATGTGTTTACAGCAGGAAGACTCCCTGTGGGAGTCATGTGTGTTGTTTATTGTGTGTTTACAGCAGTAAGACTCCCTGTGTGAGACATGTGTGTGTTGTTTATTGTGTGTTTACAGCAGGAAGGCTCCTTTTGTGAGTCGTGTGTGTATTTTATTGTGTTTATTATGTGTTTACAGCAGAAAGACTCCTTGTATGAGTCATATGTGTGTTGTTTATTGTGTGTTTATTGTGTGTTTAAAGCAGGGAGACTCCTTGCTTGAGTCATTTGTTTGTGTTGTTTATTGTATGTTTACAGCAGGAAGACTCCCTATGTGAGTCATGTGTTTGTTGTTTATTGTGTGTTTGTTGTGTGTTTACAGCAGTAAGACTCCCTGTCTGAGTCGTGTGTGTTGTTTATTTTGTGTTTATTGTATGTTTACAGCAGGAAGACTCCCTGTGTGAGTCATATGTGTGTTGTTTATTGTGTGTTTATTGTGTTTACAGCAGGAAGTCTCCCTGTGTGAGTCATGTGTGTGTTGTTTATTTTGTGTTTATTATGTGTTTACAGCAGGAAGACTCCTTGTGTGAGTCATGTGTGTGTTGTTTATTGTTTGTTTACAGCAGGAAGGCACCCTGTTTGAGTCAAATGTGTGTAGTTTATTGTGTGTTTATTGTGTGTTTACAGCAGGAAGGCTCCCTGTGTGAGTCAAATGTGTGTTGTTTATTGTGTGTTTATTATGTGTTTAGAGCAGGAAGACTCCTTGTGTGAGTCATGTCTGTGTTGTTTATTGTGTGTTTACAGCAGTAAGACTCCCTGTGTGAGACATGTGTGTGTTGTTTATTGTGTGTTTACAGCAGGAAGGCTCCTTTTGTGAGTCGTGTGTGTATTTTATTGTGTTTATTATGTGTTTACAGCAGAAAGACTCCTTGTATGAGTCATATGTGTGTTGTTTATTGTGTGTTTATTGTGTGTTTAAAGCAGGGAGACTCCTTGCTTGAGTCATTTGTTTGTGTTGTTTATTGTATGTTTACAGCAGGAAGACTCCCTATGTGAGTCATGTGTTTGTTGTTTATTGTGTGTTTGTTGTGTGTTTACAGCAGTAAGACTCCCTGTCTGAGTCGTGTGTGTTGTTTATTTTGTGTTTATTGTATGTTTACAGCAGGAAGACTCCCTGTGTGAGTCATATGTGTGTTGTTTATTGTGTGTTTATTGTGTTTACAGCAGGAAGTCTCCCTGTGTGAGTCATGTGTGTGTTGTTTATTTTGTGTTTATTATGTGTTTACAGCAGGAAGACTCCTTGTGTGAGTCATGTGTGTGTTGTTTATTGTTTGTTTACAGCAGGAAGGCACCCTGTTTGAGTCAAATGTGTGTAGTTTATTGTGTGTTTATTGTGTGTTTACAGCAGGAAGGCTCCCTGTGTGAGTCAAATGTGTGTTGTTTATTGTGTGTTTATTATGTGTTTAGAGCAGGAAGACTCCTTGTGTGAGTCATGTCTGTGTTGTTTATTGTGTGTTTATTGTATATACATCAGGAAGACTCCCTGTGGGAGTCATGTGTGTTGTTTATTGTGTGTTTACAGCAGTAAGACTCCCTGTGTGAGTCATGTGTGTGTTGTTTATTGTATGTTTATTGTGTGTTTACAGCAGGAAGATTCCCTGTGTGAGTCATATGTGTGTTTTTTTTTATGTGTTTACAGCAGGATGACTCTCTGTGTGAGTCATATGTTTGTTTTTTATTGTGTGTTTACTGTAGGAAGGCTCCTTTTGTGAGTCGTGTGTGTATTTTATTGTTTTTATTATGTGTTTACATCAGTAAGACTCCCTGTGTGAGTCATGTGTGTGTTGTTTATTGTGTGTTTACAGCAGGAAGACTCCATGTGTGAGTCATGTGTGTGTTGTTTATTGTGTGTTTATTATGTGTTTATAGCAGGAAGACTCCCTTTGTGAGTCATGTGTGTTGTTTGTTGTGTGTTTACAGCAGGAAGGCTCCTTTTGTGAGTCGTGTGTTTATTTTATTGTGTTTATTATGTGTTTACAGCAGGAAGAATCCCTCTGGGAGTCATGTGTGTTGTTTATTGTGTGTTTACAGCAGTAAGACTCCCTGTGTGAGTCATGTGTGTGTTGTTTATTGTATGTTTATTGTGTGTTTACAGCAGGAAGACTCCCTGTGTGAGTCATATGTGTGTTGTTTATTATGTGTTTACAGCAGGATGACTCCCTGTGTGAGTCATATGTGTGTTTTTTATTGTGTGTTTACAGTAGGAAGACTCCATGTGTGAGTCATGTGTGTGTTGTTTATTGTGTGTTTACAGCAGTAAGGCTCCCTCTGTGAGTCATGTGTGTGTTGTTTATTGTATGTTTACAGCAGGAAGACTCCCTGTGTGAGTCATGTGTGTTGTTTATTGTGTGTTTATTATGTCTACAGCAGGAAGGCTCCCTGTGTGAGTCATGTGTGTGTTGTTTATTCTGTGTTTATTATGTTTACAGCAGGAAGACTCCTTGTGTGAGTCATGTGTGTATTGTTTATTGTGTGTTTACAGCAGGAAGACTCCTTGTGTGAGTCATGTATGTGTTGTTTATTGTGTGTTTAAAGCAGGGAGGCTCCCTGTGTGAGTCATATGTGTGTTGTTTATTGTGTGCAGGAATACTCCCTGTGTGAGTCATGTGTGTGTTGTGTATTGTGTGTTTATTATGTGTTTATAGCAGGAAGACTCCCTTTGTGAGTCATGTGTTTTGTTTATTGTGTTTATTCTATGTAAGGAAGACTCCATGTGTGAGTCATATGTGTGTTGTTTATTGTGTGTTTACAGCAGGAAGACTACATGTGTGAGTCATGTGTGTGTTGTTTATTGTGTGTTTACAGCAGGAAGACTCCATGTGTGAGTCATGTGTGTGTTTTAAGCAGGAAGACTCCCTGTGTGAGTCATATTTTTGTTGTTTATTGTGTGTTTATTGTGTGTTTACAGCAGGAAGACTCCCTGTGTGAGTCGTGTGTGTTGTTTATTGTGTGTTTATTGTGTGTTTAAAGCAGGGAGACTCCCTGCGTGAGTCATTTGTGTGTGTTGTTTATTGTGTGTTTACAGCAGGAAGACTCCCTGTGTGAGTCATGTGTGTGTTGTTTATTGTGTGTTTAAAGCAGGGAGGCTCCCTGTGTGAGTCATATGTGTGTTGTTTATTGTGTGCAGGAATACTCCCTGTGTGAGTCATGTGTGTGTTGTGTATTGTGTGTTTATTATGTGTTTATAGCAGGAAGACTCCCTTTGTGAGTCATGTGTTTTGTTTATTGTGTTTATTCTATGTAAGGAAGACTCCATGTGTGAGTCATATGTGTGTTGTTTATTGTGTGTTTACAGCAGGAAGACTACATGTGTGAGTCATGTGTGTGTTGTTTATTGTGTGTTTACAGCAGGAAGACTCCATGTGTGAGTCATGTGTGTGTTTTAAGCAGGAAGACTCCCTGTGTGAGTCATATTTTTGTTGTTTATTGTGTGTTTATTGTGTGTTTACAGCAGGAAGACTCCCTGTGTGAGTCGTGTGTGTTGTTTATTGTGTGTTTATTGTGTGTTTAAAGCAGGGAGACTCCCTGCGTGAGTCATTTGTGTGTGTTGTTTATTGTGTGTTTACAGCAGGAAGACTCCCTGTGTGAGTCATGTGTGTGTTGTTTATTGTGTGTTTACAGCAGTAAGGCTCCCTGTGTGAATCATGTGTTTGTTGTTTATTCTGTGTTTATTATGTGTTTACAGCAGGAAGACTCCTTGTGTGAGTCATGTGTGTGTTGTTTATTGTGTGTTTACAGCAGGAAGACTCCTTGTGTGAGTCATGTATGTGTTGTTTATTGTGTGCAGGAATACTCCCTGTGTGAGTCATGTGTGTGTTGTGTATTGTGTGTTTATTATGTGTTTATAGCAGGAAGACTCCCTTTGTGAGTCATGTGTTTTGTTTATTGTGTTTATTCTATGTAAGGAAGACTCCATGTGTGAGTCATATGTGTGTTGTTTATTGTGTGTTTACAGCAGGAAGACTACATGTGTGAGTCATGTGTGTGTTGTTTATTGTGTGTTTACAGCAGGAAGACTCCATGTGTGAGTCATGTGTGTGTTTTAAGCAGGAAGACTCCCTGTGTGAGTCATATTTTTGTTGTTTATTGTGTGTTTATTGTGTGTTTACAGCAGGAAGACTCCCTGTGTGAGTCGTGTGTGTTGTTTATTGTGTGTTTATTGTGTGTTTAAAGCAGGGAGACTCTCTGCGTGAGTCATTTTTGTGTGTTGTTTATTGTGTGTTTACAGCAGGAAGACTCCCTGTGTGAGTCAAGTGTGTGTTGTTTATTGTGTGTTTAAAGCAGGGAGGCTCCCTGTGTGAGTCATATGTGTGTTGTTTATTGTGTGCAGGAATACTCCCTGTGTGAGTCATGTGTGTGTTGTGTATTGTGTGTTTATTATGTGTTTATAGCAGGAAGACTCCCTTTGTGAGTCATGTGTTTTGTTTATTGTGTTTATTCTATGTAAGGAAGACTCCATGTGTGAGTCATATGTGTGTTGTTTATTGTGTGTTTACAGCAGGAAGACTACATGTGTGAGTCATGTGTGTGTTGTTTATTGTGTGTTTACAGCAGGAAGACTCCATGTGTGAGTCATGTGTGTGTTTTAAGCAGGAAGACTCCCTGTGTGAGTCATATTTTTGTTGTTTATTGTGTGTTTATTGTGTGTTTACAGCAGGAAGACTCCCTGTGTGAGTCGTGTGTGTTGTTTATTGTGTGTTTATTGTGTGTTTAAAGCAGGGAGACTCCCTGCGTGAGTCATTTGTGTGTGTTGTTTATTGTGTGTTTACAGCAGGAAGACTCCCTGTGTGAGTCATGTGTGTGTTGTTTATTGTGTGTTTACAGCAGTAAGGCTCCCTGTGTGAATCATGTGTTTGTTGTTTATTCTGTGTTTATTATGTGTTTACAGCAGGAAGACTCCTTGTGTGAGTCATGTGTGTGTTGTTTATTGTGTGTTTACAGCAGGAAGACTCCTTGTGTGAGTCATGTATGTGTTGTTTATTGTGTGTTTAAAGCAGGGAGGCTCCCTGTGTGAGTCATATGTGTGTTGTTTATTGTGTGCAGGAATACTCCCTGTGTGAGTCATGTGTGTGTTGTGTATTTGTTATGTGTTTATAGCAGGAAGACTCCCTTTGTGAGTCATGTGTTTTGTTTATTGTGTGTTTATTCTATGTAAGGAAGACTCTATGTGTGAGTCATATGTGTGTTGTTTATTGTGTGTTTACAGCAGGAAGTCTCCCTGTGTGAGTCATGTGTGTGTTGTTTATTGTGTGTTTATTATGTGTTTACAGCAGGAAGACTCCTTTTGTGAGTCATGTGTGTGTTGTTTATTGTGTGTTTACAGCAGGAAGGCACCCTCTTTGAGTCAAATGTGTGTAGTTTATTGTGTGTTTATTGTGTATTTACAGCAGGAAGGCTCCCTGTGTGAGTCAAATGTGTTTAGTTTATTGTGTGTTTATTGTGTGTTTACAGCAGGAATGCTCCCTGTGTGAGTCAAATGTGTGTTGTTTATTGTGTGTTTATTGTGTGTTTACAGCAGTAAGACTCCCTGTGTGAGTCATATGTGTGTTGTTTATTGTGTGTTTACAGCAGGAAGGCTCCTTTTGTGAGTCGTGTGTATATTTTATTGTGTGTTTATTATGTGTTTACAGCAGGAAGACTCCGTGTGGGAGTCATGTGTGTTGTTTATTGTGTGTTTACAGCAGTAAGACTCCCTGCGTGAGTCATTTGTGTGTGTTGTTTATTGTGTGTTTACAGCAGTAAGGCTCCCTGTGTGAGCCATGTGTGTGTTGTTTATTGTATGTTTACAGCAGGAAGGCTCCCTGTGTGAGTCATGTGTGTGTTGTTTATTGTGTGTTTATTATGTGTTTACAGCAGGAAGACTCCTTGTGTGAGTCATGTGTGTGTTGTTTATTGTGTGTTTACAGCAGGAAGACTCCTTGTGTGAGTTGTATGTATATTTTTTTGTGTTTATTATGTGTTTACAGCAGGAAGACTCCCTGTGGGAGTCATGTGTGTTGTTTATTGTGTGTTTACAGCAGTAAGACTCCCTGTGTGAGTCATGTGTGTGTTGTTTATTGTGTGTTTACAGCAGGAAGGCTGCTTTTGTGAGTCGTGTGTGTATTTTATTGTGTTTATTATGTGTTTACATCAGGAAGACTCCCTGTGGGAGTCATGTGTGTTGTTTATTGTGTATTTACAGCAGTAAGACTCCCTGTGTGAGTCATGTGTGTGTTGTTTATTGTATGTTTATTGTGTGTTTACAGCAGGAAGACTACATGTGTGAGTCATGTGTGTGTTGTTTATTGTGTGTTTACAGCAGGAAGACTCCATGTGTGAGTCATGTGTGTGTTGTTTATTGTGTGTTTGTTGTGTGTTTACAGCAGTAAGACTCCCTGTCTGAGTCGTGTGTGTTGTTTATTGTGTGTTTATTGTATGTTTACAGCAGGAAGACTCCCTGTGTGAGTCATGTTTGTTGTTTATTGTGTGTTTATTATGTTTACAGCAGGAAGACTCCCTGTTTGAGTCATGTGTGTTTTGTTTATTGTGTGTTTACAGCAGGAAGTCTCCCTGTGTGAGTCATGTGTGTGTTGTTTATTGTGTGTTTATTATGTGTTTACAGCAGGAAGACTCCTTGTGTGAGTCATGTGTGTGTTGTTTATTGTGTGTTTACAGCAGGAAGGCACCCTCTTTGAGTCAAATGCGTGTAGTTTATTGTGTGTTTATTGTGTGTTTACAGCAGGAAGGCTCCCTGTGTGAGTCAAATGTGTTTAGTTTATTGTGTGTTTATTGTGTGTTTACAGCAGGAAGGCTCCCTGTGTGAGTCAAATGTGTGTTGTTTATTGTGTGTTTATTGTGTGTTTACAGCAGTAAGACTCCCTGCGTGAGTCATTTGTGTGTGTTGTTTATTGTGTGTTTACAGCAGTAAGGCTCCCTGTGTGAGCCATGTGTGTGTTGTTTATTGTATGTTTACAGCAGGAAGACTCCCTGTGTGAGTCATGTGTGTTGTTTATTGTGTGTTTATTATGTCTACAGCAGGAAGGCTCCCTGTGTGAGTCATGTGTGTGTTGTTTATTGTGTGTTTATTATGTGTTTACAGCAGGAAGACTCCTTGTGTTAGTCATGTGTGTGTTGTTTATTGTGTGTTTACAGCAGGAAGACTCCTTGTGTGAGTTGTGTGTATATTTTATTGTGTTTATTATGTGTTTACAGCAGGAAGACTCCCTGTGGGAGTCATGTGTGTTGTTTATTGTGTGTTTACAGCAGTAAGACTCCCTGTGTGAGTCATGTGTGTGTTGTTTATTGTGTGTTTACAGCAGGAAGGCTCCTTTTGTGAGTCGTGTGTGTATTTTATTGTGTTTATTATGTGTTTACAGCAGGAAGGCTCCCTGTGTGAGTCAAATGTGTGTTGTTTATTGTGTGTTTATTGTGTGTTTACAGCAGTAAGACTCCCTGCGTGAGTCATTTGTGTGTGTTGTTTATTGTGTGTTTACAGCAGTAAGGCTCCCTGTGTGAGCCATGTGTGTGTTGTTTATTGTATGTTTACAGCAGGAAGACTCCCTGTGTGAGTCATGTGTGTTGTTTATTGTGTGTTTATTATGTCTACAGCAGGAAGGCTCCCTGTTTGAGTCATGTGTGTGTTGTTTATTGTGTGTTTATTATGTGTTTACAGCAGGAAGACTCCTTGTGTTAGTCATGTGTGTGTTGTTTATTGTGTGTTTACAGCAGGAAGACTCCTTGTGTGAGTTGTGTGTATATTTTATTGTGTTTATTATGTGTTTACAGCAGGAAGACTCCCTGTGGGAGTCATGTGTGTTGTTTATTGTGTGTTTACAGCAGTAAGACTCCCTGTGTGAGTCATGTGTGTGTTGTTTATTGTGTGTTTACAGCAGGAAGGCTCCTTTTGTGAGTCGTGTGTGTATTTTATTGTGTTTATTATGTGTTTACATCAGGAAGACTCCCTGTGTGAGTCATGTGTGTGTTGTTTATTGTATGTTTATTGTGTGTTTACAGCAGGAAGACTACATGTGTGAGTCATGTGTGTGTTGTTTATTGTGTGTTTACAGCAGGAAGACTCCATGTGTGAGTCACGTGTGTGTTGTTTATTGTGTGTTTGTTGTGTGTTTACAGCAGTAAGACTCCCTGTCTGAGTCGTGTGTGTTGTTTATTGTGTGTTTATTGTATGTTTACAGCAGGAAGACTCCCTGTGTGAGTCATGTTTGTTGTTTATTGTGTGTTTATTATGTTTACAGCAGGAAGACTCCCTGTTTGAGTCATGTATGTGTTGTTTATTGTGTGTTTACAGCAGGAAGTCTCCCTTTGTGAGTCATGTGTGTGTTGTTTATTGTGTGTTTATTATGTGTTTACTGCAGGAAGACTCCTTGTGTGAGTCATGTGTGTGTTGTTTATTGTGTGTTTACAGCAGGAAGGCACCCTCTTTGAGTCAAATGTGTGTAGTTTATTGTGTGTTTATTGTGTGTTTACAGCAGGAAGGCTCCCTGTGTGAGTCAAATATGTTTAGGTTAATGTGTGTTTATTGTGTGTTTACAGCAGGAAGGCTCCCTGTGTGAGTCAAATGTGTGTTGTTTATTGTGTGTTTATTGTGTGTTTACAGCAGTAAGACTCCCTGTGTGAGTCATATGTGTGTTGTTTATTGTGTGTTTACAGCAGGAAGGCTCCTTTTGTGAGTCGTGTGTATATTTTATTGTGTTTATTATGTGTTTACAGCAGGAAGACTCCCTGTGGGAGTCATGTGTGTTGTTTATTGTGTGTTTTACAGCAGTAAGACTCCCTGCGTGAGTCATTTGTGTGTGTTGTTTATTGTGTGTTTACAGCAGTAAGGCTCCCTGTGTGAGCCATGTGTGTGTTGTTTATTGTATGTTTACAGCAGGAAGACTCACTTTGTGAGTCATTTGTGTTGTTTATTGTGTGTTTATTATGTCTACAGCAGGAAGGCTCCCTGTGTGAGTCATGTGTGTGTTGTTTATTGTGTGTTTATTATGTGTTTACAGCAGGAAGATTCCTTGTGTGAGTCATGTATGTGTTGTTTATTGTGTGTTTAAAGCAGGAAGGCTCCCTGTGTGTCACATGTGTGTTGTTTATTGTTTGCAGGAATACTCCCTGTGTGAGTCATGTGTGTGTTGTTTATTGTGTGTTTATTATGTGTTTATAGCAGGAAGACTCCCTTTGTGAGTCATGTGTTTTGTTTATTGTGTGTTTATTCTTTGTGAGGAAGACTACATGTGTGAGTCATATGTGTGTTGTTTATTGTGTGTTTACAGCAGGAAGACTACATGTGTGAGTCATGTGTGTGTTGTTTATTGTGTGTTTACAGCAGGAAGACTCCATGCGTGAGTCATGTGTATGTTGTTTATTGTGTGTTTTAAGCAGGAAGACTCCCTGTGTGAGTCATATTTTTGTTGTTTATTGTGTGTTTATTGTGTGTTTACAGCAGGAAGACTCCCTGTGTGAGTCATGTGTGTTGTTTATTGTGTGTTTATTGTGTGTTTAAAGCAGGGAGACTCCCTGTGTGAGTCATGTGTGTGTTGTTTATTGTGTGTTTACAGCAGTAAGGCTCCCTTTGTGAGTCATGTGTGTGTTGTTTATTGTATGTTTACAGCAGGAAGACTCCCTGTGTGAGTCATGTGTGTTGTTTATTGTGTTTTTATTATGTCTACAGCAGGAAGGCTCCCTGTGTGAGTCATGTATGTGTTGTTTATTGTGTTTTTATTATGTCTTTACAGCAGGAAGACTCCCTGTGTAAGTCATGTGTGTGTTGTTTATTGTGTGTTTACAGAAGGAAGACTCCATGTGTGAGTCATGTGTGTGTTGTTTATTGTGTGTTTAAAGCAGGAAGGCTCCCTGTGTGAGTCATATGTGTGTTGTTTATTGTGTGTTTACAGCAGGAAGGCTCCCTGTGTGAGTCATGTGTGTGTTGTTTATTGTATGTTTACAGCAGGAAGACTCCCTGTGTGAGTCATGTGTGTTGTTTATTGTGTGTTTATTATGTCTACAGCAGGAAGGCTCCCTGTGTGAGTCATGTGTGTGTTGTTTATTCTGTGTTTATTATGTTTACAGCAGGAAGACTCCTTGTGTGAGTCATGTGTGTGTTGTTTATTGTGTGTTTACAGCAGGAAGACTCCTTGTGTGAGTCATGTATGTGTTGTTTATTGTGTGTTTAAAGCAGGGAGGCTCCCTGTGTGAGTCATATGTGTGTTGTTTATTGTGTGCAGGAATACTCCCTGTGTGAGTCATGTGTGTGTTGTGTATTTGTTATGTGTTTATAGCAGGAAGACTCCCTTTGTGAGTCATGTGTTTTGTTTATTGTGTGTTTATTCTATGTAAGGAAGACTCTATGTGTGAGTCATATGTGTGTTGTTTATTGTGTGTTTACAGCAGGAAGTCTCCCTGTGTGAGTCATGTGTGTGTTGTTTATTGTGTGTTTATTATGTGTTTACAGCAGGAAGACTCCTTGTGTGAGTCATGTGTGTGTTGTTTATTGTGTGTTTACAGCAGGAAGGCACCCTCTTTGAGTCAAATGTGTGTAGTTTATTGTGTGTTTATTGTGTGTTTACAGCAGGAAGGCTCCCTGTGTGAGTCAAATGTGTTTAGTTTATTGTGTGTTTATTGTGTGTTTACAGCAGGAATGCTCCCTGTGTGAGTCAATTGTGTGTTGTTTATTGTGTGTTTATTGTGTGTTTACAGCAGTAAGACTCCCTGTGTGAGTCATATGTGTGTTGTTTATTGTGTGTTTACAGCAGGAAGACTCCTTGTGTGAGTTGTGTGTATATTTTATTGTGTTTATTATGTGTTTACAGCAGGAAGACTCCCTGTGGGAGTCATGTGTGTTGTTTATTGTGTGTTTACAGCAGTAAGACTCCCTGTGTGAGTCATGTGTGTGTTGTTTATTGTGTGTTTACAGCAGGAAGGCTCCTTTTGTGAGTCGTGTGTGTATTTTATTGTGTTTATTATGTGTTTACATCAGGAAGACTCCCTGTGTGAGTCATGTGTGTGTTGTTTATTGTATGTTTATTGTGTGTTTACAGCAGGAAGACTACATGTGTGAGTCATGTGTGTGTTGTTTATTGTGTGTTTACAGCAGGAAGACTCCATGTGTGAGTCACGTGTGTGTTGTTTATTGTGTGTTTGTTGTGTGTTTACAGCAGTAAGACTCACTGTCTGAGTCGTGTGTGTTGTTTATTGTGTGTTTATTGTATGTTTACAGCAGGAAGACTCCCTGTGTGAGTCATGTTTGTTGTTTATTGTGTGTTTATTATGTTTACAGCAGGAAGACTCCCTGTTTGAGTCATGTATGTGTTGTTTATTGTGTGTTTACAGCAGGAAGTCTCCCTTTGTGAGTCATGTGTGTGTTGTTTATTGTGTGTTTATTATGTGTTTACTGCAGGAAGACTCCTTGTGTGAGTCATGTGTGTGTTGTTTATTGTGTGTTTACAGCAGGAAGGCACCCTCTTTGAGTCAAATGTGTGTAGTTTATTGTGTGTTTATTCTGTGTTTACAGCAGGAAGGCTCCCTGTGTGAGTCAAATATGTTTAGGTTAATGTGTGTTTATTGTGTGTTTACAGCAGGAAGGCTCCCTGTGTGAGTCAAATGTGTGTTGTTTATTGTGTGTTTATTGTGTGTTTACAGCAGTAAGACTCCCTGTGTGAGTCATATGTGTGTTGTTTATTGTGTGTTTACAGCAGGAAGGCTCCTTTTGTGAGTCGTGTGTATATTTTATTGTGTTTATTATGTGTTTACAGCAGGAAGACTCCCTGTGGGAGTCATGTGTGTTGTTTATTGTGTGTTTTACAGCAGTAAGACTCCCTGCGTGAGTCATTTGTGTGTGTTGTTTATTGTGTGTTTACAGCAGTAAGGCTCCCTGTGTGAGCCATGTGTGTGTTGTTTATTGTATGTTTACAGCAGGAAGACTCACTTTGTGAGTCATTTGTGTTGTTTATTGTGTGTTTATTATGTCTACAGCAGGAAGGCTCCCTGTGTGAGTCATGTGTGTGTTGTTTATTGTGTGTTTATTATGTGTTTACAGCAGGAAGATTCCTTGTGTGAGTCATGTATGTGTTGTTTATTGTGTGTTTAAAGCAGGAAGGCTCCCTGTGTGTCACATGTGTGTTGTTTATTGTTTGCAGGAATACTCCCTGTGTGAGTCATGTGTGTGTTGTTTATTGTGTGTTTATTATGTGTTTATAGCAGGAAGACTCCCTTTGTGAGTCATGTGTTTTGTTTATTGTGTGTTTATTCTTTGTGAGGAAGACTACATGTGTGAGTCATATGTGTGTTGTTTATTGTGTGTTTACAGCAGGAAGACTACATGTGTGAGTCATGTGTGTGTTGTTTATTGTGTGTTTACAGCAGGAAGACTCCATGCGTGAGTCATGTGTATGTTGTTTATTGTGTGTTTTAAGCAGGAAGACTCCCTGTGTGAGTCATATTTTTGTTGTTTATTGTGTGTTTATTGTGTGTTTACAGCAGGAAGACTCCCTGTGTGAGTCATGTGTGTTGTTTATTGTGTGTTTATTGTGTGTTTAAAGCAGGGAGACTCCCTGTGTGAGTCATGTGTGTGTTGTTTATTGTGTGTTTACAGCAGTAAGGCTCCCTTTGTGAGTCATGTGTGTGTTGTTTATTGTATGTTTACAGCAGGAAGACTCCCTGTGTGAGTCATGTGTGTTGTTTATTGTGTTTTTATTATGTCTACAGCAGGAAGGCTCCCTGTGTGAGTCATGTATGTGTTGTTTATTGTGTGTTTATTATGTCTTTACAGCAGGAAGACTCCCTGTGTAAGTCATGTGTGTGTTGTTTATTGTGTGTTTACAGAAGGAAGACTCCATGTGTGAGTCATGTGTGTGTTGTTTATTGTGTGTTTAAAGCAGGAAGGCTCCCTGTGTGAGTCATATGTGTGTTGTTTATTGTGTGTTTACAGCAGGAAGGCTCCCTGTGTGAGTCATGTGTGTGTTGTTTATTGTATGTTTACAGCAGGAAGACTCCCTGTGTGAGTCATGTGTGTTGTTTATTGTGTGTTTATTATGTCTACAGCAGGAAGGCTCCCTGTGTGAGTCATGTGTGTGTTGTTTATTCTGTGTTTATTATGTTTACAGCAGGAAGACTCCTTGTGTGAGTCATGTGTGTGTTGTTTATTGTGTGTTTACAGCAGGAAGACTCCTTGTGTGAGTCATGTATGTGTTGTTTATTGTGTGTTTAAAGCAGGGAGGCTCCCTGTGTGAGTCATATGTGTGTTGTTTATTGTGTGCAGGAATACTCCCTGTGTGAGTCATGTGTGTGTTGTGTATTTGTTATGTGTTTATAGCAGGAAGACTCCCTTTGTGAGTCATGTGTTTTGTTTATTGTGTGTTTATTCTATGTAAGGAAGACTCTATGTGTGAGTCATATGTGTGTTGTTTATTGTGTGTTTACAGCAGGAAGTCTCCCCGTGTGAGTCATGTGTGTGTTGTTTATTGTGTGTTTATTATGTGTTTACAGCAGGAAGACTCCTTGTGTGAGTCATGTGTGTGTTGTTTATTGTGTGTTTACAGCAGGAAGGCACCCTCTTTGAGTCAAATGTGTGTAGTTTATTGTATGTTTATTGTGTGTTTACAGCAGGAAGGCTCCCTGTGTGAGTCAAATGTGTTTAGTTTATTGTGTGTTTATTGTGTGTTTACAGCAGGAATGCTCCCTGTGTGAGTCAAATGTGTGTTGTTTATTGTGTGTTTATTGTGTGTTTACAGCAGTAAGACTCCCTGTGTGAGTCATATGTGTGTTGTTTATTGTGTGTTTACAGCAGGAAGGCTCCTTTTGTGAGTCGTGTGTATATTTTATTGTGTTTATTATGTGTTTACAGCAGGAAGACTCCGTGTGGGAGTCATGTGTGTTGTTTATTGTGTGTTTACAGCAGTAAGACTGCCTGCGTGAGTCATTTGTGTGTGTTGTTTATTGTGTGTTTACAGCAGTAAGGCTCCCTGTGTGAGCCATGTGTGTGTTGTTTATTGTATGTTTACAGCAGGAAGGCTCCCTGTGTGAGTCATGTGTGTGTTGTTTATTGTGTGTTTATTATGTGTTTACAGCAGGAAGACTCCTTGTGTGAGTCATGTGTGTGTTGTTTATTGTGTGTTTACAGCAGGAAGACTCCTTGTGTGAGTTGTGTGTATATTTTATTGTGTTTATTATGTGTTTACAGCAGGAAGACTCCCTGTGGGAGTCATGTGTGTTGTTTATTGTGTGTTTACAGCAGTAAGACTCCCTGTGTGAGTCATGTGTGTGTTGTTTATTGTGTGTTTACAGCAGGAAGGCTCCTTTTGTGAGTCGTGTGTGTATTTTATTGTGTTTATTATGTGTTTACATCAGGAAGACTCCCTGTGGGAGTCATGTGTGTTGTTTATTGTGTATTTACAGCAGTAAGACTCCCTGTGTGAGTCATGTGTGTGTTGTTTATTGTATGTTTATTGTGTGTTTACAGCAGGAAGACTACATGTGTGAGTCATGTGTGTGTTGTTTATTGTGTGTTTACAGCAGGAAGACTCCATGTGTGAGTCATGTGTGTGTTGTTTATTGTGTGTTTGTTGTGTGTTTACAGCAGTAAGACTCCCTGTCTGAGTCGTGTGTGTTGTTTATTGTGTGTTTATTGTATGTTTACAGCAGGAAGACTCCCTGTGTGAGTCATGTTTGTTGTTTATTGTGTGTTTATTATGTTTACAGCAGGAAGACTCCCTGTTTGAGTCATGTGTGTTTTGTTTATTGTGTGTTTACAGCAGGAAGTCTCCCTGTGTGAGTCATGTGTGTGTTGTTTATTGTGTGTTTATTATGTGTTTACAGCAGGAAGACTCCTTGTGTGAGTCATGTGTGTGTTGTTTATTGTGTGTTTACAGCAGGAAGGCTCCCTGTGTGAGTCAAATGTGTTTAGTTTATTGTGTGTTTATTGTATGTTTACAGCAGGAAGGCTCCCTGTGTGAGTCAAATGTGTGTTGTTTATTGTGTGTTTATTGTGTGTTTACAGCAGTAAGACTCCCTGCGTGAGTCATTTGTGTGTGTTGTTTATTGTGTGTTTACAGCAGTAAGGCTCCCTGTGTGAGCCATGTGTGTGTTGTTTATTGTATGTTTACAGCAGGAAGACTCCCTGTGTGAGTCATGTGTGTTGTTTATTGTGTGTTTATTATGTCTACAGCAGGAAGGCTCCCTGTGTGAGTCATGTGTGTGTTGTTTATTGTGTGTTTATTATGTGTTTACAGCAGGAAGACTCCTTGTGTTAGTCATGTGTGTGTTGTTTATTGTGTGTTTACAGCAGGAAGACTCCTTGTGTGAGTTGTGTGTATATTTTATTGTGTTTATTATGTGTTTACAGCAGGAAGACTCCCTGTTGGAGTCATGTGTGTTGTTTATTGTGTGTTTACAGCAGTAAGACTCCCTGTGTGAGTCATGTGTGTGTTGTTTATTGTTTGTTTACAGCAGGAAGGCTCCTTTTGTGAGTCGTGTGTGTATTTTATTTTGTTTATTATGTGTTTACATCAGGAAGACTCCCTGTGTGAGTCATGTGTGTGTTGTTTATTGTATGTTTATTGTGTGTTTACAGCAGGAAGACTACATGTGTGAGTCATGTGTGTGTTGTTTATTGTGTGTTTACAGCAGGAAGACTCCATGTGTGAGTCATGTGTGTGTTGTTTATTGTGTGTTTGTTGTGTGTTTACAGCAGGAAGACTCCCTGTGTGAGTCATGTGTGTTGTTTATTGTGTGTTTATTGTGTGTTTACAGCAGGAAGTCTCCCTGTGTGAGTCATGTGTGTGTGTTGTTTATTGTGTGTTTATTATGTGTTTACAGCAGGAAGACTCCTTGTGTGAGTCATGTGTGTGTTGTTTATTGTTTGTTTACAGCAGGAAGGCACCCTGTTTGAGTCAAATGTTTGTAGTTTATTGTGTGTTTATTGTGTGTTTACAGCAGGAAGACTCCCTGTGTGAGTCGTGTGTGTTGTTTATTGTGTGTTTAAAGCAGGGAGACTCCCTGCGTGAGTCATTTGTGTGTGTTGTTTATTGTGTGTTTACAGCAGGAAGACTCCCTGTGTGAGTCATGTGTGTGTTGTTTATTTTGTGTTTACAGCAGTAAGGCTCCCTGTGTGAATCATGTGTTTGTTGTTTATTCTGTGTTTATTATGTGTTTACAGCAGGAAGACTCCTTGTGTGAGTCATGTGTGTGTTGTTTATTGTGTGTTTACAGCAGGAAGACTCCTTGTGTGAGTCATGTATGTGTTGTTTATTGTGTGTTTAAAGCAGGGAGGCTCCCTGTGTGAGTCATATGTGTGTTGTTTATTGTGTGCAGGAATACTCCCTGTGTGAGTCATGTGTGTGTTGTTTATTGTGTGTTTACAGCAGTAAGGCTCCCTGTGTGAGTCGTGTGTGTGTTGTTTATTGTATGTTTACAGCAGGAAGACTCCCTGTGTGAGTCATGTGTGTAGTTTATCGTGTGTTTATTATGTTTACAGCAGGAAGACTCCTTGTGTGAGTCATGTATGTGTTGTTTATTGTGTGTTTAAAGCAGGGAGGCTCCCTGTGTGAGTCATATGTGTGTTGTTTATTGTGTGCAGGAATACTCCCTGTGTGAGTCATGTGTGTGTTGTTTATTGTGTGTTTACAGCAGTAAGGCTCCCTGTGTGAGTCATGTGTGTGTTGTTTATTGTATGTTTACAGCAGGAAGACTCCCTGTGTGAGTCATGTGTGTAGTTTATTGTGTGTTTATTATGTTTACAGCAGGAAGGCTCCCTGTGTGAGTCATGTGTGTGTTGTTTATTGTGTGTTTATTATGTGTTTACAGCAGGAAGACTCCCTGTGTAAGTCATGTGTGTGTTGTTTATTGTGTGTTTACAGAAGGAAGACTCCATGTGTGAGTCATGTGTGTGTTGTTTATTGTGTGTTTAAAGCAGGAAGGCTCCATGTGTGAGTCATGTGTGTGTTGTTGTTTATTGTGTGTTTACAGCAGTAAGACTCCCTGTGTGAGTCATATGTGTGTTGTTTATTGTGTGTTTACAGCAGGAAGGCTCCTTTTGTGAGTCGTGTGTATATTTTATTGTGTTCATTATGTGTTTACAGCAGGATGACTCCCTGTGTGAGTCATATGTGTGTTTTTTATTGTGTGTTTACAGTAGGAAGACTCCATATGTGAGTCATGTGTGTGTTGTTTATTGTGTTTACAGCAGGAAGACTCCATGTGTGAGTCATGTGTGTGTTGTTTATTGTGTGTTTTAAGCATGAAGACTCCCTGTGTGAGTCATATTTTTGTTGTTTATTGTGTGTTTATTGTGTTTACAGCAGGAAGACTCCCTGTGTGAGTCGTGTGTGCGTGTTGTTTATTGTGTGTTTACAGCAGGAAGACTCCCTGTGTGAGTCATGTGTGTGTTGTTTATTGTGTGTTTACAGCAGTAAGGCTCCCTGTGTGAGTCATGTGTGTGTTGTTTATTGTATGTTTACAGCAGGAAGACTCCCTGTGTGAGTCATGTGTGTAGTTTATTGTGTGTTTATTATGTTTACAGCAGGAAGGCTCCCTGTGTGAGTCATGTGTGTGTTGTTTATTGTGTGTTTATTATGTGTTTACAGCAGGAAGACTCCCTGTGTAAGTCATGTGTGTGTTGTTTATTGTGTGTTTACAGAAGGAAGACTCCATGTGTGAGTCATGTGTGTGTTGTTTATTGTGTGTTTAAAGCAGGAAGGCTCCCTGTGTGAGTCATATGTGTGTTGTTTATTGTGTGTTTACAGCAGGAATACTCCCTGTGTGAGTCGTGTGTGGTGTTTATTATGTGTTTACAGCAGAAAGACTCCTTGTATGAGTCATGTGTGTTGTTTATTGTGTGTTTATTGTATGTTTACAGCAGGAAGACTCCCTGTGTGAGTCATGTTTGTTGTTTATTGTGTGTTTATTATGTTTACAGCAGGAAGACTCCCTGTTTGAGTCATGTGTGTGTTGTTTATTGTTTGTTTACAGCAGGAAGTCTCCCTGTGTGAGTCATGTGTGTGTTGTTTATTGTGTGTTTATTATGTGTTTACAGCAGGAAGACTCCTTGTGTGAGTCATGTGTGTGTTGTTTATTGTGTGTTTACAGCAGGAAGGCACCCTGTTTGAGTCAAATGCGTGTAGTTTATTGTGTGTTTATTGTGTGTTTACAGCAGGAAGGCTCCCTGTGTGAGTCAAATGTGTGTAGTTTATTGTGTGTTTATTGTGTGTTTACAGCAGGAAGGCTCCCTGTGTGAGTCAAATGTGTGTTGTTTATTGTGTGTTTATTGTGTGTTACAGCAGTAAGACTCCCTGTGTGAGTCATATGTGTGTTGTTTATTGTGTGTTTACAGCAGGAAGGCGCCTTTTGTGAGTCGTGTGTATATTTTATTGTGTTCATTATGTGTTTACAGCAGGAAGACTCCCTGTGGGAGTCATGTGTGTGTTGTTTATTGTATGTTTATTGTGTGTTTACAGCAGGAAGACTCCCTGTGTGAGTCATATGTGTGTTGTTTATTATGTGTTTACAGCAGGATGACTCCCTGTGTGAGTCATATGTGTGTTTTTTATTGTGTGTTTACAGTAGGAAGACTCCATGTGTGAGTCATGTGTGTGTTGTTTATTGTGTGTTTACAGCAGGAAGACTCCATGTGTGAGTCATGTGTGTGTTGTTTATTGTGTGTTTTAAGCAGGAAGACTCCCTGTGTGAGTCATATTTTTGTTGTTTATTGTGTTTATTGTGTGTTTACAGCAGGAAGACTCCCTGTGTGAGTCATGTGTTTGTTGTTTATTGTGTGTTTGTTGTGTGTTTACAGCAGTAAGACTCCATGTCTGAGTCGTGTGTGTTGTTTATTGTGTGTTTATTGTATGTTTACAGCAGGAAGACTCCCTGTGTGAGTCATGTTTGTTGTTTATTGTGTGTTTATTATGTTTACAGCAGGAAGACTCCCTGTTTGAGTCATGTGTGTGTTGTTTATTGTGTGTTTACAGCAGGAAGTCTCCCTGTGTGAGTCATGTGTGTAGTTTATTGTGTGTTTATTATGTTTACAGCAGGAAGGCTCCCTGTGTGAGTCATGTGTGTGTTGTTTATTGTGTGTTTATTATGTGTTTACAGCAGGAAGACTCCCTGTGTAAGTCATGTGTGTGTTGTTTATTGTGTGTTTACAGAAGGAAGACTCCATGTGTGAGTCACGTGTGTGTTGTTTATTGTGTGTTTAAAGCAGGAAGGCTCCATGTGTGAGTCATGTGTGTGTTGTTGTTTATTGTGTGTTTACAGCAGTAAGACTCCCTGTGTGAGTCATATGTGTGTTGTTTATTGTGTGTTTACAGCAGGAAGGCTCCTTTTGTGAGTCGTGTGTATATTTTATTGTGTTCATTATGTGTTTACAGCAGGATGACTCCCTGTGTGAGTCATATGTGTGTTTTTTATTGTGTGTTTACAGTAGGAAGACGCCATGTGTGAGTCATGTGTGTGTTGTTTATTGTGTGTTTACAGCAGGAAGACTCCATGTGTGAGTCATGTGTGTGTTGTTTATTGTGTGTTTTAAGCATGAAGACTCCCTGTGTGAGTCATATTTTTGTTGTTTATTGTGTGTTTATTGTGTTTACTGCAGGAAGACTCCCTGTGTGAGTCGTGTGTGTTGTTTATTGTGTGTTTATTGTGTGTTTAAAGCATGGAGACTCCCTGTGTGAGTCATTTGTGCGTGTTGTTTATTGTGTGTTTACAGCAGGAAGACTCCCTGTGTGAGTCATGTGTGTGTTGTTTATTGTGTGTTTACAGCAGTAAGGCTCCCTGTGTGAGTCATGTGTGTGTTGTTTATTGTATGTTTACAGCAGGAAGACTCCCTGTGTGAGTCATGTGTGTAGTTTATTGTGTGTTTATTATGTTTACAGCAGGAAGGCTCCCTGTGTGAGTCGTGTGTGTTGTTTATTGTGTGTTTATTATGTGTTTACAGCAGGAAGACTCCCTGTGTAAGTCATGTGTGTGTTGTTTATTGTGTGTTTACAGAAGGAAGGCTCCCTGTGTGAGTCATATGTGTGTTGTTTATTGTGTGTTTACAGCAGGAATACTCCCTGTGTGAGTCGTGTGTGGTGTTTATTATGTGTTTACAGCAGAAAGACTCCTTGTATGAGTCATATGTGTGTTGTTTATTGTGTGTTTATTGTGTGTTTAAAGCATGGAGACTCCCTGCGTGAGTCATTTGTGTGTGTTGTTTATTGTGTGTTTACAGCAGGAAGACTCCCTGTGTGAGTCATGTGTTTGTTGTTTATTGTGTGTTTATTATGTGTTTACAGCAGGAAGACTCCCTGTGTAAGTCATGTGTGTGTTGTTTATTGTGTGTTTACAGAAGGAAGGCTCCCTGTGTGAGTCATATGTGTGTTGTTTATTGTGTGTTTACAGCAGGAATACTCCCTGTGTGAGTCGTGTGTGGTGTTTATTATGTGTTTACAGCAGAAAGACTCCTTGTATGAGTCATATGTGTGTTGTTTATTGTGTGTTTATTGTGTGTTTAAAGCATGGAGACTCCCTGCGTGAGTCATTTGTGTGTGTTGTTTATTGTGTGTTTACAGCAGGAAGACTCCCTGTGTGAGTCATGTGTGTGTTGTTTATTGTGTGTTTACAGAAGGAAGACTCCATGTGTGAGTCATGTGTGTGTTGTTTATTGTGTGTTTAAAGCAGGAAGGCTCCCTGTGTGAGTCATATGTGTGTTGTTTATTGTGTGTTTACAGCAGGAATACTCCCTGTGTGAGTCGTGTGTGGTGTTTATTATGTGTTTACAGCAGAAAGACTCCTTGTATGAGTCATGTGTGTTGTTTATTGTGTGTTTATTGTATGTTTACAGCAGGAAGACTCCCTGTGTGAGTCATGTTTGTTGTTTATTGTGTGTTTATTATGTTTACAGCAGGAAGACTCCCTGTTTGAGTCATGTGTGTGTTGTTTATTGTTTGTTTACAGCAGGAAGTCTCCCTGTGTGAGTCATGTGTGTGTTGTTTATTGTGTGTTTATTATGTGTTTACAGCAGGAAGACTCCTTGTGTGAGTCATGTGTGTGTTGTTTATTGTGTGTTTACAGCAGGAAGGCACCCTGTTTGAGTCAAATGCGTGTAGTTTATTGTGTGTTTATTGTGTGTTTACAGCAGGAAGGCTCCCTGTGTGAGTCAAATGTGTGTAGTTTATTGTGTGTTTATTGTGTGTTTACAGCAGGAAGGCTCCCTGTGTGAGTCAAATGTGTGTTGTTTATTGTGTGTTTATTGTGTGTTACAGCAGTAAGACTCCCTGTGTGAGTCATATGTGTGTTGTTTATTGTGTGTTTACAGCAGGAAGGCTCCTTTTGTGAGTCGTGTGTATATTTTATTGTGTTCATTATGTGTTTACAGCAGGAAGACTCCCTGTGGGAGTCATGTGTGTGTTGTTTATTGTATGTTTATTGTGTGTTTACAGCAGGAAGACTCCCTGTGTGAGTCATATGTGTGTTGTTTATTATGTGTTTACAGCAGGATGACTCCCTGTGTGAGTCATATGTGTGTTTTTTATTGTGTGTTTACAGTAGGAAGACTCCATGTGTGAGTCATGTGTGTGTTGTTTATTGTGTGTTTACAGCAGGAAGACTCCATGTGTGAGTCATGTGTGTGTTGTTTATTGTGTGTTTTAAGCAGGAAGACTCCCTGTGTGAGTCATATTTTTGTTGTTTATTGTGTTTATTGTGTGTTTACAGCAGGAAGACTCCCTGTGTGAGTCATGTGTTTGTTGTTTATTGTGTGTTTGTTGTGTGTTTACAGCAGTAAGACTCCATGTCTGAGTCGTGTGTGTTGTTTATTGTGTGTTTATTGTATGTTTACAGCAGGAAGACTCCCTGTGTGAGTCATGTTTGTTGTTTATTGTGTGTTTATTATGTTTACAGCAGGAAGACTCCCTGTTTGAGTCATGTGTGTGTTGTTTATTGTGTGTTTACAGCAGGAAGTCTCCCTGTGTGAGTCATGTGTGTAGTTTATTGTGTGTTTATTATGTTTACAGCAGGAAGGCTCCCTGTGTGAGTCATGTGTGTGTTGTTTATTGTGTGTTTATTATGTGTTTACAGCAGGAAGACTCCCTGTGTAAGTCATGTGTGTGTTGTTTATTGTGTGTTTACAGAAGGAAGACTCCATGTGTGAGTCACGTGTGTGTTGTTTATTGTGTGTTTAAAGCAGGAAGGCTCCATGTGTGAGTCATGTGTGTGTTGTTGTTTATTGTGTGTTTACAGCAGTAAGACTCCCTGTGTGAGTCATATGTGTGTTGTTTATTGTGTGTTTACAGCAGGAAGGCTCCTTTTGTGAGTCGTGTGTATATTTTATTGTGTTCATTATGTGTTTACAGCAGGATGACTCCCTGTGTGAGTCATATGTGTGTTTTTTATTGTGTGTTTACAGTAGGAAGACGCCATGTGTGAGTCATGTGTGTGTTGTTTATTGTGTGTTTACAGCAGGAAGACTCCATGTGTGAGTCATGTGTGTGTTGTTTATTGTGTGTTTTAAGCATGAAGACTCCCTGTGTGAGTCATATTTTTGTTGTTTATTGTGTGTTTATTGTGTTTACTGCAGGAAGACTCCCTGTGTGAGTCGTGTGTGTTGTTTATTGTGTGTTTATTGTGTGTTTAAAGCATGGAGACTCCCTGTGTGAGTCATTTGTGCGTGTTGTTTATTGTGTGTTTACAGCAGGAAGACTCCCTGTGTGAGTCATGTGTGTGTTGTTTATTGTGTGTTTACAGCAGTAAGGCTCCCTGTGTGAGTCATGTGTGTGTTGTTTATTGTATGTTTACAGCAGGAAGACTCCCTGTGTGAGTCATGTGTGTAGTTTATTGTGTGTTTATTATGTTTACAGCAGGAAGGCTCCCTGTGTGAGTCGTGTGTGTTGTTTATTGTGTGTTTATTATGTGTTTACAGCAGGAAGACTCCCTGTGTAAGTCATGTGTGTGTTGTTTATTGTGTGTTTACAGAAGGAAGGCTCCCTGTGTGAGTCATATGTGTGTTGTTTATTGTGTGTTTACAGCAGGAATACTCCCTGTGTGAGTCGTGTGTGGTGTTTATTATGTGTTTACAGCAGAAAGACTCCTTGTATGAGTCATATGTGTGTTGTTTATTGTGTGTTTATTGTGTGTTTAAAGCATGGAGACTCCCTGCGTGAGTCATTTGTGTGTGTTGTTTATTGTGTGTTTACAGCAGGAAGACTCCCTGTGTGAGTCATGTGTTTGTTGTTTATTGTGTGTTTATTATGTGTTTACAGCAGGAAGACTCCCTGTGTAAGTCATGTGTGTGTTGTTTATTGTGTGTTTACAGAAGGAAGGCTCCCTGTGTGAGTCATATGTGTGTTGTTTATTGTGTGTTTACAGCAGGAATACTCCCTGTGTGAGTCGTGTGTGGTGTTTATTATGTGTTTACAGCAGAAAGACTCCTTGTATGAGTCATATGTGTGTTGTTTATTGTGTGTTTATTGTGTGTTTAAAGCATGGAGACTCCCTGCGTGAGTCATTTGTGTGTGTTGTTTATTGTGTGTTTACAGCAGGAAGACTCCCTGTGTGAGTCATGTGTTTGTTGTTTATTGTGTGTTTGTTGTGTGTTTACAGCAGTAAGACTCCCTGTCTGAGTCATGTGTGTTGTTTATTGTGTGTTTATTGTATGTTTACAGCAGGAAGACTCCCTGTGTGAGTCATGTTTGTTGTTTATTGTGTGTTTATTATGTTTACAGCAGGAAGACTCCCTGTTTGAGTCATGTGTGTGTTGTTTATTGTTTGTTTACAGCAGGAAGTCTCCCTGTGTGAGTCATGTGTGTGTTGTTTATTGTGTGTTTATTATGTGTTTACAGCAGGAAGACTCCTTGTGTGATTCATGTGTGTGTTGTTTATTGTGTGTTTACAGCAGGAAGGCACCCTGTTTGAGTCAAATGCGTGTAGTTTATTGTGTGTTTATTGTGTGTTTACAGCAGGAAGGCTCCCTGTGTGAGTCAAATGTGTGTAGTTTATTGTGTGTTTATTGTGTGTTTACAGCAGGAAGGCTCTCTGTGTGAGTCATATGTGTGTTGTTTATTGTGTGTTTACAGCAGGAAGGCTCCTTTTGTGAGTCGTGTGTATATTTTATTGTGTTCATTATGTGTTTACAGCAGGAAGACTCCCTGTGGGAGTCATGTGTGTGTTGTTTATTGTATGTTTATTGTGTGTTTACAGCAGGAAGACTCCCTGTGTGAGTCATATGTGTGTTGTTTATTATGTGTTTACAGCAGGATGACTCCCTGTGTGAGTCATATGTGTGTTTTTTATTGTGTGTTTACAGTAGGAAGACTCCATGTGTGAGTCATGTGTGTGTTGTTTATTGTGTGTTTACAGCAGGAAGACTCCATGTGTGAGTCATGTGTGTGTTGTTTATTGTGTGTTTTAAGCAGGAAGACTCCCTGTGTGAGTCATATTTTTGTTGTTTATTGTGTTTATTGTGTGTTTACAGCAGGAAGACTCCCTGTGTGAGTCATGTGTTTGTTGTTTATTGTGTGTTTGTTGTGTGTTTACAGCAGTAAGACTCCATGTCTGAGTCGTGTGTGTTGTTTATTGTGTGTTTATTGTATGTTTACAGCAGGAAGACTCCCTGTGTGAGTCATGTTTGTTGTTTATTTTGTGTTTATTATGTTTACAGCAGGAAGACTCCCTGTTTGAGTCATGTGTGTGTTGTTTATTGTGTGTTTACAGCAGGAAGTCTCCCTGTGTGAGTCATGTGTGTGTTGTTTATTGTGTGTTTATTATGTGTTTACAGCAGGAAGACTCCTTGTGTGAGTCATGTGTGTGTTGTTTATTGTGTGTTTACAGCAGGAAGGCACCCTGTTTGAGTCAAATGCGTGTAGTTTATTGTGTGTTTATTGTGTGTTTACAGCAGGAAGGCTCCCTGTGTGAGTCAAATGTGTGTAGTTTATTGTGTGTTTATTGTGTGTTTACAGCAGGATGGCTCCCTGTGTGAGTCAAATGTGTGTTGTTTATTGTGTGTTTATTGTGAGTTTACAGCAGTAAGACTCCCTGTGTGAGTCATATGTGTGTTTTTTATTGTGTGTTTACAGCAGGAAGGCTCCTTTTGTGAGTCGTGTGTATATTTTATTGTGTTCATTATGTGTTTACAGCAGGAAGACTCCCTGTGGGAGTCATGTGTGTTGTTTATTGTGTGTTTACAGCAGTAAGACTCCCTGTGTGAGTCATGTGTGTGTTGTTTATTGTATGTTTATTGTGTGTTTACAGCAGGAAGACTCCCTGTGTGAGTCATATGTGTGTTGTTTATTATGTGTTTACAGCAGGATGACTCCCTGTGTGAGTCATATGTGTGTTTTTTATTGTGTGTTTACAGTAGGAAGACTCCATGTGTGAGTCATGTGTGTGTTGTTTATTGTGTGTTTACAGCAGGAAGACTCCATGTGTGAGTCATGTGTGTGTTGTTTATTGTGTGTTTATTATGTGTTTATAGCAGGAAGACTCCCTTTGTGAGTCATGTGTGTTGTTTATTGTGTGTTTACAGCAGGAAGGCTCCTTGTGTGAGTCGTGTGTGTATTTTATTGTGTTTATTATGTGTTTACAGCAGGAAGACTCCCTGTGGGAGTCATGTGTGTTGTTTATTGTGTGTTTACAGCAGTAAGACTCCCTGTGAGTCCTGTGTGTGTTGTTTATTGTATGTTTATTGTGTGTTTACAGCAGGAACACTCCCTGTTTGAGTCATATGTGTGTTGTTTATTATGTGTTTACAGCAGGATGACTCCCTGTGTGAGTCATATGTGTGTTTTTTATTGTGTGTTTACAGTAGGAAGACTCCATGTGTGAGTCATGTGTGTGTTGTTTATTGTGTGTTTACAGCAGGAAGACTCCATGTGTGAGTCATATGTGTGTTGTTTATTGTGTATTTACAGCAGGAAGGCTCCCTCTGTGAGTCATGTGTTTGTTTATTGTGTGTTTACAGCAGGAAGACTCCCTGTGTGAGTCATGTGTGTTGTTTATTGTGTGTTTATTGTGTGTTTACAGCAGGAAGTCACCCTGTGTGAGTCATATGTGTGTTGTTTATTGTGTGTTTACAGCAGGAAGGCTCCCTTTGTGCGCAGCACTGCCTGAATAACCTCCTGCAGGGCGAGTACTTCAGTCCTGTGGAGCTGTCGTCCATCGCTCACCAGCTGGATGAAGAAGAGCGCATGAGGATGGCAGAAGGAGGTGTTCAGAGTGAGGAGTACAGGACATTTCTGCAGGTGCACATCTGTGATCTTTAAGACACCTGTGCCTTTATTCAGCTCATGAAACTCATTGTGTTGAACTGTTTTTAGCAACCGTCGGGGAACATGGATGACAGCGGCTTCTTCTCCATTCAAGTGAGTCACTGCTTACAATATCACTGTTCATGTACACCAGTGAAGAACATTATTATTTGTATGTGGGAGAGAACTGCAGAGCTTTTTCAGTGTTAAAACACTTTCTTCTATCCCATCTTAAAATGCAAAGACAACTATAAGAAAGCCATTCGTATTTTAATTGGAGATTGAAAAGTATAAACACTGTCTCTGTTGCACTGTATTAATAGTTGGTTTTGAACCACTGTCTCAAGAGAGACAATAACATTGACTCGACCAATCATTTGGGGCGGGACTAACTGTTTGATCAACGGGGTTAGACGTGGGCGTTTTCAGAAAGCTTTTCAAAGCAATGTTTATTTTTGCAATTCTGTTCGTTGGTACAGAAATGTCACACTTCAGCTTTTAAGTGAGAATTTAATCTAGTAACTCTTTTTCTTAGTAAATACATATCTTGCTGTGCACAATTCCTCATTTCATGTTATTCCATATTATTGCATGGCTTTCTGAAAAACTACTGCACATCTGGGGTTAAATAAGGAAAAAATGAATTATGTAAATAAAAGCTTGCACTGTTCGTTTTAGACTCACACTTGTTTGCTAAAACAATAAACGTGTATTTTAATTGATTTTATTTTATGAAAGAAATGTAATAATACTAACTTTAATAAAGTAAAAACACTAAAGTTGTACATTTTGGGGGAATTTGATGTGTGTGTGTGTGTGTGTGTGTGTGTGTGTGTGTGTGTGTGTGTGTGTGTGTGTGTGTGTGTGTGTGTGTGTGTTTTGCAGGTGATCAGTAACGCTCTGGGTGTTTGGGGTTTGGAGATTGTTCTGTTCAATAGTCGAGAATACCAGCAGTTACGAATCAATCCCATGTAAGTCAGACGCCATTAGCATTAGTAGTCATCAGAAACAGAAAACTTAACCCTTTTAATGACCTTTAACCTCTGTCTGTTTCAGAAACGAGAAGGCGTTTATATGTAACTATAAGGAGCATTGGTTTACAGTGCGTAAACTGGGTCAACAGGTACAGTGTTTAATGATTTATTGTCTGTATTAATGTGACGCTGTTGAGTTTACCGGCCACATTCTGTCTGTTCATCTAGTGGTTTAATCTGAACTCACTGTTAACCGGACCAGAACTCATATCAGATACGTACCTGGCATTATTCTTAGCTCAACTACAGCAGGAAGGTACAAAATCTCACAAAATATCATTTATTCAGTGTCCACACACATGGTGAAGATGTATTTGACCCATGATGAATCTCTCCGTAGGATATTCTATATTTGTGATTCGTGGGAATTTGCCAGACTGTGAAGCAGATCAGATTTTGCGGATCATGCGTGTAGAGCAGTTACAGCGGCCGAAACTCATCGGAGAAGACGAGACTCAGAGGTATCAGAGCTGTCAATCAAACTCACTGTCATCACATGACGTGTTTAGTTATGTTTTCACTAGGCTTGGGATTGATGCCTTTTTCACACATCAATAATCTGAAGATTTTCCCGATGATTATCGATATATATACACTACCGTTCAAAAGTTTGGGGTCACTTACTCATTCTTTATTTATTTATTTATTTCACATTTTAGAATAATAGTAGTCAGCAAAACTATGGAATAATAGAAATGGAAATATGGGAATTATTTTGTGACCAAAAAATCCAAAATAAATCCAAAACTATGTAATATTTTAGCATCTTCAAAGTAGTCACCCTTTGCCTAGATTTTGCAGACATGTACTCGTGACATTTTCTCAACCAACTTCTTGAGGAATCACCCCGGGATGCTTTTTAAACAGTATTGAAGGAGTTCCCATCTATGTTGGGCACTTATTGGCTTCTTTTCTTCATATTTTGATCCAAGTCATCCATTTCAAAAACTTTTTTTTTTTTTAGGAAATTTTAGATTTGTAATTAAATAAATGTATATGTTTTGGCAGAATAATATTTTGTCTACAAAGTTAATTTCAAACTTTTAAGCATACACCTTCAGATCAAAAGATTTTTAAGATCATGAGAAACATTTCAGACAAGTGACCCCAAACTTTTGAACGGTAGTGTATATATATATATATATATATATATATATATATATATATATATATATATGGATTTTTTTTCAGATATAAATAAATAGGGCTGCTCGTTGCACAATAGTCTGTCTTTTCAAACATATTTCTTTACAAAATTACTTTAGCCATCACTGGATGATCTATTGTGAACATGCATCTTTCATATAGCCAACACAATGTATTTTCATTTTTAAGTATGTCCTTTTGTAGTTAGACAGCTTGAATGAAAGACCTATTCATGGCTGCATACAGAGAAATTGCACAATCATCTGGAATGGTTCAGTTTGCTCAGTTAAACCAGTTTCATTCTGTAATGCCTGATTCACACATACACTGTGAGCGGGGCGTGAGCAGCAAGTTTTTGTTTTGGCGCTCATATTAACAGATTAGAGCAAACACACTGCAAGAGTCATGAGGTGAAGCACCCCCACGCAGCAGTGAGCGGATAGTTTCGCCGTTGAGCCTATATATGTTGTACGGCTCACGCTGAACTCAGCGGCTCTGGGTGCAGTAGAAAACTAAAATAGTCAGGAGATTATCGAAAAGAAAAAAAAGCAAATAAACAATATTTAAAAATGCAACTTGTTTTTTGTGTCATCTTGGACTTGGATGCTGGACACCCAGCGGTTTGGATGCAGCATCACTTAAAATCAACAGTGTTCAGTTTCAGATGACATTGTAGAAATTCACAGTCAGTCATGATTACTTTAATCAATGAGAGAAAGTGTCAAATAACAGGACGGTTACTGAGATTAAGAGAGTAGTATTCGGCTGGTCATGTGATTCTAACATGGCAGCCCCCATGTGCGGACCCTCTCCATGTAGAATAAAACAGCTTTTATAAGGTTACTGATATGACTGGAGTCTTCATTTTAATGTGAGTGCTCATGATTTTAAACATATGTTGCAAAAACCTTTTTAATGAAGAAAAAAATTACACATTTGTGCACATTTAAACTGAACCTACTATACACTACAATTTAAAGGTCTACATACAAACAAACACAAAATAACTAAAGGAAAGACTAAATAAATAAATAAACTGCAGGACTTTTGCCCCTGTTGTGTGTATACAGGGACAGTTTAGAAGAGATGGAACACTGGTATTAAAATGAATGGGTGAAATTGGAACATCCACCTTTCTGGTAAAAGAGCCAATCACTTTTCAGATAAAGACATTGCCTGTCAATCAACTCAAAAACATGCATGCGCATTAGCTGATCCACCCTGTGAGATTTGAGCTTTTGAAGCACAATTTATGATACTATTTTGGTCAAAGTTAATGTGCCAATGTGAAAGTCCAAACGCGACCGCCTCGCTCATGGAGTATGTGTGAATCCACCGTAACCTGCAAACATATCCACGTCAATTTCATTCTTGAAGACGTACAAAAACTTTGTAACTTTGGTGTGTTCAAGGAGCTCAAAAATACCCGTCGTATGTTGTGATACCTGTAAATGGGATATCACTCTCTAGTGGTCTCCCAACGCTATTACAGCAGACTGTTAAACAGAGGCCAACTGAGTGAATTGGAAAACACACAAATTATGCTTCTAATTTAAATGTCAACTAATGTTAATATATCAATGCCTCAAAAATATGTAATGTGCTGATCAGTAATCAATATATCGATATTTTATGACATGCCTAGTTTTCACTATTAACTTTAGAAGTGTTTGGGATGAAATCAGAGTGAATAAGTTTCCACCTGGCTCAAGGCAGAGTACCATGAAGGGGAGGCCACACGTGGATACAGTTTAACATAAGATATAAATGTTTATTAATTATAAAAAAAACAAATAACATAATAAAGAGAACACAAAAAGGAGATCCATGTGCTGGTTAGAGGAGGCCAACACACTGGGGAGGAAGGCCTTTTTATGGGGTGCTCACTCCAGCTGTCATCTTAGGTCATTCAAAACTCCTAAACTCAACCCAGAAAGAGACAACACCATCTGGTGGACACAAAGAGAAAAAGTCAAAGAAGCATTCATCTGATTGCTTGAAACAAAAGGCTTGACAAAGATTGTCAAAATAATTGTAATTCATTGAGTGAAAACGTTGTGCACACCAGGACAATCTGTGGATGCATGATGCCAGTTCTGACTAGTTTGAAATAGATATTTGTGCTCTTTAACAAGCAAACATGACAAAACATTGAATTATATCATAATAAAGATCTGGTGAAAGACGTTTGATATACTGTAGCCAGAGGTTCAGAAGCATACGTTCATCTTTTGATTTATTCATGTTAAGTGCACTGAAGTTATTGTTCATTCTAACACCGTTTGTGTGACATCATCACGACTGCCATAGATTGAGTTAGTGTGCTGTTGTTCAGGGTGTCCGTGCAGCAGGTGTCAGACACTACACACACTACAGATGAAGGGGTGCTGGACGAGGATGAGGAGGAGTTGAGGAAGGCTCTGGCGCTCAGTAGACAGCACATGGAGGTGGAAGATGAAGAAGCAGATCTGCGCAGAGCCATTCAACTCAGCATGCAGGGTGAGAGAGACACACCGATGACCTCAAACATCATTTTATTTTAGGATTGTGTCTAATATTTCATGTCTGTAGGCAGTGCCAGTCCCATTAGTGAGACAGCGGGCTCGTCACATGACACGTCGAGCATCGACACTCTGACTGCAGAGGAGCTGCGGCGCAGGAGACAGGCATACTTTGACAGGTGAGTGCTGCATAAAACATGTTTTAATTGATGAAGCACTGCTGTGTTGTTATTATTGATTCAGTCCTGCTGTATTGTGTAATGTGTGTTCTGAACACAGGCAACAGCTCGCTCATTCGGCTGACAGTCACAGCGCTGGTAAGAACTCATTCTCTTCATCACACCAACAGCTGCATTCTGGGAGATTTCATTAACATTAGACAATAAAATGAACCCTGCTGCCTGCGGACCAGATGTGCACCTGAAACAACTTATTTAGTGTGGGACCTTTCCAGCTTCACATAGGTTGTTTTGTGATGAAATCAAGCAGCTGTAAGTGAGTGATTCTGTTTGTTTGTTTGTTTGTTTGTTGAGGGAATCAAACATTTAGTGTGTCTGTCGTCTCTTAGACTCAAATTAAGTAATATCAGTAATATCTAGGTTTATTACTAGTGAACATACAACTGTAATGAATGAAAAACACTGAGTCAGTGTTTTGAAGCTTGAGTACCTCTGTAGTACATTTACATGCACTTTAACAGTTTGATTTCATTCGGACTAAAACACTGATTTGTCTTTTTAAAATGTCATGTAAATGAAATCTATTACTGGTCTTCACTGTATGTTTATAACACATGAGTACTGTTTAAAGTGACTAAAGTTACTCATTCAAGAGCAGTGAGTGTTTTTTCGTTCTGGTTGTTTGATTAGAAAGAAACACTAGATGGCAGCAGGTGTATTAGTTTACATTTATATTTACAAGTCCAACGTTTTAATACAAATCCGCTTTTTTTCTCTGCTGTTTACGTTTAGACATCACTCTCTGTTTATATGAATATCTGTCCTAGACGGGCCTTTTGGCAGAATTTTGTAATGTATTTGACCGTTCAGGCACTTGTATACATCACTACAAGTGTTCTTGAAACACATGTGCATGTTCGGCACATACACACACTGCTGAATAGCGGTGCACTGAAACACTGACTAGAGCTCGACTGCACACATAAGAAGTGCTATAGCTGCATTATATCTGCACATGTAAAGCTCTAATTTACATAGAACTGTGTATTGAAGCGTGTCTTTTCTTGTTGAACTTTTTTATTCTTTCGATTTTATAATGTTATGCACTTTTGTTAACAGTCAGGTGTTTTCTGCAATAAACAATGTAACGCGCTGCTGTTTGGTTTATATTTATTCGTTGCACTCTCTAGTGGACTTAAAAAGCTGGTTTGAATGTAGATCATATTTAAGTTGTTCTGTTTTTCTCAGGTGGATTGAAGGACAGCGGGACCAAACCTGACCAGTGATGATATCACGTGATTGCACCTGTTGAAACTCTCTCCGATCTAAAGTCTGATGACTTTAGTTGACCTCACGTGACCTCTGTCAGGGGGTGAGCTATACATTCCAAACACGTCTCATATCTCTCCTACAGTGTTCTTCAGTAATCTTTCATTCCCTCATGACGTGCAGTGGAACGACACACAGGAAGTGTCTCTTGAGGAGGAAGTTCTACAGCCGACGTCACTTAGTTTGGGACTGTTGAGGGGTTTTATATTTGATGTTCTCTCATCTTCTCTGTGGACTGTAGTGAATTAACCGTCTTAACCAGCGTTCCTTCATGTGGATCTGATGTTGTTTCAAATCAGCTTCACTCTCTGATCGACCAATGATGTAAAGTTGAACACTGGCCACATTCAAAGGAATAAACAGAGAACATGTACAGTTTTATCTGCCCTCAAAACTCTTTTGTTTCATTGTGTCTGTGTTCATGAGGAGCAGCATGAAAACAAGGGCTCACAGAATGTTTACAACATAAAACTGCACTTGAAATACAGTAAATGATGAGTGTGAATAATGATCTCAATAAAACTGATGAGCACATGAGAAGTCAATCAAATGAGTATATGATTATATAGATATATATGAGTGTCAAGTGCACATTCAGAAATGTATTTTCTATATTTGATCATGTGTCATTCACTCGTTCACTGTTGTGATTGTTTATGTATATTTTCATTGATTTGTGTTTGCTGGCAGATCAGCAGCAGCTTTTTAAACTCATTAGATTCTAGAGTCATTTATTGTTCCATACTTCAATTATTCAACATTTCCTTTCACAGTTGTTGATATTTCTTAAATAAAAATGTTTGTTTTTCCCTCCAGTGGATGTTTGTTCTTTCTCGTCAGACACTCAAAGATGAAAAAAGTTTTTTCACTATTCAACAAGTCACACAGTTCCCTATCTGTCACTCACTCGATGTTGTGTTGATGAGTTGACACTAGGGGTCGCTCCTGCAGAGCCCAGACATCTCTGATCTTGAGAAAAGCCCAATGGGAATTGCCATGTGGAATTTGCATCCGGGTATAAAAGGAGTGACACTGCAAACACACATCAGATATCTTATTCGGAGCCGAGCGAGCAAGTTCACAGAGCTGAATTCCTCTTCATCTCTCTACGCTGTTGGATCTACGGCGCATTCCAGCGGCCCTCCCCCTCAGACACTATGGTTGTGCTGAGCAAAACCGGCTGGCAGGTGCAGGGGACTGCTTCATGCCTGCCAGTGTGTTGGGGGTAGTTATGCGACGGCTTGCTACGCTGGCTACGAGGCACACAGAGGTCTGCACGTCTCGCATCGCCGGTCTGCGTAACTCGGTTCAGCTCTTGTGGTGTTTTCCATGGGGACCCCTAGTGTCAACTCATCGACACAAATTCGAGAGAGTGACAGACGGGGAACATCTCGGTTACTGACGCAACCTCCGTTCCCTGATGGAGAGAATGAAACGTTGTGTCCCTCCTGCCACAACACTGAACCAACCGCTGAATTGGCCGGGTCTTTGGCTCGGCTCCTCAGTGCGATACCTGATGTGGGTTTGCTTTTATACCCGTATGTCCGGGGGAGTGGCATGCAAATTCCACAATTTCCATTGGCCTTTTCTCAAGGTCAGAGATGTCTGGGCTCCGCAGGATTCATTTCAGTGGTGTACAACTATAGATAAATGAAATCAGCAATGGCAGAAGGATAACAAAGAGCACTTAAATATTTAAATGAGTACTACTTACACATAGATCATTTGTGTGATTTGACAGTATTTAAGCATATTTCCTTTATGATATAAATATTCTCTCATTTATTTCATTGTTTCCTTTATTACTACTCTTGTCATTTCATTAATTATGAATTAGTCCATAGTAATAGCATCCTATTGACATAGTAAAACAAGGTATTTAAATATGATAATGATCCAGTACCATATTATTACTATTGTAACACACAGTACGTTTGGTTATCTTGTCTCTTATCTCTGCTCGGACCTCATCACCCACAACACTTTCTTTTCATATTCAATATTATTTATATTTTCATGACTGTAATATCCCTTGTAACAATACTGTGGTGAAACCATAATATCAGATAGTAATATCATGTTACTAAATGATAACAACATCATGGTGTTCTGCTCCAAGATAGATGTGATGCTCCAAAAATACAATCTTACTATGGTACACCGAAAAAAAGATATAAAAAAAATATGCTTAATGTGGTACATCTAAATGAACTGGTTTAATTAAGGTAAATTTTTTTTTTGTAATTGCGGCAGCGGGGGCGTGGTCGAGCATTCGTCCAGAGAGAGAAAAAGCAAGCAGTGAGCTTTCTCTCTCCGGACGAATGCTTGACCACGCCCCCGCGGCCACAGTAATTAACATTTTTTTATTACTTCTTACAGTAATAAAGAAAATAAAAAAATACCATTGTAAATATATATATATACACACTCACCTAAAGGATTATTAGGAACACCATACTAATACTGTGTTTGACCCCCTTTCGCCTTCAGAACTGCCTTAATTCTACGTGGCATTGATTCAACAATGTGCTGAAAGCATTCTTTAGAAATGTTGGCCCATATTGATAGGATAGCATCTTGCAGTTGATGGAGATTTGTGGGATGCACATCCAGGGCACGAAGCTCCCGTTCCACCACATCCCAAAGATGCTCTATTGGGTTGAGATCTGGTGACTGTGGGGGCCATTTTAGTACAGTGAACTCATTGTCATGTTCAAGAAACCAATTTGAAATGATTTGAGCTTTGTGACATGGTGCATTATCCTGCTGGAAGTAGCCATCAGAGGATGGGTACATGGTGGCCATAAAGGGATGGACATGTCAGAAACAATGCTCAGGTAGGCCGTGGCATTTAAACGATGCCCAATTGGCACTAAGGGGCCTAAAGTGTGCCAAGAAAACATCCCCCACACCATTACACCACCACCAGCAGCCTGCACAGTGGTAACAAGGCATGATGGATCCATGTTCTCATTCTGTTTACGCCAAATTCTGACTCTACCATCTGAATGTCTCAACAGAAATCGAGACTCATCAGACCAGGCAACATTTTTCCAGTCTTCAACTGTCCAATTTTGGTGAGCTCTTGCAAATTGTAGCCTCTTTTTCCTATTTGTAGTGGAGATGAGTGGTACCCGGTGGGGTCTTCTGCTGTTGTAGCCCATCCGCCTCAAGGTTGTGCGTGTTGTGGCTTCACAAATGCTTTGCTGCATACCTCGGTTGTAACGAGTGGTTATTTCAGTCAAAGTTGCTCTTCTATCAGCTTGAATCAGTCGGCCCATTCTCCTCTGACCTCTAGCATCAACAAGGCATTTTCGCCCACAGGACTGCCGCATACTGGATGTTTTTCCCTTTTCACACCATTCTTTGTAAACCCTAGAAATGGTTGTGCGTGAAAATCCCAGTAACTGAGCAGATTGTGAAATACTCAGACCGGCCCGTCTGGCACCAACAACCATGCCACGCTCAAAATTGCTTTAATCACCTTTCTTTCCCATTCTGACATTCAGTTTGGAGTTCAGGAGATTGTCTTGACCAGGACCACACCCCTAAATGCATTGAAGCAACTGCCATGTGATTGGTTGATTAGATAATTGCATTAATGAGAAATTGAACAGGTGTTCCCAATAATCCTTTAGGTGAGTGTGTGTATATATATATATATATATATATATATATATATATATATATATATATATATATATATATATATATATATATAGAGAGAGGCGCTGGTGAGCCTTTTTCACAACGTCCTCAGTGTGGACGGACCATGTGAGTTCTTCAGTAATGTGGACACAGAGGAACTTGAAACTGCTGACTCTCTCCACCGTGTAATGGAGGTTGGATGTTAGAGGTGTCGCAAGGAGGGAAAATAGATACAACTCACACGAGGAGAAGACACATGAGACAAACAGGTGTTAGCATTTCAACCTGTATTTAATAAAATGTCCAAAAAAAGAGTGTTACCTCCTCCACATACATGAAGGCGAGTGGGGAAGCGTATAACAACCAACTCAGTCACACAGAATAAAAGGAAAACAAAGAAATACAAGTTGAGAGCAACTATCTCCTCACATCCTCCATTTTACACACCTTCTCTTATGCTCTCTCTGTGCAGCTGTATCACACCCCACAATTACCGTAATCCCTGTAAGTGACTGTTACAGAGGCCCCCCTGAAAAAATTATGACTGTCCTCAGCCAATAACCTTGTGACATGATAGAAAATAAACAACCTCATACATGAAAGTTGTAAACAATCAGAAATCACAAAGATACATGGAAAAACAATGATTACCTTCATATATGACAGTAATCAGGCTACCAATTATTAATGGCATGGACACAAAAAAAAAAATTATTAGGGTCAAAAAAATAAGCAATTCACAAATACAGGGGAAAAAAAACAATTTTAACACTTTCTCAAGAACAAAAATGTTTTTTTTTTTTTTTTTTTAAAAAACCCATTACTCTTACAAAAAATGTTAAAAAACATTGACAGGTGAACAAATACAGAAAATTAAATTTGATTAACCTTATATACCAGATTAAAATAAACAAAAACATTCACCTCAGGTCCAAACGGTCAGTGTGAAACTCATTTGTCCACTTAGTCTCAGCCAACCCTGAAGTAATTCTAGGTGCAAGTCTTGGTCTGAGGTTATACCGGTTACCAAGTCCCTCAACCTCACATTCATTCAAGTCAAGAAGATCAGTACCACCAGCACTTTTACTCAGTCTCACATCCTCCACACAGTCAGAACCAACTGCTGAAGGAAAATCTACAGTTGTCACATCGTTCTCACACTCATCCCCATTATCGCGGTCAGTAAGGATGATAGAGTCTGACAAACCAAAATCAGAGTCATCAAGTAAAACACTTTCATCCACGACATCAACAGACTAGTCAACAGAATTAGTGTTAGACAACTGACTGTCATCCCAAGTACAAAACGTTTCCATGTTAACAACATGAAACATCCCTGCATCCCCACCAGCATTCACATCAAAAAGTCTGTAATTGACATCAGAGAGCTTCTGCGTTACACGGTATGGGCCTGCGTACAAAGGTGCAAGCTTTGCTGTGAAGTTAGCAATAGCGTCAGACCTTGGATGGGTCCGCACTCTCACTAAGTCACCAATTGAGAAAGAAACAAACCAACGTTTATGATCATAATAGCGTTTCCTCTTAGCATGACTCATTTCAAGTGAAGAAATTACATGATCATATGCTTCAGTGTCTTAGGGTGTCCAATGAACTAACTCTCGGAACATCATCTCCTCCACTGTCAGGTTGAAAAATCAAATCAAGTGGTGTGTTTAACGCATGACCGTACAAGACCATCGATGGGCTCATTCCTGTACTCTCGTGATGGGCCGTACGCAAAGCAAAACAAATTTGAGACAAATAACGATCCCAAGAGGTATGTTTGGTACCTACATAAGCCCTAATTACGTCTTCAACGTCCAATTTACACGCTCAGTGGCATTTGTCTGTGGATGATAGGCTGTCGTGAGCCTATATTCTGACCCCAACTCAGACATGGTGTGTTTGAAAAGCTTGCTCACGAACACAGACCCCCGATCAGAAATCAGATATTTTGGAGCGCCGTGTCGAGCAAAAACCTCAGAGAGTAGCTTACCAGCTGCAACCAAAGCTGTAGCTTCTTGTACCGTACAAACTTCTACCCACTTTGAGAACTAGTCTACAAACACAAGAATATACGCATTACCACTGTGTGTCCGTGGCAAAGGACCAACGAAATCCACACCCGTATATTCCCATGGATGCTGCGGACGGACGGGAACCATGAAACCACTTGCCTTTCTTTGTGAAGGTTTGGTAAAAACCTGCTTAACATTACCTGGAGTCATAAAATCAACAACCGCCCTCACCTTATCCTTATCTGGAAGGATCCCATCCTTGGTGATCCGATACCCTAAGAAGATGAATTCTGATCTGTAAAACTGGCACTTCTCAAGTTTTATTGACAGACCAGCAGACTGAAGCCTAGTAAGGACCTCCTCAAGGTCTATCAAATGTTGCTCAAACATGGGTGAGGCGACTACAATATCGTCCAGATACACAGCACATGATTTGTAAATGAGGCCTGCCAGTACCGTGTTCATAAGCCTCTGGAAGGTCGCAGGGGCATTACATAGCCCAAAGGGTAGAACACGGAACTGGTACAACCCACAATGTGAAATAAAAGCAGTTATAGGCCTTGATGACTCATCAACAGCCACTTGCCAATAGCCCCTTGCTAAGTCGATTGTGGACACAAAAGTACCTCTAGCTAGATTCGTCAATTCTTGGAAGCGGATAGGAGTCTTTAACTCTAAGCCGGTTTAAACCCCTGTAGTCTACGCAAAATCTTGGTTCCCCAGAAGGCTTTTGCACAATGACAACTGGCACAGCCCACGGACCCGATGCCAGCTCAATGATACCTTCTTTCAGCATCAACTCAATTTGTCCTTCGATTAATTCCTTTTTTGCAGGGGAAGTGCGATAACGAGCAAGATGAATCGGCCTTGCTTGTCCTGTGTCGATTTTGTGTTCAACCATAGGTGTGTGGCCTAGATGACCATCAAATAAGTCATCGAAAGATATCAACAATTCTTCAAGTTTACTCTTTTCTCTATCTGACAAACTTGCATCGTTAACTTTCTCAGTCACTTTAGCCAGGCTAACATCCACACACTGTAGGCTGGATTAATCAAATGAAAGGTCAGCACACTCCAGCTCGTCCGAGACTATGGGCACATCACCCAGAGCAACCGTTCTGGACGGAACATGAATCACAATGGATGCTCTCATCATAAAGTCCATTCCTAAAACGAGCGGGCTGATAGATTGAATGATGGGCGTTGGCCCATAAAACCGAAATGCAACCAAGTTAGGCCAGATGGACGACACATCGCCCCATTGGCAAGATGCAAATCAGGTGCTGGCCCAGCTGTCACCTTGAAAGTATTTCCCGGAACAAAATTAGAAATGTCAGCTCGCACGGCCGAGATTGAAGCACCCGTATCCAGGGTAGCCTCAAGTACCTTGACATGAAAATTTAATTGAACCCGGAATGGAGTGTTCCAGAACGATGAAGATGCGAGATCTTCTACATGACCGAAAACAGGTTGAGTACACTGAAAAGAGTCGAATAAGTGAGGCATATTTACTGTCTTGGGGAGGATTGCCTCTCTGAAACGTCCTCCCCCTCCTGAAGTTTTCCGACCTCGTTCTGAATGAATCACTTTGGGCCACAGCCCCTGTATTTAACGGGCTACTCGGAACCGCCGATGCTTGCGACTCTGATGCCTGTTCGACTTGCCGATTAGGTGTACCTTCAGGGCATAAATTCGGCCCTTTCCAGAGTTTACAGGTCAGGCAGTTACGCGAAGTGAAGCCTGGTGTCAAACATTTGAAACAGTGAACTTCTCTTACCGCAGAACCTCTCTGCGGTGATTGGGATGCGTAACGGCCGCACGGGCCCAAGACCGCATGAAGTTCATTAGCACGCAAGAGAAGATCCATTACAGAAGTTACACTGTACCACTGAGCGCCACCCTGTATTTTTCTACAGCATGTTTACAAATGAATTCGATTTGTTCCAGTTCTGGAGGCGGAGTTTTCAATTTACGAAATTCGCTCAATATGTGTGCGACAAACATAGGGAAAGGTTTGTCTGGCAACTGAACACGATCTAGTGTACCTCGCGTTCTTGCCACGTGTTCTTGCATATCGGAAGGCAAAAAAACTTTTCTAAACAGATCACAAAATTGTGCCCAAGTAGATACATGGTGTAACAGTTAAATGTTTTGAGTCTTTATTATAAAATGACAAGCCATAATGCTCTGTGTGAGGATGAGGCTGTATCTAGTTTGGATTTTGCATCAGAGTCCTTCAACGCTCATAGAGAACCACTAAGAGAACTAATCAACACATTCAGTGATTTGTACCTGGACACTGAGGAAGATGAGGCAGATCTACTCATAGAAGTACTAGTTTGTTATAATGGAAACTCAGCACATTAAACCATTTCTTCGGTTCTTTATACAGGAAACGAGGGAGCTCTAACAAGATCTGTGAGTCAACAAGGTCTAGTGACGTTCTGTATATCTCTATCACAGTCAATCCACAGTTGCACAAAAACAGAAAATTCTATCCAATTCGGCTAAATAAAACACATAATTCACTTGCCCCCCGTTATGATTGCAAATCCAGTCGATCTCGAGTGAATCACCAGAAAATAGCAGAAAATCTTCGAAGTGCAGACACAGAATTATCCAACGGACACTACACCACAGCACAAGCTTGATCGTCGGCAATCTGTAGCATCCGAAACAAGAGCAATAGAAAAAAATATTTAAATAATCTTGGTGGATTCAAGTCGTTCGGGCGCAACTTTGTAACGGAGGTTGGATGTTAGAGGTGTCACAAGGAGGGAAAATAGATACAACTCACACGAGGACAAGACACATGAGACAAACAGGTGTTAGCATTTCAACCTGTATTTAATAAAATGTCCAAAAAAAGAGTGTTACCTCCTCCACATACATGAAGGCGAGTGGGGAAGCGTATAACAACCAACTCAGTCACACAAAATAAAAGGAAAACAACAAGAAATACAAGTTGAGAGCAACTATCTCCTCACATCCTCTGTGCAACTGTATCACACCCCACAATTACCGTAATCCCTGTAAGTGACTGTTACAACCGGTGCTCCATTAATGGTGATGGGGCTGTGTTCTCTGTCTTTCCTCCTGAAGTCCACTACAAGCTCCTTGGTCTTACTGACATAGAGGGAGAGGTTGTGTTCCTGACACCAGCATGTCAGAGTGTGCACCTCCTCTCTGTAGGCTGTTTCATTATTGTCAGTGATCAGACCCACCACCGTCGTATCGTCAGCAAACTTAATGATGGCATTGGAGCTATGTGTCGCCACACAGTCATGTGTGTACAGGGAATACAGGAGTGGGCTGAGAACACAGCCCTGCGGGGCTCCAGTGTTGAGGGTCAGTGATGAGGAGATGTTGCTGCCCATTCTAACCACCTGACGTCTGCCTGACAGGAAATCCAGGATCCAGCTGCACAGCAAGCTGTTTAAGCCCAGAGCCCGGAGTTTCTCATCAAGCTTGGAGGGCACTATGGTGTTGAATGCTGAGCTGTAGTCTACAAACAGCATTCTCACATACGTGTTCCTTTTTTCCAGGTGGGATAGAGCAGTGTGTATTGTAGATGCAATGGCATCATCAGTGGAGCGGTTGTTGCAGTAGGCAAACTGCAGTGATTCCAGAGAGGTGGGCAGCACAGAACAGATGTGATCTCTGATTAACCTCTCAAAGCATTTGCTGATGATGGGGGTCAGAGCAACAGGACACCAGTTATTTAAACAAGTGATTTTGGATTGCTTCGGTACAGGCACAATGGTTGATGTTTTGAAGCATGTGGGGACTACAGACAGGGAGAGGGACAGGTTGAAAATGCCCGTAAAAAGGAGCGCAAGCACTGATGACGTGGCCCGGAATGGTGTCTGGACCCGTGGCTTTACAGATATTTACCCGTCAGAAGGATCAGGTTACATCAGCTACAGAGACGGAGAGTGAACTAATCTCTGTAGCTTAGTCCATGGAAGCTGTGTTGTTTCCCTCGAAACGAGCATAAAAAGTATTAAGTTCATCCAAGCACATTTCCCAACAAACACATTTAAGTTACCCCATCTTCCAAATGACACCTCCACAAAATCTGCCACCCTCCCCATTTCCGTGCACCACTCCCTAAATGGGGGCGCATAAGCTGACCTCCAACCCCTCAAAATAATATGCTTGGCAATCATCACACAGGTCAGAAACCTATGTGATCACCAAAAAGTAAAGTTTACTAAACTCCAGATTTTGTTTTGTCATATTATGAGTACAGCATAAACTCAGTATCTTTTCACAAATGTGGCATCAAAAAAGTTAAAAACATAACTTTATAAGTAAAATCTGTTTTATTTCAATGAGCAATTTTTGCTATAAATTAGGTGCGAATAAATATATTTTAAGGTGAATTTAACACTTTTATTGAAAAATCTGGAATTAATGTTAAATTATTCTGTATTTTATATCAATGTCAATGTTACTCATAAAAGAAAACATATTGAGCATACAGTACAGTTATGTGAATTTCTGCATAAATTGGTCATAAAATTTGCGGCACAGTTTTCTGAAATGCTTAAACAACACACACACACAACGATGTCTTTATTGAACACAGTGTGTAAACATTCACAGTACATGATGAAAGAGCTTTGAGATGGACTGATGAAATCAACAGAGAGAAGAGATTTCTCTTTTTGTTTATTTCTGAATCTTGAACAGATTTTTTGACATTCGAGTTGTTAATAGATTGATCATCGACTGTCTTCACATCCCAGTTTATACATCTTCAGCCATAATTAGTATTTAAATGTTTTAGGTTAAAGACTCTGTGTTGTGTTGACCAATGAGATTTCTCTTGACATGGATGACTGACCAGAACTGTGGCCAATTCTAGTCAAGTGAGAATGAGTGTCAGTGTGATTTGATTGGCTTGTTAGTTGAGTAAAAGATATTGTTTTTAAAAGGATGGCATGCAAAATATGTAACAAGTATTAAATGGATGAAAATGAAAAGTAAAAAGTATGTTTTTTCCCTATTAATTATATCAAGTATTCCGATTCCCTAAAGTAATAATATTAAGTATAGTGGTGAAGGACAGTTACTCCAGAACTTTCTCTCCACTCCTGAATATTTACTGACAAAAAATGCAAGAAGTCTTGAAAACTGAAACTCAGATAAACAGAATGAACGGTTGATGTGCTTGTGTGGAAATTACTTGATTGTTAATAAATAATCTGCAAAGAACTTGAACTTTGTCTCTCCAAACAAACAGTCAGCAGAAGAATCTCCATCGCCACTGAGTGTGTAAGTAAAGGCGAGTGTTACTTTTAGTGCATATTTACTGTTATCAGATGTTTATTTGAGGTGTTTGTGGTTTTTCCAGCATATTTTGTGGTTTTAGTCTTTTGTAATAGATTTCTTCTGATTCTGATGTTTTAAAGAAACCCATCAGTCATGTAGGGTAGTACAGTAACACTTGTTCATTTATATTTTGTATTATTTTTGAGCAATGTCCTGTGCCTTAAATGCCAATGTGAAGCTAAATTTCAACTGAAATCATTTTTATCCCAGGCATTAATAATTCATACTATCAGCAATTACGTTAGTTTAGCTTTATTTTGTTTCCAGGTGAAACACATTTCATTCCTAAAATGGAGTTCCGAGCACTTTTCATCATCATTTATTCATCGGGTTTTCTGAGCACCTTCAAATCTCAAGAAGTCAAAACTCCTGTCGTCACCGATCTGGCCTTCAAAAATATCGACTTTGCCATGAGTCTCTATCGCAAGATATCCAGTTATCACGACAGGAACGTGTTCTTGTCGCCACTCAGCATCTCCACATCTTTCGCCACACTCTTATTGGCTGCTCAGGGCTCGACACGCGCTCAGATCGTGAAGGGACTGAATCTTGAATCTCTGGATGATTCTCAAGATGTTGAAGTGATTCCGCGACTCTTTGAGCAGCTGCAGAAGAATCTGTCTCTCGACAGGACGCTGCAGATGGAGCAGAGCACGGCACTCTTTATAGATGAGCAGTTTCAGGTCGAGACTCTTTTCAGTGATCAGATCAAGAAGTTCTTTGGCGCTGAGGTCAATAATGTGGATTTTGGAAAGACTGAGACCAGCCGACAGTTCATCAATGAATATGTGAGCAAAAAAACAGGCCATAAAGTGAATGAGATGGTGAAGAGTATCAAGCCGCTGACACAGATGATGCTGATCAACACCATCTTCTATCAGGGTGAGTCAAACAGCATCAGAAAAAAAATATTTTTCCAGACAACAATTCATAGTAGGGCTTTCAACAGGGCTGAGAAAGTAAATGACATTTTTTCACTTCAATATTACCTAAATACGAATTAATGTTTAAAGACATTATTTCAGTTAAGGGGGAAAAAAAGCTTCGAGACATCAGTGAACACCATATTGGTCGCTTTGATGCTGTGGGAGCTCCTACTAGGGGCCGTGACCTTGAAACCCTATACCATCATGCCAATTAGACTGACTGGTGGTGTTTGGCACTCTGCCCTATGCTTGCATCATCGCAGACAAATTAACCAGTTCCCAGCACCACACCATCAGAATTTTCCTCTTTTATGAGGAAATGTGCCCAAGGTGATGCCCCATTCACACCGCCAGCTGCATTGCCACTAGACTCTACGATCTGTGTCGCTAGTGGGCATTCCTACTTCTGCCGCTCTAATGTTATTGGTGCATTGCACAACTGGCCATAGTAGCTTTTGAAATGCTGATTACAGATGATACTGCCGATAAAACTAAGATATAATTCTAATTTCACAAGGATTCAGTTCTTTTGCCTCTAAAAATGAACATTCTCCAGGGGAGAGCGTATTATAATCTGCACCAGTGCTTAATGCACCATATCATTATACAAGATGAACGTTTTATCAATATATGAATCAAACAGAATGCCGACACGGTATTCCACAAATAATTTTATTAGCCCATTTCCATGTATGTGGTTACAGACAATTGATATAGAACAGAGAATTTGCTCACAGAAAACTTTAACTTCTCCACTGTCTTACACTCTTATTGGTAGTCGCTTGCAAAATTTTCTCAACTTGTCTTGTCACTTGCCACAGAGTCAAAGGCCGTGGCAGCTGGTCAAGTCAAGTCAAGTGAAGTCAAGTGGTTTTTATTGTCGTTTCAACCATATACAGTTAGTACAGTACACAGTGAAACGAGACAACGTTCCTCCAGGACCATGTGCTACATAAAACAACATAGGACAAACACAGGACCACATGAGACTACACAGACTAAATAAAAATACCTATATGAAGTGCACGTGCAAATGTGTGCAAAAAGTACGGGACAGTACAATAAATTACTAACAATGAACAGGACAATAGACACAGTGATAGACAGTGCAGCGCTGACCAGTACACAGTAGTGCAAAAAGATGACAGTTCCTAAAAATGCCAAATGTAAACATAACATACTATGAGATAGTGTTCTATGCACATAGCAGTTATTCAGGTAGCAGACAGTTATAAAGTGACAGTAATTAAAGTGCAACTCAGGACATGTGTGTGTGTGTGTGTGTGTGTGTGTGTGTGTGTGTGTGTGTGTGTGTGTGTGTGTGTGTGTGTGTGTGTGTGTGTGTGTGTGTGTGTCAAACCAGTCTCTGAGTATTGAGGAGTCTGATGGCTTGGGGGAAGAAGCTGTTACACAGTTGGTGTTGCAGGAAGTCACTGTGCTCTCATTGAATATAAATGGGATTGTGTCACTTTGTTTTGCGGTGTCACCAGCGGTGTGAACAGGGTTTTAGGGCTCAAGTTATTACCCATAAAGCGTTCTCTCCACATCCCATTGAGTCTGATGAGGCTTAGAGACTGCACATACTCTGCCCTGTGAGGGCATTACACCTGTACATTGACCGAACAAGTCGATTCAGGGTGTCCAAACAACTGTTTGTCTGCTTTGGAGGCTGTTCACATGGTTTGGCTGTCTCCAATTAAAAAATCTCTCACTGGTTCATTGATGCCTTTGCACTCACTTGATAATTCTCAAGGCGTAAAGTGTCCCGTGTCTGTTAAGACCCATTTCACCAGGACTATGGCCTCCACATGGGCATGAGCAAAGGCCATGTCTCTAGAAGTCATATGTCTGGCCGCAGGTTGGGCTTCCTCTAACACCTTTGCCAAGTTTTATAACCTGCATGTATCTTCACAGTGGAACAAGGTTGATCACTATGCCAATGGAACATAGCCTACGTATTTCTGGTCAAATCTCAGGGGGGTGACAATCTTCCGATATCGTATCCAGCTAACAGGAAAATGTCAAAAGTTGTTGCAAACTACTATTCTTTATAAAATAAAGTGACTTATCACAACAAAAAGTATAAAAAAGATCTCAGTAATGAGCTCCAAACATGTACAGATGATCTGAAGCTTGCAGAATGGATGAGCACTGATATACCGTTGTGTAAGGCTTCATCTGTGTGCAAAGTATTTGCATCCAGTGATTGTACAGTGATTTACAAGTGAGAAATACAGCAACACAAGAGCACAAACTATCATATGAAGTCAACGATATGTGACAGTTGCTCTGTTACTTAGCTGAGGTTTTAGTGCCATCCACGGGGCGATGAAACATCACTGAGAACACTACACACAGTACTGATTGTTTTTGTAAATTCATATATTTTCCCCTAGTCAAAGCATGAGATTACACACGAGTAAAGCATTACTGTGAAAAAAACCCTACAGTTGATTAATTTGTTTTTATTCATATAATCTGTAATATCATACCATAATAGTCATAAATAAAAGTAATGATACAATACCACAATTGACACTTTACAATAAGGTTATTTGTTAACATTAGTTAACATGAATTAATAATGAACAAAACATTAACAGCATTTATTAATCTTAGTTCATGTTAATTTCAACATATATATTTTAAAAATCTAAAGTTATACTGTATATGTTAACATTAGTTAATGCACTATGAACTAACAATGAACATTTTCTATTTTTATTAACTAATATTGACAATGATTCATAAATACTGTAAAATATATATATACCGATAATTGTTTGATCATGATTCCTAATAATACAGAACATTAATGCATATTAACGAATGGAACCTTATTGTAAAGTTTAACACACAATTGAATCTATATTTATTGTGTTAAATTACTGCATCTCAACCATCACATTTTAATAACACATAAGCTTTAAACACAAACAGATGAAAACATCAGGCATAGAAATATATTGTGCCATTATAAAGTACTTTATGCAACCAGTTTTAATATTCTGTACATTAGAGGAACATTATTTATTCTAACACTTATATTAAAAACATTTAGTCAGTGAACCAGATAAATAATGTGCAATAATAATTAATAATAATTTTAAAAAATGTGTTGGATGCTGACCACATCATCTGAAAAAGGAAATAAAGCATTTACTATAGGCTTTCAGAATATTACTAAACGTTTATTATTAAATGATTCTTATTAAAATTAATCTTATTAAAATTACATTTAAGACACATTCAAAATACTAATCCCTTGAATATATGGTAGATGAATATTCCAATTCATATCACAGTACAATTTGTACAAGATTTTACTAAATAATCAAATTGGGAGGGATACTCCTTGTAACTTTAACAAAGTCCTGTCTATCCACCTTTACTCCACATTTTCTTACAACATTTTCATATGAATATATTTCTGCATTTTCATTTAACAAATCTGAAATAAAAGTGATCTTCTGATTTAATCAATCTGGGAAGAAAATACATTTTTGACGTGATAAAATGTATTGATTATTCCAGATAATATGAAGGTGTTTAAAGATGACTCAAGGGCTTGCTTGTGGAAATTAGATAACTTCAAAGGGAGCCTTGTACATTTAAAATCACATGAAATAACATATGCAGATTGTTACATTTATTAAAGATCATTTTAGCAATCCAAAACCAAACAGAGTTTCCACTGATACACTTTTTAAGGCAAATAATTTTAAAAATCTTATTTAGAGTATGAAAGTTTAAGGCTGTGGAGGTGAGGGCATGGTCTACAGCCCGTCTGGGGAGAGAGAAAGCAGTAAGGGCATCCACCTGAGATGAATTGTGATTAATTACCATCTCTATGTTTACAGTGAGAGTCGGGGGAGATAAAAAGATGGCCAGTTCTCAGAGAGAGAGGAGAGACAGAAAGACAAGGGTCATCATGTGTCACGATTCACTGTTGTCTGCCCTGTGTTTTCGCCTGGCATCTGTTCCCCATGGACTACACTTCCCATAATTACCTGCCCTCTTCACTGCCAGCTGTCTCCTATTGTTCTCACCTATGTTTAATTGTCCTTGTGTATTTAAATTCCTGTTTGTTTGCTATATATTGCTGTTTGTTGAAATGTGGAAACCGGTTCCCGCTACCTCCTTTATCTGCCCAACCTGAACCTTTGTTATACTGGTGTCAAACCCGGGATAAGGAGGAAAGTACGATGCAATGGAATCATCTTCGTCACTGGAGGAAGTACCAAGCCTTGGTGGATTCAGGTTGTAACCAAACCTCTATTCATCAATGCTTGGTTCAAAATGGAGCATTGGATTCAAATAATCTGGTGAAGGTCAGGTGTGTGCATGGAGATATTTACGATTATCCTGCAGTGATCGTCACTGTTCTGTTTCGGGGTCAAAAGCAAAAGCAAGGCAAAGAGCATTGAGGCCGTGGTTAGTTCCCGCCTCACCCATCCACAAATATTGGGTACTAATTGGCAGGCTTTTCCAGAATTGTTAAAGGTGTTGTGTGTGGTTGGGTCCTGTAATACGGTGGGACAGTGTGGGTTGTGCAATGCTCTGACGAGGGAGGCAGAGCTGGGCTCAGCTCGGCTTCCCCTGCAATTAAGGGAATTCCCGCTAGGGATTTCCATCTGGAGCAGACACGAGACGACTCTTAAGCACACATTGACCAAGTGAAAGTAATTGATGGTCAGCGCCTTCAGCAACCCATTGCACTCACATATCCATATTTTTCAATTGTAAACAATCCGTTATATCGAGTGATGTAGGATGCTCAGACAAAAGAAGATACAACCCAGTTGTTAGTACCAAGGAGCCGTCGGATTCCAGGCAGCTCATCATAATCCGACGGCAGGTCATATCGGACAGGGGAAAACACTAAGCCCTCTCTTGACCCATTTGTATTGGCCTGGTATTCACGGGGATGTTAGGCGGTGGTGTGCGACATGCCACAAATGTCACCTTGTAAATCCGACCAGTCACTCCAAAAGCGCCATTTCACCCTGTTCCGTTGATCGAGGTTTCCTTTGACAGAGTTGGCATGGACCTCGTTGGCCATTAGAATGGTCAGCACACGGGCATCTGGATCTGGTGGACTATGCAACGCAATACCCAGAAGCAGTGGCTCTTCGCAGCATCACAGCATGTAGTGTTGTGGAGGCACTCTTCAGAATAATATCCTGAGTGGGGATTCAGAAAGAAATCCTCACTGACCAGGGCACTACTTTCATGTCAAATACACTACACGAGCTGTACAAATGGTTAGGTATTAAATTGATTTGGACAAGCATGTACCATCCACAAACGGACAGCTTTTTAATAAGAACTTTAAAAAATATGATTTGTTTGTGCACGAAGATGGTTCGAGGTGGTCTACAGACCGGGGGCACAGATGACTGTTGCGGACTTCCTCTCCAGAAAAGGGGGGGAGTGGGCAGTTCGGGTGGTTCCCCCGGCCTGAGTCAGGTGGTTGGGGTATGTGGAGGTGAGGGCATGGTCGAGCGCCCATCTGGGGAGAGAGAAAGCGGTAAGGATATCCACCTGATCTTACTATGTTCACAGTAAGAGTTGGGGGAGATAAAAAGATGGCTAGTTCTCAGAGAGAGGAGAGACACATAGACAAGAGTCTTCGTGTCTGACCCCTGAGAGAGAGTCTTGTGTTGTGTGAAGCTGAAATGCGGACTGTTTATTTGAGTGACGCTGAAAAAACGTTTTATGTTTTGAGTGAAGCTGTACAGTGATTGCTGGTTATTTGTGAATAAAACGGACTCACGTGAACTGTGGAAACCGGTTCCCGCTGCCTCCTTAATCTGCCCAACCTGAAACTTTGTTACAAAGGCATTTAGACCTTCTTCTAAATATGGCTTAATAAGACACTTCATATTAATACATTCAACCTTGTTTTTCCTAATGAATTTAAAGAGATGCAAATCAATAGCTCTACAAGTAATAGGGTCAACATAAAGAGATATAGCAGGATAAAGATAATGGGAAATTCCTTAGAGAGCAGAACTGTCCTGTAAACTGTATGATCTCTCTGTAGCCACATATTAAATGCATCTTTTTGGCAACCTCTAGTTACACGATGATAATTCAAAGTAATTCTTTCATGAAATGATTTACTACTACAGATACTAATATATTTAACTATCTTTTATGTTAATTCCATTGTTCCCCAAGAAATATGCAAGAATGAACCTGCCATCCTCCAACAACAAAACACTTGAATGTGACCTACTCGTAATTACCACTTCAGAAGTAGAATAATTGGATAGCACATTATCAAGGCTTATTATAGTTTTGGAATTTTGCTTCAGTTTTTATTTATATTTTACATTCAATTTGTCATTTCAGTTTTATTTCATTTTCACAAGTGGTCACACTTTGTTTTAGTATAGTTTTAATTTTCTCAGCGTTTTCTAGTTTCAGTTTATTCAGTTTTTATTTTCGTTCAGTTTTTATTTTTATTTCAGCAATGGAAAATATTTTTGTTTTTATTAAAGATTCATGGAAAGTCCCTGAAAGTTATTAATGAAATAAGTGTCTTTGTGACAGCTCTGGACAATGTATGAGCTACATGAAGATTCTTCAATATTCCTATTCTTTTGTTTCATGAAAGAAATAACTTCACATGGATTTGGAAAGACATGTGGGTAAATAAACAAGGACTGAACTATTTAAAAATAAGCACAACTGACATTAATTGAGAAAACGTATATAAATCTGAAAGCTAATTCTGACCTCACACTGACACATACAAAATGCTTAAATTAAAAATGCTGTAAATCAGAGCAAATCGTGTTTGTTATGTTTTTAGGTGGCTGGGAACATCCCTTTGACCCAAACAACACAAAAACAAGTCGCTTTTTTATAGACAAGTACAACATTGTTCAGGTTGCGAAGATGTTGAAGGAGGATAAATTCTACACGACTGAAGACAGCGAGATCAGAGCACGAGTGCTGCGGCTGTCATATCGTGATGGAGTCGCCATGTTGATACTGCTGCCTGATGAAAATGTTGATTATACCATCATAGATGATGAAATCAATGCACAACGATTCTTCAAATGGATCAAAAACATGAAACAAATGTGAGTCAGTTCAGATCAGAATGATTACACACAACACACACTTTCCAAGCAAAATATTTGACTAAAAGAAGTTTGATAGGAGTGTGAATTTCATGCATCTACTAAAAATCACCACAACACAGTACAGTTCATTCAAAGTCATTGAGTCAGAAATCACTCAGAAAAGACATGTTATTTCTGAGAAAAGATCCAGCAGGATTTAAGACCCACAGATCACACTTGATCTAATGCAATTGCATTCAATGACATATCTAAGTGTGAATTATGTGTACAAGTATCTCTAACTTTATTGATTCACATGAACTCTCTTTCTCACTAACACACGCAGCAAACTGGAGGTTCATCTGCCCAAGTTCAAGATGGAGCAGTCTTATGTTTTGCATGACATTTTGCCTCATTTGGGCGTCAAGAGTGTTTTTGAAGATTCAGCAGATCTCACGGGTTTGAGTAAAGACGCGGGGCTGAAGGTCTCACAGGTGAGTACACACTCATGCTCTTGTACTATATGGATATAATCAACACAGCTGATGTGTTTGTTGTTGTGCAGGTGCTGCATAAAGCCGTTATTGAGGTGGATGAGAAAGGCACGACTGCAGCTGCGGCGACATCGATGGGAATTACAGCTTATTCTCTTCCAGCAACATTCATCGTGGACCGACCGTTCTTCTTCTTCCTGTACCATGAAGCCACTCACAGTCTGATGTTTATGGGCAGAGTGATCGACCCCACACAGAACTAACACAAACTACATTGATTGGAGGATCTTTTCAAATGAACCTCATTAAAACATACTTTATGCAAGTACCCAGATGTAGATGTGACTTTTTGTCTAACACTTCAAGCACAAGGGCCTGTTCACCAGAGTTACATGTGGTTTTGCATTTCTGTGTTAATATTAAACCTCAGTACCAATTTGACAACAGTTTCCCTTGCGCCATTAAACCAGATGTGTTATTAGACAGATTGGTGCAATAAACATGTTGACAGTTTAACTAACTTTAACTTTCTTAGCAAGATTCTCTTCAAACTGTTGCTCCACCATGAAAGTAGATGATCCGAAACAGAAAACTGACCATAGAAGAAGATTGTTGACGCTTATGTCTGCTCTGGTGCCCCCTTTGGCAATGCTGTGAAAACAACATGTATTTGTATAGACTGCAACACCCACCAATTCTATACAAATACTTGTTCCGGAAGGATTTTCCCATTTATTTTTTTCCATAGGGATTTCATAGAATCCTTCATTAAAGAGTTGTAATCCATGAACCAAACCAGCCATCTCTTGAGATGAATCCCAGCATCACAAACTTTAATTTGAATATCAGACAAAAACACAAAGATACAAGACTGTGTACTTAATGGCTTTAATGAGGGAATGAACTACAATCCCATGAAGCATTGTGAACTATATAAAACTAATGATTTAAACTACTGATTATAAAAATAAAAAAACAATAGATTTAAAGTATATTGCAAAATATGCAAATATATCAGCAGTTTTGTGAGCGTCTTGATTGGATCATTCACAGTGCATCATGGGAGTGGGTGGAGCTCTTTAGATGTGATTCTCTGATTTGTGGATCTTTCTCTTCAGGATTATGGGTAGAGTAGTTCTTCAACAGGAATTCAGCTATACAACACGATTTTTAAAATATGCAGTTGAAATAACATGGACTGATGTCTTCAACAGAAGCATAGGCTATAACATCAAGTATCTATCTCAGAGCTCAAGGTACATCTGTCTTTCAAGGTTTATAAGTTATTGTTATTATACATTATCATTAATAATAAATTCACATATGGAGAAAAGGAATGGGGCTTTTACTTCTGAAACCAGACTGTTTCACTCTGTTGCATTATGAATTGTGATCTTGGCACATTGTGGATCACGCCAATGCACAAAATCAAGCTTGCATTGTGAAAAGAACCTTTATTCACGTACTAGCTTATAGACAAGCTTATATTTAAAAATTAAATACTTAATATACTATAACATTTGCTTCAGTGTGTCAAAGGAAAATAGCAGCAAAATGACATTAAGTGATACATAAGACATAAAATGTCTAGATTACGGATGTACCCTCCGTTCCCTGATGGAGGGAACGAGACGTTGTGTTGAAGAAGTGACACTAGGGGTCTCTCTTGAGTGCTGAATATGCCTCTGATCTATGAAAAAAGGCCAATGAGAAGTTGGCAGACAGTATTTGCATACCCCGGCCCCGGACATACGGGTATAAAACCGGGGAAATACGTCGAGTTCATTCAGGATTTTTCTGAGGAGCAGGAAATGATCCGGCCACTACAGTGGCTCTCATTCCCTTCATCAGGGAACGGAGGTTACATCCATAGCCTAGATGTTCCCTGTCTGTCGCTCACTTTGACGTTGTGTCGAAGAAGCGACACTAGGGGTCCAATTTAAATAACGCCATGCGCTGAGCCATGTATGTGTTCTGCTGACACAGGAGCAGGCAGGTATTCTACGTGCAGAGGCGACCAGCTGTGTCAGACTGCACATACCCTTCCCCAATGCCCCACAAAAGTCGTCGGGATCCTTCTGGTTACCCTAGGCAGGGGAACAAGGCAACGCTTGCCAACCTGGGAACAGGCCAAGCCTGTCTGTGCCTCTTTTCTCTCTATGTTTCTCCGCATAGAACAAGAATGGCCGGGGCCCTTACACGCATCGAGGGAAGGGGGTCTTACCCAGTTTCCTATTCTTTCAGGGGGAAAAGACCCTGCGGAGGCCACACCTGCCCGAAGGGGGAGGTAAAGGTGGTGAATACATCACATGGGTTTTTAGGCAACATGTTGAAAGTGGCGCAGTGGTAGATCCAGCCTCAAGGAGGGGGGAGTTGCTACAACATGGTGACCGGAGGGCAGCTGGGACTGCCTAAGGGAGACGTGGGTCCACTTCGTAAGGGGACCGTACCGCGTACGATACACACAGGGGGAGTCCATGTAGGAGTCCTGACCTGTGGAGCACCTATTCCAGTACAGGGTAGATTAAGTACCCACAGTGGATTGGGTCAGCGAGTTCCTCAGCTGAACTGCGGACCCACAGGGCTAGGGAGGAGTCATCCAGGGATCCGAATGAGTGGGATCTCCTGGGAGAAAAAAGCGCACAATTTTACCTCGGCTGAGGGAAAGGGCGCTAGGTGCAAGTTGTGTAAGGTGCAAGTAGTGTAAGATCTCGCAAGGGTGTTAGGTGTTGCCCAACCTGCTGCTTTGCATATGTCTGCCAGGGAGATGCCTCTGGCCAGTGCCCGTGAGGAACAACACTCCTGTCAAGTGTGCTCAGACCCATAAGGGGAGTGGCATGGCCTGGGTGTGATAAGCCAATGTACTGGGTCAACTACCCAATAGAAAGGCCTCTGTTTGGAGACAGCGTTCCCTTTCCGCTGTCCACCAAGTCAGACAAAGAGCTGCTCAGAACATCTAGAGCTCAGCGTGCGGTCCAAGTAGGTATGAAAAGCATGTACCAGACACAGCAACTGGGCCTGGGGCTGGGCCTGCCACCTCCCGGGGCAGCTTCGCTTGCAGGTTCACAACCTGGTCTTAGGGTGTAGTAGGAACCTTAGGCACATAGCCCGGTCGTGGTCTTAGGATCACATATGTGTCTGCCTGACCAAACTCCAGGCAAGTGTCGCTGACAGAGAATGCTTGCAGGTCCCCGACCCTCTTCATGGAGGCGAGCGCGATTAGCAGGGCCGTCTTTAGAGAGAGGGCCCTGAGTCCAACTGATTCTAGCGGCTCGAAGGGAGGTCTCTGGAGGCCCGCGAGGACCACTGAGAGATCCCAGGAGGGGAATAGGCTCGGCCGGGAGGGATTCAACCTCCGGTACCTGACAATTAAGTCTACTGCGCCGTGGTGGGCCACGATTGCAGCGACATACACCTTCAGGGTGGAAGGGGACAGCCTCCCCTCCAGCCTCTCCTGCAGAAATAAGAGCATTGACCTAACTGCACACCTCTGTGGGTCTTCAGCCCGGGAAGAGCACCAATTTGTGAACAAGCACCACTTCAGGGCGTAAAGTTGCTTGGTAGAGGGGGCTCTGGCTTGACCTGCCATCGTAGATCAGCTAGATCTTCCGTGTCCCGTCCAGGGGACAGATGGGAGTTTCCAAAGGTCTGGGTACGGATGCCAGAGCGTGACTTGAGTCGCTGCTGGCTCCAAAGAAGGAGACGACGGGTGAGTTGTGACATGTGGTGGAAGTGCACGCCGCCTTGGCGATTTATGTACGCTACCGTGGTGGTGCTGTCTGACCTGACTAGGACATGTTTGTCTTGAACTAATGGGAGAAACTTCCACAGGGCAGAAAAAACAGTCAGCAACTCTAGGCCATTGATGTGCCAGCGCAGCGGGGCCCCTTTCCAATGGCCCGCGGATGCGTGCCCGTTGCACATGGCACCTGAACCCAACTTGGAGGTGTCGGTCGTGACCAGGACACGTCGGGACACCTGCTGCAAGGGGACCCTTGTCCGCAGAAGGCAGAGGTCTGTCCAGGGTTTTGACGTTTAGTGGCAGGTGGGGGTGATGGTCACACAGCGCGTGCTGCGGCGCCATGCTCGTCTCGTGACTCGAGTCTGGGGCCAGTGCTGAAACGGTCTCATATGCATCAACCCCTGCGGCGTGGCCACCGCTGTCATATGCCTCAGGAGCTTCTAGAAAGGTTTTGAAGGGACCGTTGTGCCTGGCCTGAAAGAGGCGAGGCATCTCAGCACCGACTGAGCACACACGTTGGTGAGGTGTGCTGACATTGAGACTGAGTCTAACTCCATGCCAAGAAAAGAGATGCTCTGAACCGGGGCTAGCTTGCTCTTTTCCCAGTTGACATGAAGCCCCAGGCAGCTGAGGTGCCTGAGCATAGTAACTCTCGTGAGTGGGCCAGAATAAGCCAGTCATTGAGGTAATGGAGTATGCAAATGCTGGCTTCTCGGAGCGGGGCAAGAGCTGCCTCTGTGACTTTTGTGAAGACACGAGGGGACAGAGACATGCCGAAGAGGAGGACTTTGTACTAATACGCCTGGCCTTCACAAGTTAAGATGTGTTTTTGTGTGAGCATTTTGAACGGGAGTTTGAGCAAAGCCCGGTTGAAAACTCGCAGGTCCAAGATCGGTCATAAGCCGCCGCCTTTCTTGGGTACAACGAAGTAACGGCTGTAGAAACCCATCTTCGTTTCGGTTGGAGGGACAGGCTCTATCGTGTCTTTGCGGGGGCCTGGCAAACTGAATTGCGTAACTGAGTCGAATGGTCCAGGCCAGCCAGCGTGATGGGTTGGGAAGTGAAAGCCACGCATCCAAGCTCCGTGCTAGGGGCACCAAGGGGACGGTTATTTTTGACGTACCCGGCGGGGCTTCGCAGCGGGGCGGAGCAGGTAGTGCGGCGTTGGGAGACGAAGATGCGTCCCGAGGCTCTAGTGCTGAGAAAAGTCTCAAAGCACTTACCTTGCTCCACACACCCAGCAGGGGGCGGGTTACTGACTGAGGAGGAGGTCAGGTAGAGGCGTCCTCTGGACTCGTCAGAACCGGCCGACCGGGGGAACAGTCGTTGGGCTGAGGGCAGAGGGTCCGCGTCAGCATGCCGTGACTGTTGAGGTGTGGATGCAGAGTGCCGGGAGAATGCCATTTGCAGGCCAGATGACCCAGAAAGAGGAAATTGCTCTATTATTGAAAAACGTGCAAAAAAAAACCTTTAACTGAAGGTTCTCATCCCGGCCCTCCACCGGGGGACGGAGTGGTCTGTTTACCAACTCCATAGCAAACACTGGGTCGCCCGTCTGAGGAGCGCTTGGGAGCCTTCCGGGTCCTCGAAGGGGTTCATGAGACGGGGGGCGTACACTTCCTGCGGGCTGCTCAATGCTGGGGCTGAGAGCTGGGCCCACTCTTGGTTGAGGCGGAGCAGCAAGTTTTTTTTATTTATTTTTTGGAAGCCGTAGGAGGACGCCCTTGGCGAGCAGATGGGGCATGGCCCATGGCGGTAGGTTTGTGGCGGGGCAAGAGGTGTGAAGTGGCCTCCGTCTGCTTCTTCACCACTGAGGACTGCTTGGCAGAGTCGTCAACGGTGCCGCCGAATGGACGGAGCTGGGAGACGGGGGCATTTGATAAGGCGTGAATTGTCTACCTCACGCATTTCGACCAGGTCTAGTCCATGGAATACGTTTCTGGACTACAAGGGTGGCCATTGCCCGTTCGAGTCCCGGCGCTTCTGACCTTCATGGCCCGGGGGGAGTGATCAGTCATTGAGCACAGTTCCTGCAGCACATCAAGTACAGGGCTACCCAAGTGCAAGTTTTGAAGTGCCTTGGCCCAGGCAAGTCATCAGAATCACACGGCGCTGTAATGCTCTCTGATGCAGGGGCGATGTCGTCATCCAATTCCGGGAGCCCAAGCGACCGGCCGGCTGGCCGTGAAGTGGGCCGCACTCATCCCGAGCTTGGGGGAAGCAAGCAAGCGTGCCGGGGAGGCAGGTGGTTCGAGGGTGTTTATCCGGTGAAACGGAACCTGTCATTATCCCCAAATCGCCAAATCGAAACTCTTGCATCGACGGAGGATCGCTTTTGCACTGATGTTTCCGGCCAAATTGAGAATAGATACTAAGGATGGCTGCAAAATATTTACATGCCCACAACAAGCGATGTCTTTCATAAAATCAATGATCAGAGAAATTCATGGTGTGTTTCTCACATGCCTCCAAGTGGGCTTGTCTCGCTGAACACACACTCAACTGTCCGAGGAAGCTGGGGGCCTTTTTTGTTTCTTTTTGTGCTAGTTCTGCCTAGCAGATGGAATTTGTTTTGTGGAATAACACTCCTTCAGGACAGTTGTGGATGGCTCTGCACATTCGTTGTGTTTAAGCCCCCTATTGGCTGGAGTTTGAGTATTTTTTGCAGGACATTGGAAGGATTACGGCATCTGCTGCACTTATGAACAGCCTGCTCACTGAACATTTGTTTGACTCTCAGAGGAAACTCAACAGTTTTTTTTGTGTGTGCTCGTTTCGCTTGAGGCTGGAACTGGTTTTGTGGAGGAACACACATTCGGGACAGTTTTGTGAATGAATCTACACATTTTTACAAATAGATTTTCTTCTGTTATGTAATTCATTCTCACAAAATTTGTAAAGAAAGACCAGACTTGAGCAATCCGATGGCAAAGTTGTCACGGGGGCTCTCGTAGGCGTACATGGACTGTTTTGAGTTTAGAGGGATGGACGCTGGTTGGCACTGTCATGTGCGGGGTTAATGTGCACATTTTTCTTTTTTCTGTTTGTTTGGTCCGTATGGGTAACATGGATTAGTTGCACTAATGTGGAATGTGGTCTTCATAATTGTATTTTTGTCACACAATCTATTTTTTCTAATATGTCAAAATGTAAAATGTTAAAATGAGTGTTTTCTCTGTCCACGTGGAATGTGAATGGGTTGGGGCACCCCATAAAAAGATGGAAGGTTATTTCTTTTCTTAAACATAAGAAATATGATAATGTATTTCTTCAAGAAATGCAACTTTCCCCATAGAAAGCTGAAAAATTTGGGAAAATATGGTGTGGGCATGTATTCATTAGTACTGGCTTAAGTAATAGCAGGGGAGTCATTACATTGATAAGTAAACATCTACAAATGTCTCAAACAGATTAAAGATAAATTTGGGAGAGTCATTATTGTTTTAGCAGAAATTCAAGGGCAAAGTTTGATTTTGGCTAATATTTACACACCTAACACTAATGATCAGGGCTTTTTTATAAATCTTGAAGGGATGTTGCAAGCCGCTGCCCCCCCTCATGATATAAAATTGGGAGAAGACTTTAATCTATTGATGGATTCAGTCCTAGATCATAGTGAAGCAAAAGTGTGTAAGCCCCCTAGAGCAACACTGATGCTTCTCAGGATTTGTAAAAATCTTGGTCTTACAGATATTTGGAGACTATACATTTTTTCATCAATCCATAAGATTTTATTCTACAATAGATTTTTTCTTGATACGAAAGCCCCTCATTTCATCTGTTGTTGCCCTCATTTCATCTGTTGTTGATGGCTCAATTGGAAACATCTCAGTCACAGATCATGCCCTGGTGAGTTTAGAGGTGTTGCCACATACGGAGAAAAATAAATCATATAGTTGGAGCTTTAATGCATCCCTTTTGCAAAATCCTGATTTCCAACAAATTTTAAAGGCAGAAATCAATGTCGATACGAAGACCAACTGGTCCTCAGTATCCTCTGTGGGCGTGGCTTGGGAGGCACTTAAGGTGGTTCTTAGGAGTCGGATCATACAGTATGTCGTATTCATCAAAAAATCCAAAGCACGAAAACTCGTGGAGTTGGAAGGGAATATTAAAAGTGCTGAGGCTGAAGTGCCGAACATCATCTGATGACCTGATTGTATTATACAGATGTAGGATTATCTGTGAACAAAGCACATCAAATGAACAGAACACCACATTACACAGATGAGAGAGATCCCCCACAGAGCCATTAGAGAGCCATAAAAACAAATCCATCACACCCAAATTTCTGAAGGAGACCATCTCTCCCATACCTATTTCACTTCAGACCAGGGTTTGTAATGACAGTGCTGACCAATAACAAAGACCCTTCTTTATTCCACAAACTCAATACTCTGTAAGACCAAATGGCCAGGTAACACCTCTTGACCTTAATGCATAAATCCACGCGGGCATATCAGGAATGGAGATCGTGAAGACAGTCCCACGGCCTGAAATCAACATAGACTGGAGAGAGTGACATTCTTCTTGCTCCCGCGGGACACCTCCTCTCCCCAGCTGCACATTCCAGAGACATTCTCTCTTAGCTCAGCAGAGACTGCATGGATTCCCCTCTCATTGGTTTAATAGACAACAGCCTAAAAATTGCTACCAACAAGCTGTATTAATCACCAGTAGTTGCCTTAGATATATTTTATGTATCATGTATGTTTTATATAACCTGTGGAGTTCTTTCTGTGTGTTAAACCTTTATAGCAGTTTACGAACTTCTACCTCAATTATAGGATGTTATTTGGTATCTTTTTGATGGATGAATGATTTTTAGTAGTTTGATGCAATGTAGATTTGTGCAGGATGCACCATAGGTACACTATGAAAGTTGATTCTTAAAATGCGTACGAAAACTCTTAAAAGTTTGGGCGCACGCCATCATGTGGATATTATGCAAATTACTTGTAAGAACAGGAGAACAGGGCGTAGGACCCACCCAAGCCCACATCTGATTGGGAGAAACACTCGTGGGGATGGACCAGATCGACATGGTTAAAACCCAATGACAATCATTCCAAGTTGGCTTTTGCTTTTGCTCTTGTTTACTTTTGTTTGCTCGTCCTGCTTGCACGCTCTTCGACCACCAAGAGCTCATTCCAAAATTCATCAACTCTTCCATCTGAGCCTTCGTTAAACCTTGCCGAAGAATAACTCCTCAAAGTCCCTGCTTCCAGCAGTTCATCGAGACTCTGAGAAAACTTTATTGCACAGCAACGCGTAACCCAGCAATAAGCATGCGAGGCTCCACCCTGCAAAGCCAACCATCCATTCACTGCATAGTGGTTTCCCTAAGGACTCAACATCGACTGACCACCAGCCAATCAGAGCCACCTAGATTCCCTCCAGCAAACTCACAGGAGCAACCAAACGCAAGTACAACAGTCTCCTAACTCTTGCTGAACTGGTGCAAATCTTATTAAGCAAACAAACAAAGGTTGAATTGTCAGTGTGATGATTCTCTCAGGTTGCGGTCTAAGAAATAATGTCTAATGCTAGACATTTGGGACTCCATTCATCCTCCGTTAATATCACAATTTTTCCTGCCACTGTATGAATGTATGTGTGTGTGTGTGTGTGTGTGTGTGTGTGTGTGTGTGTGTGTGTGTCTATGTGTGTGTATGTGTGTTCTCGTTAGATTAGTTTATGTGTATTAGAGTAGTTCAATAAAGTCTTGTTTAATTTTACATACAAGTGTTTTGTGCTGTGTGCTTATAATTTACTGCCTTAAACTGTCGATATTGTTACCTTTCTCATAATCAGTAATCATTACTTTATAATGTTATTACCATTGGCCACAGGATAACATTCTGTCCAGAGCCATTGATATTTATAATGCTTTTAAAGAATTCTATCTTGATCTCTATAGTTCCACATCTTTGTCTGCTGAGAAACATATTAGAAACTTTGTGGAACCATTAGATCTTCCTAAACTGATGACTGCACAATACAATTCTCCAGATTCTGAGACAACCTTGGAGGAGATGGACGAGGTAATTAAGGCCCTGCCTACAGGCAAAGCTCCCGGGCTAGATGGATTTGCAGCTGAATTTTTTAGATGTTATGCTACAGAACTGGCTCCACTTTTGCTAGAAGTATATACAGAATCATTCAAGAATGGAAAGCTTCCACCAACCATGACACAGGCCCTGATTCTTAAAAAGGACAAAGATCCAAGTGAGTGTAAGAGTTACCTTCCACATTCCCTGATACAACTAGACTTTAAAATATTGTCAAACATTTTGGAAAACCGATTAATTAAAGTTATGAAATCAACTGTACATATAGATCAGGTTGGATTTATTCAGTTTTGTAGCTCTTCTGATAATATTACAAATTTCATCAATATAATGTGGTCAGTGGTAAATGATCAGATTGTCACTGCCATCTAACTTGACGCCGAAAAGGTGTTTGAAATGGTAGAATGGGATTATCTTTTTGAGGTTTTGGAAATGTATGGGTTTGGGAGTATGTTTATTGGATGGATCACCTTGCAGGGATGCCCTCTTTCCCCATTACTGTTCTGGCTTGACCTGGATGCATTAGCAGCTGTGATAAGAAAGGAGGATGATTTTCCATGGGTGATGGTGGGAGGGATGACACATAAGCTTTTGCTTTATGCAGATGATATTTTATTATTCATTGCAATTCTAAAATAAATGAAGAGCTGTTTCTGATGAATTGTTACAAAAAGAGCATTTAGTGTCAATGTCATTTTAAATGTTTTAATAAAGCTTTCAGCTGGATAAAATCTATGTAATGATTTAAAAGAAATCTCTCTAACTTTGGTAATTAGAAGATACTTGAATGGTAAGGTCCACGCCTTTATCAAAGAATACTGTCAACAAATCCAGTCCAATAAGTCATCACATATGGAACAGTAACAACCTCTTCTTGGAATAAAGCTCGTATTTTTCCTAGGAATAGATGAGGAGCAAATTTTCATTTTAGGAGTATTTAAAGGGTCTCTCACCAACAAAATCAGAGTAACATTAGTGTGTTGGCTTTCTAAAAGCATGACAGAATAGCATCAAAAACTATAGAGAACTCTTTAGGTATGATGGGTATTTAAAATTTTGACTAGAATTTTTTTAGAACGTTGAATATAAAGTAATCAAGTATAATCAATGTAAATATAGCTATTTTATTCTACATTTATTTCTGATGGTCAAACATGTTGCTTACTGTGTGTGTCTGTGTAGAGGCCTGTGTAGGAATGGAATGTGCTCACATATGGTAAACCCCCAACACACTCGTAGGCGTCAAACAGTCCCCTGCCCCTCGGGGACAAGTCGACTGCCCAAAAATAAGGACCGGCCCGGTTGGAAGCATGTCATGTGGAACTGTCCCATGGTAGATCCTACACGAAGGGGGAAGAGTTACTACAAACACGGTGAACAGGGACTGAGAGGCCTCTGCCCAAGGAAGATGCGGTTTACCAACAGGGAAACCCTCTTGTGGAAAATACATCACACAGTGATATCAACGGGATAACAAATGCTTGTGGAGCACCTACCACAGTACAAGGCCTAATTGACACATGTACTGGTCCAACGTACTGGGCTAAGGAGGAAGGACATCCAGGGTCCACACTTTTGTGAATGCGACTGGGAGGAGTGCACGTCTTCGCCTCAAGGGAGGGGAAAGGCACTATACGCAAGTGGTACACCTGGCCAGCTGTCCTGAGACTTACCTGTTTGAACCTGACAACACACGGGACAAAACCAGCTCAACCGGGAGGTTGTAGAACCTCACAAAGGTGTTTGGTGTTGCCCAGCCTGCTGCTCTACAAATGTCTGCTAGAGAGGCGCCCTTGTTCAAAGCCCAGGAGGCCGCTACACCCCTTGTAGAATGGGCACGCAGCCCCGCAAGGGGCGGCACGTCCTGGCCGTGATATGCCATAGCGATGGCGTCAATGACCCAGTGGGTGTTCCTCTGTTTGGAGACAGTACTTCCTTTCCGCTGTCCACCAAAGAAGACAAAGAGCTGCTCGGAGCTTCTAAAGCTCTGTGTGCGAACCAAGTAGATGCATAATGCACGCACGACACAGCAACGCCAAGGCTGGGTCTGCCTCCTCCTTGGGCAGCAATTGTAGGTTCACCAACTGATCCCTTGATGGAGTCGTGGGAACCTCGGGCACATAGCCCGGTCGGGGTCTCGGGATAACGTGAAAGTAACCCGGACCAAACTCCAGGCACAGATCGCTGACAGTGAACGCCTGGTGAGTACCGTCAGGAGAGCAGTCTTCAAGAAGAGTGCCTTTAATTCAACTGACTCTAGGGGCTCAAATGGAGCTCCCCATAGGCCCCAAAGGACCACGGAGAGGTCCCATGAGGTAAAAAGGCATGGCCTGGAGGGGGTTTAACATCCTCATGCTTCTCAGGAACCTGACAATCAAGTTGTGTTTCCCCAAATGCTTACCGTCTACTGCATCATGATGTGCCGATATAGCACTGATCCGACTGCGCATCTTTAGGGGTCTACACGTTGGGAAGAACACCACTTAGCGAACAGACACCACTTCAGGTCATAGAGGCGCCTCGTCGAGCACTGCAGGTTGTAGGCCACTTAAGTCTTCTACGTCCCATCCAAGGGCCAGATGTGGAGATTCCAGAGGTCTGGTCGAGGGTGCCAGAGTGTGCCCCATCCCTGAGATTTAAGGTCCTCCCTCAGGGTAATACACCGCGAGTGTAAGGTCCGAGAACCAAGTCTGGGTGGGCCAATAAGGAGCCACTAGGATGACCTGCTCCTCATCCTCCCTGCCTTGTACACGTCTGTGCAAGTAGGCTCTCTGGGGGAAACACATATTTCCGCAGCCCCAGGGGCCAGCTGTGTGCCAGTGCGTCTGTTCCGAGGGGAGCCTCAGTCAGAGAATACCAGAGCGGGCAGTGGGAGGATTCATGGGAAACGACCAGATCTACCATGCCATATGCCCCAGGACCCCCTGAAAGGATTTCAGTGGGACTGACGTCTTCTGCCTGAATGTACCCAGACAGTTCATCATGACTGCATGCAATCGACCGTGAAGTGCACCTTAATTGAGACCGTGTCTAACTCCATACAGAGAAAAGAGATGCTCTGAACCAGGGAGAGCTTGCGTTTTTGCCAGTTGACCCGAAGTACCAAACAGCTGAGGTGCCTGAGCACCAGGTCCCTGTACGCACACAACAGATCCCACGAGTGAGCTAGAATCAACAAGTCGTCGAGATAGTTGAGGATGCGGGGCAATGGCTGCCTCTGTGATCTTTTGTGAAGGCATGAGGTGACAGGGATAGACGAAAGGGGAGGGCCTTGTACTGGTATGCCCGGCCCTCAAAAGCAAACTGAAGGAAGGGTCTGTGTCGAGGAAGGACTGAGACATGGAAGTACGCATCCTTCAGGTCTACCGTTGCAAACCAATGTTGATGCCGGACACTCGTTAAAATGCGATTTTGCATCTTGAAGGGGAGACTGTGCAAATCCTGGTTCAGAACTCGCAGATACAGAATTGGCCGCAACCCGGCACCTTTTTTTAGGAATGATGAATTAGGGGCTGTAAAACCCCTTCCTCATCTTGGCTGGAGGAACAGGCTCTATTGCATCTTTCCGTAGGTGGGAGACGATCTCCGCAACAGGGCAATGGCGTTCTTGCCTTTCACCATAGTGAAGCGGACACCGTTGAACCTGGGCGGGCACCTGGCCAACTGAATCACGTAGCCGAGTCGGAGAGTCCTGATCAGCCATCGCGATGGTTGGGGAGCATGAGCCATGCCCCCAAGCTCAGCACGAGGGGGACGAAGGGAACAGCTGTGTCGGACGTACTGGCGGGTGGAGCCTTGTGACAGGGCAGAGCCTGAAGTGCCACTTGTGGTCGTGGGAGTCCAGGGACATCAAAGAATTAATAAAAAAGGTTAGTGGGTGTTACAAAGAAGGATAGAGTGTCTTTGTCTATTATTATTTCTATTTGCCATAGTTAACCCATGAAAGTATCACTTTAGAGGCATACAGTTTCTGCAATGTGAACTTTGGTTCTGCTATTTATCAGAATAATTTGTCAAGAAATGCTGATAAGTATAAGATAATAATAACTGAAAAGTCTTATTGTTAAATGATGCTGACATATTTGAATAAATATAAAAAATAAGAGACATGAGAAATTAAAAAGATTTTTAATAATCAATTATTTCAAAACACAAGAAAAGATATTTGTTTGAATTTTCATTGTGTCTCTTTACTACTTTATTCTGTTCAAACTTTTACTTTCTTTTCTGTTAGTTTATAAAGGTGATTTATGTTGTTTAATTAGATAGAATGGAAGTTCCTTCTCCTGAGAGAGCAAGGAAAGGGAGAAATTAATCATTAGAAAGTTATTCGACTTTAGGTAGGTGTTGTAAATTTATAGCTCTGCTCAAACAGAAGTCTAAAGTAAGATATACTGAATGTAAAGAGAATGTCGGGAAAAGAAAGGCAAAGTTTGGGTTTTATTAAGGATTTGAAATGGTACAGAGGGGAAAAGAGAGTCAAGAATTTTTTACAGTTTTTTTTATATATGTTGGAAAGTAGGGGATGATAGAACTAGATTGAAAGTTCTGGAAGGGGTTTTCTTTAAAATGGTTTAAGATGGGAAAGTTTGAAAGCCCACCAGTTCAGTTTAGTTCCAGCTGCCTAAGTAGGAGCCCTGCATGGGCCTCAAATCTTGGCCCTAGCCCGGCCCCGGCCCGAGATGCTCAGGCCCTAGCCCTTTTTTTTAATTCTTTGATGTCCCTGGACTTGTCCAACAGCTTATCGGAATTCTCAGAATTCCGACTGGAGCCCGTTTTTTTTTTTTTTTCTCATTACACAACCGATACTACTGTTGGAGCCATTAAAATTGTTCAGTTTTGTTTTTAATGGCAAAGTAGTTATATTTCTTTTAATTTCTTTACTAAGGTCATTTAGAAAGAAAAAATTGGAGCATTTTTTTGTTTGTTAAATTAAAGTTTTTTTTTTTTTTAAAGTAACGACCAAGCCACCAGCTGCCTGCAGTGAGTTGATCACGTTTGATCAATTTAGCCTCTCAAAAAATAGGAAGGCATTCCTCTTGTGTTTTTCTCAGTTTTAAGTTCGCCATTGGCGATTTTTCTCTTTATATTCTCTATTGCACGTGAGGTGAATCGTGGGTCTGTGGGAAACCTATGTGCATGTGTGTGCGTGAGCAGACTGTGTCAGTGTGATGTCTTTCTATGTTTGTTTTACCATCAACTTCTCATAGTTTCGGGCTGAAATGCAGGGCTCTATGCCTAAGTGGATACATATCTGCATTTTACTGAGATTACATCAAAAGGCTGCAAGCATCCGGCAGACGCATTTTGATATGTCTGCGGAAAAATAATCAAGACAAGAGCGAAAAGGTACTCCATGAAAGCATCTGCTAAGATGTGTGAGGCCTTCAAGGCATATTTTGTCATGACTGTTGGGAATCAAGACAAACCTTGGGCACCTAATTTCACCTGCAAGCACTGCAAAAAAAGATGGACCATTGTTGCCTGGAATTTTATGTTATAAAAATGTTACCATTTTTAAAATTGTAAAAGTTTTTTAATTTGAAATGTTATTGAAAAAATATATCATATGTGAAAAATATTGCAAGAATCTCTTACACATTAGTCATGGGTGAAATAAATGTATTTTTGTAGGATGGTACAGAGGGGAAAAGAGAGTCATGAAGTTCGCTATCCCAAGAATTTGGTGGGAACCCACTGACAACTCAATCAACTGCTACTTCTGCATTGTGGACCCTTCCATTTGTCGGACAAGCAAGAATGCACCTGCTATCACATATCTGGACCGTCCTTCATCCATCGCCCCGGTGCTACACTGCAATGAGCTCCCCGTACCCACTCTTCTGGAGAGAGAGCAGCCGTCTTTAGAAGAGAGCAGCAAGTCAGAGAGCGAAGAAGACATTGTAGATCCAGATGACAATTTCAGAGGTGAAGCTGAGGAGAGAAACCCATACTACCCCAACCAAAAAGACTTCAACGAATTGATTAGAGATTTTGGTCTCACCATGTCCAATGTCAAGCTTTTAATATCTAGGCTCAAGCAGTGGAACTTGTTGGATGAAAGTGCTCAAGTCGCAGATCAGAGGAAGCGTCACCAAACTTTTTCCAGCTTTTTCCACCTATCAAGATGGGCTCTGCTTCTGCCACAATGTGATCAGTTTGTTTGAGGCAATTGGAATCACCTGTAACCAGAATGAGAGCCGCCTCTTCACTGACACCTCATACAGTAGCCTCAAAGCTGTGCTGCTCCATAATGGTCACAATTACACATCTCTTCTTCTGGCTCACTCTGTGCACCTCAAAGAGGATTATAACAGCATCAAGACCTTGCTGGACAACTTGAAGTATGATAAGTATGGCTGGGAGTTCATAGGGGACTTCAAAATGATGGCATTCGTGATGGGTCTCCAAGGCGGTTTTACCAAGTTTCCCTGCTATATCTTTGGGACAGCAGGGACATGAAGGAAAAATACCACAGGCAGGACTGGCCACAGCAGACCAAGTTTTCTGTGGGGAGGAACAATGTCAAGTGGGAGCCACTGGTGGATCCCGGAAGGTGCTGATGCACATCAAACTGGGCCTTATGAAATTAAGGAGTGGGCAGCCTTCAAGTACCTTCAAGACTTCTTCCGTAAGCTGTCTGAGGCAAAGGTCAAAGCCGGTGTCTTTGTCAGACCACAGATAAAGAAGTTCCTGGAGTGCAATGAATTTCTCAAGAAACTCACTAGTGAGGAGAAAGCAGTTTGGAACATCTGGTTCAGGGCTTCCTGGGCAATCACAAGGCCAAAAACTATGTGGAGCTGGTTAAGACTCTAGTGAAGAACTACGGCACAATGGGCTGTAGGATGTCCCTCAAAGTCCATATCCTTGATGCTCATCTTGATAAACATGGGAGCGTTCTCAGAGGAGCAAGGTGAGTGCTTCCACCAGGATATACTGGACTTTGAATGCCACTACCAAGGACAGTATAATGGTGGGAGACTATATTTGGGGGCTGATTCGTGAAAGTGATTTACAGTATAATCATCAATCTTGAAAAACTACTAACTTCTAAATCCTTTGTAGTCATTTTTTTATTATTATGTAACACTCCCCTATTTATTAAAATAGGAAGTATTAACACACTCAAAGGGATCGGTGCTGCTCTTAAGTGATTCGTAATATGGAGGAAGAATCTCACTCAAACACAGATGTTTAACAATAAACCCAAGTGTATTTAAGAGATCACAGATATATACAAACATATAATGGAACAACGCTGACAAGACAGTGAAATATATATATATAAATATATATGTTGAGGTGGGAATGTCAGGTAGGTATGTAAAGAGTCTCGTTATCCAGAGTGCACGCACAAACAAACAAAGTTAGATCGGTCTCACCGGTGTATGTTCAAACCGTGAGCAGGATCAGTGCGGTAAAGTGACTGTTATAAGTCCACAGAGTTGAGTAATCCAAACAAGCGTTATTTGGTAGTTCTCTTCCAAGGAACGGCATATCATGCTCCAAAAAACAGCCAGCAAAATGGATAATCCACGCAGATACAATTGTAGTTGAGAGTGAGGAGCAGCTCTCTCGATGACCGGCATATCGTTCTCTTTTATTCAAAATGCCAGTCCTTCCTGTTTACATGTTGCGTCATCCCGTGACGAGATCTCACGGGAAGTGATCGCAAGAACATGTATGGGGGCGTCAATATCACATTAGTCAGGGTAAAATACAGCTTACCGGGCTAAGCAATAGAATAATTGACAAACCAACAATTTAGTCAATAAGCATTATACAAGGAGGTGCTTTGCCTTATGTGGCAACGTTACATAAATCCCCCCCCCCAGCCTTCGGCATAGGAGGAGATCGTCCGTACCAACGTTTCAGATTCACCACATTTATAATGTCTGTTTTATATGGGTCACCCCAACCAACTGTGTAATTTATTGGCCTCATTTTCCTTATTATCTCAGCCGGTCCCTCCCACTTGGGCGCTAGCTTGGCAGAGTATTTATTGGAAGAAGATGAGAGAGGGTGAGTTTTTATCCAGACTAGATCTCCCGGCTGGAATTGTACATCCTTCCATCGGGCATTGTAGTATCTAGCTTGTCTAGCGTGTTGCACTCCTACTCGCAGCTTTACTTCCTCCGCCATGATCTTTTGTCGTTCAATTTGGTTATACGATGTTTGGTCCGGTGTGGGGGGTTTGAGGATCAACCTCTCTAGTGGACCCTGCAGCTGTCTGCCCATCATTAACTCAGCAGGTGTTCTACCGGTAGTTTCTTGATATGCTGTGTTGATGGCAAATCTTAACTCGGGTAACCACTGGTCCCATTTCTCGTGATGGTGTCCCACATATGACGCAATCATCGTTTTTAATGTCCTGTTAATTCTTTCCGTCAGGTTGGTCTGCGGGTGATAGCTGGTAGTAAGTTTTTGGACACTTCCCCAGGTTTTGCAGAGCTCTGACAACATATTGGAAGTGAATTGGGCTCCCCGGTCAGATATGATGTACTTCGGCACCCCCCATCGTGTAAAGATCTCTTCTCTGAGAATTTTGACGATCTTAGGGGTCTTACTGTCTCTAAGGGGGAACAACTCTACCCATTTGGTGTAATAATCCACTAACACCAGCAGGTAAGTGTTTTGTTTCTTACTGACCGGGAAAGGTCCCATGAAATCCATCCCCCAAGTGTGACCTGGTTCTGCCACTTGAGTGTGCTGTAAGAATCCGCTGGGTTTTGTGTTGTCATGTTTGTATTTCTGACAGGTAGAGCATCCTTTCACGTATTGCCAGACGTCTTTACGTACCGTGGGCCACCACGCCACCTCCAAGAGCCTCAGTAAGGTTTTCATACGTCCCAGATGTCCTCCCAGAGGGTTATCGTGTACGTAGTGTAAGAATCCAGGTATTAATGCCTGAGGAACAACCAGTTGGAATTTATCTCCGTTATTCTTGACAGGCACCCGGCGATATACCACCCCCTGGTGGACCTCAAAGGTAATTTGGTAATCTTGAACCTTTCTGGCTTTTTGTGACATTTGTAGAAGAGACACCGCATTGTCACTACTTTGTGCTTGAGTGATTTCATCTAATGTGTTGGGTATGTCAGATGCACATTTTGTCGTTGTTGTTATGGCCATACAGTGCACCCTTTCTCTCTCCTCAGATTCACAGACTCGTGACAAGGCGTCTGGCCCCAGGTTTAGACATCCTCTCCTGTGATGGACTTTGAAGCTGAACTGCTGCAGCCTAAGGGTCCATCGGGTCAGCCGAGAGGAGGTTTTAGGGCTATTGAAGGCCCAGGTTAAGGCAGCATGATCGCTATAAATGTCAAACTGTCTCCCTTCAAGGTAATGCCTCCATTTTTCCACCGCCCAGACTACAGCCAGACACTCCTTTTCAGACGTTGAATAGTTTAACTCAGGTCCACGTAAAGTTCGTGATGCGTAAGCTATCACTCTTTCCCCCTCAGGGGTTAGTTGGGTAATGATAGCTCCTAAGCCCACATCACTGGCATCAGTGTGTACCTGGAAAGGTTGGTTGAGGTCAGGTTGCATCAATACAGGTGGGTCTTGTAATAATGTCTTGATGTTTTCGAAACCTGTCTGGCACTCAGGAGTCCAATCCCATTTTACTCCTTTCTTTTTTAAGTTGTTTAACGGAGCTGTGATGTCGGCAAAGTGGGGAATGAACTTGTGGTACCATCCTGCTGATCCCAAGAAGCGTTGGAGGGCTTTAATATCTTTGGGCTGAGGATATTCAGCTATCGCCCGGGTCTTTTCCTGATCGACCTCCACTCCTCTCTCTGAGACTATGTGTCCCAGGAACTTTAATTGTTTTTTTAAAGAAGTGACACTTGTTCATGTTCAGGGTAAGCGAGGCTTGGCAAAGGCGTTGCAGAATGGTGTTCAGATGTTGGACGTGTTCCGTTAAAGTTTGTGAATAGATTATAATGTCATCAATGTAAACAAAACAAAACTTCCCTCTCAGTTCTGCTAGGACCTTCTCCATCAGCCTCTGGAAGGTGGCTGCCGCATTCCGTAATCCATATGGCATGGAGCGGAATTGGAATAGTCCTTGGGAGGTGATGAAAGCGGTTTTGTTTTTACTCCTTTCCTCCATTTCGACCTGCCAGTATCCAGACTGCAAATCCAATGTACTGAACCAGGAGGCGCCTTCCATGGATTCCAAGATGTCATGGATGATGGGCATTGGATATGCGTCAGGTATGGTCATACTGTTAAGCTTCCTATAGTCCACACAGAACCTGTAAGAACCATCAGGTTTGGGGACCAGGACTACCGATGATGACCATGGAGAGACGGAAGGTTCGATGATGTTGTCTTTTAGCATTTGTTCCACATGATCATCAATAATCTTCTTCTTGAAAGGTGAAACCCTATAAGCTCTGGATCTCATAGGCATTTCGTCAGATAGTAAGATTTTGTGTTGTTCCACAGATGTTTTGCCTAGGACTTTGGAGGTAGTATGAGGCCAATTATCCATCAGCCTCCGTAATTCCTCCTGATTGTCGGAGTCCCAGATGGGAGCAACTTGTGTGTGTACGTCGTAGATTGGGGGATCCCAGGTTAGCGGTAAGGCGTAATAGAGACTCACAGCAGCAGTGGAGCATACTCTTTCACCCATCGTACTAGTAGACAGCACAGGATTTATAAGTGCAGTTAGGAATGGATGATAAATATATCCTTTGCCCATTTTCAGTCCATATCTCCCTTGTCCTACATCCACTATGGCTTCAGTGGCTCTTAGGAAATCCAGACCAGCTATAAGGGGAAAGGCCAGGTGAGCATCCTTCATTATGTAGGAATCCAGCCTGCATACCTTGTCATGCCACTCATAACAGACTGTTTTCTTACTAATCGCCTGGTGCATTTTTCCATCAGCCATAATGAACCGTTGAAGAGGGACTGGGGGGTCAGGTGTCGCTTCCCCTCCTAACTGTCTCCACAGGTTCTCCTGAATAAGGGTGTAAGTGCTCCCAGTATCCAGCACTGCCTTCACCTCTTGACCTTTTATCGTTAGAGGCACTACTAGAAGGGATGTTATAGGATGGGGTTGTGCAATGGATAATCCTGCTAGACTTTTAGATGTATTCTGTTCAGGAGGTCTTTTAGTCGCCTTTTCTTTACTGTTCAAATTGCCCACTTTCTGCCAGTAATCTTTTGCTCCCATCCAGTCTTTCTCTACCATGGATCCTACCTTCACCAGTTGTTCCACAGACATCACCGTCCCTCTCAGACAGCCCGCAACCCTTGGGTTGATGTTATTAAGGATTCGGCTCACCATTTCCTCTTCAGTGATAGCTGGCTTCCATTTTAGGCAGAGGGCTCGGTAATCGTAGGCGAAATCTCTCAACCGCTGACAGGGTTGTTGAACCAGGGCTCTTAACTTATCCTCCACTTCGGTAAGGTAATCCTCTGGGAGAAAAGCAGACATAAAAGCATCCTTGAAAGATTTCCAATCAGTTACCTTTGCCTTTTCAGCCTTCCACCAGCTCTGTGCAGGTCCTTTGAGTACTGTACTCAGAGTTCCGACGAGCTCCACGCTAGGAAGAGGCCTGATGTCCAGGAAGTTTTCACATTGTTCAATGAACTGGAGCACATCAGATGTCTCACCTGATTCCCCAAAGGAAGGAAATTCCAGTCGTATTGGGGGTCTCCCACAGAAAGACGAGATACTGGACATAAGTGAGGGGTGAGCCATGTTCGTTAGTGGAGCTCCAGAAGTGACATCATAGGTAGCGTTGATCCTAGTGGCAGGTGGGGTTTTAACTCTCGCTGCTGGAATGGGAGTTCTCACCTCTTTAACAGTAGAATAGGAAGGAACGGGGTCAAAAGTCTGTATTTGAGAACGAGATGGGGTACTGGTGAATCTTAACTTTTTCATTTGACTTTCCCATCTTGCATCTCTCCTCAGCAAACAGTCAACCACGGCTCTCTCCAATTTCTCTATTGACCCTTGGAAATGATCTTCTAAATCTGCCAAGCTAGCGTTCACTGCTTCCCGGAAACTGGTTTCTCTATTAAGAGAACTATCTACGGACAGTATTACCTCCTGTTCATTATTTTGTTCTTTTGCACTAAGAGCCAATAAATCCACCTTTAGCTTGTCAATCTCAGATTGCATTGTTTGTACAACATTTACATTCAATACCTCTTTTTCATCATCCTCCTCATCAGAAATATACATGGAACTCAGCATAGATGTTATTTCAGCAGCAGGGTTACGTCTGGTAACAAATGGGCCTGCTGTGAAATCAGCCACTAGGGCTTCATCAGTGCTACCTCTTAAATTAGTCACATCCATATGCATGATATCAGCATGTATACTTCGATCTCCTCCTCCATTTATATATGCTTCTTCCTCCATTTTATAAACACCAGAATCACTATTTAACAAAACAGAAACAGCACGTTTCCCCGTACGGGCCACCACTATGTAACACTCCCCTATTTATTAAAATAGGAAGTATTAACACACTCAAAGGGATCGGTGCTGCTCTTAAGTGATTCGTAATATGGAGGAAGAATCTCACTCAAACACAGATGTTTAACAATAAACCCAAGTGTATTTAAGAGATCACAGATATATACAAACATATAATGGAACAACGCTGACAAGACAGTGAAATATATATATATATAAATATATATGTTGAGGTGGGAATGTCAGGTAGGTATGTAAAGAGTCTCGTTATCCAGATTGCACGCACAAACAAACAAAGTTAGATCGGTCTCACCGGTGTATGTTCAAACCGTGAGCAGGATCTGTGCGGTAAAGTGACTGTTATAAGTCCACAGAGTTGAGTAATCCAAACAAGCGTTATTTGGTAGTTCTCTTCCAAGGAACGGCATATCATGCTCCAAAAAACAGCCAGCAAAATGGATAATCCACGCAGATACAATTGTAGTTGAGAGTGAGGAGCAGCTCTCTCGATGACCGGCATATCGGTCTCTTTTATTCAAAATGCCAGTCCTTCCTGTTTACATGTTGCGTCATCCCGTGACGAGATCTCACGGGAAGTGATCGCGAGAACATGTATGGGGGCGTCAATATCACATTAGTCAGGGTAAAATACAGCTTACCGGGCAAAGCAATAGAATAATTGACAAACCAACAATTTAGTCAATAAGCATTATACAAGGAGGTGCTTTGCCTTATGTGGCAACGTTACAATTATAGTATAAATACATGTTAATTTGGATTCATATTTTGTTTTTTTCTGACTTTATGTGAATGAAAAGACAGATTCTACAAATATTACTGTCCTGGTCACAAAAGCAAAGTTTGTGGGGAATAATTGCCATTCACTATGTGTCGATGAGTTGACATTAGGGGCTTTTTGGGAGCCCTGACATCTCTGATCTTGAGAAAAGCCCAATAAAAATTGGTGTGTGGAATTTGCATGCCACTCCCCTGGACATACAGGTATAAAAGGAGTGACGCTGCAAGTGCACATCAGATATCTTCTTCAGAGCCGAGCAGTCAAGTTCAATGAGCTGAATTCCTCCTGCCATCTCCATTCGTCTCTCTCTAGGCTGTTGGATCTATGGCGCATTGCAGTGGTCCTCCAATATATATATATATATATATATATATATATATATATATATATATATATATTTATACCTACGTATACATACATATAAAAACACATAAAAGAGTTTAATTTCCTCTAAAAGAGTGGCGCAAACGAAAAACGTCTTTTTGAAGATGCCTTTTCGTTTGTGTATGTTTCCTGGTTGCGATTGTTACCTCTTCCGGGAAACCCCCCATGGAACTCCCATTCCACAGCATGATCGTTTGCCCCAGCGAGTTCGCAATGTGACCGCTGGCTCGCCACAGGGCGAGTTCGCGGTCCCGTTCGTGGCTCGCGAAGTGGATGAGCTTTCAATTACAGCATTGGAGAGTGGGTTGGTTCAGTCTGTCGCCATGCGCAGCTGACGGCCATGCTTGCCAGGGTGGCTGCGAGCATCGGGATGGAGTGGAATCCTCCGCTCCACCTGAACCCTCGCAGACCGGTGATCGGTCCCGGGGCTCCTAGCGCCACTTACGGCCGTGCCCCACCCCAGTACCTTTCTTCCTGGAAGTGCATGATGAGCTCACGTGATCGTGGCGGGCACCTTTTACTGCCCGGACCCGGTTTGTGGGCTCATCCTCTCTCACTACCCTCGACGGTGGGGCTGCCAGGGGGTGCAACTCCCCAGGTTGGTAAGGTGATCACGGTGCACTTGTGCCCGCAGAACGCCGCCATTACGTCATCACTCACGACTGAGACTACAGTGCCACTGGACAGGCCACCTCCACTCTGCACGCCACGGCTTGTGTCCGGTCTCACCCTTGACAAAAGGAATTCCTTGTAAGACAAAAGAAATCCTTCAGAATTCAAAAGTTGTCCTACTAATAAAATGCCATTTTTTTTTACCCAATTTTCAAATAATATTGATTTTATTGTTTCAAATAATATAACTATGAGATGGGAATTGAGTTTGTAGATTAAAGACCAGGCTAAAAGCATTTGTTAATGATAATTTGATAACTTTATAGAAATTTTACAGATATTATAATTACACATTAGAAGAAAATGTATACCACCCAACTGAGAGAAGACAAAGTGTGGGATGACATTCCAAAAAGATGATGGGGTACTAAGAAACAGCTTTACCCAGTTAATTTTAAACATGTTGTTCTGTGTAGTAAAGTCAAGTACGTTCCTTCCTCCACAAGCATTGGTATTTATCCTGACAGATTTCTTAATGTAATTATTTCTATTTTTCCAGATAAAATTAAACAGTATCTTATCAATCCTTTTGGTCATTATGTTATCAATGTGTGGAGATAGAGCAGTGTATGTTAGCCTAGATATTCCTTCTGCCTTTGTTAATAGAATTCATCCTCTTAGAAATAAGTCTCTCTGTAACCAAGAGTTTTTTCACTAATTGGACTTAGATTTAAAGAACATCTGGTATTTTCATCTTTAACTATTTTAACTCCTAAGTACATCACTTCACTCTTTACTGGAATTTGGAATATACTGGTCACAGCATTGTTTTTCATAGCCATCAGCTCACATGTGTTCATATTTAGATAAAACCCTCAGGCTGTGGAAAATTTTTCAATGAAATCTATCGCAACAGACATTTGTGAAACATTTTTAAGAAAGATGGTTGTGTCATCTAAGACTTATTAAAATATGTTGTTTTGCAATCCCTCAAACTGGCTCTCTAAGAGAGAAGTAGCAAGAAGTTGGGAAGCAATCAGGAAAAGGTAGGGGAGATTGGATAACCTTGTCTGATCCCACGGGATAAATAAAATCTTGCAGAAGGACCATATTTAAGTTTGATACAGCTACTACTAAGTGTTGAAAGCACTGCAAAAATAATCTCTCATAAAACCATTTTGTGTTTCAACAGTAATGTAATGTAAAATATTTAATTGATTTGCAAATATGGAGGCACAAATTTTAGAATCATTATTAAGCAGACTTATAGGCCACCAGTTCTCTAACACAGCCAAATCTTTATTAGGTTTTGGTATTAACATTATACATTTACATTTATGCATTTGGCAGACGCTTTTATCCAAAGCGACTTACAGTGCACTTATTACAGGGACAATCCCCCCGGTGCAACCTGGAGTTAAGTGTCTTACTCAAGGACACAATGGTGGTGGCAACCTTCTGATTAGCAGCCCTGTGCTCTAGCCACTACACCACCACCACTCCCATATAATGTTATTATTATGCCCTGTGTCATTATGTGTGACAGAACCTCATTGTGCAGATATTCTAAGAACACCTGGAGCAAAAAGGGTGCCAGCTGTTCGGAAAACAATTGATAGAATTCAGAAGTAATTCCATCACTTCCAGGCAACTTATTATTTTTCAATTTGAAGATACATTTTGTGACTTCCTCTAGGGAGATGGTACAATCACACATCTTCCTCTCATCCTCTGTGATAAGCAAAGATGCTGCTTCCTCTGATTATCTAGATTTATGAACTCATCTTGCATTTTCAGCAGGAAACCGATGGAGTGCGTACTCCGGGTGGGGAAGGAGGTATTGCCCCAAGTGAAGGAGTTCAAGTACCTCGGGGTCTTGTTCACGAGTGAGGGGACAATGGAGCGGGAGGTTGGCCGGAGAATCGGGGCAGCGGGGGCGGTATTGCATTCGCTCTATCGCACCGTTGTCATGAAAAGAGAGCTGAGCCGGAAGGCAAAGCTCTCGATCTACCGGTCAGTTTTTGTTCCTACCCTCACCTATGGTCATGAAGGTTGGGTCATGACCGAAAGAACTAGGTCGCGAGTACAAGCGGCCAAAATGGGCTTCCTCAGAAGGGTGGCGGGCTTCTCCCTTAGAGATAGGGTGAGGAGCTCAGTCATCCACGAGGAGCTCGGAGTAGAGCCGCTGCTCCTTTGCGTGGAAAGGAGTCAGTTGAGGTGGTTTGGGTATCTGGTAAGGATGCCCCCTGGGCGCCTCCCTAGGGAGGTGTTTCAGGCACGTCCAACTGGGAGGAGGCCTCGGGGAAGACCCAGGACTAGGTGGAGAGATTACATCTCCACACTGGCCTGGTAACGCCTCGGGGTCCCCCAGTCAGAGCTGGTTAATGTGGCTCGGGATAGGGAAGTTTGGGGCCCCCTGCTGGAGCTGCTGCCCCCGCGACCCGACTTCGGATAAGCGGTTGAAGATGGATGGATGGATGGATCTTGCAATTTAATATATTGTCTCTTTTCATCATCTGATATCTGACAACTTTGGGTCCAAAGATAAGAAAGATTGGGCACTACATTATCTTCTTTCTTTCTTCTTGTCTTTGCTAGATCGTTACCAGTTTTTCTTAAATATTTATCATAATGCAAAAGTGACCAAATTAATCTATATCAGTATACAAAATGTCCCCAGTGAATTTTTTTTAAAGATACCTACTATTGCTAAATACTCAGAACCTGTAATACTGTGTAAGCCATAGTTCATTACCCCATTGTTAAATTAACATAACTTTTCATCGAATGTCATTCTTGGAAAAAACAAAAATCAGTTTTGTGCTTCTTAGCATAAAGAATTAAAGCTTTGAGTTTTATATTGTTCGTAGCCCCCTGGCATTAAGAGGCAGTATGGATAAAGATATTACATTTATTTACAGTTATTAATTTGGCAGACGCTTTTATCCAAAGCGACTTACAAAAGAGGAAACACATAAGCGAATCATCTTAAGGAGACAGTGGTACAAAAAGTGCCATACTACAAAGTTTCACTATCATCAGAATAGTATACAAAACCGATTTAAGTGCAATAAGAATTGTTAATTTTTTTTTTTTTTAGTGACTGGTTAAATGCTCTTGGAAAAGATGTATTTTTAGCCGTTTTTTGAAGATTAGGTGAGTCAGCTTCACGGATTGAGTTGGGGAGGTCATTCCACCAACGTGGTATGATAAAACTGAAAGTCCGGGAAAGTGTTTTGGTGCTTCTTTGTTTTGGTACGACAAGGCGATGTTCTTTAGCTGACCGCAGGCTTCTGGTGGGAACGTAGCTCTGCATAAATGTTTTTAGGTATGCTGGAGCAGACCCAGTGATTGTTTTGTATGCCAGCATCAGGCCCTTGAATTTAATACGTGCATGAACTGGCAGCCAGTGGAGAGAGACAAAGAGTGGTGTAACACGTGCTCTCTTTGGTTCATTAAAGACCAGACGTGCTGCTGCATTCTGGATCATTTGCAGAGGTCTAATAGCATATGCAGGAAGGCCTGCAAAGAGAGCGTTACAGTAGTCCAGTCTAGTTATGACAAGTGACTGAACAAGCAGTTGTGTGGCATGTTCAGAGAGGAAAGGTCTTATCTTCCTGATATTGTAGAGTGTAAATCTACATGATCTTGAATCTTTGAGATGTGGTCTGTGAAATTTAGCTCGTCATCAATGGTTACCCCTAGATTTCTGACCATTTTGGAAGGCGACACTGTAGTTGGACCCAGCTGCACAGTGATGTTGTGTTCAACATCATAGTTGGCTGGAAAGACACGGAGTTCAGTCTTGGCTGGGTTGAATTGCAGGTGGTTTTCCTTCATCCAGGCTCAGATGTCTGCCAGACAGGCAGCGATTCGAGCGGTCACTGTGGTGTCGTTGAGCTGGAAAGACAAGTAGAGTTACGTGTCATCAGCGTAGCAGTGGTAAGAGAAACCATGTGACTGGATGATGGGTCCTAATGACGTTGTGTATATGGAGAAGTGAAGTGGCCCAAGCACTGATCCCTGAGGTACCCCAGTAAGTAACTGATGTGGCTTGGATACCTCACCTCTCCAGGCTACCTTGAAAGACCTACCTGAGAGATAGGAGTTGAACCAGCCAAGCACAGTTCCGGTAATGCCCAGTTTAGAGAGGGTGGAGAGTAGGATCTGATGGTTGACTGTGTCAAAGGCTGCAGAAAGGTCCAGCAGAATCAGAACTGATGATCTGGATTCAGCTTTCACCTGTCTCAGCGACTCTGTGACAGACAGCAGGGCAGTCTCAGTGGAGTGTCCACTTTTGAAGCCTGACTGTCATCCAGCAGCTTTTTCTGTGAGAGATAGGCAGAGATCTGATTGAAAACTGCCCTTTCAAGTGTTTTTGCCATGAATGGGATGAGAGAGACTGGTCTGTAGTGTTCTATCTGTGTGGGGTTTAAGTGCAGGTTTTTTCAGCAGTGGGGTTACTCAAGCCTGCTTAAATGTAGTGGGAAAGGTGCCTTCAAGAAGAGATGTGTTAATTATGTGTGTAAGTGCAGGTAGGTTGGACGGAGAGATGGCCTATAGAAGGTGTGATGGAATGGGGTCAAGGGAACAGGTGGTGGGGTGGTTGGAGAGGAGGAGTTTTGAGACCTCAGTGTCAGTTAAAGGAGAGAACATAGAGAGAGAGGAGTTGCATACAGGAGGTGGGTGTTTGACAGGGTGTGGTGCTGTGAATGTATTGATGGCTGTAAACTTATTAGTAAAAAATGTGGTGAAGATATCTGCTGTCTGTGATGTGTCAGGTGGTGGAGGGGGAGGGTAGATAAGTGTGTTAAATGTTCTAAACAATCTACGAGTGTTTGTGGTGCTGTTGATCTTGGTCTGGTAATATGAAGTTTTTGCAGCTTTAACGTTATCTGAAAAAGTTGCAAGCAGAAGCTGACATTTACCTAGATCGGCTGGATCTTTAAATATAGATATAAATTACAGCAAATTGTTAACCTTGAATTATAAGTTAAAACAACAGTAGATCACGCTTAGGTTAAACAAATACAAGTTAACAAAACTCCATCATAAGAATAGAGAGCATCGTAGACATTTTTTTTATACCCAACAATGTACTGTATATATAGGTTCATAGGTCCATCCATAATCACCTTCATGTAATCATCATGAATGCAAGCTTGTGAACGGTTGAGTAACAAAATAACAACAAGCTCGCTGCTGGCCTACATAATTAGATCATATGTCATGAACGGAGAGTTTTTTTTTTTTACCATCAATTAAAGTGAATGGTCCCTGAAAGCTGGCATTCTTCCCCTTGTTTCTTGCCTTCTCTACCAGTGGCCACAGCTTTTATCTTGCATCTTTGGCATCCTGCAGGAGATCTTAAAAAATCCGTACATTTCTCTGTTTGAGAATTTCTGAGGTTTTGGCATTCTTCTATATCATGTCTCTGTGTGAGGGTGACAAGAACAGTACAATTATGAGCCTGGCATGTGAGCCTAAGCTCGGGCCAAGTCTATGCGCTATGTCCACGGTCTCCATGGTGGTCTGCTATGTCTGGAGCCACCTTTCTGAAAAGATCAACTATGATTTGTTTAACATTTCCCCCCATTTGTTCCAGGATCCCTGCCACCCAAAAATTCCTGCGTTGTTTATATGCATCCATCTCATCACATTTTTGGTGAAGAACTTTGTTTTCACTCTCCAGCGCGACAATCTTGCTTTGAAAACTGTTCACAGTGCCACTTGTGTCCTTCACCTTCTTTCCCATGTATTCAATCAAAACACGCAGCTCTCAATGGAGACTGTGCAGCATTGCACAACTTTTTTAACAGACTGAAGCTTTTCCAGCAATTCCATCTGCAGCTTACTAACTTTTTTGATGGCAGCAAGAAGGTCTACATTGGAAACGTGGGGACTATCGCTTGTTTTATGTTTCTTGATAGGACACCAGACATTAGGTGATTCAGTAGCGGTTTCCACCATAGATTTGAATTCAGCTTCCAGAGTTTTCTTTGCATACCTATGATTGGCTTGACGAATCTCTGTGTCAGTCTCCATTTTAGCTTCTTTCGACATAGGCATGTTAATCATTTGCCAGTCATAATACTAGTTAGCCAACTACCGTTGTCTCTTCAAAGTGTATTACTGTCTAGCTAGTAGCGTTCTCCAATAGACAATCGAATAATGTGTTAAACTGACTGTTAGATCATTTTGTCATTCAATGTATTTAATTTATTTTCTTGATCTGAAATCCCCATCTCGATGCGGCTCAGCTGAGGGAAGAAATGACACAGAGACGCAATGCTATCAAATCCTTCTTCCACGTTTATTGTTCAGCACTTTGTTATATGGTCCAGTAAAACCACATTCCATTGGACCCCCACCAATGAAATAGTTATTTACCTTATATGGGTATAATATATGTTTGAGCTACGTGGGACACATGAGGGTACAGAGACAGGAAACTCATTCCTATAGAACATCCTTTGAACAGGGAGCAGCTGAAGCTACACCAACAAAACAAGTTTGAAAGAGACCTCCATTATTCCACACTGACAGAAACTATTGCAAGCAGAAAAAAAGTTTTCAGAGCATCGTCACAGCAACCTGTACATCAGCTCCATCTTGACCCTCCTCACTGGTGTTATGCCAAATTCGGACTCCCCGCTAACTGATTGGCCCTTATCCCTCCCACCCCTACACCCACTCCTAACCCTAACTGTAAGGAGGCCAAACAGTTGGAGTGATAAAAGGAAATGACGTGCTGAACAAAAAGTTTATACATAGTCCAAAAATGGTGTTTAATTGGAAGGTGCAAAAATATTTACAGTGCAGGAGGAAACAAAAATAAAAAAAAACTGTACAAAAAGAAAACAAAACAGCAACAATTTGCTAATTTGGCTAAACCGAATGGCCCAAGTTGGCAACACTGTTCAATCCACAACTAGAGCTGAATGCATTCAGCCAGCAGGCCTATTTATAGGCTAAAGCCCCACATACCAAGGCATACCAATTTAACAGAAACAAACTAAAAAGTTTGCAACAATACAATAATTTAAACACTCAACACAACAAAACTTGAACTTCCCAAACAGGTAAATCCACACCCATTAACAGAAGAAACTTTAACAACAAAATAAATGGTCTAAAACCATGGTTCCTAAATTCTCCCCTGTGACATCACACCAAAATGGTAGCTTCTACAGGAAGTGATGTGGCTGTTGCTTTAAAAAGCAGTTTGACCCAGATAATGGGTTTGGTTGTACAGAGTGTGAACAGGGAAGTTTAACTGCTACCAGGTTTGTGGAAAATTTGAGGGACAATAAAGGTAATTGTCACATGAATTATTGTATGTTCTGGAATTTTGTTCTTTTAGAAATATAGTGACAAACTTTAAGAAAACAAACTATTAAGAGTTGAAAACTCCACAGTAACAAACTTTAGACTGAATAAAATAAAAACTCCATAACACCTCCCTGGTGTACACCGATGTTAATTTTGCCGGAAACGTACAGTACAAGTGATATGGGTGTATGTTTGTATGTCCAAGTTTATACAGTCAACTGGTTAACCTGTGACACTAATCATCATTGGTCCTTAGCTAAAGCCCATTCCTAATTATATCCATAATTCGTATAATATAAATTCACAAACATAATTCAGCACAACACCGGTTAGAAATGTGTCGAATGTGGTCCAACTTGACAGCTCTTATTTCACCCTAACCCTAATTCCACTGTGGTGATGACAGCAGATGCTGAGACTTTGCTTTAGAGGTCTATAAAATATTAACAGTGACTGACAGAACAAATCCTAATGGGACTGCTGTCTTACTGTGTTTCTGGGTTTCACAAGACTTTTGACTTCAAATTAACTCTGACCCATCTGAATAGAACCATCTCAGGATGTGGTCTATTTATAGTGTGGTGTTTGTGTTCAGGTGGTGCAGTAAATTAATGAGTAATAATAATAATGCATTATATTACAGTAATATAATAATTTAAGTAGGTGAGGTACTAAATATAACAGTCTGAATGGTAAATGGAGTGAGAATTACTATGTTTTCCATGAATTGTGTATAATTCTGTATAACATATATGACGATTGCAAAAGTTCAGGGCTGTTAATCTACATTCACTGTAAATCTAGCTTAGCTGTGTAGTTTTAAACATGAATTTATTTCATGCAATAATTCTATGTAATAATTTTTCATTGTGTATTTTCATGTCACGTGGTACTTTAAACTTGTTTCAGCGCTAGTAATGATGGAGCAAACAACACAAATTCACGTATCCAGTACATTGTTAATCTCTTTATTATACTTGGTAATTTTTATATACACATGCAAATTTTGGGGTAAAAATCTGCTATTGTCACTTTTTCTGGTTGACTGTAACTTCTATATTATGTCTTTGATGGTCATAAAAAACAAAAAATCATTGAAAAGTCAAAAAATGCTTTCATTGTTTAACCTTATATAGATTTAATTATTTTATTTATTTATTTTCTCTCCCTCTGGCTTTTGTTTTGTTTTATTTTTTTATTTAATAGTTGTTGTATATGTGTCTTTTTTGCTGTTCTTGTTCTGCAATTTTGGACACAATTTTATGAAAGACTTTTGGCATGAATAAAAAAAATTAAATAATAAAAAATGATGGAGCACTCACATTCATCATCAACAGATTTCAACGATTATACCGTTTAACGTACAAATGTCTCGAGTAAGGCCAAAAAAAGTTCCAGAGATTTCAATGCAGCTCAACGATGTATTCATAAGCGCTTTGATAATTAACGGTGATGCCACGTGATATTTGTTACATTTCCCATCGCTACTTAAGATGAACCAATCACAGTCATTTATGATTACAGGTTTCATTACAACATTTACAGGAATTGTGAATTTTCATTTAAACATGCGTCACTTTAACTATTTTAAAACGTCAGTTCAATGTCAAATTGCTGAAACGTTCGTTGTTGAAGCTCGCTCTGAGTGGGAGTTCGTCTCTGACGTCATCATTGTCGTCATCATCGTCATCATCATGGCTGCGTCCTCGTGCTGTGCATGTGCGTGAACAGATGAAACACGGAAGAGCTGCACGTGAGATTTCTCTTTAATTACACAATGAATTAATGATTCCTAATAGTGCACATGTTACATGTAAACAGGATAGTAATGTGAATGTAGTTTTTGTAATGTTTGGTCATAAAGATCATCTGACAGCATTCAAAACTTCGAGATCAACTTGTCAGTGTCTCGAGACACAGTAAGAAAGAACGCTATAATTACCATGTTTTTAATATAGTATCATAGTAGTTATACCGTGGTATACTTTGAGGTACTCTGCATCGTGTAGATAACATGGTACATGATGAATATGGTGACCGTTCAGTATCAGTCACAATCACTGTACAGGTTTTTATTTATTTTATATTGCAATATAAGCAACATTTAAAAACAGAAACCAATAAACAAAATGTACCTGAAGGGTTACAAAAAAAAAAAGACAATGCAACTTTTATTATTATATAAGTAGTTTCACTGCACAGTTTGTTTAATGGCATTCATTTCTTGTCATCATCATCTCATTCAGGAGAAGATGAAGATTAAAAAGTCACGTGGAAAGAAGCCGTTCGCCTCTTCTAAAAGAGGCATTGTGGTGAAGGGCAAATGGAAGGCGGTGAATGTGGATCCCAGTCTGTTCTCTGATGATGGCGGTCTGGAGGGTCTCGTGTGTTTTGAAGAACTCACTGATTATTCCCTCGTGGAGCCTGAGAAGACCATCACTGCAGACGAGAGCGTGAAGGACAGAAAGAAGAGGAAAGCCACAGAACATCATGAGAGAAAGAAGAAACTCAAGAAAGATGAAACATCTCCTAATGTGTCCACTGCTGATCAGACTGTAGCAGCAGAAGATGATGAGATGTTACTGGAGGATCCTGCTGATCAGACACCCGAAACACCACCACAAACATCACAGAAGAAAGACAAGAAGAAGCGCAGGAAGAAGAAAAAGAGCTCTACAGAAGCTGCTGAAGTGGTCGCTCCGTCCAGGAAGAAGATGAAGAACTGGACGACTGCAGCTGTTGCAGATGCAGGGCATCAGAGCGCAGATGTGTCTGCATGGAAAGATCTGTTTGTTCCTGCCGATGTTTTAAAAGCTCTCAGTAAACTCGGCTTTTCTGCACCGACTCCGATTCAAGCGCTCGCGCTGCCGCCGGCCATCAGAGATCATCTGGACGTTCTGGGAGCGGCAGAGACCGGTGAGAGATGAAGCTCTGATCAGAGTCACTAATCAATTCATAACCTTTTCATTGATATCAAAACATTAATTTCATTAATAAACCATTCAGACCAGTTTGTGAACCATTTCATCTGATTGATTGGAAAGAACCGACTCGAATCGAACATCACTCTGTTGTTAGCAAGTTTTACTCTACTTGAGAGCAGTGTAATATTAAATCGTGTTTTGTTTGGAGTAAAATTGACCAAAATGAATGAATATAACGTGATGATAAATTTTAAGAACATTTTCATCAGAAGACAAAAATAATGACGAAATTGAATAAGACTGTAAAAATAAACAAAACACAAGTGCAATATATTCAGCCAATGACATAGTTTTGTAAAGCACAAATAGAAACATGTTATGTATTTTCTGACTGTCAGGTCTGGCAAACACAGTGTTAAAATTCCCTGATATTTCCATGTTTTACACAACCAGGTTGTTGATAGTGAGATATATCACTATATTCTGATGTTTTGTACTCCTGCAGGAAGTGGAAAGACTTTGTGTTTTGGGATTCCGATGATCCACATGATTCTGGAATGGAGGGAAAAGTGCGAGAGGAAGGATGATTGTGGTAAATCTGATAGAAGTGCACATGTGGAGAGCGATTACCTGCCCACTGTCATTGAGCAAACCGACACCTGCGATCAGACGAGTCATGTGACACACACTAACAGTGAGGTAGTGCAGGTGGAGAGCGGCGAGACTGAGCGATCACATGATCCAGATAAAGATGTGTGTGGTGATGATGATGATGATGATGATGATGATGATGGAGTGAAGGACGTTAAACGCAAGGAGACACCATTGCTCGGCCTCGTTCTCACCCCGACCAGAGAACTCGCCGTTCAGGTCAAACATCACATTGATGCTGTTGCTCAGTTCACAGGTCAGATTATATTCTAATCTGATATATCTATTTTTAATTCATAATCTCTAATGTTGTAATTAAATAATACCTGAGTTTTGATTGTAAGGAATATATTAAATCAGGTATTAAAACGGCGATTGTTGTTGGTGGGATGGCGCCTCAGAAACAGAAGAGGATGTTGCTACGGAGACCAGAGATCGTCATAGCAACACCAGGACGCCTGTGGGAGATGATAAAAGAGGAACACCCGCATCTGCAGAACCTGCGACAGCTCCGGTAACGTTACTGTAATCATGTGGCAGCGTTCATACAGACATACATCTGATGATCAAAAAACTGGTTCTGATTCCTCTTTCCGGTTCCTTAATGATACTTTAAGTACTTTTGAGGAAGATATATTTGGAAATAGGGAGTGCAGTTCTTGTTACCAAATAATGAGGTGATTTCAGATATTAACAGAACAGATTCTTGCACTTCTAAATAAGATATAATGTATATATGTCTCTGTGTGCACAAAATATTTAAATTAAAATATATGAGAGGTGAAAATATTTCTGGTGTGAATGTTTATGTTGTTGTTGGCGTCTAAAGGTGTCTGGTTGTGGATGAAGCGGACCGCATGGTGGAGCGAGGTCACTTCGCTGAGCTTGAGAATCTTCTGGAGATGTTGAACACATCTCAGTTCAACCCGAAGAGACAGACGTTTGTGTTTTCTGCCACGCTGACGATGGTTCACAGTCTGCCGATGCGTCTGCAGCAGAAGAAGAGCAAGAGGAAAGAGCAGCGCAGCAAACTGCAGCTCCTCATGGAGAAAGTGGGAATCAAAGACAAACCGAAGATCATCGACCTGACACGCAGAGAAGCCACCGTAGAAACGCTGACAGAGACAAGGATCAACTGCACGAAGGAAGAGAAGGATCTGTATCTGTATTACTTCCTGCTGCAGTATCCCGGCCGCACGATGGTGTTCGCTAACAGCATCGACTGCATCAAGAGACTCAACGCACTGCTGCTGATCCTTGACTGTGACCCGCTGCCGCTGCACGCTAACATGCACCAGAAACAACGGCTGAAGAACCTCGAACGCTTTGCTGAGAAAGACAGGTACAAATTATTCAATTTCACTTTCAGAAATCATTTCAATCAATTGTGACTTTTAGTCCTGTGACATGTCCTGCTCCAACATCCTGTTTCAATAGGGAAATCAGGAACGCACCAATACCAATATTTTCACTTCCGATTCCAATACTTGAACTCTCAGTATGGGCCGATACTGATATCAGTGTTGTTGTTTTCTTAATGGCACTTTTGTGTTCTTTTATGACATTTTTGGATCTTGACGGTAACAGCCAAGAGGGCGCATTAAATAAATAAAGCATTCAGCACCATTCTATTATTGCAAAGAACATTCTTGGCTGTTAAAAAGAGAATTTCATTTTCAACTAATGTGCATAAAATAAATAAATTCAAAGTTTTAGTGGGTCCTAAAATGAGGGGGAAACGCTTCAATAGGCTGTTCACATGGTGTTACACTTGCACTGATTCTCATAATAACAGTGAAATAGCACATTGTGTTTTATTCAGGACAGTTGCATGTAGAGAAATATTCAGCTATCTGATAGTTCCAGAATCGGCAAAACCGATATATCAGTCGACCTCTAGTAAATATGAACATGCCGCAGTGCTACTCATATCCACCATTGAATTCTGCTGCTTGGAAGATACCGGAAGTGTGGTTGCCTGCGAAGTCATGAGTGTTTCATCTATTGGAATGCATGAACAGGAAAGTCATGTCATGAGGTCTTTAAAAGAGTGTTTTTATCCACTAACTCATCACTCCTCTCGCAGTTGTATTCTGCTCACTACAGATGTCGCCGCTCGAGGGCTCGATATTCCCAACGTTCAGCATGTCATTCACTATCAGGTATGACAGGAGATCTCCGTCATATCAATCACAATGTGTGTCACATCAGCGTGGATTTCACAGACTCTGTTTCTCGCTGGTTCAGGTTCCTCGCACATCTGAGACATACGTGCACCGCAGCGGTCGAACGGCTCGAGCCACGAAAGAGGGACTCAGTCTGCTGCTGATCGGACCTGATGACCTCATGAACTTCAAGAAGATCTGCAGAACTCTGGAGAAAGATGAGGATCTGCCTGCGTTTCCTGTTCAGATTAAATGCATGATGGCTATTAAAGTACGCTTAACGTTGCTTGAGAATACACCCACTGTGATTCATCATTCGCTGTACAATACACACATTTTATGACTATACAGTATGAGTTCAGAATTAGGTGCATGATGTTTATCCTGAAGCTTTCACACGTTCTGATTGTTTCGACAGGAGCGAGTGAATTTGGCCCGCAAGATTGAGAAAATTGAATATTTCAACAGTCGAGAGAAGCAGCACAATTCATGGGTTCGGCAAGCAGCTGAAGCGATGGACATCGACGTGGACGATGATTTGCTGTTGGGTGTGACATTTATCAAGCTGTTTTTAAAATAAATTCAACTTGCCACCAAGCTCACCTTTTGTTTGTGTTTTACAGGAGGTGGAAAAGACGAGTATGATGAGAGAGAGCAGCAGAAATTAATGAAACTCCTGAAGAAACAACTCAAACACCTGATCTCACAGCCTGTGTTTCGAAACGAGATGAAGACAAAATACCCCACTCAAATGGGTAAACTTCAGCTGCCTCAACTACCCATCAGCACAGCGGACACGGCGTTAACAAGTGTGACTAATCACAGACAAACACTCAAACAGAAGCGGTAACAGCCGTCTAATAGAAACGAGATTGTGACGTTGTAAAAGTACCTTTCTTTGAGCTGGACAGTAAAAATGTGTTTTCTCAGAGTTCGATATGATTTGAGTTCTTCCTGCATGTTTCCTCTGAAATACAAGCAGACCGCTGACATCTCTGCAGACGGGTCTTCATGTAACTTCCTGGCGGCACGTCAGCAGTACACATTCATCAGCTCGTTTGTGGAGAATTCAGGCCCTGAAATAAAGGGATGTGTAGTGTCGCTGTGCAGGAACAGTGAAGCACTGGTGTTAGGGTTTGTCTCTACACATGTTTTAATTGATTAGTTCATGTAGACTGATGATAAAAGCCCTGCAGGAAAACTTTCACTGACTGTTGATGGTCATCTGTGGAAACTCTTTCTGTTCAAGTTCAACATTTATAATGAACCCTGACCTGACTGACTTTACAATGTGTAATGAACTAGAGAACTTCATTAAACTTTCTCTTTGTAAAGGACTGGTTTTATCGTCTTTTAAGCTTAATATTTTCTCCAACATTTCTCATTAAGTTACAATGGTCAACACAATAAGACTGCATTTGTTAATATTAGTTAACATGAACTAACAATGAATTAAACTTACAGCATTTATTTAGGTTCATGTTAATTCCAACATACAACTAAGTTGTAAAAATGCATTAGTATATATGTTAACATTATGCACTATGAACTATAATAGGATTATAAAATAACTTTAACAAAGATTAATAAATGTTATAAAAAAAAAATTGTTCGTTGTAAATTCATGATAATTAATACATTAATGTTAACCGATGGAACCTTATAAAGTGTTACAGTAAATAATAAAAATCATAAAACTCTTGATAAAATGTCAATTCTCATGTTGATGTTGACTATATATAATATTGTCAATATACACTATAGTGATTCAGTTATATGTGATGTTTCTCACACGTCAGTTAATGGTACAAACCATTAACATACAGATTTTTTTTAGTTACACAGTAAACAATACAACTTGCAACGTTTATCTAAAAATATACGCTGGAAGAAATATTTTTAGTAGCAGTCAATTTATTACTTTGTGTAAACTGAACAAAATGATCTTAGGTAGATTATTTTGTTGACTTAGACACTGAAATAATTGCTTAAATAAACTTTGAAATTGAATCTACATATACAGTTATTTCCTCAAATGTTTCCCCAACTTGCCTGAACGATCTATGTCGTATTGCACAATGGATTTGCAAGTTTCCAGCATTCATGGCAGTCAAGTTAAATTATGTAGTTATTACGCAACAGTTCCAGTCCTTGAATCTGATTGGACGAGAGGTGTCCCATGATGACTGCTGCTGATATCTCAGAACAGCAGCAGTCAGACGCTTCACTCTTTGTATCACTCCGCTTGTGTTTGCCACAGATGTTTAAATGGCTGGATGAGTCTCTTTTCATTCATCCATGTGACATTAAAGATTTGAGCCAGCAAGTGAGCTAACGTTCATTTGAGTCGCGCTTTCAGTCAGTGAACGGTTCCTTAAAGTAATCACATTTGTCTCTCCATGATCATTCGGATTACTACTACACAACAGCTAGATTATAATGTTAAACTAACAGTGTCAGAGAGAGACTCAACAGACAGAGTTATCACACATACTCAAGATGCTTACCTACCGGAGTTTATGTAAACCTTCAACATGGCGAAGGAGAGAGTGAACCAAATACTCAGAGGACCCTGCTCAGACGGCTATTTTTTACATAGAGAATATAGGATGTATATAATCAATATGTAATTATGTTTAGTAAACTGACTAACACACGAGGCCGAATCCTGCTTCTACAGCTGGAGCATTTCTGTTCATCTCTGCTTGAGAGTCGCGACAGACGCAATTAATCGCACATACTCAACACACACACGCATCCTTGTTTCTCCAATTACTTGTTAGAAACTAGTTCTAAAGTGATGTTTGAGTTAGTGATGGAGGCTTGTGCACATCTTTTGAAGGAGCAACAGCAGATCCTGATTTGTTGCGTTCCATGCACACATGCATTTTTTGTGACAGTCCTTAGTATTCCAATTTTTGATTTGCTTGTTCATTGAGCTGTCGAATATAAGCAGTATCACACATGCAGCACGGATACCTGCGTCCGGATCGCAGCGGTTCTGATGTAGGGCCGTACAGCATGATTGCAAGTGTGATGTTGCTGTATTATTAAAGTTTTAAATGTTTGCTGATTTTATTTAAACTGCTGCTGCTGTTGTTATTATTGTAACTTTTTTCTTTCCAATTTTTTTTTACAAATATTTAGTGTAAATTTCTAACATTGTCCTTTGTATATTATATTACCTGGAATCAGTTACGAGAGCTGCGATGATGCTTGTAACACAGCTGATGAGAGAGTGACAGAACATTTGGCCTGTATCTCTCTTTTTACTGCTGTTATCCAGCGCTCTGTATTTTTATCTACTTTTGCAAAGTTGTGAAATCATTGTTGTTTTTTTCTTTCGCTGTCAGAGCAAATGGGTAAGAAAACATTAATTCTGCTGTAGTGCCTCATTCACCGTCACTCAAGTTTATCCAATGACGACTTCCTCTTCATGAACATGTACATGTGAAAAGGTTCCATCTGGGGCTACTCTGGGTATGTGGTAGTTTTATGTGACTCTCTCTCACCTGCCCACAAAATAAACATAGCACAGTGATTGTGTTCAACTTTTATTCCTGTTTTAATGACATATTTAAACATTCAGAGAAAGGCAATCCAACATTATTACATTGCTCAACAAGACTGATGACAGGTAATGTCATTATTTTATATGAACTTTTTAATGTGGCTTAACTTAAAGTTCTATCAACTGTAACAGTGGAATCATTATTATTATTCGTATAGCACATAGTTATATTTGGATTTGTGTCATTGCATATAATATTATATTTACGAATCCCATCGGCTTACATAACAGCCACAATCTTCCTAACTGAGTGAGTAGTTGGTCAAATATGCCCTTACCGAACAAAACATTGCACAAATGAGTGATGAGATGAGTGTTCAGAAAGCTAACAAAGTTACGGAGATCAGCTGCAGAGATGCATCATTTCTGTCTGGATCTCCATGTAGACTCAATTTATCGCAGGTAGAGGGATCGTTTCATCTCAACACTTTAATGTCTGACATTTTTGTGCTTTTTTATTTTTGTTAAAGAGTGAAGAAGTATTCCTCACTACAGATGTTGCTTGTAAAACTTTGGGGACAGAACATTATCCTGCCCTCCGCCACCTGACGTCTCTTCCTGTATAGACCAGCAAAGCTTTTCAGGCTGCTGCACAACCAGTTTTTCTGCCCTGGAACGGACTTTTATATGGTGAAAACAAACAGAAAACAAATAGTTGAAGTCATGTGGCAGTCTGACTCAATGCGTGATAGATTATTAGAAGATTCAAAGAGTCACTACAACAGTTCCCCAGTCATCAAGAGATCATTGAGCGGGAATTTAGCATTTCCTCTGAGGCGTGTTGCATGAAGCTAGTTGAACAAACTCAGGGTTTTAGAATGCGTTTCAGGTTGACAAAACCTGATAGAGACAAACAGATTTAGTCTGGTTCTTTGATCAAGTGTTCTCTGTCAAGAGTTTGAGTTCATGATTAACCCTGAAGCACTTGTGTGAATGTTTTTGAATCGATTGACTTCTCACCAGAAATTCAGTGCAATTTACGTCTCTGCTGAAGATCAAGAAAACATGATAAACATATAAAAAAATTTACCCATAATTAAGCTTACACAGCTGCTGCCACAGGAGAGGAATAATTCACTGAATAAAAAGCATAATTTAATATAGATTCTCAATAACAACATACAGACTTTTTCATTTTAACAGCATAAAAATCTATATATTTATCTAAATTAGAAAAGATTTAATATTAATATCAATTAAAAGCATAATTGCAAGCCATGTCACTTTGTGTGATAGAGTATAATGTAATTGTAAAAGTGTATTTGCTCAGGATAAATGTCTTTAAAGTGTGAGAATCAGCATTACGCCCTGCATACAGGTCCAGTATGTAAAGAAATGCAAAGAAACTCAATAATACATGTTTTATGTGCGTAATATATACATTTCCCTGTGAAGGACCCTTTAAAGGGTCATGAAACACGTGTTTGAGATGTTAATATTTATATTAAGTTTTACACACAAGGGACGAGAATGTTTACTTTCATTATTTTTAATTTCAAGAGAAAAGGGGTTAATTTAGGGATTTTTCAAGATATTTTTGTCTTCTGGGTTTTAAATTAACATTGGGTCAACGTCACAGATTGTGATTTACTGGCTTTTTAGGCTTTTCATTAAAGTTGTGCACCTTTTCCAATTCTGGGTTTTTCTGCTTTTATCTCCCATGCAGACTTTTAGAAATGCAGAAGTCCCATTCTAGGAGGAACTCAATACAGCACTGACGTCTTTACAAGACAAACTCAAACACACAGAAGAAATGAAAGGAAAGTGTGATGAAACAGTTAAACACATCAAGGTGAAGACACAGACTCAAACACTCTTCCAACAGTTTCTCACATTGTGTGTGTGTGTGAATGCAGATTAAAGTGAATCTGATTTGATTTCAGACTCAAGCTGAGCACACAGAGCGTCAGATTAAAGAGCAGTTTAAGAAGCTTCATGAGTTTCTCCGAGAGGAAGAAGAAGATACAATCACTGCACTGAGAGAGGAAGAGGAGCAGAAGTGTCAGATGGTGAAGGAGAAGCTTGAGGAGATGAACACACACATCTCAGCTCTTTCACACACAATCAAAGACATGGAGGAACTGATGAAAGCCAAAGACGTCTCATTTCTACAGGTGACAGTCAAACTCTCATCATTGATTTCTTCACTGATTGATCATTTCAGGAGTTCATCAAGTGTTTCTTTGTCTTTTGCAGAACTTTAATGTGACGATGGAGAGGTAAGTGTCTCCTCTGTATGGTTGTGAAGTCAAAGTCACTGCTGTACTGACTCCAGAATGTTCTTTCAGAGTCCAGAGCTCACAGCCGGATCCACAGATGACTTCTGGAGCTTTCATTCATGTGCCACATTACTTGGGCAACCTGACATTCAGAGTCTGGAAGAAGATGCAAGACATTGTCCACAAGAGTGAGTCTGTCACACATCTGTGCTGGAAATACATGAAAGATCATACGAGTTCTGATATACAATCAGATTATAAATATTAGAGATGACTTGTGTCAAACATGTCAGACATGAACAATAAGAGTCACACGTGAACATGACCAGATACTGAAGAGAATAATTACAGATCTCAACATGTTTGTGTTGTAAAGAGATCATCTGTGTGTAAATCTAAATCTTCGACTTGCCAGTTAGACCCTCTACCAACTCCTTTAGTGAAAGCTTGCTTACCAGCCCTGTCGCCATTGATCACTAAAATTGTTCACGCTTCACTTGTTTCTGGTTTAGTATCTCCAGCTCTTAAATCTGCTATTATTACTCCCATACTTAAGAAACCAGGGAGCGATCCATTTAATTTTGATAACTTTCGTCCAATTTCAAATTTACCATTTATTTCTAAGGTAGTGGAAAAGTGTGTTGCAATTCAAATTCATGAACATCTCTCCAATAACAACTTGTATGAACAATTCCAATCTGGTTTTCGTCCCCACCATAGTACTGAGACTGCTCTTGTCAGAATAACCAATGATCTACTGTTGGCAGCTGACTCTGGGCTTTTAACCATACTAGTCCTTCTTGACTTGAGCGCTGCCTTTGATACTGTCTCACATAGGATACTTCTTGACAGGTTAGTTTCTATTGGTATTACTGGCACTGCTTTGTCTTGGTTTAGGTCATATCTATCTGGACGCAGTCAGCGTATTCAATTAAAAGGTTTTAGATCAAGAATATCTACAGTCACCACTGGTGTTCCCCAGGGTTCTGTTTTGGGTCCGCTTCTTTTCATTATTTATATGCTCCCCCTTGGTTATATTTTGAGGAAATATGGTATTAATTTTCACTGCTATGCGGATGACACCCAAGTTTACCTGTCTGCCAAACCCACCGGTTCTTTTCCTCCACCGTCTTTGACCAGCTGTTTAGCTGAAATTAAAGATTGGCTTTCAGCTAACTTCCTTGAAGCTAAATGGCAACAAAACTGAGGCTCTGCTTGTTGGCACTAGATCTGTTATGTCTAAATCAAACTGTTTCTCTTTGAATATTGACAATACTGCAATCTGTCCTTCATCACAGGTTAAAAGTTTGGGTGTCATCATGGATAGCACACTATCATTTGAAGCTCAAATCAATAATATCACGCGGATTGCATACTTCCACTTGCGTAATATTAACCGTCTCCGTCCTTTTCTTTCAAATAATAATACTGCAGTTCTTATTCACGCACTAGTCACTTCACGTATAGACTACTGTAATGCTCTTCTTACAGGTATTCCCGCCAAACTGCTACATAAGCTCCAGTTGGTTCAGAATTCTGCAGCTCGTGTTCTCTCTAGAACACCTTATACTGAGCACATTTCTCCAGTTCTTCAGCAATTGCACTGGCTTCCAGTAAAGTATAGAGTTGAATTCAAAATCATGCTACTTACTTATAAGGCACTTAATAATCTTGCACCACAATACCTTACACAATCTCTCCAGGTTTACACTCCTTCACGTTCTCTCAGATCTTCATCTTCAATTTCTCTTGTGGTACCCCAGATTCGACTCACTACCATGGGTGCCAGGTCTTTTAGTTATGCTGCCCCCCGCCTATGGAACTCTCTTCCCACTGATGTTCGCAATAGCGAGTGCTTGTTGACTTTTAAAACGCGTCTTAAGACACATCTTTTTATACAGGCTTTCTTATAACATGACTTTACTGTACTTAATCTGTATGCTACTTGTTTGTTGTGTGCTTTGTTTTATGCAATGACCTGTATATTGCTTGTGAGGTGACCTTGGGTGTTATGAAAGGCGCCATTAAATAAAATGCATTATTATTATTATTATTATTTCTTCATATGAAACACTTGTGATAATTATTATCTTCATATCAGAATAAGAGCAGATGTTGATTGTTTTCTCTCATCAGCTCCTGTGATTCTGGATCCAAACACAGCACATCCAGATCTGATCCTGTCTGATGATCTGACCAGTGTGAGACTCAGTGAGAACACACAGACATTACCTGATAATCCCGAGAGATTTAACAGTTATCCGTGTGTTCTGGGTTCAGAGGGGTTTAACTCAGGAACACACTGCTGGGATGTGGAGGTTGGAGACAATAATTACTGGATTATTGGAATAACTACAGCATCAAACCAGAGGAAGGGAGATGATTTCTTTAACACTGGTGTCTGGTGTGTGCAGTACAGAGGGAATAAATATTCTTCACAATCCCCAGAGAAACGCCTCACTCACTTTACAGTCAAAGAGAAACTTGAGCGTGTGAGAGTTCAGCTGGATTATGAAACAGGAAAAGTGTCATTCTCTGATCCTGTAACTAACACACATCTACTCACATTCACACACACATTTACAGAGACACTCTTTCCATTGTTCTATAGTCATGATGCCAACCCTATTAACCTTCTGAGGATCTTACCAGTTAAACTGACTGTAACAACCAGCGCCTGAAAGAAATCAAGAACAAATACAAACATATTTATCTAGTGGAATAATTCCTGCTGAGAATAAAAGATAGTGGCCCATATTACAAATCATTAATATGACCATCAGACTTCTGTAACGATTGAGTTGATCATAAAGGGACTGAATCATGAAGAAACAGTGGCACAATGATTGTAAAGGGGCATTTACAGCTTTTTCTTGATGATTTCCCCAAAAAACATTAGTTCCTTTGCTAATGAAGTAGAAGTGTTATTCTGTGTCCACTGGAAAGTCTAAAACACTGTGGCAGAAATCATAAGTTATAAAAATAATAGAGTTATAATGTTAATAAAAGCCATCACATTTAGTGCCATCTCTGTGGGACAGCCAATCAGTGTTTATGTTTTATGATTTTTGTGTTTCCAGCATCTATACACTCTCTTCATGTTTTAGTGCATTAAATAAAGATTTTAGCACATTTCAGGGGGCTGCATGAATTATTCTGAGATGAATTGTCATAATGAATGAAAGTGTCCTGTCTCCAGAGTCTTGATGAGATTATAAATGCGATTAATGCTGTGATTAAACGGTTACACATATAAACAGAATATTGCGAGTAATGATAATCGCAGAGAGATATGTGGAGTACTCCTATTGAATCACTTTATTCTGGCATGTAAATGCACAAGTGTTGCAGACGGATGATGTTACGCTCATGTACAGGTTCAACAACATCCCTAAAAATAAGAAGCTGCACTTCTCGGCTTCATGTGAAACAGCCGTGTGTGCTCCAGCAGTGGTGCTCCCTCATCTACAGCCCCACGAGTTGTGAACGTCCGGTTTAATAAGCTCAACTTTTATAATCAGTGTGTTAAATCACCTTTTCTTTCTTCACAACGATTCGTGTGATTTTAAGACACAAGATATTTTATTGGCCCATTTTGAAGTTTACGATGAATACAAACCAACAGTACAAAGAAACGCAAGTGAACACGTGAGTAATAAAATATCCACGTAACACATGAAACTTTCAGTGTTTAATCCAGAATATAAAGAGAATCATTCACAGTGACCAAATGAGGGCGACACACTCCGCTGAATACAGTTCATACATATTCAAAATAAATGAATCTATGATCATGTATTTTCTCTGAATAACTTATGAGCACTAATAATGAACTCATGAATTCATGTCAACAGATGACTGGTCAGAACAAGAATAAGATTATTCAAACACACAGAGTGGCACAATGGTGACATGACGCTGCAACTGTTGCTTTATCTGTCTGTGGCATTATTGAGAGGATGTGAGACAGACATCAGCTCAGAGAAGTGTAAAATACATAAAAAAACAAATCATTTCTGTGGCACGTCTTTATTTGTTTGGAGCTGCTGAATGAAGACATGTGACACAAATCAACCGTCTGTTTCATTCACAGAATCAAGAGATCCAGAGATGAATTTCATTCTGGTCCAGTTTACAAAGCGCTTCATATTTTAACCGTGTCGTCTAAATTCATATGATGTCATTGATATTATACCACATCATGATTCTCACAATAACACTGACGTATCTCAATTCAGACTCTTTAAACATGGAGCAGTGTGTTTGAGTGTCCAGTTTCTACAGTTTGTGTTGTTTTCATGTATTCTCCGTCTGTGTGGTGCTCAAAGGTTTTTCACAGATGTTCTGTGGGACTTTAGTCCAGATTTTTACTGGGTCACATTTAAAACTTTTAAACTCATCAAGTCAGCGTTGTGCTGATTATTTGTGTCTGACTATTCGCCTGTTTAGAGTTCATGTGTCCTACAGCAGATATCTTTGAGTCAATTCTGAAGAGTTGCACATACATTTACATATTGGCCATCTCCATGTTTGGTGGGAACATCAAATGCCTCAACAACCTAAACCACACATACACATTTATAAAAGTCAGTGAACTATGAACAATTTGTAATATTTTTTATTTTTTGCAAGATGTTATTAACACCCCAATTTACATACTAGCTTACAGTATAGGGCATGTTTATTGTGTTTATTTGTAGGCCCACAGAAACCTTACCCCAACCCTATTTCAACTTTATTGTTTAAAAATCATGTTTAATAGCAGAACTCATGCTGAAGAACTACATTACCCATGATCCTGATGAGAAAGATCCATCAATCAGAGAATCACATCTAAAGAGCTCCGCCCACTCCCATGATGAAGCAATCCAGTCGCTCTTCCTATATTCTCTATTTACTAAAAATATCTGAATATTTTGCAATACAGTATACTTTAGATATTTACATTTCTATACTTATAATTAACAACTTTAAATCAATAGTTTTATATTTTTCCATAATTTTTAAATGACAGTTTATATTGTGTTTGTCTGCTTTAGGATGTCAGATACTCGATATGAAGTTCTTGTTATAAAGCAATATGACACTCACAATTGTGCTGTTGTTCTGAATATCAGCATGGGTTTGGTACAACAGCATGATTGCTTTAATGTAAGCTATTTTATTTCAAGTATTAAATCCGTCTCCTCCAAAACACGACTGTAGAAGCACTGACCCCATGAGCTCTCATTAAAACTGCTACAGGGACTAAGATTCACCGGCACTCTTTACAGGAACTCTGCATGTGTGAACTGTGACTTTCACCCAGAAGAGTGCCACAGGTAACACTTCTCTTCTGATAAACATACAGGCGCACATCCCAACGGCCCCCGCGTCTCAACACCACCGCTAAACGCACACTTGTCTGAGCACGGGACTACAAGAGGACGCACAGCGCACGAGTCGTTTTGTCCCAGAGCGCTTCATCAGAGAGTTTCATGCGGTTCATTGAAAGATTCTCCAGATGCAACGCTCGGCTTCACAGGAACACGTGCTCACTATCGGAAGGGGATGAAATGGTAGGGATGTGTAAAGCATCGCATACATGTGGCAGCATGTATTGTTCTCTTTCAGGTACTCTTCTGGGCTTTGTCATTTTGGGTTTGATTTTTCCAGTCGTTACACTCAAAGGAAGCAGGCGCGACTAATCTCTTCAAAGGCCCTCGATCCCCCTCAGACAGAGCCGTCTGCTACAGGAGACACTTCCTCACAAGATCTTCAGTATCTTCTCATTATCCATCAGCTGCTTTTCATTATAAGCAGAGCGTTTACAAGCACATGATGAACAGACGTTCATCCATCACAATCTATATGAGTTTCTGTCTGAGCTTCAATCAGACCGATCTTGGAAGAATTTTTCATGAAATCAATAAACACATTCTAAACACAAATAGGCGTCATTTATTGGTTGGCCAATTTTGTCCTCCTCACTTTTTGAAATGTCTTGCATCAGGAAACATCTTCAGCTGTTGATCACGAGTTTCCATTTCCTTCAGGTGTGCTATCACGAGTGGCCATCCGTCGCTGGTGTTAGGGTTAGGGTTACGATGAGTGCTTGTTCAAGCTGTTCTCAGTAGTGTTTAAGGACAGGTGCAATCGTGATTTATTGAATAAAAAGTTATATTTGGGCAAATTAGGACCTTTAACCTCTAATACTAGAGTGGAAATGTCACCTCTAGATTAGTCGGTGTCTTTTCATTTTCTAGATATGATGTCACAAACCGGTGAAACTGGGAAATATATTAATTATATTATGCACAGATAATTCAAGCACCCAAATATTTTTTTTCATAATTAATTTGATAACTTCTGCCACAGTCCATTCTGTGATTTTGTAAAACAGTGGATAAATACATAAATACATTGATGAACATAGTCAAATATGTATACCATATACCACCTAACCTTTATATTATTGATATAATATATATATATATATATATATATATATATATATATATATATATATATATATATATATATAATGTAATGACATACTTGAGTTTTTCTTTTTATTTCTGTAACATTTTATTTAGTGCAAATAAATGTCTACTTCAGTGAAGAGAGACGCTGTTTTGCCCTCACAATAGTGCAGTTACAGTATTTACCAGCAGGGGCTTACTGGACCATAACCAGCTCAGACCTCAGCAGGGTCGGAAGGATAAAAAAGGGACTGAGAGACATATATTGTATATTACAGTTTTTTACAATCACTTTGTTACTATTTTCAGAACCTTGATGTCATTTTTCACAACTATAGACACAAAACTCACAACCAATGATCAAAATGCACATTTTTCAAAACTCTAACCCTTTTCTCAATTGCTTGGATACAATACACATAAAACTTAGATCATTTGTTCATTCAACAAAAATCACCTGTTCAATATGACACAACTTAACATCAAAGTACTACTATTTCAAAAGGCAATTCACGCATTACATTTCAAATGAGTGTCTATTCATTTCCTTACAATGATCTAACTATCAATTGATACAACTGCTCAAAATGATAAGTAACTGTTGCATTACTCTTAATGCATAGTTTTATGGAAACAGACAAACATTCTTCCATGTTTACAGTAAATCATGAAAGTTTCAAGATAATGAGATTCATTGTCACCAATTAGCGTGGAGCATGAACCAATTAGACTACAATATCCATGGATGTAGCCTAATATTTTATCATACTGTAATGCTTCATCAGAGACTGTGTCTATGGTCCCAAATACTGTACCACCTTTTCAGACTATTTACAGTATTGACAGTACTGCATTGTATAGATGAAGGCCTTGTAATTGCATTTCCAATTCTACCAACTCGTTTCTGATGATTGAGTGCACATTGTGGAATGAGTATATACGTAAAGAGTTGACTGGGTTCCAATTGCAAGAGCATAGTGATACGTAACATGGAGCCAGCAGGTGATCCAGGTCACAATGGAGGTCAAGCAGTGGTGGGAGGAAGACGAGGAAGACGTGTTGGTCAAAGGATTGGCAGGGGACAGGCACCCCTTCTGAGAGGTGGTCGTGGGCCTCGTTTGAGAGGTGTGGGGGAACGTGGTAGAGGACAAGGCCACAGACCAAGACAGCAGCAGCAACAGCATAGAGTGTCCAATGAAATTCGGGCAATAGTTGTAGACCATGTCATAAATCATGGCATGACAATGACTGAGGTGGCTACAATGATACAACCAAACCTCAGAAGGTCAACCATGGACTCAATAATCAGAACTTTCCGCAATGAGAACCGGTAAGTTATCAGCATGCACTAAACATTATGCTACTCTCAATTGTCAAATGACTGCATACCAATGTGTATCACAGAATAGGTGATGTGACCAAGTGTCTTCTTACTCTAATGTTCCCAGTAGAATTGTGACCAGACCAAATAGTGGAGGCAGAGGCAAAATTCTAACTGACCAACAAGAGCAGGCTGTGGACGATTTGGTTCGGGCCAGAAATGATATTCGCCTTACAGAAATTCGCCAGCATATCTTGGACAATGAAGACGTGTTCAACAATGTGGGATCCTTAAGTTTGCCGACTATTGCACGCATACTGAAAAGGCACCAGGTATCTATAAAACAACTGTACCATGTGCCTTTCGAAAGAAATGCAGACAGAGTGAAGCAAATGAGGACTGAGTATGTTCAGGTAAGTTCAGTTTCAAGACGGCTGTTGTAAAAACATTCCCAAAAATTCTACATTGTACAGTAATCTCTAAATCTCTTCCCCAAATGTATTTTTAGAGGGTGATGGAGCTGGATGCTGATGACGACCATCACAAACTAATATATTTGGATGAGGCAGGTTTTAATCTGGCCAAGACAAGGAGGAGAGGTCAGAATTTCATTGGCCTGCAGGCAACCATCCAAGTACCCGGACAACGTGGGGCCAACATTACCATGTGTGCAGTTATATCAGAAGATGGTGTGGTGGGACGCAGACCTCATATTGCACCATATAATGCAGCTCTCCTTGTCACCTTTCTTGATGAGCTCGATCAGGTTTGTAGAGCTGAAGGTGTGACCGATGTCATTGTGTGGGACAATGTCAGGTTCCATCATGCTCATGTGGTGCAAGCATGGTTTCAGGCCCATGCACAATTTACCACCCTGTATTTACCCCCATACTCTCCCTTCCTTAACCCGATTGAGGAATTTTTCTCCGCATGGAGATGGAAGGTTCATGACAGGCACCCTCATGAACAAGTCACTCTTCTCCAGGCCATGGATGACGCCTGCAATGACATCACAGCAGACCAGTGTCAGGCCTGGATTCGCCATGCCCAAAGGTTTTTTCCAAGATGTTTGGCTAATGAAAACATCCATTGTGATGTAGATGAGAACCTGTGGCCAAATCCACAACACAGATTTGATGACAATGTAGAAGTACAGTAATCACTCCTGTTTTGTTTCTTACAGTACAAGCAAGTTGAGGAACACTGCATTTGATGTTTTACAGTACTGTCTTTTCTTCTATTTCATAGCTAATTATTTTTGCTTTGATTCAAATAAACCTATGTTGTGATTGTACTGTAGAGTTTTGCATCAATATATTACAAACTTTGTTCAATGATTCCACTGTGTCTGTAGTATTCTCTCTACTACTGCAGTACTTTTACAGAGATGGATTTACTGTACATGTAGTACCATAATGAAACCTGTATCACCTATTTTGTTCTACAATATTTAATGATTGTACGAACATTGAACAGTGAAACTATCGGTTGCTTGTGTGTGGGTGATCTATAGTTATGTTTCTATGGTATTTCACAGTAAATTTGTTTTTTGAACCAATGATTGTGCAAGAGCAAGATTTCTTTAAAGATGTGAATGCACAATGCAATGTTTTGAACATTAGACAGCCTGTGTTACGAGTGATAACCGTTTTGAGTTTTGTGTCTAGAGTTGTGAAAAATGACATCAAGGTTCTGAAAATAGTAACAAAGTGATTGTAAAAAACTGTATTATTAGTTTTTAATTCTTCAAAAACATATGCATGTGGATGTTTCAATGATATGAACATATCTTAATAATTTAGGGTACATTTAATGTCCAGTGATGATAATTAAACAGAATATTTTCTAAACATTTTCTTCAGATATTTCCAATTTTATCCATTAAGGGAAAGCATGTTATAATATCACACAAATATTTTGTGCACACCCGAGTTTCATTTTGCATGACATAGCCGTGATGTTTCTTAATTGACAGTTTTTGCATTATCCGTGTTTGACGTTCAAAATAATTAAAAAAACATGTTAAAGTCAACATTATCAATATTTAATTCCTTTCTAAACACTTCAGACAAAGTCATTTTTAATAAATAAAATGTCTTATTTTACTCATTTTCACAAAAGTTTTGTCAACTATGTTACTAATCAAACACCCCTGCAACAAAAAAAAAAATGGTGTATCCCAAAATGATGTGACCAGCATCATGTGATGTTCCTCTGTGGTGGACATTTTTAACACATAATGGTGAGTGTCCTTTCATTTATTTATTTTTATATATTAACTACAATAGAATATTGTTAAGGAGTGTATTACTTGACCGTCAACTATGTTGGGTACATTGTTATAGTTTGCAATATTTTTATGATTTTTAACTCAAATGTATGTTCAAATTTGACACTGAGTGTGTTTGAGTGTGTGTGTTTGTGGTTGTGTGTGTGTGTGTGTGTGTGTGTGTGTGTGTGTGTGTGCACGCAAGTGTGTTTGTGTGTTTGTGTGTGTGTGTGCGAATGTGTTTGTGTGTGTGTGTGTGTACATATTGTTCCTTAATAAGTTAATCTAAGTTAAAATAGATCTTCTTATGTAAACAGTATCATTGTATTCTGTGAAATAAAATCAACTATGCTACTTTCACTGTCAACTATGTTACAGCTGATTGTTTTTACATTTCAATTAACAAGAATGCTGCTTCCGATATCCTTCAAGGTATATTTTACATCCACAAAGGTGAGAGTTTTGCATAAAATCTCTTAAAACTACCAAAATTATAATTAAGGCAAATTTATGATAAATGTTACTGTCACTAGTGACCATGTTGAAAATGTCAAAAAGATAAAATTCTTAAAATAATTGTAAAATATTGACTGCACATATGGCAGAATAGATGAAATAACCCATATTTATGAGTGTTACTTGAAGTGTAGCATGTAATCAGTGTCTAATGACATGCAGTTTGAGCATAACAGAGTTATTGGGAAAACATCCTTTTCCTTATTATATAAAAAAGCTGTTTAATTTAAGCTGTAATAATTAAGCTTTGCAATTAGCAGATGTGTTACACTGAAGAAATTTATCAACATAAACCAACAGTTGTTTTATTGAGAAAGCACTTTGTTTTTGTACTTTTTTGTTGACATTAAATAGTTTTATATATGGTATATTCTCTCTTTGCAACATACATTTTTTAAAGCTGCACTGTAATGGTGTACTATCTGTTAAAGTCCAAATTAGATGTAAATCAGTGATATTGTGATATGTTCTAGGGTTAATGGCTGACCCTCAAACTTTTTGTCACATGTTATAAACTTTTTGAATTGAATTGATTTCCCATAAACGTTTGCCTCACAGGGTGGAATGTGTGTGTGTGTGTGAATGGGACAAGCTGATTTCCCTTAAATGTGATGTCATATCACGAAATGAATGTTATGGTGGGTCACTTTGTTAAAGCTGTCATTAGTACATACTAAACGAGTGAAAAACAATAGTGGGAACAAGCCGAAAACAAGCACTACTGTTGTGTAAAATATTTAAGACAACAGTGGATTAACATAATAGTATTTGACATAATATTTCAATATCTTAGGTGACAAAAATAAACATCTCCTCTGATAGAAACATTACTAAAATTGTATATATGTAATTTAATATTTAAAAATAATCTAGTTTCAAATATAATGTGAGGTCATTTTCCTCAGGGGCAGAAATACAGAATATTTCTCTGCTATATTAAATTGAGTAAATATCTTCCTTGGTCATAAGTGTACATTTAAAATATAGTTAATTTAGTGGATATTTCTGGCAATACGTGTGTGGAGTAAGCATTCAAATGACATATGTAACATGTATAAGAGTGTCATCACACACATGCAGTTTCTGTTGAATCCTCTGGATGGCGCTGTCTGTCTGCTCTTTATCTGTCTGCACTGCTGCCTCATTAGAGCCCTTCATGTCAACACTAATGCACACACACACACATTATATGTCAAATCAATCACACTGCAGGATCGAAACTCACACCTCACATGACAATTACCAACACACACACACACACAAATGCACAAAAAACACTGACAGGTGCGACCTGCAGACATTCCAATGTGAATTCATTTATATAATTTTTTCTTCTATATGTGATCATCTAAACTATTATGTTATTATATTTGTTTAATTCACCGTATATAGTTTGTCGTATATCACATATAAATTCAACAAGGTAGATGAGGACGGACTTGCACACAGTGTTAATTGTAAATGGAAAGTATTTGTGTATGATTATGATGTTTATTCATGGTAAAGCGAGTACAGTCGCAGGTAATGTCTTTGTTTTATTCTGCTCGTGGCCTTTTCCATACCTGTCTGATGTGTCTGCCGGAGCAGGTGGATGCAGCGCGCTTTGTTTCCGTGGCTGACACCGTCATTAATCATTCCTGGAGCTGCACTTCAGCGTGTAATAATAAGGAATGGCTGCCACGCGGGGGCCGCAGCACAATCGCCTTTCTTTGCACGGCTGCCAAATTGGAGGTGAGCGGCCGTAGCCAGACAACGCTCCCTCATCCCCCGACTGTCTCATCATTTAGCTATTTATCCATCTCGGCCTCATCCGCACCAGTTTCCAACACTTTCCCAGGAGGTCGTGGATTGGGCAGTCTTGGGGGGAACAGATCAGATTTGTTGCTCAGGGTTTTGGCTTTGATTGTGTGCCTATAAGTTTGGGATTAACGAGAAATTTCCCACAGGGCAGTGCAGGATTTACTGCCATTTAACTGTTTAACCTAGCTTATGCTCCTGCAAAGGGTGGGGGGTGCTGGTCAACAGGCCCTCTGAGACTTGGGCGGGTTAAACCAGAGCCAGCCGTGTCAATAAGGGTGAACCGCACGGGCTATCAGATCAACACCCCCCAAAATGTGTGGAGTGTTTATGTGCGAGTCTGAACAAACAGCGCAACTCCCTCGAGAGTGCCTTCACACCGTCAGATTTCAACATCATGTTGTTTTCTGCAATAACATTATTAAAAAAGGTTTGTTGTCAGCAATTTTGTGCCATAAATAAACAGTGCAGAATCAACAGCAGATTTATTTTTGTGACTGCGATCTTTCTCTGGAGGTGAAAGAGTTTCACAGCAGCACAATTAGCAGACTTCATTGACCCGGCTGAGGTGTCGTGGTTTGGAAAAGCAGCTCAGCTCCGAAGAGGCGGACAGGGAGACTTTATTGGTGTCTTTCTCAAATGAGTAAACTTTCACAAACAGCAGGTGGATTTCGCTGCTGTCAAACACCATCCAAAGACATTACACAGATCTGAGGGAGTTTAGCAGCCTGCGGTCGTGAGCTGCACTTTCCGCTCACACCTCCTGCTCAGTAAACACGTGCCTCAGGTGTGTCGCTGGAGAGCGGTCAAAGCTTTGATGGCAGGTGCGTGCTCCACCCGCTCTCTCCTGAGATGTCACCACACAGGTACCGATGCACCAGACCTTCACCGCAGGTGTGCCAGCTGATGTTTGAGATTCCCAGCAGGTCTATTAAATCCACACATTCATTTTGGGAAGTTAATGTGCTGCAGTTTGACATGCTATATTCTGTCTAAAACTATTTATTTTATCATTTGTATTCATGCATAAGCTCATACATATTGAGAGACAACATGGCATTTATGTATTTATAAAAATACATTTGAAATGAATTGGTTTAAAATGGAGTAGTGAAGAGAATTGTAAAAGATGATTCAAAATGCTGAGGAACTTAAAGGGATACTTCACCTCTGGGAAGATGAATGTGTATTTAAAATTGGTCATTTATATAGTATAAATGTGAAATTATTTTTGAATTTGAAGCATTCTAGACTGAGAAAAGGCAGAAAATGTATTTTTTACACATGTGGTTGAAAGACAACAACTCCCAGAATGCACTTGCTTTGCTGCCCTTACGAGGCCACTCCCAAACCACAGCTACCGGTTACAGGCGGCAGTATCTGAAAATATGATACAACTAGGCTTGCTTTGATACATCGTGACTCTATAAATTGTGAGTTAGTTGATAAATTGACTGACTACGTGGGAAGAACATTATGATAATTCCGGGTGTCCAAACTCTGTACATGACGTCTTAGTAACAAAAAGAAAAACAAACAAAATACTCACGTTACACTAAGCCGTCTGTTTGTCCCTGTGGGCTTTGGCTGGCGTTTCCAATTTATCTTCGGGATCCTAAAATAAGTTTCCAGGACTCCCCTGTCCATGTGTGGTACAAAACTTGGGTGCTCAGTTATACATGCTCAAGTTAGCGGTGCAGTTTAATCAGCGGATTCAGCGATCTCGTCCAGAAGAAAATGGCATCGCTGAAATTCGCGACAGCAATAGGACTCTCTATCTGTTTCCATAGGCGCACAGCGAGAGCACTGACACCACCAGTCCGCCCCAACTCGAGTCTGGCCGGGCTCTTCCTCCTGACCGCCAAGCAGGTCTCGCTCCCCTGCTACAGCAGCTGCTCCGGCTGCCTCTTGTTCCTCCATCTCCCGCAACTGTTCATCGCTGTATTGCGGCTCGTACAGGTAACCGCGAGCATCAGATTCTCGCAACAGATTTTCGAAATCCCCTTCTGCCATTTCAACTTCAAAACTACCTTCGTGATTACCCTACTTGTATACAAACTTTCTACACAGAGCAAGAGCCTGTTTTCTTAGCTTCTACAGAAAGATGGCTGACACTATCTTCACATTCTGTGAGTGAGATCCCGCCCCATATGGGCGTGGTGAAAACATGTGGAATACTGGCTGTAGTTTTAAGCCTCTGGCCCAAAAATCCTCCGATGACGCAAAAATCGTCATTTTGCGTCATCTGAGGATTTTTTCCAGACTAAAAATAAATAAATCTCTCGTCTCAGGGGGATATGAGGGGGGGGGGGGGGGGGGGGGGAGCTCGATAATTCGAAAATACTACTGGTTTTCTACTGATAAAAAGCTTAATGCTAAATCCTGAAGTAACCCTTTAATGAAATGGTGAACTGTTGCAGGACCTTAATGATACTTTCCCTTATACATTCTGTAAAAACCCCTGATAATATTACAGTTAAAACCGGTAGCTGTTCGCTACTGTATATATCATTACATGATTAAGTGTTAATATGCCAGCCTTTTGAAAGTGCCAAAACAAGCGTTGCACTTTTAAATGAACTGTTAATGTACATAGTGACATGGGTGGTAAAACAGTCCACATGATGACTGTTACGTCCGTGTTTGTTTTGTGCATTATTAGACTTCAATTTAATGAAGATCGGTCCATGGTCACACAGGGACTTTATTGTTTTTCACCGTCATTTTGACAACAGTTTATTATAAAAGTACATGTTTTGTTGAAAATACTGTTAAGAATAAGGTAAATCATACTTTAAACTTAAAAAAACAAAAACAAAGATTTATAAATGTTTTATTGTAAAATGACATGTATTGCCCTGTTAAATAAAATATACATTTTCACTGTACATGGTAAGGAACCATGTTAACCAATGAAAAAAAAATATTTCACCGTAATTTTATTTATTTATTTTTCATTGGAAATGTAAGTCTTGATAAATGAATGTCCATGGACATGAAGTGTGTAAACCACCAGTCACTGCTATAATAAGTAACTAAGTACAGTGAATAATGAATAGAAAAGAAGAGCTGAATAATGCCAGTCGTGCACTTCTCTGGTGGCGGTCTTCACTTCTGCCTGTGAATATATGGTAAAACTCTATTGATCTTTAATTAAAGCAGCTCTTAACTGCACAGGAAGAGACTTTATTCATGAACTAATGATAATATTTGTGCTCTGCATGAAGAGGTACATAAAAAGTTATCTATTTTCTGAGCAGTTCATCAGCACAACGATGGGGGAACGTTTCACGCCACACTCAGGACTTACGAACACCAGCTCGTAACTCAACATTATGAGTCAATTTAAAATAGGCGCAGTGGCGATGATTCTCACATGTCCTTAGTTGGTGAACGTTTACAGCTGCATCTGCAGGTATCAGTGTCGGTGAAGCTAATTTCAAACTGGGGTTTGTCAAGCTGCTTACAATTGAAAGTAGTTTAAATACAGTCAAACCTTTTGAAAAAGAAGTTAACAGCACAACAATCTACAAACAAAGATTAGGCTACTGCATTGAAGCTCAAGCAAGAAAATCTGTTTAAGGCTGAAGTGTGTAATTTCTGCACCAGCGAATGGAATTGGAAAAATCACCTTTGTTTTCCAACAGCTTTCTGAATACATCCCCTCTCATCCATTAGTTGTTGAACAGATAGTCCCTCCCCCAACTCACACCATTGGTTCAGTTAATGTTGTTTTATCAGGCTGGCTGTGTCACTCAAAACAAACAGGACTTTTTATAGCACCACACAGAGGCCGTGTTTAGTCACTGGATGTTGCGTCAGGAAGAGCATCCAGTGTAAAATCTGTGCCAAGTCAAATATGCAGATCACGGATGGTCCGCTGTGGCGACCCCTAACAGGAGCAGCCGAAAGAAGTATAGAGAGAGACAGTGTTTAAAGTTTTCAAGAAAAATGTAGATATAGTTTTATACAATGAGAGTAGGTATTTATGTCATGAAAATTATAAGCATTGCAATTAGGTTTAACATTACTAAATACAGCTAATAATACTAGAAAACACCCTAATGCATTTACCCAAATAGAAGACATAGAATGTCACTCAGGGCATTGAATCAGTGAAAATTTGTATTTATTTATATACATTTACATTCTAAATATATAGAGTGGGTCGCCACTAATCGCAGGGTTGGCGGTTCGAATCCCAGCCCACATGTCTCCACATGCTGTCAAGCGCCTTGCATGGCAGCTCTGCCGTCATTGGTGTATGTGTGTGAATGGGTGAATGAGATGCAGTGTAAAGCGCTTTGAATACTGTTAAGGTTAAAAAGGCGCTATATAAGTGCAGACCATTTACCATTTACAACAATCTGATCAAACATTTCCCTAAAATGCATCAGACTTCTAGAGTCTACGTAGAGATGATTGTTTTAGATTATCACCTTCACTTGGTTTGCAGATCTGCGTTCACAATACAATGAGGAAAAAAAAAACAGCGATGTGACATTTTGCTGTACTACAACAACATTTGTAAAAAGAAAGTAGTTGCTGCAAAAGTTACAATGATTTGAATGTTTTAGTTAGTGCTAGGGTTCAAAAGCCTAAACCATCCTAAACCTACTGAAAGATCTAAAAAAGTTAAGTTGTGTTGCTGCTTGTCCACATTAATCCAGATATGTTTGAAAATGGCTTTTTCATTTTCGAAACACTCTCTGTCCACTGGCCGTTTTCAGTTGTTTTTTCATAAGTTGTTCTTACACACTGGAACGTATGAAAACTCTTAAATCCCCTTACTGTGCATGCAGAAAATCACCGTTCCATGTACGGTGTGAAATGCACTTGTCCTCATGTTCTGTCGCTAGACAGTAAACTTGCTTCGTCTTTGAAGGAATGCAGTGTGACGGTTGTACAAAGTAACATTTATCTTTAAAATCACTATCAAAGTGAATAGCAGACAACACAATGCCGCTACGACACGGGCCGCCATCTTGATTGTTTTGGGTTGAATGGATCACATGACTGCATCACATGACAACAATAACTTCTTATGGTGCCGAAATTATCGTTATTATGAGTTTCCCACTCGGATGTTGCACATGAACGACCCCTTAAGCCATATAATTACGACTGGGAAACTCTGAGATCATTTTGATACCCGAGTTTCAGAGATGGGAGGAGTTTTAAACTTTCAACATGGCGGAGAAGAGAACGGTTTCTGTAGTGAATGACAGGTTTGATTAATCTTTCTAATTACAGCTAAATGTTATCGCTTGTCTTTTCGGTCATATTCATTTATGTATATTTTACACGGTGAAAATAGCTTGTATTTGACCAAAACTCTATTATCGGCAGAAAGCTAACTGAGTATTCTCTGTGTCAAAATAAAAGTTCCTTAATATATATGTATGAATGGCGTCGTCCATATTTCCCGTTCTTTTCGACATCAAAGCACATGAACAGGACATACTCGTAATTACTACTTCTGAAGTGGGAAGTAGGATAATTCCGATTGAGCATGAAGGCAGCAATAGTGTTCGGATCTCAGTTTTCCCTGTCCACACAATAATGTGAGGATGGCGTTTTCAATTTATCCACTTGGGAGAGTGTTTTCAAAAAGCTCAGTTTTCTCTTTCAAAAATGCCGTCTTAGTGTGAACAGAAGACCAAAACATAGAGAAATGAAAACATATTAGTGTGAACGTGGCCTCAGTTAACAAATTTATGTTTTAAGAACATTTTCCAAATATTACTTTGTGGTTGTGGGAACATGAAAATGGCCAGTTTTCTTAACACCAGAGTGTTCTTTAAAGGTGAGATTAGTATTCCTGGAAATGTGAAAACTTCCTGAAAACTTAATTTGATTTTATGCTAATAACTTCATAAGGATATTCTATTAATGTTATTTTGACAATTTTGACTCGCAATATTTGAAGGTGTGGAACAAGATTTGTTGGAATGTTCCCTTTTAGGTGGGTTCTTTCTCCCTAAACACTGTAAAACTGCAAGGTAAAAGCAGATTTAATGCTCAGACTATATCCTGTCTGACGCAATAAACCATTTGTGCATGCAGGACAACACACACACACACACACAACCTCTAGGGAGAGCAAGCAAGGGCAGAGAGTGTCTAGATTCTGTGATATTACAGTCGTATTGATTTCTTCACAGGATTCAGTGATTCACATGGAGTGTGTACTAGATGCTTGCGGCAGGTATCCAGACTGAGTGAGTGTGTGAGCAGCGTGCTTTTATAATTAAACTCAGCTGGGATACATTAAAGCATTTGGAGGTGTTAAAATTGCCATTCCTCAGAGAGAGAGAGAGAGAGAGAGAGAGAGAGATTTGGTATTGCTTGCACTCGTAAATTAGCCGTACGCTCTCATCGCTGAAAATGAGGGCAGAGTTACAGCTGTTGAGCAGTGGAGTAGGAGGGGCTTGAGAAATAGACTGAACCTCTGATGTCTTCTTTTACGATCACAGACATGAACAGCACAAACACAAGACCACATTTTAAGTGTTTTGTAAGCATAACAGCAGGTTTTAAGGAAACACGGTGGTCATATTTATATCCCGTTTGTTTTTGTTTGACAATTTCTGATCATCATGTTTAAAGTCAACATGAAACAGCATTCACAACCCATTGTACCTCTGAAATGTGACATTTCTGAGTAAAACAGGATATTCAACAAGAATAAATGTAGGGCAGGACTATATTTTATCCCTTTGATAAATTTGACTGGATGGTGTACAACATGATCACATTGGAAAGCAACATGTTGCTTCTAAATGTTCATAACTTTATTAAATCATTTACAAATACAACTCGTTTTTGGCACCCCTCTGTGGACATTCTGGAAACTGGAGCTCACACGTGCCCATACGTTCTGCACGACTTCTAGCTTCAACCACTCAGGGCAGTGATTTGAATTTTAGTAAGAACGGACCGATTTCAACTGAAGAATATTCAACCTACTGTCACCAAATTCACAGTGAGATCAGTCTGTGGTGTAAAGTGTCTGATGACAGGTTAGGTTGGTGACATCAATTGAAAAGTTGTTACAGAGGTGGAGAAAGTTAGTACAGATTGATGAAAGATGATTTCCTTTGGAGTAACATGTGTATTCAGAAAGTAAATAGTCAATTATGAATTTATGTTGACTTATGAGAGGAAACTCTTTGTGACCATAAATGAACAGTCCAGCCAAAAATGATAATTCTCTCATAATTTATTCACCCTCATGCCATCCTAGATGTGTATGACTTTTTTTCTTCTGCTGAACACTAATTAAGATATTGTGATGGAGATATCATGTATTCATATCCATACAATACAAATCAATGGGGTCCAGCCTTTAATTAATCTCATTGTTGATTTTACGGTTTCAGATTTATTCCTTGAATTCAATATAAGGATTTGTAAACATTTGTACATTTTTTAATTTGTTCATAAGTAAAAATATTAAAAGTTTATATGCTGTCAGTACATGAATATTGGATGTGTCAGAGTCTATTTAAATGTAACCAAATGTGTTAAAACCACAATTTATGTAGGGATATCAACGAATACTCATGTGACCACATTGTACCGTTTCATGAACACTGAGGATTTTGACATACTACTCATTTGATATACTATAATACTATATAACAGGAAGGTATGCATATTCAGACACAGGGTATGAGAATGGCAACAGGCTCAATATGGCAGTTTTAAGAGAAGAAGTCCCGCCTATAAATTAAAGGAGCCAATTACCACTCAATTTATTGGTAAAATCATCACGTTATTGGTGACTGGTATTTTTCCTTGCAATAACATGATATGTACTAACCTGAAAAAAGTTTTTTTTTTGTTTTTTATGCATGTGTGCTTTGAGCTAAAATTGAAACATTTATGATAAAGTTGTACTAACAGTTCTTCAGGTCCTATTTGAATAATCTTATTGAAATGTAAGCTTGGCAAACAAGCTTGACACTTTCCCTTTATTATTTTCTCCCCAATTTGGAATGGCCAATTCCCAATGCGCTCTAAGTCCTCGTGGTGGCGTAGTGACTCGCCTCAATCCGAATCTCAGTTGCCTCCGCGTCTGAGACGTCAATCCGCACATCTTAACACATGAAATGTTGAGCGCTACCATGGAGCCGTAGCACATGTGGAGGCTTCACGTTATTCTCCGCGGCATCCAAGCACAACTTGCCACACGCCCCACCGAGAGGGGCAAGGAGACATGGCTGGAGTCACTCAGCACACTTGGCAAACACTTTGAAGATTCAAGCCTTTCCTCATTCCAGTAGATAGCAGCTGCATCACCAATATGGCCGACTGAGTGAACTTGCTCCAGTAAGACTAATGCTGCCTTCATATTCAATCAGAATAATCCTGCTAACTACTTTTGAAGTCATAATTATGAATACGTACTGTTTAAGTGCTTTGTTGATTGTAAGAAAAGGAGGATGCCTGGTTCAGTTAGGGAACTCTTATATTGATAATGGAATTTTGGTCAAATTCATGTTTTTTTCCCGTCCGTCCGTCCATACTGTAAATGTATATCACTGAAACAACCAGCGATAACAATGTAGCTGCATTAAGGAAAATGAAAAAACATTATTTACTACAAAAAAAATGGAAGTCTCCTCTCAATTTGGAAACTCCGATATCAAACTTTTTCCCAGTTGTAATTAAGACTATGAGTGGCGCTCATGTGCAACTTCTGAATAGGAAACTCTATTACAATAATTTCTATATTTCTTTATCAAATACATTTCTGTTTGTTATTCAAAAAGGTTTGTTCAGTGAAACACTGTGCAATATCATGAGTTAAACTGATTTAGTTTGAAGTTTTAATGTCATTGAGATAAAAAAGACCTTCTACTCTTGAGTGTAATTATTAATCTCAGAAAATACCAGAATAATGTGAATAACATAACTTGTATTTGATAAAACAACAACCATTTAAGTATATGTATTTACAATATCAGTTTTACAATCATCTGTATAAAGGGTAAAAAGGAAATGTGAGCTCACACATCCCTGCGGAGCTCCTGAATAAGTGACAATGGGAGTTGAATATTTCTGATTGACTCTAACTATCTGTGTTCTACCTGTCAAAAATGAGTAGTAGCAATGAATCAGGTAAGGACTAACTTTCATTTGTGTAATTTTTGTCAATAGAAGCTCTGCTGTATCATATTAAATGCAGAGGTGAAGTCCAAGAGGGCCTGAGCTATAGTTTTAGCTTATGCAGATGTTTCAGGATTAACAGCAGTATGTGTGTGTTCATTATGTTAAATTGTCCCCATAAAGCTTCACTTGGTAGCTCCATCTTTCTGCTGTCTGTCTATGAAGCTCTTGAATGAACTGAAAGGGTTTATGTGTTATATATGCTATATATCATCATATAATAATCATTCAAGTCCTTCAGAGTGTCTCTGAGGCAGTGAGAAAGATGTTGCCGTTACCTAACAGCTTAACCTACAGAAATTGTTGAACGTCTACTTTAGAAGGTCAAGATCAATATTATAAGAGCTGTTTTATTTCACGTAAATTCTTATGTGAGGTTTGCCATTTTGCAACCCTGTTAACAAAGCAGGTCAAATTGCATTTTAAAACACTGATATGTGTGATTTTGTTATTTTCTGGCAAGAAAATGTAAATAATACTAATAATATAAACACTTGAATGTATACACAGTAATTTTGTTCCTTTTTAAAAACATTTTACTCCTAAAGAAATGAATAGTAATTTTAATGAGCACTCTTATTAAAATGAAGACTCCAGTCATATCAGTAACCTTATAAAAGCTGTTTTATTCTACATGGAGAGGGTCCGCACATGGGGGCGGCCATTTTAGAATCACATGACCAGCCGAATACTGCTCTCTTAATCTCAGTAACCGTCCTGTTATTTGACACTTTCTCTCATTGATTAAAGTAATCATGACTGACTGTGAATTTCTACAATGTCATCTGAAACTGAACACTGTTGATTTTAAATTATGCTGCATCCAAACTGTTAGGTGTCAGTGTAAGTCCAGGATGACACAAAAAACAAAAGCTACTGAATGCACTTTTTCATAAGTAATACGGTTACGGATTCGGCCTATATTAAGATATCATTTGTAAGGGGCCAAATGTTGATTTGTAGTTATTGATAAACTTCTATTTAACATAAATGAAAGACATTTTATTTACATTTCACTTACATAAACTCTTGTAATGGTGCTGGAAAATGGAATGAGATTATTATCATTTTTTCCACCATGGAGTCAAATGAAGTCACTTCTTGTGTGTACCATTTTTATGGAACGTAACATTTTTGCGAAAATCATTATGTGACAGGGTTACACAAAATGTGGGACACAACTAAATGTTAAATATTTCTTTATTAGTTGTTAAAAATGACAAATCTTAATTCACCCACTAATTGAATAACAGATTATGTTAAAATGATGGCATTGTTAAGTGAATTGAATTGTTGGATGCAGTCGAGGAGGTCAAGATCTCATACTGTAGGTTGGCCAGCCCAGAATCACTATTTTAGATTTGACCAGAATGAAAATAGCAATGGTTTATTTTACTGCCTCATTAAAATTGTTCTTAGAAATGAGGCATAAATGGCATAATATTCTTATATTGTTAAACCCAGTGTATTAAACAATGCAAGTGCTATCTAATCTAATCTAAGATAATCTAAATTTTCTTCTGTTCTCAGAGAAGGTTTTAAAAGCATGTACATATCAGTGATATGGCTGAGATGCTAACCGCTAGTTTGAATCCACACAACCAAATTGAATCCACTAATGCCCAGAGCTCAGATTGAGGGGGCCATTCAGTTCAGACCACCTTTATTCAGCGGCCCTCGAATCCAGAGACTGACTGACAAGCGTAAAATCACAGCAGCAGGACGGTGCATTATGGACTCCACTGCAGCGGCGATACAGTAGCAGCTCAAACGCCTCTGAATGCCACTGTCACAAAGAGAAAATCACTGCTGACCAGCGGACACAATACACCACGTGAAGGAATTCAACGGCACACGAATACAGTGTTATCACTGCAGTGGAAATGTATTTTTGTGTTTCTCTCACTGACATTAACACACAGTATGATCATATAGCAAAGCTTTATCAGATCATACATCATCAAACATTTTCCGTTTTCCTTTTTGGAAAGTGCACAATTCTTCACCGTCTTCAGGCTGGTAATTTACACCTATACAATTACAGTGGTCTGGAGAGGATATAGTGTCAGTCCCTCCCTATTTAACAGAGTGACCCGTTGCCCTGCAAGACGAGTATTTCCATGAGTAATGCAAGGAAGAGCCAGAGCTTCAAACCCTGCCTGAGAGAGGTGCTCTGCTTGCAGCCTTTTTATGGAAATTAATCGCAAAACTTAGCCAATTAGAAGTATGTTATTTAGGGCGACTTTCCCCCCTCTTTTCATTTGGCTGAATAATGACATGGTGTGATATCCAAATCCTCTGTGGCAAATGAATGTGATGTTCCTTTGCCAACTGCAAGAGCCACTCTCGCCACTGCTACAGGAAACACACACACACATGCCTCGGTCTGTGACTTTGAATACACGAGAACTGACTCGAAGATCTGATCACGAGATTCATACAAGCTGATAATAAACGCAAACTAATTAAACTGAGAACTCTTCTGTTAATCACCAATAATAGGGTTCATGAAAGTAAAACTATTCCCTCGCATGGAAAATATAGAGAGCTATTTTATCAAAAGTTTATAGATTAGTACATTTAAATTACACAATTACAGTATATACTTTATAATCGTTCAAATTTGGTTAACTTGCTAGTAGTGTGAATTAAAATGACATGATTCTGATACGCTTGTGCTAAAACGGTGATTCTTCGTTGTGGTGATGTGTCGAGGCGCTTGCAATGAAGGACCCTGAATGAGACAGAACACACTGTGGAAGTTTCAGAGGGCAGAGTCTCCAGGAAATCTACTTTATCTTTGGAGAAATGTCACCGGAGAGATGTGAGATTGGCACCACAAAGGGCCTAAAATAGCATGGGCTGCTACGCGCTGTCAGACGAGATTTACACTGAAGTGCTGACTTTTGTTCTGCGAGTCCTGAGTCCTGAAAGGGAGATTGGAGGTGTAGAAATTGCAAATTATTTTTCCTCCTCCTGGTTATGTGTTGTTCACAGCCAAGGCCACACGTAGGCTTGTAGCATCACAAATATTCAAGAGTGGTCCCGATATTCACTCGAGGCAAAGTGTGATTTACCTGACAGTGCTGTGAATAAAGTTTGTCGGTCCATTCCCAGAGTTCACTCAACGCCTACACCACAAAAGCCTCATACACTTAATGCAGCTTCGCCCCCAGGACACATAATAGGATTAGAAAACATTTCTACAAATTTACAAAAACAAATCACATGCCAGGGCTTAAAAATTGCTATTAATTTCTCCATAGCTGGTAGATCAAAGGCATGCGGTAGAGTGACCCCGCACAGGCGTTTTTAATGGAAGGGTTAATCTGTTCAAAGGTGACCATTCAGGACCAGCGGTGTGACCAAATAAAGAATTCAGCTCTCACACAATCCGCAAAGAAACTTCTGGAACAGCGTTGAGCTCCATAGGCCTGTTTTGAAATGTCAGTCCTCAGTGAGGTAAGGCGACTGAAGCACTCTCTGCCTCGCACCTGCCAAAAACGTTCTTTAAATTTAGTCAATGTTTCATCATGACATATTCATTCATTTGACAGAGATGACAAAACATCAAGCTAAAACAGACCAAACTTTAACCAAATATTTTGAGAAATGTATAAAGTGCAATTATTTAAACATGTGTCAAACATATTAGAGAGGAATATGTTTAATATGGAAGATTCCCCTTACAACAAATCTAGAGTTCCGACAAACTTTTCCATTAATTTCCCACTCATTAATTCCACATGCCATTGAGATTGCGATTCACAGAAAATGTTTGCCAGAAGTTTGTTTGCAGCTCTTCATCCGTAGTGGTGAACCTGCAGCAAACATTTGACAACCATAAACAATTCACCCTATGCACGTCGTATTGCCTACATATTCCTGTTAAAAGTGGATATGCGAAATTCCGGTATATTATTGTCCAATAGCCAGCTGTGGTAGTAGCAAACTTTCACATTTCGATTAACGATCGATCACAACTTGCAGTATATTATATTACAGTATACGTACAGTATATAATTATTAATGTCATGGTTACTGTTGTAACCTCCGTTCCCCGATGGAAGGAACGAGATGTTGTGTCGATTGAGAAAAGGCCAATGTCAAGTTGGCAGACAGAATTTGCATGCTCCGCCCCTGGACATACGGGTATAAAGTGAGCGGGCGAGCAAATGCCAGACAGGTTTTCACTGAGGAGCCAAGAATATGGTTACGGTGCATTACAGTGGTAGGGATAGTGACTTGGCAAGGGAAACGCAACGTCTCGTTCCTTCCATCGGGGAACGGAGGTTACAACAGTAACCATGACATTCCCCTTCTGTTACTCACTCGATGTTGTGGCGATTGTAGTGACACAAGGGGTCCCACTTAAAAAAGCCATGTACTAACCCGTGTTACGTGGCTGCCGAACCAGGTGCAAGCAGGCTGTTGCGTGCTGGAATCAGCTGGGTCGGGTGCACGTAACCCTCCCTAACGCCCCCAATAAAAGGTGTCATATACTGCTTTTAGGTTCCCCCGTACCCATACGGAAACAGGCGACATGACTTGCATGGGAGCCAGCTGCTCTATGTTTCTCGTCATAGAGTTAAAGAGTGTCTGGGGCTATCATAACACTATAGATGCATCGGGAAAGGTGTCCTTTCTCGTTCCTGTTCTTTAGGAAAGCCACGACCTGCCCAAACAGGGGGGAGGTAACTTGTGGCTAATACACACAGGGGTTTTCAGGCCTCCCGTGGACATGGTGCAGTGGTAGATCCTGCCTGCAAGGGAGGAGTTGCTACAGACACGGCGACCTGGGGGGTCCTGCCTGCAGGGGGGGCCGTGCCACAGAAAATACATCACAGGGAGTTGCCTGAAGCGGGAACTATGTCTGTGGAGCCCAAGCCCAACATGGAGCACTCGACTCGTGGTGGGTCTGGCTGCAAATTCCTCCGCCGAATCTGCAACCAGAGGGCTAGGGAAGAAGAGCATCTAGGGAGCAAAGCTTGCTGGCTCACCTGGGAAAGAAGGCGCACTGGATCGGCCACGGCCTGGGTGTGATAGGCTAGGGAAATAGCGTCAACAACCCAGTGAGCTAACCTCTGTTTGGAGACGGCGTTCCCTTTCCACCGTCCGTCAAAGCAGACTGCTCAGAGCATCTAAAGCCCTGCGTGCGGTCCATGTAGATGCGCAAAACACGTACTGGACACAGCAACGAAGAGGCTGGGTCTGCCTCCTACCGGGGCAGTGTTTGCAGGTTCACAACCTGGTCCCTGAAGGGGGTCGTAGGTACCTTGGGCACTTAGCCCGGTCGCGGTTTTAGGATGACGTGAGCATCAGCCGGACCGAACTCCAGGCAAGTGTCGCTGACAGAGAACGCTTGCAGGTCCCCAACCCTCTTGATGGAAGCGAGCGCGATCAGGAGGGCCGTCTTCAAGGAGAGGGCTTTGAGCTCGGCTGACTCAAGTGGCTCAAAGGGGGGTCTCTGAAGGCCTGAGAGGACCACTGAGAGATCCCAGGAGGGGAACAGGCTTGGCCGGGAAGGATTTAACCTCCGGGCACCTCTAAGGAACCTGATAATCAAGTCGTGCTTACCTAGGGACTTGCAGGTCTATCTGTGCCCTGCCGAACGGCCCCAAATCAGCTGGACCACCTGGGAGTGGAGCCTCCACTCTCCACTGAGCGAGACCTGTCGCGACAACATGTCCGCCATGGTGTTGCAATCACCAGGGATATGAGTGGCGAGCAGCGACCTGAGTTGCGGCTGACTCCAAAGGAGGAGATGGTGGGTGAGTTGCTACCGTGGCGGTGCTGTCTGAGCGGATCAAGACGTGCTTGCCCTGAATCAGCGGGGCAAGGAGTACAGCCAACAACTCGAGGCAATTGATGTGCCAAAGCAGGCGGGGCCCCATCCAGGAGCCAGCGGCTGCGTGCCCGTAGCACACGGCACCCCAACCCATTTAAGAGGCTTCTGTGGTGATCACAATATGTCTGGACACCTGCTGTAGGGGGAAAGTGTCTGTCCAAGGGTTGAAAGTGTGATGGCAGGAAGGGGGGATAAACACACGGTATGTGCCGCGGTGCCATGCCCATCTCGGGACTCTAGTCTGAAGCCAGTGCTGGAGTGGTCTCGTATGCATCAACCTGAGCGGCGCAACCGCGGCTGAGGATGCCATATGCCCCAGGAGCCTCTGGAACTGTTTGAAAGGAACCGCTGTGCCTGGCTTGAAGCGATCAAGGCATGTAAGCACTGACTGCGTGCACTCTGTCATGAGGCGTGCTGACATTGAGACTGAGTCTAACTCCAAACCAAAAAAGGAGATGCTCTGAACTGGAGAGATCTTGCTCTTTTCCTAGTTGACCTGAAGCCCTAAACGACTGAGGTGCGTGAGCACCTGGTCCCTGTGGGCGCATAGTAACACTCGAGAGTGTGCTAGGATGAGCCAGTCCTCGAGGTAATTGAGTATGTGGATGCCCCTTTCCCGCAGCGGGGCAAGGGCTGCCTCTGCGACTTTGGTGAAGATGTGAGGGGACAGGGACAGGTCTAGCGCCGCGAGCCAATCTTGATGCCAAACGCAGGTTAAAATTCACCTCCGCGTGAGCATTTTGAACGGGAGTTTATGTAAAGTCTCGTTGAAAAATCGCAAGTCCAAGATTGGCCACAACCCGCCACCTTTTTTTGGGTACAATTAAGTAAGGGCTGTAGAAACCCTTCTTCATCTCAACAGGGACAGGCTCTATCGCGTCCTTGAGTAGCAGAGTGGCAATCTGAAGCAGTCATGACACACAGCTCGCTGATCACACAACCGTTCAGCTCCGAAGAAAATATCTGTCTGGCATTCGCTCGCCCACTCCCTTTATACCCGTATGTCCGGGGGCGGGGCATGCAATTTCTGTCTGCCAACTTGACATTGGCCTTTTCTCAAGTTCAAGTTCAGAGTTAGTCAAGGCTCTCAGAAGAGACCCCTTGTGTCACTACAATCGACACAGTGTCGAGTGAGTGACAGAAGGGGAACTATAGTAAACATAACATTTTCGGATATTATATTAAAACAAAGTTTTTGTGATGAGTTCCATAAGCTTTAAAGCGTTAGTTCACCCATAAATGAAAATGATCCCATAATTTACTCACCCTCAAGCCATCCTAGGTGTATATGACTTTCTTCTTACAGCCAAACACAATCAGAGTTATATTAAAAATATCCTGCTATTGCAAGCTTTATAATGGGAGTGAATGGTACCTTTAGATTTTGAAGCCCCAAAAAAGTGCATCCATCCATCATAAAAGTAATCCATACAGCTCCAGGGGGTTAATAAAGGTCTTCTGAAGCGAAGCATTTTTGTAAGAGAAATATCCATATTTATAATTTTATAAACTGTATTCACTAGTGTCCGGTAACGGCCATCCGTTATGGATCATTTTATGGATTATTTACATCAGTTCTTTTATAGATTTTTCTTTATTTAAATTAATTAATTAATGCTGTTACTGCATTGTTACCATCAACTGCATTTTTTTTAGCATGACATTAGAACAGTTTGATTATAGTCATAATGCATGTCTTTAGTTTCTTTACCATTTAAGAAATAAAAACAATATTCATCAACATTTGCAGTGATGAGATTAACACTGCCTCTGCACAATGGGACTTTTGAAATGAACAGTGAGCAACCGACTCCTGTATCGAAGAGAGTTTTGCAAATTAAACTTTCTAGCATGTGTCTCCTAGCTCTTATAGTTAATGCAGTAACTTCATCAGTTCGGACTGGATAAGTGCGTTTGAACGTATAATCATGAACGACAGAAAACGGGCCTCCCAGTAATTAAGAATAAATTAAATTGCTTATCGATTAGTGAGCAACTGCATACACCATTTGGCTCTGTTCTCAGGGATTAATCAGGGAGCCATTGACATTACATTGTTCCATAATTATCATTCATATGATTTATGGTAATTGGTGAATTTTTCATGGAGCAATCATAATGTCTCGGAAACACCAGACAAATATAAAACACTCTCAAATATAAACATTAATTAATTTCAGAGCAAAAGAAGAGGCGATAGATTGTTGGCGTGGAATTAGAAAAGCGCCGACTCACAAACAACGACTGTAAACAACATTAATGAACTGAAGCCATGATGAGTAATGATCCATCACGATGATAATTGATAATACAGCATAAAACACACACACAGATAAATAAACATATGCCTGTCTCAGTAGGGAGGTGATGAAACCAGAAAGACTGAAACTGTCTGAATTAACTGGAATGTTGTAACAAAAAGTTCAATGTAAATCTAAACTGTGTTGATTAGCCATAAACAGTAAACAGCCAAACAATGTGCATTATGTTTATTTGCTAATCTGTGGTGAGTGCTATTTTTTAGGTACAAAAAATTAGAGTTTTAGCAAACTTACCAAAACTTGCCGTAAATCATTACTTTCACATACTAATGAGTTTTGTGACATCTCTTCATTGTCGCCAAATGTTTGATGCAGGTTCACCACTACAGGTGAAGAGCTGCAAACTAACTTCTGGCAAACATTTGCGGTGAATCGCAAGCTCAGTTGCATGAGGAAATAATGAGTGGCAAATGAATGGAAAATTTGTAGTGAATTTGTCAGAACTCTAGATTTTTTGTAAGGGTTGTCCTGTTAGCGACAAGTTAATTAAAAAATAATAATATTGGATGTACTGTAGCCTCTCAGTTAATATAAGCTCATAAAAGCTGCATTTATAATAATTACAAAATTATTTGTAAAATGCTGTTTGAAATAATTTCCGCAGTCACACCACAGGACATGTCAACATTCCAGAAGTACAGTATTTTATGTTCCCCTTCTGTCACTCACTTGACGTTGTGTCAAATGTAGTGACACAAGGGGTCTTTCTTGAGAGCCTCGCATACCTCTGAACTTGAGAAAATGCCAGACAGAATTTGCATTTCCCACCCCTGGACATACGAGTTTAAAGGGAAGCGGCCGTGCGTCTGTCAGTCAGATTTTTTTCTTCAGAGCTGAGCGGTTGTGCAGCAGCAAGCTGAATTTCACTACTGTTCCACTCACCTCTGTAGGCAGAGCACTGCTGTTGGATCTACGGCACATTACCAGCGGCTTTCTCCTTCTCTGCACACTGTGCAGTCCACGGCCCTGGGCGCCTCGAAAGAGTGCATACTTCTAAAAGAGTATTTTCCCCTCTAAAAGTGTTTGTTTTCACTCACAAAAGAGCAATACACAGCAGGCGTTGAACGTCCTTTTCAAGACGCGTCTTTTTAAAGATGCCTTTCTGACTCACGGCCAGCCCACGTTCTCATTTGAGCCCCCGGAGTTGGATGATGTCGTAGCCGCTGCATCTGTCACCTTTGGGTCAGCCCACCGAGGTTGGGAGGGAACCTTTCACTACCCGGAACCGACCTCCTCACTCTTCCGCTCTCACTAACCTTGATGGTGGGGTGGCCTGTAGGATGACATTGTCAATGACCACGAAAGCCTACAGCACCACTGGACAGGCAGCCTCTGCCCTGCATGCAAAGGCTCTCATGCAGGTCTACCAAGTCAAGGCACTTAAAGAAATGCACCTGGGCAGTCCCAATCCCGATGTGCTGCAGGAACTGTGCACTACCACCGACCTCGCTCTCAGAGCCATGAAGGTCACAGCGCGGGCACTCGGGCGGCCAATGGCCACCCTTGTGGTCCAGGAACACAACCTTTGGCTAAACATGGTCGAAATGCGCGACAAGGCCCACTTTCTCAATGCCCCCTTCTCCTCTTCTGTGACACTGTCGATGACTTCGCCCAGCAGTTATCGGTGGTAGAGGCAGACGGAAGCTCTCTCACACATCATGTCTCAGCGCAGCCCGCGCCCCGTCTGCCTGCCGAGGGCATCCCCCTGCGTCAGACAGATGTTCACACCGGGGCTGGTATCAGGACCACTCCGTCCCCTGGTGGAGGGGCGGGAGGAAAATCTTATTTTTCCTTATTTTATTTTGCCGCACCCCCTTCGGGCTGCAGTACCCACACTGTCAATAAAAAAGTGATTTTCCTCACTCCCTCACTGGGTCATCCAGCCAGTGCGTGCCATTCTCACGGCGCCCCGGTATCAAAATCCTAAATTCCTGGTTCCCCAGTCGCATTTATCTCACCTCTGGACCCGCGATTGCCCATCCCTGGCAGGCCGGCGCTTACGAGCTCCAAAGACGCCTCTCCAGAACCTCTTCCTCAGTCTCTAACCCACCTCCTGCCGGGTGTGCAGAGGGAGGTAAGTGCTTTGAGACTTTTCTCAGCACCCAAGCCTCGGGATGCGCTTTTGCCTCCCGACGCATTATTACCTGCTCCCCCCACTGTGAAGCCCCACCCGGTACGTCAAAAATTATTGTGCCTCTAGTGCCCCTCGCACGAAGCTTGGATGCATGACTTTCGCTATCCAACCTGTCGTGTTGGCTGGCCAGGACCATCCGACTCGGCTAAGCAATTCAATTCACCAGGCTCCTGCCTTGTTTCAGTGGTATTCGCTCCACCTCGATGTGCGCCGAAAACACCAGCACCTTACGGGAAGAGATTACAACTCTGCTACTCAAGAACACAATAGAGCCCGTCCCTCCAGCCGAGATAAAGAAGGGTTTCTACAGCCCTTACTTCATCGTACCCAAAAAAAGCAGTGGGCTGTGGCCAATCTTGGACGTGCAAGTTCTCAACTGGACTTTACAAAATCTTCCATTCAAAATGCTTGTGCAGAAACAGATTTTAACCTGCATTCGGCATCAAGATTGGTTTGCAGTGGCCGTTCCTACGGTTCGCATTTGACGGCCAGATGTATCAGTACAAGGTCCTCCCCTTCGGCCAGTCCGCGGCAACGGTCTCGCCGCTCAGGTTGATACATATGAGACCACTTCAGCACTGGCTTCAGACTCGAGTCCCGAGATGGGGATGGTGCCACGGCACATACCTAGTTTTAATCACACCTTCCATCAGACTTTCAACCCTTGGACAGACCTCCTGTTTTCTACGGATTGGAGTCCCCCTACAGCAGGTGTCCAGATGTGTCGTGGTCACCACAGATGCCTCCCAATGGGATTGGGCGCCATGTGCAACGGGCATGCAGCTGCTGGTACCTGGATAGGGCCTGAGTGACCTACCACCTGCGGTCGTAGACACAATCAACCAAGCCAGAGCTCCTTCTACCAGGCAACTTTACGCCCTAAAGTGGCGCTTGTTCGCAAATTGGTGTTCTTCCCAGTCTGAAGACTCGCAGAGATGGTCAGTGTTTTCATTTCTGTAAGAGAGGTTTGAGGGGAGGCTGTCCCCCTCCATCTTGAAGGTGTATGTAGCCGCTATCACAGCACACATGAAGGCAGTGGACGGCAAGTCCTTGGGTAAGCACAACTTGATTATCAGGTTCCTTAGAGGCGCCTGGAGGCTGAATCCTCCACGGCCAAGCCTGTTCCCCTCCTGGGATCCCTTCAAGCTGCTTGACTCGGTTGAGCTCAAGGCCCTCTCCTTGAAAATGGCCCTCCTGATTGCGCTAGCTTCCATCAAGAGGGTTGGGGACCTGCAAGCGTTCTCTGTCAGTGGCACTTGCCTGGAGTTTGGTCTGGCAGATACTCACGCCATCCTAAGACCATGACCGGGCTACGTGCTCAAGGTTCCTACAACCCCCTTCAGGGATCAGGTCGTGAACCTGCAAGTACTGCCCCAGGAGGAGGCAGACCCAGCCTTTTCGTTGCTGTGTCCGGCACGTGCTTTGCCTATATATTTGGATCACACGCAGAGCTTTAGATGTTCTAAGCAGCTCTTTGTCTGCTTCGGCGGACAGCGGAAAGGGAATGCCATCTCCAAACAGAGGTTAGATTCATGAACCGTAGGTTTTCCAGAATTTAGTATTCAACTAACTGAATTCAGCTCAATTAAGCTGCTCTTAGACAACAGACATTGAAAAAGTTTTGTCTCAGTTGATGTGTCACTGTCATTACAGAGAGAGAAGAGAGAATTCCACCTCACACTTTCCTGCATTGATTCAGGGCTTGTTCGGCATCCCTTGAGCGTGTCACACAATTATAGATATTATTGCATCTACATTGATTTCTTTAAGTGAGCTCAGCGTCTCAAAGCAATTAAATGTAATTATTATTACATTTTAGGTAATAATGTGATAACTTTTAAGATTATTTTAATATTACTTTTATGTTTTGTTAAATCGTATAATGAATTTTTAATTGTATGTAGCACCACTTAACACTCCTTTCACTTAACATTAGTATACATAAAATCCAACAGCAATCATATGTTAGTCGCTGAGGAAAATAAAAGTTTCTTGAAAAGGTGAAACAAAATGGAAAAACTAACACTATGTATTTGTAAGAGAGTTGTTGTTGTTATTTAGTAAATTTAGAAATAAGGATTGGACTACTTTTTTATTCAGCTTTTTATGAACACCCATACAAAAAATCGAAACTTGCCGCAAACGTTTTTTTGCTTCAAATGCGAAGCAAATTTGCCGCACGTTATTTTCACATGCAAATGATCATCAAAAATTCACCGCAAATGTTTGCCAGAAGTTCCCCTTCTGTCACTCACTCTATGTTGTGTCAGTGTAGTGACACTAGGAGTCGCTCTTGGGGGCCCCAAACACCTCTTTTCGACCAATCTCGCACTCCGGGTGACGAAGGTCACAGCACAGTCTCTAGGGTGGGCAATGTCCACCCTGGTAGCCCAGGAGTGCCACCCTTAACTCTACCTGGTTAAGGTTGATCTACCATCTCCCAGTTTGGCCTATTCAATGTCACCGTCGGAGACTTTGCCTGGCAGTTTTTGACGGTGAGGAAGCAGACGAGGCCATTCAAGTGGTGAAGGTCCAAGTGGAGAATCCTTGTTTTCCTTTTCTTATTATGACCAACGGGCTGTGGTACCCACAATTTCATGAAAAGAGCAGTTTCCTTACATCCTGGACCATAAAGTCAGTGTCCACCGGTATCCATCAGTGCTTTCCTTCCTGCAGGAGAGGCTGGAGGGGCGGCTGTCACCCTCCACCTTGAAGGTGTATGTTGCCGCTATATCTGCACATCACAATACAGTAGACAGTAAGTATTTAGGGAAGCACGATCATCAGGTTCCTGAGAGGTGCAAGCAGCCATTACAGCGGAAACAACATTAAAATACTCCATTTTGGGGCATACAGATAAGTGTAAGATATCTATAAGGGTCTACTTTTATTTTAGTACACTCACAATAACAACAAAACCTTGTACTTTTGTAAAATAACGAAAATAAAAAGGGTGTGCTTTCAGACGTCTTTGTCTCAGCGAGCATATTGAACTGAAACTCCTCAAATACTTATCACACAAACATGAAACATGATAAAGCTTAAAATGTCTACTTTTAAATAAAACAATTCAAATTTAAAACAAATATTCTCCTGCAATGTAATCTGTAAGAAACAAAGCAATGTACAGTTTCTCCTGGCTCAGTTAATTATCCCTAATGTGATCACACTAACGGGCAGAGGGCGCTATTCATACGGTAATGTGCTAAGGCGATCAAAGTAAATGGTGACCGCCCCTGATTGTGCCTTAAAAACATCAAGCTCATTCACTTTCCTGCACGTATGGAAGATAGCACGATATACAGGCGAGGAAGCTCCTGGATAGTGACGAAGAGTTAACATTTAAGTTAACATATGACCAAGAGCGGAACTCTGATGAACATTTGCATTTTGAAGAGAGACTTGATCCAGCCGAGGATACAATTTCGGATGAGTAAGTCATTTAGTTTTACTTACATTAGTTGGCATGCTATTTTATATAAACACGTACATATTTTACTAGTGGGACTGTTTTCAGACTTGCCAGCCAGGATTCAGAGTATTGAAATTTGAAATATGTCCTAATAAGCAAGTTTTAGTTACATTTAAATGCTGTTTCAGCTAAAGCAGGCATTTAAATTGTATTCTGTATAATATAAATATGATATGTAATATGATATAAAAATAATTATGAATGTTTAGATAAAATTTTACCTAGTGGTTATGCTGCCTCAGTATCATCAACGAAGCTTGTGCTTGCAAATATGTGTTTGGGTTTAAATGTGACAAATGTGATATAAATATGTAAAGAAAATTTATAGACAGATTACTTCTTTTAACTTGATTTTGATCATTAAGTCTCCTCACATTCATTCTCTTTCTGTCACATTCCTCATTGATGGGCCCAGGGGAGGTGTATTGTCTCCTCAGGTGTGAATTCCATCAATATTCATGATAATTCCCGCCTCCTCGCATATGACCTTTCTAACACTAAAAGTATCTTACAAAAGTTAAATTACTATATTGTTTTGTGTGAATGAGTGATCAGGATGTTTTTCACATCATTTTGTAGTGAAAACTCTAGGCTACGAGATCCAGTTCTAAAAAGTCTTGTGGACAAATGTATAGTATATGTTATATGGCCTTATTTCAATAACTTAAAATTTATTTTTTTTCAAAAAACATACATAAACGTTATTTTGTCAAAAATGCTCACATATTATTGTAGCCCAGTTTTTGTTGAATACAGTGTTATCAGACATTAGCCATTAATATGTTTTTAAGCAAATGAAAAAAGCACAAATGTCAAGGCATGTCAAAACTTCTCCAGGGCCCAAAACACCCTCAGACCCCAGTGGGTGAAACCCCCCCAGATCATGTCTCATCTTCTCGTGGGACCTCTCTGTGGTCCTTCGGGGCATAGAGGGAGCTTCATTTGAGCCTAGAGTCACCTGAGCTTAAGGCACTCACTTTGAAGACTGCCCTCCTGATGGCGCTCACTCCATCATGAAGGTCGGGGATCTGCAGGCCTTCTCTGTCAGCGAAACGTGCCTGGAGTTCAGTCCAGATTACTCTAACATGATCCTGAGACCCCGACCGGGCTACATTCCCAAGGTTCCCACGACCCCATTTAAAGATCAGGTGGTGAACCTGTAAGTGCTTCCCTAGGAGGCAGCAGACCCAGCCTTGGCGATGCTGTGTCTGGTGCGTGCTTTGCTATTTGGAATGCATGCAGAGCTTTAGACATCAGAGCAGCTCTTTTCTGCTTTGGGTGACAGCGGAAAGGGAGCACTGTCTCCCAACAGAGGATCGCCCACTGGGTCGTTGACACCATCGCTATGGCATATCACATCCATTATCTGCATATCTGACCAAGGGTGCCTCTTTAGCAGATATCTGTAGAGCAGCGGGCTGGGCAACACTCAACACCTTTGCAAGATTCTATAATCTCCGGGTTGAGCCAGTCTCTTCCCGTGTGTTGTCAGGTACGAGAAGGTAAGTTTTGGGACAGCTGGCCGGGTATACCACTTGTGAATAGCGCCATTGTCCTCCCCTGAGGTGAAGATGTGCACTTTTTTTTTCTGTAAAACCTTGTAACATATTTTCACTTAAACTACATTGACACAACGTCAAGTGAGTGACAAGAAGAAGAATGTCTTGGTTACTGTTGTAACCTCCGTTTCCTGATGGAGGGAACGAGACATTGTGTCCCTCCTGCCACAACACTTAACCGCAGAAACAGCCGAGACCTTGTCTCAGCTCCTCAGCTAAAAACCTGAATGAGTGATTGCATTCCAGCTCCTTTAATACCCGTATATCCAGGGGAGTGGCATGCAAATTCCACTCGCCAATTCCCATTGGCCTTTTCTCAAAGATCAGAGGTGTTTGGGGCTCCCAAGAGCGACCCCTAGTGTCACTACATCGACATATCTCGTTCCCTCCATCAGGGAATGGAGGTTACAACAGTAAACGAGACGTTGTCAGCTCCTCACCAGTAGTGGTGAACCTCCGGCAAACCTTTGGCAACAAAAGCTCATTTGCATGTGAAAATTATGAGTGGTGAATTTACGGCAAGTTTGCCATGAACTCTCGATTTTCATAAGGGTAATGAGTGAATGTCTCTGGATATGTTGAATAGAGAAATGTACCAGTGAATAAGCAAAACTGAACACGTTTTATAGGTCAAATATACGACCTATTTGACCTAAATGAATGCATGTTATACAACAAATTATTAATTAATTTATTTAAAACAAACCACGGTTAGTCAGTAGTTGACTATTATATAACATATTAATATTATTAAAATTAAGCATTGAAATTAAAATAACTTTTTTTTTCATGTCGACACGCCCCTTCCAACGACAACACTTGGCAACTCAGGTATCATTTAGAATTCGAAATTTCTTACTGGGTCATAACAACTTCAATAGGTCAGTGCTTGCAACTCGCAATTCTGATATTTACATCTCCACTTGAAGGGAAAATTGTTCCATAGCAACAACAACTTTGATTGGTGGATCTCTCTATAGGATTATGGAAAATTATTTTTTCAAAGAGAATTCAACAATTAAACATGTTTTTTTTTATTTATTTTTTGAATAACATTAAAATCCCTCTGAATTGTACTTACAGAAACATACATCATCTCTCAACAAGCTCAGCGCTCATGATAGGTCTGTGTTTATAAAATTATACATTATCACTAAAAAGTTCTCTTGAGAAAATTAATGGGATTTGCTTACACCTTTTATTTTTAACTTCTCATCAGAAATGCTTCATCTGTTTCAAATGCAGCTCCGAATAATAGAATATGCTATAAATGGAGTGTACTGTATACAGTGTGAGAAACATGTTTCTGTAACAGGTGTAACAGGAGAATTGAAAATTATGTCATAGGATTTTATACAGGCTTTGGACTTTTTGTTTTTTAACATTCTTAGTTATATAAGACATATAGCAGTCAAATTCAAAAGAAAACACCTTAATCATAGGGGATACATTCATATATTTTTGCTTATGTATAACATTTTGCATCATGTACCACTCTCAACAGGGTTTGATTGAGATATGACATCATCAAAAGAAAATGAAGCAGCATTTTTAACAGGAATCTTTCCTGAGTTCAGTTTTCTCTCTTCAGTTTCTTTGTGGACTTCACAGAAGAGGAAGAAAATGCTAATTATTGTTATGGAACCTTAAAGGAATTAGTGCAGATAAGAGCGGTCTGTGATAGCACACGTGTATCAGAGGCAGACAGAAGCGGCATGCGGAGCTCTCATTGTGAACTACAACACAAACACCATGAGCTATACAACACATTTCACCTCTACTGACTGCACAGCATTTGAGTTCAGACTGATGATGTGAGCTGCGTTCACACGTGCAGACGTTTCCTATGAAAGCTTAAGTTCAGCTGCATCAATGAGACATAAACACTGTCAATGAAATAAACTAAAAAGAAAAATCCACAGTATCACACCTCATGCATTTATGATATGAAGAAATGCTTCATTAATCCTTTAAGAATCCAAATAAATGTACTTTTTCTGGATTAAATATCCACATGAGAAATACTAACCTAAACAACCGACCAAACACATGATGAAGCTTTAACATTAAGCTGCTTACACTGTATTTGTTCAGACACTAAAAAGACTTTGTGCTTCTGTGTTTTTGCACTGATAAATAGACAGAACGTTGCTTCCTCCAGAATTACAGTGGCAGTGTGAGGAGGCTATAATCCCCTATTATGTTCAGATGCATAAAGAAAGAATGAGTTTTCAACAGGAACAAAATGCAACACAATATTCAAAATTACAAACTCTGTGAATCATCAAAGTGACATTGTCTGCATGCAGATACAGATCACGAGAGACAAATTAAAGAAGTGGAAAGTGTTTTGTAGATCATTATCAGTTTTGTGTGTGCCACAATTGCATTCACATATACAATGATAAGCATGATTCAAAGTAGAGATCCTCTAGTTTTATAGGCTTTCTTAGGCTTTACCGATATATTGTTATCAACAAAAATAAATAAATTAGTGCAGTTAGATACTGATAGTATTTTAACAATAATGTTTTCTAAGTGTCAGGTGTAATATAATTCTAATGTACTTATTGTAATGAGTTTTATTTATTTATTTAGTTGTAATTTGGTTCTGTTCCTATGGGTACCATAAAGTTATCGCATTCACAAACAATGATGAGCTGAGTAGTGATGGGTCGTTCGCGAACGAGTCGGCTCTTGCAGGTGAACGTTGGGAGCCGGCTCGCATATCAGAAGAGCCGAATATATTTATGAAAGTATTTTAAAAATTAAGATATGAATAATCAAAAGATTTAAATGAATAGAATTAACTAATCGAAAGAACGTAAACAGAAATAAAATAATATAAGGCTAAATGGTCATGCGCACACACATTCATTCCGACTGTCTGCTCCGATTAACAGCCTCTCCTCGCCGCTGCACCCACAGATGCCAGTTAAGACTTTACTATGTAAAGGAGAAGCGATACATCATCACTGTCCAGAAGTGCTGCCGACTTCTCTTGGCTCGGTCTCATCTTAGATGGAAAGTAGAACAGTGGAACTGTGTTTTTTGGTCTGATGAGTCCACGTTTCAAATAGTTTTTGAAAAACATGGCATGGGTAACTCGCACATCTGCGAAGGCACCATTTATGCAGACAGATTTGTCAAAATTTTGGAGCAGCATATACTGACATCCAGCCCTGTCTTTTCCTGGGATATCCTGGAATTTTCAGCAGGACAACTTCAAACCACATACTGGCTGAATAAGCAGAGAGTGTGGGAGCTCGATTGGCCTGACTGCAGTCCTGACCATCTCCAATTGAGAATATGTGTGGTGCATTATAAAAGCGCACAATATGACAATGAAGACCCTATACAATTGTGCAGCTGAAGACCTGCATAATGGATGAATGGGGGAAAATTCCACTTTTTAAACTTAAACCTGTGTCTTCAGTGCCTAAATGTTCAGTAAGTATTATTAGAAGAAATGGTAATGTTTCACATTGGTAAACACTCGGCTGTCCCATCTTTTTTGGAGTGTCGCAATCATCTGATTTTAAATTATTGTACATAAAAACAACAATTAAATTCTCAAGGTGAAACATCATATAATCTGAATCAGAAAGAGCTTTATTGCCAAGTATGCTTCCACATACAAGGAATTGTTCTTGGAAAACAAACAACAATAACAAGACAGTGACAGAATAAAAAAAATTAATAAAAATATAAAGCAAATAGAACTATAATATATAGAGGAATACACAATAACACAAAATATACATATAGTATGTACAAATACAAATCTGTTATATAGAGTGCAAGGGAATGTAATGCAGAAGAGGTAGGCTATGTTAAATAATATAATTGACTAAGCTGTATATTGAATGTAATTATAGTCTAGTTTTAACTGTTCATGAGATGAATAGCCTAAGGGGAAAAACTCTTCCTGTGCCTGACAGTTCCGGTGTTCAGTGCTCTGAAGCGTCGTCCAGAAGGTAACAGTTCAAAAAGGTAATGGGCTGGGTGAGTGGGGTCCAGAGTGATTTTTACAGCCTTTTTCCTCACTCTGGAAGTGTAAAGTCCTTGAAGGGGGAGCAGGGGGCAAACAATAATCCACTCAGCAGCCGAACTGTCCTTTGTAGTCTTCTGATGTCTGACTTGGTAGCTGAACCAAATCAGACAGTTATTGAATTGCAGAGGACAGACTCCATGACTGCTGAGTAGAACTGTATCAGCAGCACCTGTAGCAGGTTGAACTTCCTCAGCTGATGAAGGAAGTACGATCTCTGCTGGGCCATCTGCAGCACCATTGTCAATTAAGATATATATATAACATTTAGTTGTAGTGCTTTCAATATAACAAAGGGTGAAATATAATTTACAAATCACTCCTTTTTGTTTTTCTTAGAATTTTTCATACTGTCCCGTATTTTTGGGAATTAGGGTTGTACTAATGTTAATGAATAGCTGTCAGGGTTCAGCCAGTTCTGTTGAGTTTTTTTGTGGCTGAATCCAGTCATGTTGTGTGTGAACACTTGGTTTTCATTACCATGTGTTCTTATGTCTTGTCATTTGTTATGTGAGTCCACTTGGCTTTTTGATTTTTCTTATTGTCATTGTGCACTTGTGTCAGTTCAGTCGTAAGTGAAACTTCGACCCCTCGTTTTCCTTGTTATTAGTTTATCAGTTCCACCTGCCTTCCCTTGTTACCCTCATTATTTCTTTCCATATTTATTCTCTCTGTGTTCTCTGTCCTGTGCCATTTCATTGTGAATGTTTCCCTGTCTAGATGTCTGTCTATATGTTGGTTCCCATTTTGGTCGGTCCCTGTGTCTAGTTGAATTCCTGTGTCCTGTCGGTTCCTGTTTTGTTGTGAAACTCCCAGGAGATCAGCAGTTACAGATATACTCAAACCAGCTCCTCTGGCACCAACAATAATGCCATGTTCCAAATCACTGAGATCACATTTTGTCCCCATTCTGATGGTTGATGTGAACATTAACTGAATCTCCTGACTGAAGCTGCATGGTTTTATGCACTGCACTGTTGCTACATGATTGGCTGATTAGATAATCGCATGGATGATTGCTGGTGTCAGAAAGGCTGGTTTGAGTATTTCTGAGATTTTCACACACAACAGAATTTACTCCGAATGGTGCCAAAAACAAAAAACATCCAGTGAGGGGCAGTTCTGTGGATGGAAATATTTTGTTGATGCGAGAGCTCAACAGATTATGATCAGACTGGTTTGAACAGCTATAGTCTACGGTAACTCAGATAATCGCTCTGTATAATTGTAGTGATCAGAATATCATCTCTAAATGCTATTCTCAGATGCGGGTTAGGCAGGTGTTTTTAATGTTGTGGATGATTGTTGTATATAATGTCAAATCAGAAATTTATATATTTATTTATTTATTTTGGATAACAATTTTTCTGATTTTTCAGTAGTTCCTTAGGCTGAGATTATCAGAATGTATCATAATCTATATAATTAAAAATGTGAAAAGTTTTCTTTACAATGATACCAAACACTTGACCCTCCTTATTTTTGTTTCTTGTGTAGTTATAAGACATTAATTTTGGGTATGCCACTGAAACAGGAAACCTTTAAAAACACCTTCAGAGCTTAAAGGATGTGCCGGCGTGTCCTGCTGTATTTGTTCAGCATTACAGCAGAAACAACTTAAAAATCTTCCATCATTGTTGGGCTTAAAGATAAGAGTAAAACATCATTAGAGACTATTTTAGGGTCTACTTTTATTTGTGTACACTCATAATAACAATGAAACATTGTGCTTTTGTAAAATAAAGAAAATAAAAAGGGTGAGCTTTCAGCAGTCTCCGTGTTCACGAGCATATTTCAGAAACACATCACAAAAATGAACTGAAACTCCGTGAATACTTATCACACAAACATGAAACATATGTCTAAAGAAAGCTTAAAATGTCTACTTTTAAATACAATAATTCAAATTTAAAACAAATATGCACCTGCAATGTAATCTGTATGAAACAAAGCGATGTACAGTTTCTCCTGGCTCAGCGAATTATCTCTAATGTGATCCCACCCACCAGCAGAGCGCGCCATTCATATGGTAATGTACTGAGACGATCAATGCGACGGTGAACGCCCCCGACTGTGCCTTAAAAACAAAGTCGTTCACTTTTCTGCATGTTTGTAACGATCCACAGGTGAGGAAACTCCTGGATAGTGACGAAGAGTTAACATTTTCCTCAGAAGAAGAGCGGGACTCCGATGAACGTTTGTAATTTGAAGAGAGACTTGATCCAGCCGAGGATACAATTTCGGACGAGTAAGTCATTTAGTTTTTCATTAGTTGACATTTTATGTAAACATGTACATATTGTACTAGTGGGACTGTTTCCAGACTTGCTAGCCAGGATTCAGAGTATTGAAATTTGAAATATGTCCTAATAAGCAAGTTTTAGTTACATTTAAATGCTGTTTCGGCTAAAGCAGATATTTAAATTGTATTCTGTATGATATAAATATGATATGCAATATGATATAAAAATAATATGAATGTTTAGAATATATTTTATCTAGTGTTTATGCTGCCTCATTATCATCAACAAAGCTTGTGCTTGCAAATATGTGTTCAGGTTAAATGAGTAAAATACACTTTAAATACTGTATGCCCATATTATAAAATCCCCATCTTATAATGATGTCTGAAAATTCAGCTTTGATCACAAATTACATTTTACAATATATTCAAATAGAAAACTGTTCTTTTAAATTGTAAAAATAGTTCCAAATATCACTGTTTTTACTGTATTTTGGATCAAATAAATGCAGTCTTGGCAAGCAGAAGAGACTTCATTTAAATGGTAGTGTAGGTCTAAAATTAAGTAAAGTCTTTATGTAAAGACTATGTATAGTCAGATTAAGATCTTTTAATTTAATACTTGATTTTGATCATTAAGTCTCCTCACATTCATACTCTTTCTGTCACATTCCTCATTGATAGGCCCAGGGGAGGGGTCTTTTGTCTCCTCAGGTGTGAATTACAATCAATATTCATGATAGTTCACGCCTCCTCGCATATGACCTTTCTAACACTAAAAGTGTCTTACAAAAGTTAAATTACTATATTGTTTTGTATGAATGAGTGAACAGGATGGTTTTCACATCATTTTGTCTGTAAGGTACAGTTCTCGAAAGGCTTGTGGACAAATATTTACTATGTGTTATATGGCCTTATTTCAATGACTTTATTATTATTATTTTTTTAAAACATGCATAAACATTATTTTCTCAAAAATACAAACATGTACATGCGTGTTGCTCACATATTATTGTAGCCCAGTTTGTCCTAAATACAGCATTACAAAACACCCTCAGACCCCAGAGTGTTAATGGTGAATGCAATTCAGAGGTTGCATTTTCCCTTTAAAAGCACATTTTGAATCCACTGACAGTTAGGCTTTGGGTTAAGGGGAACAGTTAATAAAATATGCATTCCTGTTCAATGTATTACATAATTTACAACTATTAACACAACTCACTTTTGGTACCCATATGTGGACATTTCACCTAGAGACTGGAGGTCTCCTGTGCCCATACATTCAACAACACTTCCAGCTTCAGCCACTGGGGCCAGAGATTTGAATTTCAGTAAGAACAGTCTAATTTCAGCAGCAGAGCTTTTGACCTACTGTTATCCAAATTCACATGAGATTAGTCTGGAATATAATTTGATACAAACAGTTTGTAAATTAGATGTGTACAAGGAGAAGTGAAAAACATTTAACATTAAATATTGTAATTTTGAACAGTGGAAATTGAAAATTAATTGAGGATGAGGGAAAACAAGAAGCAGGTTTTTTTCTAAATCAGAAAGTTCAGAAAAAGACCAACTTTTGGCTGATGGTGGCGCTAGAGGGCTTGACTGGGAGATGAACCACTCAATGGCACACGACACACATACCCTCTCTTGACTTTAACTCTATTTGTTTCTAAAACATACACAAGTATATTTAGCTGATCTTGAGGAAAATTGGATAATGAAAGAGTTTGATGACATCAACTAACTAAAAAAAGAGCACTGAATTATCATTGAAACTAAACAGTTGAGAGCGTTCAGTAAAGTTTTCTGTCAGCTTTGATTTAAAAGTGAAACTGAAGTGTGTGGACAGGACGCCACAGAGAGAGGAAGCTTCATTCTGCAGAGGTCAGAGGGCGTGACCGCTGACTGTCATGTTAATCACTGACTGTTGGACACACAGTGCCACATGCATTAAAGAGATGTGCAGTCATGAGGCTGGTGTGAACACTCTCTGCTGCAGGACACCCCTGTATAAAGACTAAAGAATGGAACTAAACTGCTGACAATCAGCCTGAGACAACATAAGCTATAAATGAGTTAAAAATAAAACAAAATACAGCTATCATCAAATTTATTTGCTGGACATAGTGACATCACAAACCTCATTAATATTCACCAATCACCTTTAAACCTGCATGAAAATTATGTTCCCTTTTGGTACAAAATCCAGGATTAAACTGGATTTGAGACTAAATGTACTGCAGTTTGAAATAAAATTTTGTAAAAAAATAAGTTTAGTGTGAGAAGGTATTTCTAGACATTCATAAAAATTGTTCATACGAAATATGAAGTGTTTTACCAAATAAAACATATTCCCAAGAAAGCATTTGTTTAGTATGACACATTTTTACTAGAGAAGGAAAATATGATGAAAAATGTCTTGATTACGTGGAATGTAACCCTGGTTCCCTGACTGGGAACAAGACACTGTGTAATCACTATGGAACACTGTCTGAGTGTCACGTGGTCTGATGTCCTTATACAATCACAGCAATTTATTGGCTGATGGCACTTAAGCAAGGCCCTTGGGAGCTATGTCAAAGGCTCCTCTCCTCTCCTCTCAATCTTGTGTTTCACGGATGAAAAAGTAACTGATTTTGAACAATGACGGTGAGTAAATTATTATTATAATTATTGTCCAGAGGTCCTGACCACTACTGAAACGTAGACGCGTAGACGGCACTGTCACATGATACTTTTAACTTTATTCAGCGCTGGCTAGCATGCAACAGTCACAGTCATTTATTATTACTGGATGAGGATTTAAAAAAATAATAATTTATAGAGACTGCTGAAGCTTATTTCCATTCATAGGTATGAATCCTTATCTAATTATCCTAATTAATTATCTTTATTAAAAAAATAACTATTCTAGATGAAAATTGTCTCCAATGAGATATAAAACTTTCTGGTCGTTAAATATGGATGAATGGAGGATTCGGTCTTCTGAGCAGCCAAGCACTCCTTGGAGTGAAGTGTAACTTTCCATTCAGTTTTATTTTTATTTGAAATAACATGTTTTGTAGTTTAATCTTTTAATAGCATTTTTTTCAATAAAAACAAAATTATTTTCAATTAGATTATTTGGAGGGGGTGGGGTTCTTGTTTCATAGGGGGGTGTGACCCAAAAAAAAATTTGAACCACTGTGCTAGAGAGTATGGCCAGCTATGCAGTCTCGTTCCCCGCTCAGGGAATCAGGATTGTGTTCCACGTAACAAAGATGTTCACTTTCATATCGCTATGGGAACAATATACATTCACGCCATGTAAACAATAGCTGCCAACTGTCTAAGCCCATGTGACAAGCATATAGTGGCACACAAGTGAGCTAAAGTATCTGTGTGAAATTATGAGTTTATTATTAAGAATTAATGTGGACAATACCAAAGTTATGACCACAGATGGATCACAGACCAACTTTCACCTCAATGAAGCACAAATTGAACAGGTCAAAGAATTAAAATACCTGGGACCGCTGGTGCAAGAGAAGAAAGTGGCATCTACCAACAAAATCCACAGCAGGATTGGACAAGCAACAGCAGCATTTGCTTTGTTCAAATGGTGCCTCTGGTAGAAGGCTAATATCTCCATCAAGACCAAAATTCGCCTCTTCCGAACACTGATCCTGCCAATTCTCCTGTACAATTCGGAAACATGGACTCTGCTCAAACCAGATATCAAAAAGCTTGAGCTCTTTCAAATGTGATGCCTGAGACAGATCCTGGGTGTCTCTCTTCATGATCGCCATCATAACGAGACTATTTGGACAAGGTGCGACCATCAACCATCAGTTGAAGAACAACTCTCCCGGATGAGCTTAACACATTTTATGCTAGTTTCGAGGACAACAACACTGCCCTCGTGGAGAGAGCACCTCGCGGCCGATGCTACAGAGGTTGGTTCACTCTCCGTCTCTGTTGTGGATGTAACCCTATCCTTCCAACGATGAACATCCGCAAAGCCGCAGGTCCAGACGGCATTCCGGGCCGCGTCATCAGAGCGTGCACGAACCAACTGGCTGGTGTTTTTACGGACATTTTCAACCTGTCCATCTTCCTGTCTGTAGTCCCCACATGCTTCAAAACATCAACCATTGTGCCTATACTGAAGCAAGCCATAATCACTTGCCTAAATGACTGGCGTCCTGTTGCTCTGACCCCCATCATTAGCAAATGCTTTGAGAGGTTAATAAGAGATCACATCTGCTCTGTGCTGCCCACCTCTTTGGACCCATTGCAGTTTGCCTACCGCAAAGCTGGTGTCAGGAGCACAACCTCTCCCTCAATGTCAGTAAGACCAAGGAGCTTGTAGTGGACTTCAGGAGGAAAGACAGAGAACACAGCCCCATCACCATTAATGGAGCACCGGTGGGGAGAGTCAGCAGTTTCAAGTTCCTCTGTGTCCACATTACTGAGGAACTCACATGGTCCGTCCACACTGAGGCCGTTGTGAAGAAGGCTCACCAGTGCCTCTTCTTCCTGAGACGGCTGAGGAAGTTTGGAATGAATCACCACATCCTCACACGGTTCTACACCAGTACTGTAGAGAGCATCCTGACTGGCTGCATCACCGCCTGGTATGGCAATAGCACCGCCCACAACTGCAAAGACCTGCAAAGGGTGATGCAAACTGCCAGAAACATCATCGGAGTTGAGCTTCCATCCCTCCAGGACATATATAACAGGCGGTGTGTGAAAAAAGCTCGGAGGATCATCAGAGACTCCACCCGGGTCATGGTCTGCTCTCATTGCTTCCATCAGGCAGGTGGTATCGCAGCATCAGGACCCACACCACAGCCGGCTACATGACAGCTTCTTCCCCCAAGCAATCAGAATTTTGAACACTTGATCTCTCATGATCAACAATCAGCACTGCACTTTATTAATCTTCATCTTATTATCTCACACTGGACTGTCAAATATATTCTCCACAATATAACTACTGCATATATATTTTGATATACTCTTTTTTATTTTTTTTTTATTGTATGTGTAAATGTTGTTTATTGTAAATTGGGTCATGTCTCGCCACTGTCATGACTGCTATGTTGCTCGGAACTGCACACAAGACTTTCACCTACTGTTGCACTTGTGTACATAGTAGTGTGACATTAAAGTGATTTGATTTGATTTGAATACAAAAACACAGACTGCGATGGTTTAGCCACATCTATAGAATGAACACCAGTGAGCTACCACATTGAGGAAGACATACGCAACCAGTGAATGACCATCGATGAGGCTAGAAATATCGCCACCAATCGCCAAGAATGAAAGCGAATCGTGAATGACACACGGAATCCAACGGCACTTACAGCAGCGTATTGGTTGAGAATACAACGTGCTCCACAGTCGCTAAAAGAAGAAGAAAGAAGAAAGAAGAATGCATGGCTCTTGCCTGCAGCGTGATCTATAACCACTAGATGGCGTGCTTGGCTTACTTGGGAAGCCTTCGCTCCTCCAATACTGTGGCAGGTTGAAGGTAATTTGACTTTTGCCTTTATTGTATTTAGGCGTAAATGATGCGCACCCTGAAATTGATCTACAGCAGCGATGCTGACAAAAAAAAACAAAAAAAACATTTTCCCTGGTATTTTTTACAGGGAAATGCATATAAACATTGAGGGAATGTTTATTTGAGAAAACTGGCTCACCACAATAGCCCCAACATTTTGTGTGTTGTGTACACGTGCTTGATGAACATAGAATTCCATTATGCATTTCTCGAGACCTTTGGTCAAGGAGGCTGTAGCATCTGGACCAATCAGACACACATTAGCAAGCAGAGGCCCACGCAATCTCCATTTATGTCTGATCCCCCACTGAGTTTTATCAGCAAAGGAATGCAGAAAGTGTGATTAACTCCTTTCCCCCATAGGAAATGGACACAAAGCCCAGAACAACAGACTTTCTTCATTAATTTATAGACAAACTGTCTATAATTTCACATGTATATCTCCAGGACATTGTATAGAAAAATTACTGTCTTGTTTTATAATACTGTATACTGTTTTATGCATGACTTATGACAGGACTACCAGTTAATGTAAAATTGTTTAGTATCATGTTTCCTACCTAATTAATCCTTGTGTGAAATCCTGCACAATGGTATATATATGATTCTGACAGCATGCATTGTATGCTTGCTATATTAATCAGAGCATAAAGGGGCTTAAACTAACCCCAATTATGCAAATGAGTCAGCTTCCAAACAAAGGAACATTTCCCGATTGGAAATTGCACCTTTTCTCATTGGTCAAGCCAGACTCGAGAGGAAGGACCTACAGCAGAAGTTAAAAGACACGTCCCACCTCTTACTCACTCTCTTTCCTCTGGCTCTTTCCCCTGACTTTCTGCTGCCATTCGTGTGGGACTGGGACCCTGGTCCAACCACGAGGCTGGCAGGCCTCAAATCAAAATCAATCAAATCAAATCAAATCAAATCAAATCACTTTATTGTCACACTACTGTGTACACGAGTGCAACAGTAGGTGAAATTCTTGTGTGCAGTTCCGAGCAACATTGCAGTCATGACAGTGACGAGACATAAACCACTTTACAATAAACAACATATTTACACAAAACAATTTACATAACAAATGTACACATACTTACACAACAATTTACATAACAAATGTACACAATACACACAATGTAGAATACACATACACTAGATACGGGTATAAATATATATAAACACTAATTGAATTGGGAGAATATATTGACAGAGTGATGATTAATAAAGTGCAGTGCTGATTGTTGATCGTGAGAGATCATGTGTTCAAAAGTCTTATTGCTTGTGGGAAGAAGCTGTCATGTAGTCGGGTGGTGCGGGTCCTGATGCTGCGATACCGCCTGCCTGATGGAAGCAGTGAAAGCAGCCCATGACTCGGGTGACTGGAGTCTCTGATGATCCTCCGAGCTTTATTCACACACCGTCTGTTATATATATCCTGGAGGGAGGGAAGCTCACCTCCGATGATGTTTCTGGCAGTTCGCACCACCCTTTGCAGGTCTTTGCGGTTGTGGGCGGTGCTATTGCCGTACCAGGCGGTGATGCAGCCAGTCAGGATGCTCTCTACAGTACTGGTGTAGAACCGTGTGAGGATGTGGTGATTCATTCCAAACTTCCTCAGCCATCTCAGGAAGAAGAGGCGCTGGTGAGCCTTCTTCACAACGGCCTCAGTGTGGACGGACCATGTGAGTTCCTCAGTAATGTGGACACCGAGGAACTTGAAGCTGCTGACTCTCTCCACCGGTGCTCCATTAATGGTGATGGGGCTGTGTTCTCTGTCTTTCTTCCTGAAGTCCACCACAAGCTCCTTGGTTTTACTGACGTTGAGGAAGAGGTTGTGCTCCTGACACCAGCGTGTCAGAGTGTGCACCTCCTCTCTGTAGGCTGTTTCATCATTGTCAGTGATCAGACCTACAACCGTCGTATCGTCAGCAAACTTAATGATGGCATTGGAGCTATGTGTTGCCACACAGTCATGTGTGTAAAGGGAATACAGGAGTGGGCTGAGAACACAGCCCTGCGGGGCTCCAGTGTTGAGGGTCAGTGATGAGGAGATGTTGCTGCCCATTCTAACCACCTGACGTCTGCCTGACAGGAAATCCAGGATCCAGCTGCACAGCGAGCTGTTTAAGCCCAGAGCCCGGAGTTTCTCATCAAGCTTGGAGGGCATTATGGTGTTGAATGCTGAGCTGTAGTCCACAAACAGCATTCTCACATATGTGTTCCTTTTTTCCAGGTGGGAAAGAGCAGTGTGTATTGTAGATGCAATGGCATCATCAGTGGAGCGGTTGTTACAGTAGGCAAACTGCAATGGGTCCAAAGAGGTGGGCAGAACAGAGCAGATGTGATCTCTGATCAACCTCTCAAAGCATTTGCTGATGATGGGGGTGAGGGCAACAGGACGCCAGTCATTTAAGCAAGTGATTTTGGCTTGCTTCGGTACAGGCACAATGGTTGATGTTTTGAAGCATGTGGGGACTACAGACAGGGAGAGGGACAAGTTGAAAATGTCCGTAAAAACACCAGCCAGTTGGTTCGCGCATGCTCTGATGACGCGGCCCGGAATGCCGTCTGGACCCGCGGCTTTACGGATGTTCACCCGTCGAAAGGATCGGGTTACATCCGCAACCGAGATGGAGAGTGAACCATCATCTGTAGTATCGGCCGCGAGTGCTCTCTCCGTGAGGGCGGTGTTGTTGTCCTCGAAACGAGCATAAAAAGTATTAAGCTCGTCCGGGAGAGAGGCAGCGGTGTTCATGGCGGAGTTTTTATTCCGTTTATAGTCCGTGATGGTGTTAATTCCCTGCCACATACTTCTGGAGTCAGTGGTGTTGAACTGTTCTTCAATTTTGTGCCTGTACTGGCGTTTGGCTGCACGGATGGAGTTACGGAGGGCATAACTGGCTTGTTTACGCTCCTCCGCGTTCCCGGAATTAAAAGCGGTGTTCCGCGCAGTAAGTGCCGCGCGAACATCGCCGTTAACCCATGGTTTCTGGTTGGGGTAGATCCGTATATTTTTTGGTTGGAACAACGTCCTCTACGCACTTTCTGATGAAACACGTTACGCTATCAGCGTAAACCTCGATGTCGTCATCGGAGGCAGACCGGAACATCTCCCAGTCCCCGTGATCAAAACAGTCCTGTAGCGCAGAGTCTGATTGGTCCGACCAGCACTGGATCATTCTGAGGGGGCGGGTGATTCCCGTTTCAGTTTCTGCCTGTAAGCGGGCAGAAGCAGAACGGAAGAGTGGTCAGATTTGCCAAATGGTGGGCGGGGGAGGGATTTGTAGCCATCCCGGAAAGGAGAATAGCAATGATCCAAAACCCGGTCCCCTCGTGTGTTAAAGCTGATGTGTTGGTGGTATTTTGGTGCTATTGTTTTGAAGTTGGCTTTGTTGAAGTCCCCGGCAACAATGAACGCAGCCTCAGGGTGCGCGGTTTCCTGCTCACTTATACTGCCATACAGTTCCCTAAGTGCCCGGTCTGTGTCGGCTTGTGGGGGGATGTACACAGCAGTGATAATGACCGCTGTGAATTCCCTCAGTAGCCAGAATGGTCGACACAGAAGCATGAGAAATTCCAGATCAGGAGAGCAGAAAGACCTGATAAAATGTATATTCCTCTGATCACACCATGATTTGTTGATCATAAAACATACACCTCCACCTCTGCTTTTACCTGAGAGGTCTTTCGCTCTGTCCGCTCGATGTCCTCAACACTTCAAGCCATGTGCAACACCATCGACTCAAGGAACCATCAAGCCTTTCTCCTGCGACTGCATCCGGGTGCTCTCTCAACAGCCAAGGCAATTGCAAATATCGTACCAGTAACTAACTGAACATAGTTTTAGTATAAGATGAAAACCCCTTTGTAACAATGGTGCTTTTAAATGAAGAGCTCGATGGTTCTCTCAGATGGTCAAAATGACTCCTTTCATAACTGCATTTCCCCTATACTGTTCCGGTTTCATTTTATTTTCACTTTTCCCTTTCTCATGTATGAGTGATTTCGTGTAGGATTTTGTTTAGATTAGTTATGTGTTCATATTTTAGTTAAATAAACTTTTGTGTACATTCTTGCGAGTTGATTCTGGTCTGCTTGTAAATCAATGTAAATGTAACGATTCAATCTCAGCTCCATGCAAAGAAAGAGTTATTTTTGTGTGGCCACAAAAAGTATCCTTTCTGAGAATTGATAGACAATCAATACTGAGTGTTTGCTGGATGAACAGATAAATTGATTGTAATATTAATTCAGCTACCTCAAGTTGATTCTATTTATCGATCCAAATGTTCATAATTCTAACGAGTTAGGATTAATTATTCATGTTTCCCTTTTAAGGATATTTTTGACTGTGGTATATTTTGATAAATAATCTCATCCCTGTTTATAAAAGATTTAGCTTCAAAGCTATACCTATCTGTGTAATATTATTGTCAATAAGCCATGAGAATAATATTACTCCAATAAGCGAATTAATCATAATTCTCTTCTTAAAGCTAATTCCCTACAGTAGAAATTATGAGCTGATGCAACAACGGTGTATTACTATTTTAATGGTGGAGAATTTATTCGGACAAATAATCTAGTTATTTGTCATGTATCAAAATTATAAAACGTGTCAAACGTAACTGATTCTATTATAAATTTCCTTACATAGTAGAAATAAGACAGTTTAATTAAATTCCTAGCTCACACATACTGTTTCCCTTACCAACAATGGTAACGTACATGACACTTTAACCTCGTAAAGTGTACATTTATCATACCAAATTTGCAACATATATTGAAGTGAGAATCTGGGCACTTTAACTGATTACTGTTTATTTGTGCATTGTGGAATGCGTTGACGTTCATATGCATTGATGAAACTGTTTTCATTAGTGTTGACCCAGATCACAAATCACTGGTGTTGGTTGCTATGGGGACGAAAGTTCACAGGAAGTTCTAAAGAGACTCTTCTGGGGCAATCTACTGCCCATGCGCAACCTGCCAATGCCATATTGTAAATACATTACAGTTAAGCTAAAAGCTTAACACAACACGCCAAACTAACCAGTTAGTGAACTTTCATGGAAACCCCTAAACATGCTACAAGACAAAAATCGGGATGCGTTTTTTAAATATTCGCTCCCTAGCTCAAACTGCAGGGGTAAACTGAACCATATTCTTGCTGTCGGGTGTTCGAGGCACGTACAATGGTGAACTCAACCAATACTGTGCGAAGGGTAAACAGGAATGACACAGATATGTTTGTATGGTTCGGTTTCATTCACTGAATGGGGGCTCGCCCTTTGTTTCACTGCAAATCCATCAGGTGTCCTGCCGGCAGTTTAAAAGGGGCTGGACCAACATACCAAATATCTACGCGGACACGTCCGTAATGGCGGTAATGAACAAGGACCCCAATCCTTCTGAGAGGGTGCAAAACTTGTGTCCGGCACCTTATGTGGCACTCCCTGGTGCGACATTGCGATGATACAGAATGTGAACGCACCAGATTTGCATTGGGCTTTTCTTTCTCTCTGTGATGAAGCATCTGCTGGAAGGCAGCAGTCTGCCGTTTCACAGTGCAGAATTTTTACACCACCGACTGGACTGCATTGCCGAACAGTACGAATAGTGACACAGGGTCATTCATTGGAAAGGCCTTGTCCTTGTCATAAATATTCATGAGCGTATGCCACAGATGGCGTTCCTTCACCCTGAGTCGGCCTCCCACGGGTCCAATTACTAGTACCTCGGTTTTGTCGGAATGGAGTAGAAGGAAATATCTGGCCATCCAATTTTTGATTTCATTGATACACACTTATAATTTGAAGAATTGTGAAATTTCTTCAGGTATAAAGAAATATAAAGTTGGGTATCGTTGGCAAAACAGTGGAAACTTATTCCATGATTCCTGATAATATCTTTCAGGGGAAGCATACATAAAGAGAAAAGCTGAGGCCCTAAAACTGATCCTTGTGGCACTCCAAACTTAACTTTTGTTTGATTTGACAATTCCTCATTTACGCAGACAAAGTGGAATTTGTCTGTTAAATAGGGCCTAAACCATGTGTCCAGAAATGCCAACATAATTCTCCAGCCTATTCAAGAGAATATTGTGATTTATCATGTAAAAGGCAGCAATAAGATCTAAAAGCACAAGAAGAGAAATGCAGCCACGATCAGATGATAAGAGCAAGTCATTAGTATCTCTGATAAGTACTGTGGTATGGACTAAATCCTGACTGAAATTGTTCATATATACTATTTCTCTGTAGAAATGAACATAAATGGAAGGACACAAACTTTTCTAGTATTTTCAACATAAATGGGAGATTTGAAATCACTGTCTAATTAGCCATTTTTCCAGGATCAAGCTGTGGCTTCTTAATAAGCAGTTTGATAACTGCCATTTTAAAGTTTCTTGGGACATGTCCTAAGGATAGCGAGGAGTTAATAATATTAAGAAGAGATTCTGAGATTACAGGGAATCCCTCTTTTAAGAGCTTAGTTGTTATTGGATCTAAAATACATGTTGGGGATTTTGATGTTTGAATAAGTTTTGTTAGTTCTTCATGACCTATGACAGTGAAGGATTGAATTTGCACATGAGGAAAATGATGACACTGTTTTCTGAGGTACTTTGACAGATGATTGCATAATTCCAATTTTTTTCTGATTATTTACATTTTAAATTTCAAGTCATTACTATTGTGCTGCGATGGAATATCTGGTTCAATCGAGGCTTTATTCCTAACCAATTTAGCCACATTGCTGAATACACACTTAGGATTGTTGTGGTTATATTCTATGAGTTTGCTAAAATATGTTGACCTGGCAGCTACAGACACTTGTTCCATGCACCACAAAATACCTCTAATTTTGTATTCTTCCACTTGCTCTCCATTTTCCGAGCTGCTCTCTTCAGAGCATGAGTGTGATCATTGTACCATGGTTCAGGACTTTTTTCTTTAATTGATGGGGAGTGACACTATCAAGAGTGCTAGAAAAGACGGTATTTATATTTTCTGTTATTTCATTAAGTTCTTCTAGACTTTGGGGCTTACTGAGTGTAGGAGATAGATCTGGAAGATTATTATTGAAGCTATCTTTAATGGTACAAAGAATTATTCTACCTGAATGATAGCATGGTGCTGTCATGTCTTCATGTGTTTTTGTTCATGTTTTGTTTTCATGTCTTTTATTTTGGAATTCTAGTTCCTGTTCCCTTTACAAAAAGCATCACTATGATGCTGCGCTTTGCTAAGCGCTATGGGAACGATCCTAGTTGTGACCGAGCTGTGAATATGTGTGTAACACCTCAATGAACATTGACCGGAATTTATAGCCTCGGCTGATGTAATCATTAGACGCACCTGTTGCCAGGCTATAAATGGATGCGATAAATGGACCAGGTGTCATCAGATCCTCTTTTTTCAGAGCGATTCTGTGTGTGTGTGTTTTACAAACCCTGTCAAAACTTTCTTTCCTCTGCTAGGAGTTAGAATTTGTTAGGCAGTGTGCTGTGAACCTTTTCTCCTTTCTCTTCTGTCTAGAAAATATATATATTTTTAAAAGAAAGAGAGAATGACTGAAAGCCGTAAACGATGCATATTCCCCTGTTCTCGCTCTATAGCTGAAGAGGACATGCATCAGTTTTGCTCTGTTTGTTTGGGGGAAGAGCACACTGCTCTCGTGTTGCAGCAGGGCGGGTGCGAGTACTGTGATTTGCTTTCAGGCAAAGTGCTTCGCGCTCGCCTCGCTTGCTTCCGTGAGTCAGCACCCACGCTTAGTTCGTGGGGCTCTTGCATGGATTTGGCTGAGAAGCAAGAGACAGGATTGTCCCTTTCTCTTGCTCTCTCCCCAAACCCAGCTGGTCCTTCACATGATCTCGAAGCGCGTTCCGATGCTGCTTCAGTTCATGAGGAGGATCGCGATTTTTATCCCCGCCTCCGAGCTTTCCGTCCACGATAAAAAAATCAATGGAGGAATTGCTCTGTGGTTACTCATGCGGTTGCCAGACTCCAGTTGGACTGACCACACCAAAAAGAGACCAGATTTTTATCTACCAATCTAGGGAAGGGGACGCCTCATGAGTCCCTTCCCTTCTTTGATGAACTCCATGATGAGCTTTCTTGCTCATGGAGGAACCCCTATTCTTCCCGTGTTCACGAAAACCCTCGACGTCATTATATTCGACTATCGTGGGTGCTGAGGCACGGGGGTATTCACTGATGCCACCAGTCGAAGAGACGCTTGTGGGCTATCTCTCGCCGGGCTCGTTCATTGTCATTTAAGAAGCCCTCTCTCCCCTCAAAACCTTGTAGGACAACCTCCACGTTAGTCGGAGGGGCTTATCAAGCAGCAGGTCAGGCTGGTGCTGCTCTGCACACTATGGCTGCATTACAGGCATACCAGGCTGATCTACTGGATGACCTGAGTGTGGGTACTGCGCTCGATGAGCAAGCCTTCTCTGAGCTTCGCCGAGCCACAGATCTTTCTCTCCGCGCGACCAAGCAAACGGCCCGTGCTATTGGCCGGTCTATGTCTGCCTTGGTCACCGTGGAGAGGCACCTTTGGCTCAACCAAAGACAAGGACAATGCTTTCCTTCTTGATGCCCTGGTTTCGCCCACTGGCCTATTTGGAGACGCCATGACCATGGTTATCTCCAGGTTCCAGGAGGCGAAAAGCCACGAGGAAGCCTTTGGGCAGTTCCTCCCTCGCCGCACTCAGGGGGCGGGTCCTTCAGCCCCCCAGACCCACCTCGGTCTGCGCCTAGATTTAGGGGGTAGCTTCCCTCAGGACAGGGCGCGTGTTTCACTTCACCCCTCCCGGTACCCCCTCGAAGCCCCTCCATTCCCGCCACCTCTTGGTGTTTCGTGTGGCAGAGGCTCCCATCAAAAGTTCCTGCATTTTATTCAGGACGCGAAACACTCGACAACCCCTCAACAGGAAGTGTTAAAATCTAATACCCATCTCAGAGATCCTGGCAGAGTAGAAACTTCTGTCAGATATATACTTTTTCTGTGGGTCTTAAGAACTGTAGAAAAGGGCGTCAGGATTTAATTCACTTGCCGCCTTTCCATGTTTCAACGGCGTGTTCTCACTAACGTAAACCGGATTTCTTTATGTCTGCTATAAATAGCAAAAAAACAAAAAACAACTCAAATCTCCTGGTTTAAGGGACCATGGTATATGTTCCCCTTCCAGAGAGAGAGTTAGGTTATTACACTAAATACTTCCTGGTTCCCATGGAGGGTGAGGGGTGGCGACTGGCTTAGATCCTAAAGCTTGAACTGCCCACGGTTGTTCAAGTCCTAGATTCAGCCTATCAAGACGAATGTGTCTCAAGCCCTACAACTCGTTTGGCTGGTCACCATCGATCTTATGACACACTTCTTCATTTAGAAGTTCTGCCACAACTTAAAGTTCCTGAGGTTTGCTTCTGGGGGCTAAGTCTTCCAGTGTCAGGATCTTCCATTTGGCCTAGCCCTTTTTTACCCGCACATTCACAAATGCATGATGTGGTGCTGGCTCCTTGCGACTCCGGGGCATCTGCATTCTGATTTATGTAGACGACTGGCTGATCCTAGCACAGTTCCAGGAACTGGCAGTTCAGCACAGGGACATTGTCTCAGCTCATCTAGTTTCTCTGGGGTTGAGGCTCAACGCCAATAAAAGGGTCCTCTCTCCCACTCAGAACACTGTCTGTCAGGGCATCATATGAAGTTCAATCACAATGCGGGCAGAACTGTCTCCTGCTGGAATTGAGTCCATTCAGATCACCCTGAGCAAAGTCAGGCTAGGTCAAGGTTGCACTGTTATCAGTATCAACGATTTCCAGGTCTCAGGGCGACCGCATCCTCGGTGATCCCTCTGGACCTTCTGCTCATGAGACTGTTTTTTTATGGCTCAAAGCCACAACATTTTTCCAAGGGCCAAAACCCCTATGCTAATAAGGGTTACGCGCCTCAGGCTTCGTTCCCTTTCTATGTTTCTCAAGATGGCGCCGAGTATGGCTGCTGCGTCGCGAGCTCCGTCAAAACACTGCAGTTTATTGTTTGTTTTGTTTACAGTTCTGTGTTTTTTTGTCTTGGATGTTGTCTGCCTTATTGTGTACGACAGACAAACGCTTTTGGACATCGGTTCGGCAATCACACACCGAAAACCGGACTTCACATTCCTCAATGCCGACCCACGGTTTACAAACACGCCAGCGGAGCCCTTTGTTTGGGCTGCCCGGCCGCGGAAACGCAGAAGGAAAAGAGGAAAAAGAGCCGGCATTCTCATCAGATTAAAACGTCGCGCAAATCGCCCCCCGCTACCCAGTATACTACTGGCAAATGTTCAGTCTCTGGACAACAAGCTCTGCGAGCTGAGAGCGCGGATCTCCTTCCAACGAGAGACGAGAGATTGCTGTGTTATCTGTCTTACGGAAACCTGGATGTCCGCGGAGATTCCAGACTCGGCCATCGAACCCACGGGTTTCTCCGTGCACCGAGCGGACAGAGCGAAAGACCTCTCAGGTAAAAGCAGAGGTGGAGGTGTATGTTTTATGATCAACAAATCATGGTGTGATCAGAGGAATGTACATTTTATCAGGTCTTTCTGCTCTCCTGATCTGGAATTTCTCATGCTTCTGTGTCGACCATTCTGGCTACCGAGGGAATTCACAGCGGTCATTATCACAGCTGTGTACATCCCCCCACAAGCCGACACAGACCGGGCACTCAGGGAACTGTATGGCAGTATAAGTGAGCAGGAAACCGCGCACCCTGAGGCTGCGTTCATTGTTGCCGGGGACTTCAACAAAGCCAACTTCAAAACAATAGCACCAAAATACCACCAACATATCAGCTTCAACACACGAGGGGACCGGGTTTTGGATCATTGCTATTCTCCTTTCCGGGATGGCTACAAATCCCTCCCCCGCCCACCATTTGGCAAATCCGACCACTCTTCCGTTCTGCTTCTGCCTGCTTACAGGCAGAAACTGAAACGGGATGCACCCGCCCTCAGGACGATCCAGTGCTGGTCGGACCAATCAGACTCTGCGCTACAGGACTGTTTTGATCACACGGACTGGGAGATGTTCCGGTCTGCCTCCGATGACGACATCGAGGTTTACGCTGATAGCGTAACGTGTTTCATCAGGAAGTGCGTAGAGGACGTTGTTCCAACCAAAACAATACGGATCTACCCCAACCAGAAACCATGGGTTAACGGCGATGTTCGCGCGGCACTTACTGCGCGGACCACCGCTTTTAATTCCGGGAACGCGGAGGAGCGTAAACAAGCCAGTTATGCCCTCCGTAACTCCATCAGTACAGCCAAACGCCAGTACAGGCACAAAATTGAAGGACAGTTCAACACCACTGACTCCAGAATTATGTGGCAGGGAATTAACACCATCACGGACTATAAACAGAATAAAAACTCCGCCATGAACACCGTTGCCTCTCTCCCGGATGAGCTTAATACTTTTTATGCTCGTTTCGAGGACAACAACAACACCGCCCTCGCGGAGAGAGCACTCGCGGCCGATACTACAGATGATGGTTCACTCTCCGTCTCTGTTGCGGATGTAACCCGATCCTTTCGACGGGTGAACATTCGCAAAGCCGCGGGTCCAGACGGCATTCCGGGCCGCGTCATCAGAGCATCCGCGAACCAACTGGCTGGTGTTTTTACGGACATTTTCAACCTGTCCCTCTCCCTGTCTGTAGTCCCCACATGCTTCAAAACATCAACCATTGTGCCTGTACCGAAGCAATCAAAAATCACTTGCTTAAATGACTGGCGTCCTGTTGCCCTCACCCCCATCATCAGCAAATGCTTTGAGAGGTTGATCAGAGATCACATCTGCTCTGTTCTGCCCACCTCTTTGGACCCATTGCAGTTTGCCTACCGTAACATCCGCTCCACTGATGATGCCATTGCATCTACAATACACACTGCTCTTTCCCACCTGGAAAAAAGGAACACATATGTGAGAATGCTGTTTGTGGACTACAGCTCAGCATTCAACACCATAATGCCCTCCAAGCTTGATGAGAAACTCCGGGCTCTGGGCTTAAACAGCTCGCTGTGCAGCTGGATCCTGGATTTCCTGTCAGGCAGACGTCAGGTGGTTAGAATGGGCAGCAACATCTCCTCATCACTGACCCTCAACACTGGAGCCCCGCAGGGCTGTGTTCTCAGCCCACTCCTGTATTCCCTGTACACACATGACTGTGTGGCGACACATAGCTCCAATGCCATCATTAAGTTTGCTGACGATACGACGGTTGTAGGTCTGATCACTGACAATGATGAAACGGCCTACAGAGAGGAGGTGCACACTCTGACATGCTGGTGTCAGGAGCACAACCTCTCCCTCAACGTCAGTAAAACCAAGGAGCTTGTGGTGGACTTCAGGAAGAAAGACAGAGAACACAGCCCCATCACCATTAATGGAGCACCGGTGGAGAGAGTCAGCAGCTTCAAGTTCCTCGGTGTCCACATTACTGAGGAACTCACATGGTCCGTCCACACTGAGGCCGTTGTGAAGAAGGCTCACCAGCGCCTCTTCTTCCTGAGACGGCTGAGGAAGTTTGGAATGAACCAACACATCCTCACACGGTTCTACACCAGCACTGTAGAGAGCATCCTGACTGGCTGCATCACCGCCTGGTACGGCAATAGCACCGCCCACAACCGCAAAGACCTGCAAAGGGTGGTGCGAACGGCCAGAAACATCATCGGAGGTGAGCTTCCCTCCCTCCAGGATATATATAACAGACGGTGTGTGAATAAAGCTCGGAGGATTATCAGAGACTCCAGCCACCCGAGTCATGGGCTGCTCTCACTGCTTCCATCAGGCAGGCGGTATCGCAGCATCAGGACCCGCACCACCCGACTACATGACAGCTTCTTCCCACAAGCAATAAGACTTTTGAACACATGATCTCTCACGATCAACAATCAGCACTGCACTTTATTAATCCTCATTTGTCAATATATTCTCCCAATTCAGTTAGTGTATATATATATTTATACCCTTATCTAGTGTATGTGTATTCTTCATTGTGTGTATTGTGTACATTTGATATGTAAATTGTGTTGTGTAAATATGTTGTTATTGTAAAGTGGTTTATGTCTCGTCACTGTCATTACTGCAATGTTGCTCGGAACTGCACACAAGAATTTCACCTGCTGTTGCACTCGTGTACACAGTAGTGTGACAATAAAGTGATTTGATTTGATTGATGTGGTTCAGACCCCGGTTTTCTGCCTTGGGTCCCACTCTAGGTGCGTCTTGTTGTTGCAGGCTGCTAACGACAGCCACCTCCCTGACGGGCTGGGTAGCGGTCTTAAGTGGTCGTCCAGCTTAAGGGGATAGGAGGGTCGTCATCTCGGTTGTCTCAGTCTCTGTCTCGGGTTGATGGCTGTATTTCTGGCCCTGAAATACTTCCTCCAGGGGCTGCCATGAGGCTGGTGCGTGTGGACAATACAGCAGTAGCCTCATACATAAATCATCAGGGAGATCCACGTTCTTGTCAGCTGTATTTCTGACGTGTCAGATTGTACTTAGGGCCCAGGGCAAGCTTCTGTCACTCAGGACAGTTATATCCCTGGATGCCCGTATGTGGGAGCAGATTTACTGTAGTTCGCCAGCAAGGGTTTTGCCACTTACTGATAGGACCGCACTGGCCGAACAGGGTTTGGTTCTCGGAGCTAATTTCTTCCCTCGACGGCTCGCCTTGGGCGATTGCGAACAGGAAGGATCTTCTATCTCAGGCACAGGGGACAATATTTCATTCCTGCCCCGAACTGTGGAACCTTTCATGCTTGGCCCCTAAGGGTACCAACTGAGGGACACAGTATTTTCTCCTGAGATTATCGAGACCTTTTTAAAATGCCGGGCTTTTTCCACTTGGAACAAGTTTGGGTGAGATCGTATAGGGAAGAAGAGGACCTCTTCGCCTCTATGAATGGCGCAATGTCTCCTCTACTTCTCCCTGAAGTCACCCAGCCCCCTTGGGTCTGGACGTTAAGACACATATATGACCCAGAATGCGTCTGTTTGTGTTTCTTTCCCCGGTTTCTCTGCTCCCGGGAGTCATGGCCAGTGTTCACCAGCAAGGGTCTTGCCTCCTACTAATGGTGCTGCGCTGGCCGAACAGGATATGTTTCTCGAATACCTCTCCTCGACGGCTCGCCTTGGGCGATTCCGAACAGGGAGGACCTTCTCATCCCTGGCCCGAATTGTGAAACCTTTCATGCTTGGCCCCTAAGGGTACCAACTGAGGTTCACAGGGCTTTCTCTTGAGGTAATCGAGACCATTTCAAGTGCTAGGGCTCCCTCCACTTGGAACTGATCTGGGTAGATTTTACAGGGCAGAAGAGGACCTCTTCGCCTCTGTTGATAGCGCAATGTCTCCTCTACTTCTCCCCGATTCGCCCAGTCCCCCCCCCCCCCCAATCGTGGTGACACATCCATGGCACAAATGCGCTTGCATGCATTTCCTTCTACTATGTTCATATTACTGAACCCGCTAACTGCCAGTTTGCGTCAGTTCACGATTTTCTGTAGAAAGAACTGTCAGCGGGCACTTGCCTCGCCACTGCCAGGTTCTATGTGGCCTCCACTGCGGTTTGCCACGCCTTGGTGGGCGGGGTGCCCCCTAAGAGGCATCCTTGCTAGGACCTCTTCATAGGGTAAAGACCCCCTTTTTAGACCTCTAGAGTCAGCGTTTGGTAGACTTCTGACTCTCAAGATGGTTTTTCTTATGGCAATTACATCACTAAGGAGACTTGGGTACCTACAGGTTCTGCCTCTTTTGCCGGCCTGTTTAGAGTTTGCCCCAGCTATGACCAAAAGCATTCTTTGCACCCTCACCCTAACTACCTGCCCAAGGTGCCTTTCACAACCCTTGGCCGGTTATTTTCTAAGCCTTCTGCTCCCTGCCTTTTGTAACGCCGGAGCAGCTAAGACTTCTCAGACTTTGTCCAGTCTGTACCCTTCAGACATACAGTGTATGTCCACCACATTTGCTAGTGGCGTAAAGTCAGGTCAGCAATTCTTCACTTGGAAGCCATGACCGGGGGGCGGTCACCTCCTGGCAGACTATATCACTTTGGGTGAGGGACATTATTGCCCGGGTCTATGAGGCGCGCAGTCAAGCTTCGCCAGTACGATTTACATTTACATTTATTCATTTGGCAGACGCTTTTATCCAAAGCGACTTACAAAAGAGGAAGAACATAAGCGAATCATCTTAAGGAGACAGTGGTACGAAAAGTGCCATACTACAAAGTTTCAGTATCATCACAATAGTATACAAAACCGATTTAAGTGCAACAAGAATTGTTAATACATTTAGAATTTTTTTTTATTTTTTATTAGCGGCTGGTTAAATACTCTTGGAAAATATGTGTTTTTAGCCATTTTGAATATAGAGAGTGAGTCAGCTTCACAGATTGAGTTGGGGAGGTCATTCCACCAACGTGGTATGATAAAGCTGAAAGTCCGGAAAAGTGTTTTGGTGCCTCTTTGTTTTGGTACAACAAGGCGCCGTTCATTTGCCGACCGCAGGCGTCTAGTGGGAGTGTAGCTCTGCATAAATGTTTTTAGGTATGCTGGAGCAGACCCAGTGATTGTTCTGTATGCCAGCATCAGGGCCTTGAAGTTTTAGGGCGTACACTACCAGAGGGCTCTCTTCCTCTAAAGCCTTGGCTAGAGGTCTCCCTCTGCAGCAAGTTTGTGATGCGGCAGGTTGGTCCTCTCCGCACACATTCATTAGACTTTTATAGTTTGGATGTTCTTGCCACTCTTATGCCCATGAGTCGACATCTCGAGCTCATGTCTGGTCAAGTTTGTGATGCGGCGGGCTGGTCCTCTCCATGCACATTCATCAGTTTTTATGACAAGTTTGTATTGCGATAGGGTCTCTTCGCACACATTCATCAAACTTTATGGGTTAGATGTTTTGCTACTCCGGGCTCTTATGCCCTTGAGTCGACATCTCAAGCTCATGCCTGAACAAGTTTGTGATGCGGCAGGCTGGTCCTCTCCACACACATTCATAAAATTTTATGGTTTAGATATTTATGTTACTCCGGGCTCTTATGTCCTTGAGTCGACATCTCAAGCTCATGTCTGAGACCTCTCGCATCCTTGTGAACACACTTCACAACCGTAGGGGTCCGGACAGCCCCAGTGTGGCAGCGTGGGTATTGCGCTCCCATAGCGCTTAGCAAAGCGCAGAATCATAGTGCAGCTTTTTGTAAACGGAACGTCTCAGGTTACATGTGTAAACCTTGTTCCCTGAAAAAAGAGGAACGAGATGCTGCACTTCTTTGCCGCACTGGGACGTCCTAGGACTGCTCTTCAAAAAGAAGTATCTGATGACACCTGGTGACGCATCCATTTATAGCCCGGCCACAGGTGCGTCTAATGATTACATCAGCCGAGGCTATTATTCTGGTCAATGTTCATTGACGTGTTACACACACATTCTCAGCTCGGTCACACAACTAGGATCATTCCCATAGCGCTTAGCAAAGCGCAGCATCTCGTTCCGCTTTTTTCAGGGATCAAGGGTTACACATGTAACCCGAGACGTTTCATGTCATGTGGTTCCCTTGCCATGTGATTTCATGTTTCCCTCCATGTTCATGTGTCTTGTATTCATTGGTTTATTGTCTTATCAGTTCTAGTTTGTCATTGGTTTAAGGTTATTAGTCTTGTTATCTTGTTTATAATTCTATCTGTTTATTGGTTTTCTTGTTATTGTTTTACCCAATTTCAGTGTATTTAAGCCCTCATGTTTGCCATTGTCTCTTGTCAAGTATTGTTAATGTACCTTTTTTGCTAGTCTAGTTTATGTAAAGTTTATGTTCAAGTTAATTGTGAATGTTTAGTTTAGTTAATTTGGATTTCACGTATGTAAATAAACTGTACTTGGGTTCTTCATCTTCACGTCTTCGTCATTGCCAGTGCCAGCACATAGTTACAGGTGTAGATTGAGTAAAATTAGCTGATCACAGCATACAAGAGACGAGGTAATGTTCTGAGATGTCATTGTTCTGTGGTACAATTTCCATAGTATCAACATCAACTCCATATGATCTAGCATATGACTAAGCCGATGAGTTGGCCCTGTCACATTTAGCTTGACTCCAAGCGAGTTGAGAATATCAATAAATGCTAATCCCAATGTGTCATTTCATTATCTATGTGAATGTTGAAGTCACCAACAATTAAATCTCTATCTACAGTAACTAAAAGAGCTGATAAAAAATTAGCAAATTCACCAAGGAAATCAGAATAAGGCCCAGGTGATCTATAAACTGTAGCAAGGGTAAAAGACGACATTGTTTTTTTATTTATATCTGACGGTGTCACATTAAGCATTATTAGTTCATAATATTTACGTTCATATCCTGTCCTCTGAATAACAACAAAAACTTCACTGTAAATTGTAGCAACTCCTCCTCCTCGACCCTTCAGATGAGGCTCATGTTTATAACAATAACCCGGGGGAGTAGATTCATTTAAACTAATATATTCATCCGGTTTAAGCCATGTTTCAGTCAAACAGAGTGCATCCAATCTATATTTTGTAATCATTTAATTAACAGTCAGTGCTTTGGTAGAAAGAGATCTAATGTTTAGTAGCCCTAGTTTTATATGATGTTTATCTTTAATTTGTGTGTTTTGTTCAAGTTTGACCTTAATCAAATTTTTTCTAAATGATTTAGTGAGAGTTTTGAGGTTGGTAGTTCGGGGAACAGACACTGTCTCTATGAGATATCTAGGTGATATTGTCTCTGTATTGTAGTTTATGTGACCTGTGTGATGTCTCAAGGCAGCAAGCAGACGTTTGGATTAACCAGTTTGTCTGCTTCCTGACCTTGGCCCCAGTTAGTCAAATGCTATCATTATTAAGACTATGAGCCAAATTTCTAGAGAGGAGAGCGGCACCTTCCCTGGAGGGATGATTAGCAGGTCAGGTCTTCCCCCAAAACTCTTCCAATTGTCTATAAATCCTATTTTATTCTTCAGACACCACTCAGACATCCAGCCAGTCAGTGACACTAATCTACTATAAACCTAGTCACCACGATGAGCAGGGAGGGGACCAGAGCATATTACAGTGTCTGACATTGTTTTAGCAAATTCACACACCTCTTAAACATTATCTTTAGTGATCTCCGACTGGCGAAGCCGGACATCGTTAGTGCCGACATGAATATCAATTTTAGCAAATCTACATTTAGCATTAGCCAGCACTTGTAAATTTGATTTGATGCCAGATGCTCTGGCACATGAAATGCAATTAACAATAGTGGCTGGAGTCTCTATTTCCACATTCCTTACAATCAAATCACCAATAACAAGGGCTCTTTCAACATGATTCTCAGTGGGTGCATCACTGAGTGGGGAGAATTGATTGGAAACCCTAACAGGAATGGGAGAGTGGTGTCTCTTTGCTGAGTATGCCACCGAGACATCACCCAAATGCCCTCCTGCGGGGGCGCTACAGCCAGAACCAAAGTGTGTGTGTTGCTCTCTGTACTACTCTCATCCGAAACAGTATCTACTGTCTTCTCTTTCTCACTGACCTCCACTAGTGTTTGGATGCATGTCTCTAACTAATTAAATTTCTCTGTCAGCCTGACTAATTCCTTACATTTATCACATGTGAATCCCTCACTGCTGATGGAAGAAGCTATAGTAAACATGTGGCATGTAATGTAAGAAGCAATAATATGAGCAGATGTCATTGTTTACCGCAATTGTATGTTGTTGTTGATTGTTCCTGAGCGGCGAGGGTTTGAGATTGGTGGGAAACCCTCATGCAATTTTTTTTGTTATGGTTGTTCTTGATAAGCATTGCTTTGAGATCAATTCAATAATCTGTGTTACACAGAGGTAATTCCAGGATGTGGTGTGCTGGTCATCAGAGATCCTCCCGGTGGTACAGATGCTCAAGTCCCTGGTATTCTGGGGATGAATGTGTTGAAACATTGCTATCTTGAGCTCTTTGGGCAGAATGGTCCCACCCTTTTTAATGTACCGTTGGTGTTCAGGGCCTCTAAATCGGTGTTTCAAGCATTACTACTCTATTACTGTCGTAAAGCGTGTCGTATTCTGGGTGGCACAAGCCGCAACTTGCGCAGGGCATTTTGCTGCGGAAGCTGTGCTCTTTGAGCCCCCAGAGTTTGGGGTGCCTGCAGGTCTTTTGGCACTAGTTGTCTTCATGTTGACTGTTTCGTGTCCCTCCTCAGGTCATCCTAATTCGCAGATTCCAGGTTGGGCACTGGCACTGTGTGTTCAGCTCCTCCAGTGCATTCACCGTTCACCATGAATCAGTAAGTCCCTCCTCTGGAGCAACCCTCACGCGGCCTACGTGGATCCACTGTGGTTGAAGGTCAGTTAGCACCCCCGTTCTGGTCACTGGCAGTACAGTAGTTGGGTCCACTTAGGTTCATCTAACTTCGTTGGTTTCAGACACTTCACCAGAACCTGCTGATTTGGAACAAATGGATGAGTAGGGCTTTCTGCAGGCAGAGGGAGAGAGAGAGATATCACCATTTATGCCATTTAATATTTTAATGAGGGAATCCACATATTCCGCAATCACCACATCCGTGTCACATGTGGAGAGAGAGAGAGATACCATGATAATGTCGACCGAGTATTACTATTGTGGTCTTGGGCAGAGCCTTGGTTATCCCTTAACAAATTATTCTGGTCTGATTTTACTTAATTTGAGGCTCAGTGTTGTCAGATTCAGATGGATTTGCCTGTAACAATTTAATGTCAGTGTCTTCTACCAGTGTTGATTGTACTTTTTCATGGAAAAAGTCTCTTTAGCTTGATTTAGGTCTGGGCTTACCACAACTTCCCTTGCAGCCCACTTTGCTACTTCATCAGCATACTTCGAGTCTGTTTATATATCGATTGATTTAACTTTAGCCAAATGGCATGCTCTGATCAATGCAAACAACTCAGCAGCTTGTGCAGATTTATATGGGAGTGAATAATTTGGCTTGGAACAGGACCTATTAAGTCAATGTTCAATGTACCAATGGTCCCCCTCCTCCAGGGCGGATGATGAAACATCCGGCCTGCATAAAGTATATGTTTTCAGGCAATCGATGCAATCATGTGAATCGTTGTAAAATTCACCTTTAGTTTTTAATTTGTAATGATAAAGTCGGGGCGTGTACATCGGAGGTTGGTTTATTTGTCCGATTAGCAGTAGCCAATAAAATAACTTCATACACCGATCAACATTGTGCTGTCATGTGGTATTGTTGTGCATGATTGTTCCTACCTGGTGATAGGTGTGCACAACTAATGGATGTGAGAAAACAATATATTCTGCATGTTGTACCATCAACGCTGCAGCAGTCACTGCTCGCAAACATGCAGGGAGGCCTTTGGCGATTGTCTCTAAAATTTTTGACAAGAACGCCACTGGTCTATATGTTCCGCAATGGGACTGAGCGAGGATCGCTGCTGCTGTACCTGCTGCCTCGTGCACGTACAGATGAAAGGGTTCATCATGATTTGGTAGCAATGTCCATTTCAGCAGTCCACTTGATAGGTTCCTCAGCCCTTGAAAGTGTTGCTTCTCTCAGGATTTTGTCATATAACGAGCAGTTTGACACCCATGCTCAACAAAAGTTCACTAAACCCAAGAAGCTTTGTATTTGAGCCTTTGTTTTAGGGTGTTGGAAGGTAGTAATTGTCTTCACTCTGTCTGTGGAGAGACGTACTGTTCCTTTCTGTAGTTCATGACCCAGATTGATAGTTCAGTTTCACCCATTGCAGCTTTTCTTTTGATGCCTTGAAGCCAGCCTTCGCTAATTGCACACAATAGTTGAAGCGGCTGTACATGACTTTATGTCCGGGCCAGAAAGCAGGATGTCGTCAGCATACTGCAATAGACAGGTGGCAACTTGGTGTCCTTCAAAGTAGCGTGCACTACAGCAGAGGACACAGAGTCTCTAAATTCCTGGGGCATTCTGTTACTGTTGGCCTCCATAAGTGAATGTGAACGGCGACTGCGTAAGAGGCATGACTGACACTGAAGAATGCGGAACACAAATTAATAATAGTAAAATGAGTGTGGTCTGCTGGAATTTAGTTAATAGTAGTGCACACATCCGTCACCACTAGTGACAATGGCATTTCTGCAGGCATTTCAACTCTTGCATTAATCGCCATGTATTATTAGCTTTCTTCATAGGATTAATTGGTGTTATATATGATGAGTAAATGGGTTTCAGAATACCTTGTTTCAGACACTGTATTAATACCTTTTTAATTTATTTTTTTTTGACAGAGGATACTGTTTGCAGTATACTGGCAAGTTAGTGCGGAGTTTGGCAACATATGGTCTCACGTCAATGAGGCCCGTCTCATCTTTTTGGGTGGCCCATAGCGCTGGGTCGATGTTGAGCATTTCCTGTTTCGCAGCAGAAGTGTTGACAGACGTTGAGCTGCAAACTTCTCTGCAATGTCCTGTATACACAGTCTGACAATATACTGAGGGAAACAGCAATTGAAATGAGTTAGAATCAAAAGTAATTTTTGCCTCAATTTTATGCATTGGATCACAGACCAGTAGGCAGAATGGAGAGTCAGGCAAAATTACAAAATCATGCATTTTAACAAGTTTGTGTTATCTAGGGATTTTACGGGTAATTTTGGTGTCACATGACACTAAACAGGAATCTCATTAATTCCCACAGAGTTTAGAGTGCGTCCCGTAATAGAGCCGTCATAGAAATGCGCTGTTAATTAGCTTTTAGATGCGCCAGTATCGATGATAAAGGTATACGGTTTATATATGGTAATTCTTTGCATATAGCCAGCGTCTCTGACAATGTTAGTGAAACTATTTTATATCCGTTTGGGCACTTGATAAAAGGAAATGCAGCTGTTGTATCTTCGCTCGTATCTTTCTTTGAATCTGAATCAGATCCATCTGCGGCTGCAGCGAATGAGTTGCCCTTTAATTGTGTTAAATCGGGATACAAAAGTGTGCATGGTATCGTTGGGAGGTTAAGAGTTTAAGTTTTGTTCATGACAATATCATATTTAGGTGGCTTGTTCTGAAACAGAGACTGCTGCTTGCATTTGATTAGTCTTTTTTCGTTCAGGACCTTTGTCCCAGAATTGTTTTATTTTCTTCCACATCTCGTATGACACTTTTATGTATGTATAATCCCACTGAGGGTCCCCCTACCATTTTTAACCATAGATTTGGATTTGCTCATGAATCGATCAATAAATGAGCCATCTCTAGGATATGGATCTAATTGTGTAATTCCTTCTGACCATCCGGCCAGATTACTAATATAAGGTTCAGCATTGAAACCCTGATTATTGCGAAACATCCACTGTTTTGGAGTTTCATTCGATAACGGGTGACTTATTTCCTGTCCCATAATGTCACCCTTTTAATAATAATACAAACAATTTCCCGATCGACACGGTTCGTGCAGAACAATAATGCAGATCAAATTCTCTCCGTCTTTTCCTTAGGACTATTTCCATCCTCTTCTTATTCATACCAGAATAAGGATATCCTTTAAACTACTGCTGCGGTCGTGGGGTTTTTCCTATTTATAATAGAGCAAAGCCTTCCTTCCTATTTATAACAGGGAAAAATCATCCCTCTGAAGTGGCCCCTGAGCAGAGTTATCAACGGAGTTAATATTGAGCCAAATTTAAATGTTTTATTCAATCTCTCATCTGACAGGTTAATACTTGATAATTAAATCAGTCTTACCTGTCTGGAGAGATCCTGAAGAGCCCCCAAATCTGTTAGATCATTTTGTCATTCAATGTATTTAATTTATTTTCTTGATCTGCAATCCACGTCTTGATGCGGCTCAGCTGAGGGAAGAAAGAAATGACACAGAGACCCAATGCTATCAAATCCTTCTTCAACGTTTATTGTTCAGCACATCATTATATGGTCCAGAAAAAATCACATTCCACTGGACCCCCACCAATAAAATAGTTCTTTACCTTATATGGGTATAAAATATATGTTTGAGCTACGTGGGATATGTGAGGGTACAGAGACAGGAAACATATTCCTATAGAAACAACCTATTCTTGCAAGGGGCAGCTATGCTTTGTGATGACACAGCAAGCCTAATCACCCAGAAGTTGTTGAGAAGCCTTAATTATTTCACACAGATGTTATGCTTTTTTGGAACTCCATTTTGGGCATGCTGCACAGTATATTTATTGTGAGCTTGCCCCGTGGTGTCTCTGAAGTGAAAACGGTTTCTGTGTCAGTAAATCGTCAGATTCATACTGTTTTTGATTCAGTGCAGGAACAAATTAAGAGTCTTGATTTATCTGTGTTGATAGTGACTGAACAAGAACAGGTGAAGTCGCTGCTGTTAAGGTTTCACACAATCTTCTCTGCACATGAGGTCGATTTGGGATGTACCCGACTCATTTCTCATGACATCCCTTTGATAGACACTGTCCCAGTTCGACAAAGGTACCGGCGGATACCTCCGTCTGAGTAAGGCGTGTTAAAAACACATATAAACCAGTTGCTGGATACAAACATTATTAGAGAGAGTTGTAGTCCTTTTGTCTCCCCCATTGTCCTGCCCAAAAAGCAGGACGATACGTTGTGTATGTGCATAGACTACCACCAGCTGAACGCAAAGACGTGAAAAGATGCTTTTCCTCTGCCACGCTTAGAGGAAACGTTGGACTCACTGTCTGGGGCCCATTGGTTTTCTACCATGGACCTCGCCAGTGGGTACAACCAGGTTCCTGTCACAGAGGGGGATAAGCCTAAGACTGCTTTTTGCACCCCATTCGGCCTTTTTGAATTGAATCGTATGCTGTTTGGGCTCTGCAATGCCCCAAGCACCTTCCAGCATTTGATGGAGAGGTTGTTTGGTGATCAGCATTGCCAGTCCCTGCTTTTGTACCTGGACGACATAGTGGTGTTTTCCTCCGTGACCCAACATCTGGAGCGGTTGGAGGTGGTTTTGAGTCAGCTGGAGTAAGAGGGGTTGAAGGCTAAATTAGCTAAATGTATGTTTTTCCAGCCAGAGGTAAGTTATCTGGGACATTCAATTTCTGCTGAAGGGGTATCAACGGATCTGAGTAAGATAGAAGCAGTGACTCGTTGGCAGTGCCCTACAGGGGTGGCAGAACTCTGGTCATTCCTAGGGTTTGCCAGTTACTATAGACGGTTTGTCGAGGGTTTTGCCAAGTTGGCAGCCCCTCTGTACCGGCTGGTGGCTGAGGTTGCCGGTCGTAGGACCAGGGCCTGAGTAGAATCGAGTTTTGGTGCAGCATGGACTGAACAATGCCAGGCGAGCTTTGAGGGGTTGAAGAGTAGGCTCACCTCTGCCCCTATATTGGCTTATGCTGACTTCTCCCTTCCCTTTATCTTGGAGTTAGATGCTAGCCATGGAGGGTTGGGAGCAGTTCTATCCCAGGAACGGGGGGGGGGGGGGGGGTGCGACCTATAGCCTATGCTAGCCGCAGTCTTGGGCCCACCGAGCGCAATATGTCAAACTACAGTTCCATGAAGTTGGAATTCTTGGCGCTCAAATGGGCCATGACTGAGAAGTTCAGAGAATACCTGTTAGGGCAGAGGCGTGTCGTCTTCACCGATAACAATCCCTTCAGCCACTACCGCCAAGCTCAGGGCCACAGAACAACGGTGGACTGCGCAATTGGCCACATTTTATTTTGAGCTGGGGTATCGCTCTGGAAGGAGCAACCGGAATGCGGAAGCCCTCTCCCGGCAGGGTCCCCCAACCCAGGGTGAGTTAGAAGAGTCACTGCTCAGCACAGTTCTCCCTGCTAGAGTACGGCAGGTTGGGAAGACAGGGGTGGTTTCTCAAGCAGTAGTTATTGCGCTGCCCAGTCTGGCTGTGGATATGCAGTCCTTGCAGGAAGAGGATCCTGTAATAGGTGAAGCTCTAATGTTTTGGAGGCGTGGGGTTCCTCCTAGTGCAGAGGAGCACTGGCTGCTGCCCAAGGCTGTTGTGAATTTGTTATACCAATGGAGCCGGTTGTGTGAGCAGGATGGCATCGCCGAGTGTTTCGCTCTGAGGGGGGCAAAGAAGGATTTCAGCTGGTGCTACCATCGCTACTGCAGGGAGAAGTTTTAACGCAATTACATCATGATCATGGGCACCAAGGTGTTGAACGCACCACTGAGTTAGTGCGGCAGCGGTGTTATTGGCCGGGCCTGACATCTGATGTGGCACAATGGTGTGAGAATGTGAATGGTGCCAGGCCACCAAGGACACACAACTTTTCCATAATAGCTTCATGGGCCATCTATTGGCCTCTATGCAAACTAAACATCTCCAATAGACTTCACTGTGTTAAAGCTGACTTGTTCAGGGTTGAAGAACATGCTGTTATGACGGACGTCTTCACAAAGTACACATTGGCTGTGCCTACACGGGACCAATGGGTGGAAACAGTGGCCCAAGTTTTGGTGGTGGAATGGTTTTATTAGTTCGGGGTCACTGGGCGTATCCATTCAGACCAGGGCCACAACTTTGAGTTCTCCCTTGTACAGCAGCTTTGTGCACTGTATAAGGTTGAAAAGTCTCGCACCACCCCTTACCATCCTGTGGGTAATGGTCAGTATGAGCACTTTAATAGGATGCTGCATAATCTTTTACGCACCCTCCCTGTGTCTACGAAGACTGATTGGGCCTTGTGTCTCTCACAGGTGACAACTGGCGAATCTCCATATTTTATATGTTTGAGCAGTAGTCACGACTTCCGATGGACTTCCTTTTGGGTCGAGTCCAGGAGGTAGTGTGCATGAGTGGATGAGGGAACATCGGGCTAGGCTCCAGGTGGCTTTTGAGGGGGCACGGGAATGATTGGAAGCTGCTGGTGGTCGCCGTAAGACGCAACATGACTCCCACGTCCGTGATGCACCACTGGGGGAGGGCCAGTTAGTGTATTTACGTGAGTATGGCACTAGGGGTTGTCATAAAATTCAGGATCTGTGGTGCCCGGTGGTGTATCTGATTGTTTTAGGCACCTAAGGGGGGTGGGGCGGCAGTATATACCATTGCACCAGTGGATGACTTGGGTAAGGTTAGATGCGTTCATCGTTCTGCCTTGACGACCTGGATCAGGAAGGATTGTCTGGCTCCAGCCTCGACAGATCCCCCGGTTTTGGAGGAAGAGATGCCTTCAGTAGAAGTGTCAGAGGATGTTAACCTGCTGATGCTGGTAACAGAGACTCCTCTGGCAAGTCTGGGGCCAGGTTCTCAGGTTCCTGTTTCTCTGGACCTTTTTCCTGGATGGTAGGTGTTGGCGAGGGGGCAACGCTCTCTGGGGGCCTTGGAATTCCTGATTTTGTATCGTGTGTACCATCAGGGCATGATGTTTTGCCAGAGGTCCGGTCATGTACAGATGGCATCCCCTTGCGGAGAACTGGGATGGCCACTGCAGGCCACCATTCGAACACGCACCATCTACCACGGGCCATTGAGGAGGGGGGTATGAGAGCTGCCTCAATACCGGGTCTAATAAAATTTAGGTTTGGTTTAGGCCATGGGACGTAAGCGAGCAATAGTCTAGGGGGTGTTTTGTTGGGTTATCATCGGGAGCCGATTTAAAACAAAAAACAAAAATGGGGGTAGAATGTGGCAGGATAAGTGATTTAATTTAATGCATCACACTACTTTTTGACTAATTACTTTTGACTAATTGTAATCATATAACACCCACACAGGGTGATTGAGCTATACAATTAATGTAGATACAGTAGCATAGCTCAAATCGTTTGATTTGATGAGAAATGTTCACAGACTTTGGTATGTTGTACAGAGACATTGTTGAGATCACTTCTGAAACTCAAGAGGTGACACATGTGAGATTATCCGAGTATTTCCCTCAAGAGAAACATTTGAGAAGCAGGAGATTTCAGCAAAAGATTCTATTTATTCACCTTGCTATCTAGGAGAAATAATTGAGACATTTAAAAGATCTCAATTGGGATGCATTTGTAACATTTTCATCTAAAATGGACACATTGCAAATGTGAATCCAAAACTCCCAAACAACATGTTCCTCCACCACAGGATCAGACACAGAAAATATTTCCAGTCAAACTTCGGCTGCTCTTTTAGTCTCTAAGCAACACTTTAAGTGCACTAATTTGCATTCAGCTCCATTAGTGGCACTTTTCCACTCGACTTCACAAGAGCTGCTGTTTAATTCACTTTGAGAGAGAAATGAAGGGAAGAGTGTGGCTAAAAGTAGAGCACGACGTTGCAAAAAAAAACAAAAAAACACAGGCCTGCCGCCAGCACCGCGTCCTCATTGAAAAGGAACTGACACCATGACGAGCTCATGAACGCTCCACTGTCAGCGCTCCTCCTCTACACCATCACAAAGTCCTTCGTCCAGTCTGCGTTAAACACCACAGAAGAATAATTGCCCTTGAGGTCACAGCCGCACGCTAACACTTATATTTTCTGCAGAATAGTCGTGCCACCCTTTCTGTGCCTGTTTAAATGTGTATAATTTACATGGGCGTTAGGACAAGTTGCTGCGGGAGAGAAGCATTAGAGCGATCTGACTTCTCACACCATTGAAGCACAGCAAATTACTTCTAGTTCTGCAGAACAACACGCAATTTCAGACCCTCAGAGAAAGCACAGTTGTGTATTTACTGTAGTTCAGGTTTAATCTCATGAGATTTGAGATATGAGCATCACAGATCCACAACACTTACACTTTTATTACGCTTACCAAAAATATAGAGCTCTGGTAAACTCATTATTTTCACATGCAAATGAGCTTGTGATTTGCTGCAAATATTTGCCAGATGTGTGCAGATCTTCACTGGTAGTGGTGAATCTGCAAAAAACCTTTGGCAACAATAGACAATGTTCTGCTACTGAAAAACACTCTTGTGGCAACAAAGAGTTTTCCGCAATGCTAATTTGCATGAGAAAAAACTGAAAACTTTTCGAAAAGCATTAATAAACTATTGTTACCATGAAAGATACAGTATACGTAAACTGCTGATCTCATCAAAAAAATTATTCATGGTTTTAAGACATTACATCATAAATGATCATAATTAATTCAGATTGAAAGTAATGACCAGCATCATCCAATCACTGTCAACCATGTTCAAATAAAATGATCCATTATAAATGGTGAATCTATGTACTGATTATCATTGTCCCATGTGTGTCAAACATGTTGAGTGATCCAAACATCATCTGCAGCCTGAAACTGAGCTTTTGATCAGATTTTAGGAGTGAATGCACTTAACTGCATAGAGAGCTATAGGATGCTCCCTTGCTCCCTATTTAGTGCATTACTTAACCTACAGTGTGCTGTCTGTCTACACTGGTCTCAGAACAGTTATAGGAGAGCTATAGGATGCACCCTTGCTCCCTATTTAGTGCATTACTTAACCTCCAGTTAACAACATGCCATTTCACGATAAATCGCTCAGATTTTTAAAATGGCATATTTTTGACTTAAACAGGTTTCTTACCAGATGTAATTTTGTTGAATTTTGTTCAAACACAAACTCCTCTGTGATCGCCGCCATGTTGTTTTGTCACATGACTTGAAATTGTAACCCTTTTCTGACAGCCCAGAGTCTCCTGAACTACAATCAGTCAGTTTAAATTAATGAAATAATGTGTTGCATATGGCGAAGCCAAAATACAATGTCCACTCATGTGGATACGGGGTCGCACAAGGTTAATTATAACATACTTTCAACTAAAACCTGACAACTGCAACAGACTGTGTCAAATACATTTTGAGGCAACAGAACAAGAGACTCATTTGAATGAACTGAATGAATCCTTTAGATGAAATAAAACCTCAAACTAACACCTCTGTGATGTAATATGACCATCAGGGATCATTTATTCTTTAGAAACAGCGTGTGAAATATATCCCCACAGATCACATCTGATGGATCCGAAGAGGGGGGATTCCTGATTGATAATGTTCTTTAAATGAAAAGTCATTAATAGAAAAATGTACATGCTTTAATTAAGACCCATTTAATAAATGCATTCAGTCATGTGAAATGCTAAAGTCGGATGATGGATTGTTATGGAGCTGGTGAACTGCACTGTTGAGTACAACGTACAATTCATCTTTCAAATGTACATTTGACTCTGTTCCATTAAAGAAGATGCTTTATTAAAATATGCTGTAAACAGGCTTTGTACGCTTGTCGTGTCTCGGTACAGTAAAACCACATTAATGGCGGGTGTTTTTGTCTTCACAGTTGAGTTTCAGCTTGACCGATCGGCCACATTCCTTTCTTTGACACGTCTGTGTTTCGGGGTCAACGGCGGCAGATAAAGTGCAGCTTTATAAAAGAGGGAAAATCACGAGAGCTGGACGGCTAAAAGCTGCAGTATCAACACGTTTGTCATCATCAACTCTTTTCAGCTGATTCTGACACAAATCCTATAACGGCTGCTGTTGTTTAACGAAGAGCATTAATGAAGAGCTCTCGTGCTAAACGCATCTTTATTCTGCTCTTAACGTGCTGCTGCTTGAAGTCGAAGCTGAAGGAGCGTTTGAGGCATTTAGAAGCACTTTGCCATCAATCAGGCCTTGTGTCCGGTAAGTGGCGCTTACATTTACATGAAATATTCATAAAGCATTCATTCAAAGCTCTCTGGCGCAGTAATGATCACCTTCATGCAACCCTCCACCCTCTCAAACGGCTACAATCACATCGGGGATGGCAGTGTAATTACGGGACGTGTCTTCCTCATTGAGCGGCGGTGCTCCTGCGAGCACTAATTCTGTAAAAATAGTGACAGCGACTGTCAAAGGTCTTCACCTCAATACATGATGTTTCCATACCACAGTCTGATGGTGTGTAAGCTGTTCACAACAATGACACGAACAGCACCGGTTATTGAAAAAATTAGACATAATTTTTCATAACGGCTCATGTTTTTGTGTTGTGTCTCAGATCTGATGATGTCACAGACAGCAGGGAAATACAATGCTAAATGCAAACAATGCAGCTAACTATAAAATCATACAGAGTTACCATAGGATAGAAAAATAAATAGACTTAAAGACATTAAAAAGAGAGGAAAAAATGCTTCACATATCTTTTGTTGCTGATGTCAAAGGTCATTCATCCAATCAAACTCTACAGTACTCTGGCACAAATGCATCTGTCAATTGGTAATATTACAAAATTCGTCTCAGTGTTTGTTTCATGTGACAAATCACACTTCTGCTGTTACTTATGCATTTACAACATTGTACATTTTGAAATTATCAGCTTATGTTATGTTAATACGGTAATTTAACAGATTATTTTGTCCTGGGAGAATGGGAGAAATGCAGGAAAGCAGTTCCTTTTCCATTTCAAAAAGGGGATTTTTAACGTAAAAATGTCTGTTTATATATTTTAAACTGGCTTATATAAAAATAATGTCTTAAAGCGCTAATACATTCCACTGTGCCATGTTTAATATATGTTGTTAATAATATGCTAATTAATTATATGTTGTGTTATAATTATTCCTTTAAAATGTAACAGGGTTGAAGTTTTACAGTTCATTTTGCCATTACTAGATTTACATTAAAGGTCATGACACGACAGGCTCTATTCTCGTGACTATGCAAGTGGGTGTGGATGGGAGTGTATGTTAATGAAGTGGCGCAAAGTGCACTATTTTTCGGAGAAATGTGTCATTGCACTAAGACATTTGAGAAGCATGTCTAATCTCGGTGCAAAGTCTAAAATCAGTTCCTGCATATGCAGTCTGCATTTGATATCAAAGTGCTGTCTATCACTTTTAATACTAGCCATGATTTGTGTATCAGTAGATCAATACAATTAATAATGATAATTATAATCATATGTTTATTTATTATTGTGCCGTTTAAAAGCTCAAGAAAGCTATTCAGAAATTAAACATAAATCATTAAACAGAGAAACATATACGTTACAAAACAACTAACAGATGATTATTCAACACATACATCAGGGTCTGAAGCAGCGCAGGTAACAAACAGAGCAGGAGATCCATTACATACAGCCCATTAGTGGTTTGGCCGCATGATTTTGCCAACCTACTTGCGCCTAGACTTAGTGCATGCTTGCATGAAAATATCAAAACTTCATGGCCATGCCCACTGACTTTGCGGATATGACATATTGCATAGTGCTGCGCTTAAGACATAGTGCTTTTAAAATCAGACCCTAGAAGATGTTTATGAGGAAGAGAATTTTAACCTGATATTTATTTTTTTCAAATATCCACATTTGAATTATCAGTTGTTTTCTGTGAAATAGGACACACTTGCTTGTACTTGTGGAGTTCATATCATGAGAATATGATGTCATTACAGAATTGAACAGTACATTATTTTAATTAGGGAGTGACACATAAGTCTTAAAACAAATATATACACTATATATATATATATATATATATATATATATATATGGCTCATTCTGGCCCACTTACTATGCGCTCACAGAAACCAGGTGCTCAGGCACCTCAGCCGTTTAGGGCTTCAGGTCAACTGGGAAAAGAGCAAGCTCACCCCGGTCCAGAGCATCTCTTTTCTCGGCATGGAGTTAGACACAGTCTCAATGTCAGCACGTCTCCCCAACGAGCATGCGCAGTCAGTGTTGAGGTGCTTCGCCGTTTTCAGGCCGGGCACAATGGTCCCCTTAAAACATTTCCAGAGGGGCATATGGCATCCTCCGTGGCGGTCGCGCCGCTGGGGTTGATGCATATGAGACCGCTTCAGCACTGCTTCAGACTCGAGTCCCGAGACCAGCGTGGCGTTGCGGCACGCACTGTGTGACGATCACCCCTGCCTGCCGACAAACATTCAAACCCTGGACAGACCTCTGCTTTCTACGGGCAGGAGTACCCTTGCATCAGGTGTCCCAATGCATTTTGGTCACGACCGACACCTCCAGATTGTGTGCAATGGGCACGCAGCTGCGGGCTGTTGGAAAGGGTCCACGCTGCACTGGCATATCAACTGCCTGTAGTTGCTGACTGTTTTCTTTGCCCTCCGGAAGTTTCTCCCGCTAGTTTGAGACAAACACTGATCAGGCTGATCACTGATCACTGATCCTGATCAGGTCAGACAGCACCACTGCAGTAGCGTACATAAATCGCCATGGCGGCGTACGCTCCCGCCACATGTCCCGACTCACCCATCGTCTCCTCCTTTGGAGCCAGCAGACTCAAGTCGCTGCGCGCCACTCACATCCCCGGCAACCTCAGTGTGGTAGCGGACGCGCTGTCACGACAACGCTTGCCCGGTGGAGAGTGGAGTCTTCACCCCCAGTCGGTCCAGCTGATTTGGGAACAGTACAGCAAGGCCCAGGTAGACCTGTTTGCCTCCCAAGAAACCTCCCTCTGCCCGCTCTGGTATGCCCGTTCAGAGGCTCCCCTCGGGGCAGATGCACTGGCACACAGCTGGCCTGTGTGAGCCTTCGGTCAGGGAGGACGAGGAACAGGTCACCCTAGTGGCTCTCTATTGGCCCACCAGGGCCTGGTTCTCAGATCTCATACTCCTCGCGACAGCCCCTCCCTTGCGAATTCCCCTGAGGAAAGACCTTCTTTCTCAGGGACGGGGCAAGCGCTGGCATCCGCACCCAGACCTGTGGAACCTCCACGTCTGGCCCCTGGACGGGACATGGAAGATTTAGCTGGTCTACCACCCACGGTCATAGCCACAATCAACCAAGCCAGAGCCCCTTCTACCAGGCAACTTTACGCCCTGAAATGGCGTGTGTTGGCGAATTGGTGTTCTTCCCATGCTGAAGACCCACAGAGGTACGCAGTTAGGTCAGTGCTCTTATTTCAGCAAGAGATGCTGGAAGGGAGGCTGTCCCCTTCCACCCTGAAGGTATATGTTGCCGCTATTGTGGCCCACCATGATGCAGTAGACGGCAAGTCCTTGGGTAAGCACGACTTAATCATCAGGTTCCTAAGAGGTGCCCGGACCCCTCCCGGCCAAGCCTGTTCCCCTCCTGGGATCTCTCAGTGGTCCTCTCGGGCCTCCAGAGACCACCCTTCAAGCCGCTAGAATCGGTTGGACTCAGGGTCCTCTCTCTGAAAACGGCCCTGCTGATCGCGCCCACTCCCATCAAGAGGGTCGGGGACCTGCAAGCATTCTCTGTTAGCGACATTTGCCTGGAGTTTGGTCCGGCAGACACATATGTGATCCTAAGACCACGACCGGGCTCAAGGTGCCCAAGGTCCCTACCACTCCCTTCAGAGACCAGGTAGTGAACCTGCAAGTGCTGCCCCTGGAGGAGGCAGACCCAGCCCCTTCATTGCTGTGTCTGATACGTGCTGAAAGGGAACGCTGTCTCCAAGCAGAGGCTTTCCCACTGGGTGGTGGATGCCATTTCACTGGCCTATCACACACAGGCCATGCCCCTCCCCCTTGCGGGTCTGAGCGCACTCAACAAGGAGTATTGCGTCCTCATGGGCACTGGCTAGAGGCACCTCCCTAGCAGATATATGTAGAGCAGCGGGTTGGGCAACACCTAATACCTTTGCGAGATTTTACAATCTCGTCCCGTGTTTTCTCAGATCCGAGCCGTTAGAACTGGGTAACACGCTGATGATCTGGCCGGGTGAATCGCTTGCTCCTGGCACCCTTTCCCTTGGCTGAGGTAAAACTGTGCGCTTTCTCTCCCAGGAGATCCCACCCACCCGGGTCCCTGGTGGATCCTCCCTAGCCCTGTGGGTCCGCAATTCAGCTGAGAAATTCGCCGACCCAATCCAATGCGGGTATCTCAAATCTACCCTGCACTGGGAAAAGTGCTCCACAGATCAGGCCTCCTACGTGGACTCCTCCTGTGTGTATTTTCTACAGTACACCTTACGAGCTGACCCACGTCTCCCTTAGGCAGTTTTCACTGCCCTCCGGTCGCTATGCTGTAGTAACTCCTCCCTCCTGGAGGTTGGATCTACCTCTGCGCCACGTTCCACATGTTGCCTAAAAAACCCATGTGATGTATTCAAAACCTTTACCTCCCCTTTTGGGCAGGTGTGGCCTCCGCAGGGTCTTTTCCCCCTGAAAGAATAGGAAACTGGGTAAGACACCCTTCCTTCAATGCATGTAAGGGCCCCGGCTGTTCTTGCTCTATGCAGAGAAACATAGAGAGAAAAGAGGCCCAGCCAGGCTTGGCCCGTTCCCAGGTTGGCAAGTGTCGCCTTGTTCCCCTCTAGGGTAACCAGAAGTATTCCGATGACTTTTTTGGGGCATTGGGGAAGGGTACGTGCAGTCTGACACAGTTGGTCACTCGGTCACATGCCGTCGAAGTGAGTGACAGACGGGGAATGTCTTGGTTATGTATGTAACCTCCATTCCCTGATGGAGGGAACAAGACGTCGTGTCTTCCCGGCCACGTCGCTGAGCTGAGCCACTGCAGTGGCCGGACCATTTCTGGCTCCTCAGAAAAATCTTGAATGAATTAGACGTATTTCACCACTTTTATACCCATATTTCCAGGCCGGGGTATGCAAATACTGTCTGCCAACTTCTCATTGGCCTTTTTTCATAGACCAGAGGCATATTCGGCGCTCAAGAGAGACCCCTAGTGTTGCTTCTTCGACACGACATCTCGTTCCCTCCATCAGGGAACGGAGGTTACATACGTAACCAAGACATTATACTGGGTTGTTGGCAGATCGGATGTTCAAGCTTCTTGGAGATTTCACCAAAGTTCTTCTGTCCATTTATTCTCAATCAATTCTGTCTCCATGTAATCGCAGACTGACTCAATGTTCAGTGGGGGATCTGTGGGGGACATGACATCTGTTGCAGGGCTCACTGTTCTTCTATACTAATCATTTCTATTTGCAGAGGTAATGTTTGACTAACACTTATATTTCCTAATGACACACTAAAGTAGCAGATATAAATAACCATCTTAATACAAATGCTTTTGTGCCTTTTGCACAGTACTGTATTTTTTTTATATATATATATATATATATATATATATATATATATATATGTGTGTGTGTGTGTATGTGTGTGTATGTATGTATATATATATATGTGTGTATGTATGTGTGTGTGTGTATGTACACTAAAACAAAAACATGCTAAATATGAGCTTTTATTTCCATTTTTGTTCCAATCAAAATGTGCATTTAAGCTAACACCCAAGGAGAAGTTACTGTAGTTACACAGTACAAGGGACAGGTTTAAGACCAGAAAGAAAGGAAAAAAAAAAAGAAAAGAAAAAAAATCCAGTTACTGGATTTTTGCTTATGTGCTAAGAAAATTGCTTGTAATAACATGATGTTAATGTTCAGCTATTCATTGTCAAAGTCATAGTTTACACATATGTTAATTAAGTAATAAGCTACAAGAGGCCATGCTATACTCTAAATACTGTATAGTGTCCCAAATAATGGACTGAGCACTCGGCCATCTAGTGAATGAATTTTCAAAGTGTAGTATCATCCTAAATGGACAACTGCTGTATAGTATGTGCCGTATTTCAGTGGACGGAAGTGACTTTGGAAACACACGAGATGTGTTGCCGCTAGCTTTAGCACATTAGCCAAACTCAGTTCAACACTTGTATCACAAAATAATAAACATATTCACACATTGTGGGGTGATGGTAAAGCATTCAACTCACATTTGGAAGGTACAGTCTTCACTGGATTTTCGCTAGTTGCTGCATTATTTTTTTATCTACAATTGTTTAGTAAGACCAGCATCGCAGCCAGGTAACTCCACCCTTTCCGCTATGTGCGGCAAGCCATGAGCACCAAGTGCATGAAGTGTACAGCATTCCACAGTTTTGACGGTTAAAGAAGTGCATCATCCGGTTACTCGTAGTACACTTCTTTCTGTTGCATTTTTAGTGTTAACATAATACTCGCACTACTTGCACTACAAAATGGTATAGAAAAGTGCAGAAGTGTGCGGTAAGGGAGGCACTTAAAGAGTTTTACGGAATGACCCTGTGGCACGGTGGAGGGTGGGGCCGGGTCGTGATTCAACACGCCCAGTCCCGTATTGGGCTAATCAAGCCTCCAAGATGGTTAAAGGATGATGTGCTGGAGAGAGAGAGATCGTTCGCGGACATTTCCGTTGTCTTAAGTGTTTGTATTTTGAGTTTACCATTAAACCTTTCGTTTGTATGTCAAGCCGGTTTCTCGCCTCTTCCTTGCCCGTGAGCATGAACTTCTTTACAGACCCTTAAACAGTTCATGATTGATTTTAAGGACATGTTTGTTGCTTTTGTACAATAAACATTTTTGGTACTGTCCCATGTCTCCACTTGATGTAAAACCTGGCTGAAAACCACTGATCTTATTGAAATAAACTCCCATAATAATCAATATGAACCTAAATTAGAAATTATACAGTTTTTCCCTTCATATAATTAGTTAAATTGTAAAAGCAAGTGTGACTGTTGAGACTCTTAATATCTCAGCAGGTATTTAAATATGAGCTGGTGTTTGTACAGCGCTTGAGATTCTGTGCAGGTCTGCATTCATTTGCAATCCTTATTATAGTAAAATATAATCTTTCCTGAGTGATAATTCAATGGATGCTTGGCTTAAAAGAATGTCCCGCTGCCGCCCGCTGTCGAGAAATGCGCAAGATGATTCTGCAAACACAACTGAGCTAACATAGATTTATTACCTCCGTTTTTATAACTCATATTAGGAATTCATGGACCTGGCAAAAAGGATTAGAGAATGTATTTCAGGCAGAGAGATCATCCTGTCATTAATGGTTGATACTTTCATCATGGTGTCGAATTCGCCCTGTGACGAGTTGCGGTGGACATATCAGGACTGTGCAGCTGTATCCGTTATCTGGCGGTGACCCGCTCTGCATGTGCAATGCGGACCGTTGGCCATCAAATGTGGATTAGGCTGTCAATCAAGTGACCGCGCCATATTCTCTGCTATGCTTTTGCTCAAATGTCACCAAGATCAGAGTAATTTCTTGGCTAATTGCATTTCATCTCTCTTAATACAGCTCCTGTAATGGTTTTGTTACACTGTGTGACAAGACACCATTTCAGAAATACTGTGAGGGTTCAAGACACATTCATCTCCCGTTTCTTCAACACAGGGTCCAATTCATCTCTTATTATTTATTCTCAATATTTTACCATTAGAAGACAATTTTAGAGGTGAAGCTTTTTATCAATAATACAATCCTCCTTTCCCAACTTTGTGACTTGTTATTAGAGTGTAAACTGCAGACAAATCCAAGTTAAGCTGAGAAAGACATTTATTGAAATCATACATACATTTGTGAATTGTCACAGAGCGACTGCTTTATTCTTCACGTCTCAAATCTATTCGCTGGACCTATTTAAGTGTGTTGTTGACCTATAAGCCAGACAACACGAGTCCATTTCTCCTCCTGTGGGGAATTAAGTCTTTAATATCAATAGACAACTGACCGATTTCTCATAAAGGATTACAGTCACAATACGTCATGTAACAATTAAATAGAAACATAAAGACTTGTTTAAAACGTTATATTTAGAATTCTCCAGTGGCCATAAATGATCAGACCCTCATTAACATATACAAAATACATAAAATGTGTTCATTCTGTGTAAATTCAGTTGAGATTTTACATCGCATTAAGCAGTTTACAAGTGTAGCGCTAATCTTCAGCAGACTTTGCGTGTGATGCCGGGAACATGAAAGTATTTCAGTGTTGTTTGAGCCATCTGTTCTGTACTGTGGTGAAACACATTTACATGCAGTTTCTTGCAGTGAATTTTAAAGTATTTAGAATAAGGAGGTACAGTATGTATCACATACATGGAGAGTCTAGTTAATGTGCTGCTTCTGTAGCTACAATGTAGTTTTTTTTAAAGAGGAACTTTCAACGTTCTCTTGACAATTTGGACGAGATGGCAAAATTGTAAAATATAGTACGACTTGACACGTACAAAAACTCTTACTCCCATTGAGGACAACCAATCAAACAGAATGACAAATTGATACAATACAGGCACTAAATTCTAGCTTTCAGTCCAAAAATTTATTTTAAGAAAGTAAACCTCCATGAACACATTTGGTTACTCATTCCAAATTTGTTTATTCAATAAAAATTATTGATGTATGTAAAAAAAAAAATAACTTGCTTCCCTCATCTCGTTCCAAACACTGATGTTTTCTTTCATCCGTGGTACATAAAAGTTATTTTACTGTTAAAGTTAAAAGGATATTTAGATTAGATTTGGGTTAGGGGTTAAACTTCATTATAGGGGAAAAATCATTATGTGTTTCACCATCTTTTACTATTATTATGACTTGTCATGAGACCGGCCATAAGATACGCATTAAACCACAGTTTTATCTTGTAAACAGAGAGAGAATGTTGTCTAGGTTACTATTGTAACCCCCGTTTCCTGCTGGAGAGAACGAGATGTTGTGTCGAATGAAGTGACACTAGGGGTCTTTCTTGAAGGCCTCGGTTACCTCTGAATTTGAGAAAAGGCCAATGAGAATTTGGCAGAGAGAATTTGCATGTCCCTCCCCCGGACATATGGGTATAAAAGGAGGGAATCGTGCATCTGTCCATTCAGGTTTTGCACTGAGGAGCCGAGAATGAGGTTCGGCCGGGGGACACTAGGGGTCCCTATTCAATCACACCATGCACTGAACTGTGTACGTGAACTGCTGAGACAGGTGCAGGCAGGCAGTTGCGTGCCAAAGAAGCAGGCTGCGGCAGAATGCACGTACCCTTCCCCAACGCCCCATAAAAATGTCATAAACATTTTAGGCTCCCGGTATACCCGAAGCGGGGGGACAAGCGACGTGCCAAGCATGGGAGCAGGCCACGCCAGCTGTGCCTTTTCTCTCTTTATGTTTCTCGCATAGAGTTAAAGTAGCTGGGTCCTTTTAATGCTATAACATGCATCGGGGAAGGCATTCTTTTCCACCTCCTATTCTTTCAGGGGGAAAAGACCTCATGGAGATCACATCCTGCCCAGGTTGGGGGGAGGTTAAATGTGGCTAATACATCACATGGGTTTTCAGGCCACATGTGGGAGTGGCGTGGTGGTAGATCCTACCTAGCGAGGGAGGAGTTGCTACAAACACAGCGACCAGGGGGCAGAGAGGACTGCCCAAGGGAGACACGGGTCCACGGGCAGGGGGACCATACTGCAGAAAAAACACACAGGGGGATTAATCTGTGATGGCCAAACCATGTGGAGCACCTATTCCAGTACAGAGTAGTTAGTACCCGTAGTGGGTCTGGTCGGGAATTCTTCCGCTGAATTCGCGGACCAGAGGGCTAGGGAGGAAAGACATCCAGGGAGCGCAAGCCTAGTGGACTCTCCTGGGAGAAAGAGCACATGTGATTGCCTCAGTGGAGGGGAAGGGCGCTATGTGCAAATGGAACACCCAGTCAGCCATTCTGCATTACCGAGTTCTACGAGACTGACTCAACCCTGAGATTGTAGAATCTCATAAAGGTATTGGGTGTTGCCCAGCCCGCCACTCTGCAGATGTCTGCTAGTGATGTGCCGTTGTCCAGTGCCCACGAGAATGCCACACTGCTCGTAGGGCACAGCAAACAAAGAGCTGCTCAGATCATCTAAAGCTCTGCATGTGATCCACGTAGGTACACAAAGCACATACTGGACACAGCAACGATAAGGCTGGGTCTGCCTCCTCCTAGGGCAGCTTCGCTTGCAGGTTTACTTCCTCTGAGGGAGTCATAGGAACCTTGGGCACGTAGCCCAGTCAAGGTCTTAGGATGACGTTAGCATCTGCCAGACCGGACTCCAGGCAAGTGTTGCTGACAGAGAATGCCTCAGCCTCCGGGCACCTCTAAGGAACCTGATGATCAGGTCGTGCTTCCCTATGGACTTGCCGTCCACTGCATTGTGGTGAGCCGACATGGATGCTACATAGACCTTCAAGGTGGTGGGGGACAGCCTCCCCTGTCTCATATGCATCAACCTGTGCGGCGCGGCCGCTGTTGAGGATGTCATATGCTGCAGGAGCCACTGGAACTGCCGCAGTGGAACTGCTGTGTCTTGTCTGAGCAAACTTAGGCAGAACAGCACCGGCTGCGTGCGCACACTTGTGAGGCATGCTGTCGTTAAGACTGAGTCTGACTCCATGCTAATGAAAGAGATGCTCTGAATGGGGAGAGCTTGCTCTTTTCCCAGTTGACCTGAAGCCCCAGACGGCTGAGGTGCCAGAGCACCTGGTCACTGTGGTCGCACAGAGACTCTTGAGAGTGAGCTCGAATCAGCCAGTCGTCAAGGAAATTGAGTACGCGGATGCCCACTTCCCTTTGCAGGGCATGGGTGGCCTCTGCGACCTTCGTGAAGATGTGAGGGGACAGGGACGAGCCGAAGATGAGGACCTGGTACTGGTACGTTAGACCCTTCCTGTGGCTTGCGTCTGAAGGCCCGTGTCGAGGCAAAAGTGAGACGTGAAAATATGAATCCTTCAGGTCTACCGCTGTGAACCAATCTAGATGCTAGACACATGTTAGAATACGTTTTCTCATTAGCACCTTTGAACGGGAGTCTGTGTGAGGCAAGGTTCAGGACTCGTAGGTCCAAGTTTGGATGCCACGCACTGCCTGTCTTGGGTACGATGAAGTGTGGGCCGTAGAACCCTGGCTTCATCTGGGCTGAAGGGATGGCTCTATTGCATCCCTGTGGGACGAGTGCCTTGCGAACTAATTTGTGTAGCCGAGTCGGATGGTCCCGGTCAGCCAGTGGTAACGGGTTGAGAGCTTAAGCGACACATCCAAGCTCTGAGCGGGGGGCACTAAGGGGACGATCACGTATGACATATACCCGGTGGGGCTTCGCAGCGGGAGGAGCAGGTAAATATTATGTTGGGGAGTTGTGTCCTGAAACAGCTGTGCTGAGAAGAAAACTCAAAGCACTTAACTTACTCTGTGTGCCCGGCTGGTGGCAGGAAAATGATTGAGGAGGAGGTCCTATGGAGGAATCATCTAGACTCATCAGAACCGGGCGTCAGCTTCTTGTGGGGAGCTCTACGCTGAGGTTTGAGAGCTGGGCCCAGGTTGAAGCGGAGCTGCCTGTTGATTAGAAGTCATAGGGGGACGCCCTCGGCGAGCAGACGGAGCATAGCTCGTGTTGGAGCGGCGGCGAGGCATGATCTTCCTCACTGCTGAAGACTGCTGGGCAAAGTCTTCAACAGTGTCACCGAATAAGCTGACCTGCAAGACGGGGGCATTGAGAAAGTGGGCTTTGTTGGGGTCCCTCATCTCGACCAGGTTCAGCCACAGATGTCGTTGTTGACCACGAGTGTGGTTCGTGGGGATATACCCGGCAAAACCGAGCCCGCTACACTCTACAAATGTCCTTCATCGCCAGTGAGTGGGGGGCCATTATTATGAAGCTCGTACCTATTGAATGGTGTATAAGTCCCGTTTTGTCTGTTTTGTACCAAGCAGGCTTCAGTGAACAACATCCAATTGAACATTTAGTCTAAAAGTATTCATATTTTCTTAATGAAGAGTTATTATTTATGGTCGTTTTCCTCTAAAATTGTGCAGTGTGATGCCCTGACACAATGTAAATCTCTTATATGGTGATTTCTAATCCACCGGGAAGCTAGTGGTGCACAAGTTCTCATTCCAAATATGGGCAAGAGAAGAAGACTTGCTATGACATCATGACTACCTCAGTGCCCTCATGACAAGGGACTTCCCCATACCATGCCATTTTATAATAAATTACATATGAAGCATAACACTAATGGATTAACTGTTGAGACTTGTGCATATATACAGGTGAAACTCGAAAAATTAGAATATCGTGCAAAAGTTCATTAATTTCAGTAATTCAACTTAAAAGGTGAAACTAATATATTATATAGACTCATTACAAGCAAAGTAATATATTTCAAGACTTTATTTGATATAATTTTTATGATTATGGCTTACAGCTTATGAAAACCCCAAATTCAGAATCTCAGAAAATTAGAATATTACATGAAATCAATAAAAAAAAAGGATTTTAAATACAGAAATGTCAGCCCTCTGAAAAGTATAATCATGCATATGTACTCAGTACTTGGTTTGGGCCCCTTTTGCATTAATTACTGCCTCAATGCGGCGTGGCATGGATGCTATCAGCCTGTGGCACTGCTGAGGTGTTATGGAAGACCAAGATGCTTCAATAGCGGCCTTCAGCTCTTCTTCATTGTTTGGTCTCATGTCTCTCATCTTTCTCTTGGCAATGCCCCATAGATTCTCTATGGGGTTCAGGTCAGGCGAGTTTGCTGGCCAATCAAGCACAGTAATACCATGGTCATTGAACCAGGTTTTGGTACTTTTGGCAGTGTGTGGGCAGGTGCCAAGTCCTGCTGGAAAATGAAGTCAGCATCTCCATAAAGCTTGTCTGCTGAAGGAAGCATGAAGTGCTCTAAAATGTCCCGGTAGACAGCTGCGTTGACTCTGGACTTAATAAAGCACAGTGGACCAACACCAGCCGATGACATGGCTCCCCAAACCAACACAGACTGTGGAAACTTCACACTGGACTTCAAGCATCTTGGATTGTGTGCCTCTCCATTCTTCCTCCAGATTCTGGGACCTTGGTTTCCAAATGAGATGCAAAATTTGCTCTCAAATTTGGAATTTGAGAGCGCTTGAGACGCTTCTGACGTTGTTTGTTGTTCAGGAGCGGCTTGACAAGAGGAATACGACATTTGAAGCCCATGTCCAGGACCCGTCTGTGTGTGGTGGCTCTTGATGCAGTAACTCCAGCCTCAGTCCACTCCTTGTGAAACTCCCCCACACATTTGAATGGCCTTTTCCTGACAATCCTCTCCAGGCTACGGTCATCCCTGCTGCTGGTGCACCTTTTTCTTCCACACTTTTCCCTTCCACTTAACTTTCTATTAATGTGCTTTGATACAGCACTTTGAGAACATCCAACTTCTTTTGCAATTACCTTTTGAGCCTTTCCCTCCTTGTGGAGGGTGTCAATGATGGTTTTCTGCACAACTGTCAGGTCAGCAGTCTTCCCCATGATTGTGAATTCAACTGAACCAGACTGAGAGACCATTTAAAGGCTCAGGAACCCTTTGCAGGTGTTTTGGATTAATTAGCTGTTTAGAGTGTGACACTTTGAGCCTACAATACTGAACCTTTTCACAAAATTCTAATTTTCTGAGATTCTGAATTTGGGGTTTTCATAAGCTGTAAGCCATAATCATAAAAATTATATCAAATAAAGGCTTGAAATATCTTACTTTGCTTGTAATGAGTCTATATAATATATTAGTTTCACCTTTTAAGTTGAATTACTGAAATTAATGAACTTTTGCACGATATTCTAATTTTTCGAGTTTCACCTGTAGATGAAGACACCAGTTCGAGAGAAAGAGTTGCACACAGCACACAACTCTCTCGAACTGGTGGTGAACTGGCCAACAGTAAATACAATGCTTTCTTGTATGTTGTTTTTGTATATGCTAGTGACTTTCTTGAGCAGTCATATACAAAAATCTTTGCAAGATGAAAGATTAAACAAAAATAAATTGAAAGGAATCTTTCTGTGTTTATTTTAAGAGTTTCTCTCATTTCTATACCATAAAAGTTAATTTTGTGTGAGAATAGTGATGTGACTATTGACACACACACACACACAATGACTGACAACATGAAAACATGTTTGGATTAATTGGTGATACATTTCTGTTGTGATGTTCCATTAAAGCCGTTTCATGAGGGATACAATCAGAACACAAACATACATAATGATGCCCTGCCAACATCAATATCACTATGAATAATCATTATCACATGTGATATTTTCTTATTCTGTTAGGTTGAAAGGCCCACTGACATCAGAAAGTAATTAGTCAAGTAGGAGAACTATGCCTTATTTATAATTGTTTTTAAATGTAGATATTAACCAATTTATAACACTTCTTTGTATGTTTTAGCTTAGTAATATCCAACTGTGCACTCTAGAAAAACTTAAGCTAACTTTAGATCATCTTGAGATCATCCTGGTCAAAAGCTACCAAACCGTTCTCCGGTAACGTATCAGTGAACAGAAGCCAAACAGGTTAAAGAACTTCCTGTTTGAGAGAATCTTGGCATAAATTCATAATTCTTCTCTCTGTATATTCCAGAAGGCTTCCAGACTATCATAATTACAAATTAAATTGACCAGATTCACTTTACTCTTTTTTTCCTCTAATATACCAACAACATTTGTCCAATCTTTCTTTTTTTTTTTTTTTACTTTCATATACATTTACTTAAAACATGCATCATCAATAACATGACCATTATCAATTAAGGCAACAATAATGTGGCTATTAGATAAAGAAAGATATGATCGAATATTGTGGATAATGAAGATATCTTTTGTGTACATAAATAATAAGATATGTTATTTACACATAGAATTTGTGTAAATTAGAAATACCAAAATAATTGAGAGATTGTTTCAAGAACATTCTTGAAAAGAGCATTTTGCATCAACATCATTCTTACATTTCTGTAAAAAAAAAAAAAAAAAAAGAAAGAAAGAAAAAAGTTTAATGTGGTTAAATGTATGAATTATCTTGAATGAGACATTAACAGGAAATTAGACTGTATCATAGAAACACATTCATACATGTATTTAACCTCCGCATGACTGCTGTGGGCATTTTCTATTTTCCATAATCATTGAGCTACTTATCCTAAACATGATTAGGTGTGCTATAAATAAACAGAACTACTCAAACTTACAGTAAGTGCATTTACATGCACAGTAATACATTGATAACTAGCAGAAATCAACTTTTGTCAAATGATGTTAGCCTGAAACTTGAGATTATCAGATTGTTCTTTGCTTTTGATGTCTAAATGTAAACACGCTTGTGCATAACACTTGCACACATTGGATGGCAAAAATCTATCTGTGTTGGTAAGTTTTTTGTGACCTTAAGGCGACATATTAATGCTGTTAAAGGAGTTTATATGACCACACATGCTTATTAAGCACCTGTGTCAGAAATTGCATGTAAACATACAAAATTTTTATGTTGGGAATTCAATTCTAGCTTACAAAATCCTGTGCAGAGCAGTTTATACTGGATAATGCCTACATTTAAAATTTTTAAAATAGTGCATAAACAGTAGGCATTATTCCACAATAAATGCTTCAAACAGTAGTATGCTTCTTTGTTGTCACATGACCTCTTCCTGCTGACTGTGATATAAACTATAGAAATCTCATTTCACTTTTGAGTTATTTAGCATATTTTATAAAAGTACTTTGATAATTCATGAGTTGAAAAGATGATGTTGTAATACACACAGTTTGTAATTCCTCACAAGACGTGTACACAACCTCAAATCTAGTGGCGTTATGAAAGTGCTGGAGAGTGAGACACAGACGGCTGCATAATTGGGAATGTTGCAGACAGCTAAGACACACTGCAGCCGCATTTCCTGCATTACACTGTAATTATTACGCTCTCTGTACTGAGGAGGAAAAAACACATCTCTCTCTTTTTTTGTCAGGCTAAGGATGAGCTGCACGCTGTCTGTCCCACCAGTGAGTTTGGATACACTGCAGCGCTGCTCATATCAACTACTGCTAATCAAAGGACTAAAATTGTCAGCTGTCACATTGTTGTGTTGTCATCATTGGTTCATCATCCTCCACTCTCCGATCCCCCCCGCAAACAAACACACAAACACAGAAGCATAGACGACACACATGGTGCAAGACAAAATTGTGTTCCAAAACATTGAAATAAAATATCGAGTAGCACATAATTTAATAAAAAAATATGAAAAATAAAATGCTAATAACTATTCAAAAACGTAACATTTCTAAGTAAAGAATAAAGCAAGACGAAAAAGAGGACAAATGGTCATTTCTACACAAAATACAGAATTATCAAAATGAGTGAGATTACAGATGATCAGAGTCGTAATGTGGCGTTTGTGTGTGTGTGTGTATCTGTGTGTTTGTTTGTGTGTGTGTGTGTATCTGTGTTTGTATGTGTGTGTATTTGTGTGTTTGTGTGTGTGTGTGTGTGTGTGTGTGTGCGTGAATCTGTGTTTGTATGTGCGTGGGTGTGTGTGTGTGAATGACTGTGTGTGTGTGTGTATGTATCTCTGTGTGTGTGTGTGTGTGTGTACATGTGTTTGTGTAAAACACTTTAGAGGGTTTAAACTGAAGAGTGTGCAGAGGTCAGAGTTCACAACGAGAGCACCTGTCTTTTATTTTACCTTTTACCTCATCTTTTTCTTTCCCTGTTTTTACCCACAGAACTGCAGTATGTTACATGCAAAGATTATTGATCAAATAAACAATGAAAATATGATTACATTATTTAACAAGATAAAGGTTGTCAAAACAATCAGATTTAAACTAGTTTAATACAGACAGACAGACATAGGCATCATACACAAGCGATACACCCGGCCAGTTGTTCCATATTACCAAACTCTACCTGACTGTACCTGACATAACATGGGACGAAACAGGCTCAACCTGGAGATTGTAAAATCTTGCAAAGGTATTGGGTGTAGCCCAGCCCGCTGCTCTGCAGATGTCTCAGATGTCTCCTAGAAAGGTGCCATGGGTCAGTGCCCATGAGGATGCAGACACCTAGGCAGGCATGGCCTGGACCTGGTATTCCATAGCATCTACTAAAGCAGACAAAGAGCTCCTCAGAGCGTCTAAAGCACTGTGTGCGATCCAAGTATGTACAGAAAACACGCAACGGACACAAAAACGACAGGGTTTGCAGGCTCACGACTTGATTCCTGAAGGGGTTGTGTGAACCTTGGGCACATAGCCTGGCTAGGGTCTCAGGATCACATGAGTATCTGCCGGACCGAACTCCAGGCTAGTGTCATACCAGAAGAACACCAATTCGCAAACAAGTGCCATTTCAGGACATAAAGCTGCCTCATAGAGGAAGCGCTGGCCTGAGTGATCGTGTCTACCACTGCTGGTGTTAGGCCACTTAGGTCTTCGTGTCCCATCCAAGGGCCAGACGTGGAGGATCCTGAGGTCTTGGAGCAGGTGATAGATTGTGCCCTTTTCCCTGAGAAAGAAAGTCCTTCCTCAGGGGAATCTGCCAGTGAGGTGCTTTCGTGAGGAGCATGAGGTCCGAGAAGTCTGGATGGGCCAATATGGGGCCACTAAGGTGACTTGTTCCTCATCCTCCCTGACTTTGCACAGGGTCTGTGCAAGTAGGCTCACTGGGGGGAATGCATATTTGAGCAGTCCCAGGGGCCAGCTGCGTGCCAGGGCATCTGTCCCGAGGGGGGCTTTCATCAGATAATACCAGAGCGGGCAGAGAGAGGATTCCCGGGAAGCGAACAGGTCTACCTGTGCTTTGCCGAATCGACTCCAAACAAGCTGGACCACCTGGGGGTGGAGTCTCCACTCTCAGCTGAGCATTGTCTTCCGTGACAGCACATCCACTGTAGCATTGGGGCTGCCCGGGTTTTGAGTGGCCCGCAGCAACCTCAGTCGCAGATGACTCCAAAGGAGGAGATGGTGGGTGAGTCGCAACATGCGAGGAGAGCGTACGCCACCTTGTCGATTTATGTATGCTACTGTCACTGTGTTGTCAGACCGGACCAACACATGCTTGCCCCGGATCAACGACAATAACCTCCGCAGGGCGAGCAGTACAGCCAGCAACTCTAGGCAGTTGATGTGCCAACACAGTAACGGTCCAACTTGGAGGCATCTGTGGTGACCATGATGCGTCTGGACACCTGCTGTAGGGGAACTCCTGCCTGCAAAAACATCTTGGACGTCTGTCCAAGGACTGAATAAGTGGTTTCAAAGTGCCGTGATAGGTACGCGATGTGTGCCACAGAACCATGCCCATCTCGGGACTTGAGTCTGAAGCCAGTGCTGAAGCGGTCCCATATGCATCAACCTGAGGAAGCCATATGCCCCAGGAGCCTCTGAAAGTGTTTCAGTGGAACTGCTGTCCTCTGCCTGAGTGACTTCAGGCAGTTCATCTCCCACTGTGTGCACGCGCTAGCTTGTGAGGTGCACTATCATTGAGACAGAGTCTAACTCAATGCAGAGAAAAGAGATGCTCTGAACCGGGGAGATCTTACTCTTTTCCCAGTTTATCCGAAGCCCTAGACTGCTGGGGTGTCTGAGCACCAGGTCCCTGTGCATGTACAACAACTCTCGAGAGTGTGCTAGAATCAGCCAGTAATTGAGGTAGTTGAGTATGCGGATGCCCATTTCCCTTAAAGGGCAAGAGCTGCCTCTGCGACTTACATGAAGATGCAAGGTGACAGGGAGAGGCTGAAGGGAAGGACCTTGTACTAATTCGCCCGGCCGTTGAAAGCAAACCGTAGGAAGGGTCTGTGTTGAGGTAAAACCGAGACGTGAAATTACGCATCCTTCAGGTCTACCATCGCAAACCCATCTTGATGCCGGACACACGTCAAAATGTGTTTCTGCGTTAGCATCTTGAAAGGGAGTCTGTGTAAGGCCTGGATCAGAACTCAAAGGTCCAAGATTGGCCGCAACACACCGCCTTTCTTTCATACTTAAGTAAGGGGTGTTGAGCCTTTCCCCCATTTCGGCTGGAGGGACAGGCTCTATCGCACCCTTCCAAAGAAGGGTCACGAGCTCCGCACACAGGGTGGTGGCATTCTTGCCCTGCACTGATGTGAAGCGGACACTGCTGAATCAGGGTGGTGCCTGGCAAACTGAATTGGGTAGCAGAGCCAGATGTTCCTGGCCAGCCACCGCGATGGGTTGGATAACGCTAGCCACATGTCCAAGCCCTGGGCGAGGGGCACTAAAGGGACGATCATGTCTGACATAGCTGGAGGTGGAGCCTCGCGGTGAGGAGGCGCAGGTGATGCCATGTCAAGGAGCATTGCTTCGTCCCAAGGTGGCTGTGTATGAACATGTACAATATAAATTACACAGTATACAATAAAAAAGTGTATATAATATATACAGTATGTTGTATAGTGTCATATTGACATTCAGCTGTCGGTTTATAGTCAGTTGCCAATGTGTTGTTAATAGAGAATTTAATTTATGAAAGTCCAGTGTAAGATTAATAAAGTGCAGTGCTGATTGTTGATCATGAGAGATCAAGTGTTCAAAAGTCTGATTGCTTGGGGGAAGAAGCTATCATGTAGTCGGCTGGTGTCGGTCCTGATGCTGCGATACCGCCTGCCTGATGGTAGCAATGAGAGCAGCCCATTGGCTCCGGTGGCTGGAGTCTCTGATGATCCTCCAAGCTTTTTTCACACACCGCCTGGTGTAGATGTCTTGGAGGGAGGGAACCTCACCTCCGATGTTGTGTCTGGCAGTTCACACCACCCTTTACAGGGCTATGAGTTTGAGGGCGGTGCAACATACAAACCACATACTAAACTAGTGAAACAATTAAATCATAATTTCTTGACCGTTAACCTCCTGAGCCCCCTGCGTGATTGTTGTGTGCATTTTCCATTCCCCTTTTTGATTTATAACTTGTAGCCACTAAGAAACAAGCAAAAACATTTTTAGATGTTTTAGACCAAATAGTTGTCCTAAAAATGTACACTCACCTAAAGGATTATTAGGAACACCATACTAATACTGTGTTTGACCCCCTTTCGCCTTCAGAACTGCCTTAATTCTACGTGGCATTGATTCAACAAGGTGCTGAAAGCATTCTTTAGAAATGTTGGCCCATATTGATAGGATAGCATCTTGCAGTTGATGGAGATTTGTGTGATGTACTTCCAGGGCACGAAGCTCCCGTTCCACCACATCCCAAAGATGCTCTATTGGGTTGAGATCTGGTGACTGTGGGGGCCATTTTAGTACAGTGAACTCATTGTCATGTTCAAGAAACCAATTTGAAATGATTCGAGCTTTGTGACATGGTGCATTATCCTCCTGGAAGTAGCCATCAGAGGATGGGTACATGGTGGCCATAAAGGGATGGACATGGTCAGAAACAATGCTCAGGTAGGCCGTGGCATTTAAACGATGCCCAATTGGCACTAAGGGGCCTAAAGTGTGCCAAGAAAACATCCCCCACACCATTACACCACCACCACCAGCCTGCACAGTGGTAACAAGGCATGATGGATCCATGTTCTCATTCTGTTTATGCCAAATTCTGACTCTACCATCTGAATGTCTCAACAGAAATCGAGACTCATCAGACCAGGCAACATTTTTCCAGTCTTCAACTGTTCAATTTTGGTGAGCTCTTGCAAATTGTAGCCTCTTTTTCCTATTTGTAGAGGAGATGAGTGGTACCCGGTGGGGTCTTCTGCCGTTGTAGCCCATCCGCCTCAAGGTTGTGCGTGTTGTGGCTTCACAAATGCTTTGCTGCATACCTCGGTTGTAACGAGTGGTTATTTCAGTCAAAGTTGCTCTTCTATCAGCTTGAATCAGTCGGCCCATTCTCCTCTGACCTCTAGCATCAACAAGGCATTTTCGCCCACAGGACTGCCGCATACTGGATGTTTTTCCCTTTTCACACCATTCTTTGTAAACCCTAGAAATGGTTGTGTGTGAAAATCCCAGTAACTGAGCAGATTGTGAAATACTCAGACCGGCCCGTCTGGCACCAACAACCATGCCATGCTCAAAATTGCTTAAATCACCTTTCTTTCCCATTCTGACATTCAGTTTGGAGTTCAGGAGATTGTCTTGACCAGGACCACACCCCTAAATGCATTGAAGCAACTGCCATGTGATTGGTTGATTAGATAATTGCATTAATGAGAAATTGAATAGGTGTTCCTAATAATCCTTTAGGTGAGTGTATGTTCACATATGTGGACAACAGTGGCGATTTATCAGCACCAGCAAAGCCTTCTCTGCTGGAGTAACATGGCAAATAAATACATATTGTATGTATTTTCAATTGCTTTTTTTTTGTGTGACAACTGTTTCACAAATCGCATGCCCAAAGCAGCACTTGAGTCTAAGCTCAACCCCTTCAGGCATTCAGAATCTGTTCAGAATCCCTCAGTAGTGCAAATGAATGAGCAACTTAAGTCAGATTGTCAGATTCATCAGACAGTCAGATTGATTTATTTGTTCTTGTGGGTGTGGTCTTTAGGATATTTCCCAGTCCAGGCCTTCTAGCTGGCCTTGAGTGGCACAATCACGCTTTAAGTGATGTACATAATTTGAAAGTGAAGAGCGTGAGATCTTGCTGACGAGTCGGCTGTCATCACTGCAGGTATTGAAAACCTGAGTTATTCTGCATGACTGTGTGATGAAGCTTTTTTTGGAATTAGAGCTCCTTGGTTCTGGCTTTTGTGTGTGGACGTGTTTTTAAAATTTCAATTGGTATTATTAGTTGACTTCCATGTAATGTATGACGAATGGTGTCTTTTTCATTGTGAAACTGTTTTCTTAATGGCATGAATGGCACTGAAGGCCTAGACTTAAAATGCACGGGCCACGGCTGGTGGACAGTGAGACTAAGTTGTTAAATAATATCAAGCTATAGAAAGTTACATTTTTTTCATCAAATAGTTAATTATGTGCCCATGAGTGTTGATTATTCATGTTTTTGAGACGTTACAGACATCATAAATAATCATAATTAATTCAGATTCAAAGTAATGTCCAGCATCATCCAATCACTGTCAATCATGTTCAAATAAAATGATCCATTCTAAATGTTTAATCTATGAACTGATTATCATTGTCCCATGTGTGTCAAACATGTTGAGTGATCCAAACATCATCTGCAGCCTGAAACTGAACTTTTGATCAGATTTTAGGAGTGAACGCACTTAACTGCATAGAGAGATATAGGATGCTCCCTTGCTCCCTATTTAGTGCATTACTTTACCTCCAGTGTGCTGTCTGTCTGCACTGGTCTCAGAACAGTTATAGGAGAGATATAGGATGCTCCCTTGCTCCCTATTTAGTGCATTACTTTACCTCCAGTGTGCTGTCTGTCTGCACTGGTCTCAGAACAGTTTGAAATGCACCTTATTTTCATCATAACTCCATATAAAGCCTCTGAAACACACATTTATCAGTTTTTGGATGAACACATTGATTCTCATAATAATGTACAGTTAATATTGGATATTTTAACTGAATCTGAGCATACAGTCCACGAATGTGTTCATTGTGTTTAACAGCGTGCCATTTCACGATAAATCACTCAAATTTTTTAAATGGCATATCATATGAAAATATAGACTCTTTTGACTCAAACAGGTTTCAAACTAATAACTTTTAGTTTTATCCAAACACAAACTCGACTGTGATCGACGGCATGTTGTTTTGTCACATGACTCAAAAGTTTCACCCTTTTCTGACAGCCCAGAGTCTCCTGAACTACAATCAGTCAGTTTAAATTAAATTAAATTAAATTATGCATTGTGTATAGAGAAGCCAAAATACAACATCCACTTATGTGGATGTGGGGACTCACATTGTTAAGAAAAAATTTCCTAATCTTTCTCAAACTGTTGACCACTTATACCTTATATCATTATATTATCATATATTTCTTACTGTTTACCTATCTGGTCCCTAACTACCCAAGATGCTCTAGATCCCATTATAGGAATGTATAATACAGCTCATAAAATTCTATTTGCACTCATCTTTACACTCAACATTGTTTAGCTTTACAAAACTCAATTTCACTACATTTTTATTATTATTGCAATTTATTTGCAATGAAATTACATTATCAAATTCAAAATGGACTGATCCACCTGAAATTTGTGTTTTATTGCCTACATGTACATTTAATTACATGTCACAAGTTTGTTTCCATGATCGAGTAGAGTTGAAGAGTGATGTTTTTTGTTGTTTATCTGGCTGTCCACAGAGATGCTTTTCAACTGTTTGACGTGGTGAAACTCCTCTAATAATGTACTGTGCTTGATCATGCAGGATGTTTTTAACCTGTAAATGAATGATTAAAAAGAGCTGCAGAAGACAAGAGAGGTCAGCAAGAAACAACCAAGCATTTGTAATTGAATTGACATTTAACTAGTGTTAATTAAACACTCAAAAGTAATAGACTAGTGCTCTAGCTGGTGTGCAAAACCTCTGCAAAAATCAGTGGAACTTTTGAGGAGAAAAATATTCCACACAGTGTCAAAGAGTCACTTTCAACCTCAGCGGTTATTCTGGAGTTGTCTGACACCTGACAGGCCAGATGATTGGATGAAATACAGTCAGTGGTGTGTAGAAACATAAGCCTGCAGCACTGACACTTCATCCAGTTATGCCAACATCTTACTGGAATATGATCATGGTGCATTAAATATGATGGTAAAAAAGGAAGCAAGGAATTTTCATAAATTGAGCTTTAATGGAAACTGTAAAAAGGTAAATAATGAATCAAACACAGATTTTCTTTATTTTATAAAACATGTTACACTTCCTTTTTTGTGTTTCCAAAATCTGTTTACTAGTTTGATAGAAAATATTGGTTCAATACATCATGCAAATACATTTATTACATATTACATGTATCAGAAGCAACTAAAGAATGAGGAATTTTAGATAACATGAGAAATGCTGCAATACAAAGTTACAAATATCCTCAGAGAAGTACATATCCTACAGCAGCAATGAAGTGAGGGACTGATTAAGGTTTATATTAAAAATAAAAGCAATATTTCACCCTGAATTAAATGATTCTGCCAATAATAATAATCCCAACCAGTAATACCCAAATTAACACAAATAAATTACTTTACCTGTAGGCACTTCTTACATAACAAACAAACAAACCATATAACCATAGACTAATTTCTTTAAACTCTTCAGAAGCATCCAGAGGACTTCATATGTCAATGTCATTTCTGTGTCACCAATCTACAGACAGATGAACTCTGTCATCATCACAGGAACATGAAGTTGATCTGTGATCTGATCTTGTGTTGTAATGTTTTCTAGAGTTTCATTTCTGCACAGCTCGTCTCTCGGCATCTTAACGCCATTCCTGGTACATTATTATTATTATCATTATTTTGTGATATGTGCATCAGATGTGGGTGTGATAACAGTCATTATGATCTTGTGAGAATGTGAATGAGCCCATTTAAACACATGGCCGTTCATTAGAAAAGAAACACAGGTGAGCGTAAGACAAAAGTGTGTGAGGTGTCATGAGATGAAATTGACAGATGATGTTTGAAAGAATATATGGGTGTGTCGAAGGTTACTGTGTGTCATTGAAATATTCTTTCATATGAGGGTATCTTGTGTTGATGCATTGTTAGAGAGGCATTTCAAAGCTAAAACAATCATTTGAATATTATAAAAAAAGAAAAAAGAATTAATTGATACTGTGCACTAGAGATTAGCAGTTTGGCTCTTTCAAATCTTGTTTGCTCTGTGTTTTTAAGGAAAAAAAAAAAAAAAAAAAAAAAAAAAAAAAAAAATCGAAGTAAAACTACTGGAATTAGATGTTAAGCCATTCTCTGAACCAGTCTAAATTTAAAACCAATAGGTTTCCACAAATCCAAAATTCGGTTGTTAATTCGGTTGTTAATAATAACACCTGCTGCAAAGGGACTCCTGCCGTAGAAAGTAGAGGTCTGTCCAGGGTGTGAACGTTTGGCGGCAGGCGGGGGTGATGACCACACAGTGCGTGGCACGGCGCCATGCTTGTCTTGGGACTCGAGTCTGGAGCCAGTGCTGAAGAGGTCTCATATGCATCAACCCGAGTGGTGCAACCGCCCCGGAGGATGCCATATGCCCCAGGAGCCTCTGGAAATGTTAAGGGGACAGCTGTGCCCAGCCTGAATGCGGCGAGGCATTTCAGCACTGACTGCACGCGCTCATTGGTGAGGCGTGCTGACATTGAGACTGAGTCTAACTCCATGCAGAGAAAAGAGATGCTCTGAACTGGGGTGAGATTGCTCTTTTCCCAGTTGACCAAGCCACGCAAGTTATCAAACCGCTTATTAAGAAACCACAGCATGATCCTGAAGAACTGGCTAATTATAGACCGATTTCAAATCTCCCGTTTATGTCAAAAATACTAGAAATGTAGTGTCCTCCCAAATATGTTTATTTCTACAGAGAAATAGTATATATGAACAATTTCAGTCAGGATTTAGGCCTCATCACAGTACAGAGATTGCACTTAGAGTTACTAATGACTTGCTATTATCATCTGATCGTGGCTGTCACAGTCTGTCTCCCTCGTGTTTCCAAGGACTCAGACTTATTCCGTGTTTCCTAGTACTAGGACTTATTTTGAAGTGTTTTCCCTGGACTACATTTCCCAGAATGCTCTGCCTTCATCACTGTCATCTGTTCACAATCATTCTCACCTGTTTTCCATTCCATCATTAGCTCTTGATTGTATAAATACCCTGTAGGTTTTGCATTCCTTCATCAGTTTTTAAATTGTTACATTGTGTTGTCACTCAACAGTGTTCCACTCCAGCCTGTTTCTCGATATATTCCTTGTGAGATATTTGTTCCACTACAGCGTATTTCCTTGATTGTTCCCTGTATTACATTAAAACCTTGAAACCGCTCCTCCATTTCACAACCAGCAGCTACACTTCTATATTAGTGCTTTTAGATCTTAGTGCTGCCTTCGACACGATAGATCACGACATTCTCTTAAATAGGCTGGAGAATTATGTTGCATTTGTGGATTTGTATTAACATGGATTAGGTCCGATTTACCAGAATGTTACCACTTTGTGTAAACAAAGAATTGTCATATCATTCAAAATGAATAGTATGGAGAGCCAAAGGGATCAGTTTTTGGGCCTCTGATTTTCTCCTTATATATGCTTCCCCTGGGTGATATCAGGAATCATGGAATAAGTTTCCACTGTTGTGCCGACGATACCCTTTATATTAAAAGCTTTCTCGAAAGCCAAAGAAAGCCAGAGTTTACCAAATACTGGATGACCAGAAATGCACTTCTACTCAATTCCGACAAAACAGAGCTACTAATTATTGGACCAAAAACCTCTAAAAATAAGGAGCTAAAATATAATTTGACTCTCGATGGATGTATTGTTACATCGTCTTCTATAGCAAGAACTTAGGTGTTATATTTGATACCAATCTGTCCTTTGAAAATCCCATCCCATTCATTGGCGTAGATCCTTCTGGTAGAGGGAGCTCTAGCACTTAAAATGGTCTCGATAACGTCAGGTGAAAGCCCTGTGTCCCTCAGTTGGTACCCTTCAGGGGCCAAACGTGAAGGTTCCACAGCTCGGGCCGGGGATGAAATATTGTCCCCTGTGCCTGAGACAGAAGGTCCCTCCTGTTCAGAATCGCCCAAGGCGAGCCGTCAGGGAGAGACATTATCTCCGAGAACCATACACTGTTCGGCCAGTGCGGCGCAATTGGTAAGAGGCAAGACCCTTAATGGCAAACTCTGGCCAAGACTCCTGGGAGCAGAGAAACTGGGGGAAACACATACAGGCGCATTCTGGGCCATGTATGCGCCATCGCGTCCAGACCCAGGGGGGCTGGGTGACTCAGAGAGAAATAGTAGGGACATTGCACTGTCTGAGAAGAGGCGAAGAGGTCCACTTCTGCCCTGTAAAATCTCACCCAGATTTGCTCTACTACCTCGGGGTGGAGTTTCCACTCCCCCATCGGTAACTGCTGTCTGGACAGTAAATCTGCTCCCACATTAAGGCATCCAGGGATATAAACTGCCCTGAGTGACAGGAATTTGCCCTGGGCCCAAAAGAGAATCCGATGTGCCAGGGAACATCAGCTGGCGTGAATGTAGACCTCCTTGATGATTTATGTAGGAGACTGCTGTTGTGTTGTCCACCCGCACCAGGACATGGCAGCCTCTCAGATGCTGGAGGAAGCATTTCAGGGCCAGAAATACCGCCATCAACTCGAGGCAGTTGATGTGCCAACCGAGCTGATGACCCTCCCATTCCCCTTGGGCTGGATGACCAATTAAGACCGCACCTCAGCCCCTCAGGGAGGAGTCTGTCGTAAGTCTGTGACGACAAGATGCACCTAGAGTGGGACCGAAGGTAAGAAACCGGGTTCTGAACCACATAGAAAGGGAACGAAGCCTGCGGCGCATAACCCTTATTTGCCTTAGGGGACTGGCCCTTGGATGAAATCCCCTGGCTTTTAGCCACAGCTGAAACAGTCTCATATGCAGAAGGCCCAAAGGGATCACCGTGGACGCAGATGCCATGAGACCTAGAATTTGTTGATACTGAAGAACAGTGCAACCTTGACCTAGCCTGACTTTGCTCACATGTGATCAAATTCCATATAACTCGCAGATATGTGATTTCCTGGGTAGGAGAGTGAACGCTCTTTTTGACCTTGAGTCTCAGACCCAGAGAAACCAGATGAGCTAAGACGATATCCCTGTGTTGAATTGCCAGTTCTTGAGACTGTGCCAGTATCAGCCAGCCATCCATGTATTTCAGAATGCGGATGCCCTGGAGTCGCAAAGGAGCCAGTGCTGCATCCGTGCATTTCGTGAATATGCGGGGTGATAGGGCTAGGCCGAATGGAAGAACCCGATACTGGAAGGCTTCGCCCCCGAAAGCGAACCTCAGGAACTTCCGTGGCAGAATTTCTATATATATATATATATATATGCGTCCATTAGCTCGATCGTGACCAGCAAATCATGACGTTGGACTTGTGACACGACTGTCTTGACAGTTAACATCTTGAACTTGAACACCCTGACTGAGCGGTTCAAGCCTCGAAAATTTAAGATCGGACGCAACCCCCCACCCTTCTTGGGGACCAGGAAGTATCTGCTGTAATAGCCTGACTCTTTCTCTGGAGGGGGAACACGTTCTATGGCCCCCTTGACCACGAGATTTTGCAGTTCTTTCCACAGTAGACATGCCTGCTCCTGTTTCACGGAAGTGGAGACCACGCCATTGAAACGCGGAGGACGGCGAGCGAATTTAATTCTGTAGCCTCTTTCTACTGTTCTTAGGGCCCACATAGAAATACCGGGCAGAAGTTTTCACACTGCCAGGTTTTCTGAAATGGTACAAATTTTGACACTTCCTGTTGAGGAACATCTCGAAATCTGCCAAACCAAGAGATTCAAGGTCCCCCTCATGAACCGAAGAGGCGCCAGAGCGTGCTTCGAGATCACGAGATCACGGGAAGGACCAGTTGGTTCTGGGGAGAGAGCAAGCGAAAGGGACGGACCGGTCTCTCGCTCCTCAGCCAGATCCATGCGAGAGCCCCACAAGTGAAGTGTGGGCCCTGAGGCGAGCGCAAAGCATTTTGCCCGAAATGCTCGCACCTGCCCCAATGCGAGAGCAGCATGGTCTTCCCCTAAACAAACAAAACAAAACTGATGCGTCGTTTGCCTTGATTTTCAATCATTTTAGAGGAAAGAGAAAGGAGAAAAGGCTCATTGCACACTACCTAACAGAATCTAACTCCTAACAGAGGAAATAAAGTTTGATGGGCTTGTGATAGCACAAGGCACAGAATGGCTCTGAAGACAAAAAAAAAAAAAAATCTGATGATGCTCTGGTGACGCATCTATTTATAGCCACTTCGCCAGGTGCGTCCAATGACTACACCGGAAGAGGCTATAAATTCCGGTCAGTGTTCATTGACGTGTTGCATACATATTCACAGCTGGTCACAACTGAGACGTGTTCCCAAAGCGCTCTTCAGCACAGCATCATAGTGAAGCTTTTTGTAAAGAGAACATGAGATTCTTCATATGCCACTGCCTAAACCTGGATTTAGAATAGACTTCACCAAAATGACTGGCCGGTTGAACTGTGATGCACCTCACTGGTCTCTGCCTGCATCACCATGGTCTAATGATGGACTACACTCTTAAAATGGAATACATAGGCTATCAATTAACTGCCAACAAAAGCCTTCATCAGCCAACTAACAAGGACAATGCATCTACTGTATGTGAACTTCTGCAGATAATCCAGGATGGACTTCAATGACATTAGTCATGAGACATTACATTTACATTTATGCATTTGGCAGACGCTTTTATCCAAAGCGACATACAGAGCACTTATTACAGGGACAATAGGAGCAACCTGAAGTTAAGTCTTGCTCAAGGGCACAATGGAGGTGGCCGTGAGGTTCGAACCAGCGACCTTCTGATTAGCAGCCCTGTGCTCTAGCCACTACGCCACCACCACTCCTACCTGGTGGTGGTAAAAGCGTCTGCCAAATGCGTAAATGTAAATGTAGTCAGTAATCTTACATTTCATACAAAATCTTTGTTCAAACATTGTCCCTTAACACTTAGTTTAATAATTTTAAACCATGACTTTAACTGCACATACGTAACTAATATTGGCATTATATTAGTTATGTTAGTCAGAGGGGAACTGGCCCCCACAGTGAGTCTGGTTTCTCCCAAGGTTATTTTTCTCCATTAACCAACATCTTATGGAATCTTGTGTTCATTGCAACAGTCGCCTTCAGCTTGCTCACTGGGGTTCTAAATACAATTATCATGTGGCCGTGCAAACATGCTTACATTTAAAGAGACACAGACACATCAAGACATCTGATAGGGATTTTTTATTTCCGACCACGCTCGAGAAAGACACGGCATTAATGTCACCAAAAGAACCAAAAAACAAAGTTATAATAGGATTCCAAAATCCACAACACTGAAATACAATGCTCCAAAATAAAGAAAACAAACAAAGATAAAGAATAATAGTCAAGCTATGTATCTTTTCCCCTGTGGTTATGTTCACCTTTTAGATGTCTCAGTAGAGTATAGATTCACATCAGCGTCATTTTACAACATCCCAAATGAGTTATAGATATCCCAAAGTGAAACAAGATACACAAAACTATTTATGGAAATAATTGAAACCCTAATAAACAACGGTAGTGGCTTTTACTGTTATCTAGAAAAATAAAACATAGAAAGATTAATAAAAATACATACACATAAGCCACTCATACTTACGAATCAGGGATCACAGGGATCTCTGACACCGGACACTACATCACCCTATCTTTTGGCTACTTCGTCGCACATATTCACAAGGGTGACCTCTAGGGGTATGTAGTCCAATTGCAGGCTATTATTGGCCTGATCACATTTAATTATTTATTTTTATACACAATTTACAGTCATATATAATCAAACTAACCAATGATGACTCTAAGACATTATAGATATTCCGACTTTCTGACATTTTCTGTTAATGCATGATTTTCTGTAAACCTTCTTTAAAAGATGTGTGTTGTGAAAAGTGCTATACAAATAGAAATGACTTGAATGACTTGCCTGATATTTCAAATGAATACGCCATTTATGAGAACAGATGTACTGCAGAAATTTCACAAGTGTTTGTTTTTTCTAAAGAAAGAGTTAGAAAAAGAGAGGGTAGATGAAAGCAGAGATTCTCTTTTTTTCAACACCGATATTATTAAATTTCTTCCCAAACAAACACATTTGACATTAAGAGCAAGATTGTGATGAGTGTGGAAGAGAACGCTGCAACATTATTCCACACAAGCTCATTTCACTTACGCTGGTGATTAGACGCTTTTGTTGCGCCAACAGTTTTTAATATACTGTGAATTACCCACTGTGCATTTGTGCCACTCATTACATGAGAGAGAGGTAAAAAGGAGAAGATTGCATCAAACTCAATAAAGAACATGCAGGCAAATGCTTGACATTATCTGTGTGGTAATGCACAATGAATGCATCCCGTCAGTGTTCTACTTATGTGTCATTAAACGAGAGTGAGCGATCCAGCCCCCGCTGCGAGACCCTCAACCCCCAATTCACTCGCGACTGCAATTTAGAAATTACAGCGACCAACTTTTCTGCAAAAACCAGCAAGATCTCCTTTTAACAAGCACAGTATTATTAACAAAGCCGAGCAGAAGTCTTCATCACGGAGCACTTTAACAATTGCACAGCTGCAAGACGGGTTAATTTCATGCACAAACACAATGTGAATTTAAATGAAATCATTGTAGAGTTTTCCTGAGCTCACAGCACTTTGAAATGCTCTCAGGTTCTCGGCTGTGAGTGTTAGGTTAATACTACTCCAGTTTACTGCACAGAGACTTCTGCTGTGATGCCAGGGAATAAAAGAAGCTACTCTTTTAAGAGATCCACAAATACTATTAACTGGATGTTTCATTTGTTCCCTATGTTTTTAGTTACCCTGTTCATGTTTTCTGTAACGAGGGCAGACGAGGAGTGAGGATCTAAATGCAGTTTTTTAATGGAAACACAAAAGATGAACAGGGTAACTAAAAACACAGGGAACAAATGAAACATCCACGATGGGAAATCCAAAATATAAACAAGAGAAACATCCACGAAGGGCACGGGCAGGAACACAGTCAAGGACATACATTACATTTAACAACACAAAGACTGATAAAACAACAGAGCTTTAAATACACAAAGGATGATGACTAAATGAACCACAGGTGAGGACAATGAAGGAACAGCTGGCAGTGATGAGGGCAGGGAATTATGGGAAGTGTAGTCCGTGCCGTGAATGTCAGTAGGTGAATCCACCGGCAACCCCAAAAGTGCCATTGCACCCTCTACATTAATTGAGATACCCTTCGAAAGAATTGGCATGGACATTATCGGCCCATTAGAATGGACTGCAGGTGGGCATCAATTTGCATTAGTTATTGTGGACTATGCAACACGATATCCAGACTCAGTGACTCTGCGCAACATGTCAGCACGTAGTGTTGTAAAGTCACTATTCAGAATAATCTCCCAGGTGGGGATTCCATGAGAAATCCTCACTGAGCAGGTCACTACATTTATGTCACAAACACTACGCGAACTGAACAAATTATTAGGTATTAAATCGATGGGTTGCAGGAACAATTTAATAAAACCCTGAAAAACATGATCCGCAAGTTCATACACGAGGATGTTAGAAATTGGAATAAGTGGCTTAGCCCCTGCTATTTGCTCTGCGAGAGGTCCCACAAGCCTCCACAGGGTTTTCCCCATTCAAGCTACTGTATGGGCATACTCCACTGGCATGCTCGATGTCATACTGGAAGCTTAGGCCACCTCTTATCTGGATAATATCATAATTTATGGTAATGATAGGTGGAGGCACAATATCTGAGAGCAGTCCTGATATCACTGCAGTGGGCAGGGCTCACGGCCAACCTGAAGAATTGTGCGATTAGGTGGGTGGAAGTTCGGTATCTGGGGTTCCACTTGGGACATGGGTAGGTGCTTCCCCAAATTAACAAAACCTCAGCGATCGCAGCCTGCCCAGTGCCCAAGACCAAAAAGGAGATGTGACAGTTTCTGGGGCTGACTGATCTCACTCAAAATGTGGCTCCCGATCTGGTCCAGTGGATGGAGTTGTGCCAACAGCCTTTTCTAAAGGTGAAATCTGCAATTTGAGGGGGAACACTCTTACATGTTCTAAACTTCTCTCTCCCTTTTATTTTGCAGACGGATGCATCGGACAGAGGGCTGGGGGCAGTGCTCTTGCAGGAGGTGGCGAGGGAGGGGTGACCAGTGCTGTACATTAGTCATAAATACTCACTAAAGGGAAATTAAGTACAGCACCATTGAAAATGAGTGTTTGGCAATCAAGTGGCAGTCCTCACCCTCTGCTACTACCTGCTGGGGTGGGCCTTCACCCTCTGCTTGGATCATGGCCCACTCCAGTGGCTCCACCACATGAAGGATACCAATGCGCGGATCAACCGTTGGTACCTGGCACTTCAGCCATTCAAATTTGGGGTGAGCTGCAGACCGGGGGTGCAGATTGCTGTGGATGACTTTCTCTCCAGATATGGGGGGTTGGCACAGCGACTGGAATGCTTTATTGTGTATTTATTGTTGTATTGTGAAGCTGAAGCATTTGAGAAAATTTTTGTCTTAAGAGTTTTGTGACATTGAACTTACTGAAATAAGAAACACCCTGAGAAGGCTGTACTCAAGAGAATGAAGGCAGAAAATAAAAGCTTGCCTGAAGTGTGCCACTGCTCCCCGTCTCCTCCTTCCATACCCAAACCAGAAGTCCGGTGACAAGTGTCAAATTCTGAGTTTAAATTTAAGATTTAATCGCAGTATTTGTTTACATATTTTATGGATAGCCTGATAATCCACACCAATGGTTCCCAACCCTGTTCCTGGAGGCTCCAACACTACACATTTTGGATATCTCCCTAATCAAACACAGCAGATTCAACTCATCAGCTCATTAGTGGATACTCCTTTTTGTTCCTCAAAATGTCATGTCTATTCTGAAGTCCTGCTCACCTGCCTGAAGCTTTTTGCTTTCTGTTTTTGATGCGGGAACAAGAGAACAGATTTCTGCAACTGCAGCAGATCAATGAAGATGTGTTTACTTGCCTGAAGACACAATGTTCACCATGTAATAATGGATCTTAAATGCTGTGTTGACTGAAGGCTTTTGCTATGGTCACTTGTCAATCTATTAGCTACCAATGAATTTATGCAAGGATGTGATGTTGCAAGGATGTGGCATACAGGTCAGCAAATATATAGAAAAAAAGAATGTTTGTGGAGGGATGCGCGAGCTATTCCACTCATGGTTTTTGAGTATTCACACAGGGGCACCTACGGGATCTTGGGGTATGCACATAAATCTCTAATATTTTGCAAAAAACAACACAGAAGTGTGCAATTCTGAGAGAATCATTTTTACTATTACATGAGTATGTGTAGAAATTATGTAACTATTAGCTAAAGCATTTCTAAAGTTCTTTCAGACTAAATGCATTTGTGTGCTAATAAGCAAACTGCAGCAAAAATGAATAGAGCAGAACGCAGGTGTTTCAAGACACGTTTGAAACAGTTGATATTCTCTTAAACTTGACAAAACTTTAAAAAGCATGGCACTCCTTAATGAGGTGCTGAAAACACAGCTATTTATGGTGCAACAGTCAAAGACGTCCATCTAGCACGTATACATAGGAAAACTATTTAAAAACTTGTGAACGGCCCCTTATTCACAAGACAAATAATTAAGCGTTGCAAAGTCTTGCACAGCCAGACCTCTGACTAAAACAAAGGTCTGGGATCTATAGCAGCTTACATTGTCCATGAAACCATGCATTTACAATAGATGGGAAAAGCCCTCTAACTGACATTTTAAGTGACGAATCACATTTGGTTTTGTCATAGCGTGCAGTTTAGGGGCGGGGCTATCAGAGATATATAATATCAAAATAAAAGACCAAAATGGGGAAATAAATAATTTAATGGTGCATTGGTCTCCCCAGCACAGAAAACACATGGGAAAATAGCGGAAAATGTAAAGAAAGTGCAAGTATATCACACAAAACCTCATCACAGATTATTTCACAGACATAACTAGATCAGAGCAGAATATGCAGTTACACATGGATATCTGTTTTATTTTCTGATGCATGCCTTAAACAAAACTTTGAATTTCTTTAAAAGAGTTGATGTCACTAACCTGACAATCTTGGAAAAAATTTGTTGATTTTTGTTTTCCTGAAAATCAGTCGTCTCAACGTGGAACCTTATGAACACAAATCTATTTCCAGGCGGACTGATAAAACATCCTGTGTGCTTCAACTTGCATAGGTTCCAACAAACCAGCCCACAAGTTTTGCTCGGAGTAGTTCAATAAAGGGGTTTCAAATTTGTGTGCTATGTGCATCAGATGGTTAGAGCCCAGACTATGAGTGGTTCATGGGCATCAGTGTGAACCCTGGTGGCTCTGCACTGAAAAGGCACAATGGCTCATGTTTAGGCTGTGATGTTCTGTCAGACTCACAATAAAAGATGCACACTCAGAATACACTTCAGAACTGGTGTCTGTGTCACTCTGCTCAACAACGCTATGCATCAAAGTGTCAACAACAATCTTATGCATTCTCTGTATCTGTACTGAACATGCGCATAGCACGGATAAAATTCAGAACATTATAGGTTTCTCTGATAAAGATGACACAAATGCTATGGTAACCTTCAATATATGCAAACTGGCCTTCAAATAAAACCGAAATACTAGTGCTATGGTGACCTGGATGCTGTTCGCTCCTTAAAGAACACGATTTGGTGACAGTTAGAAAAGGGTTTCAAGTTGGAGTCCGATGAGCTGATGGAATATGTCCCGATTGTCAACTTTGTTTCTTGGGATATCTGACTTGGATGCTGTTCAGTCTTTCAAGAACACAATTGGCGGCACTTTGGAAATGCACTTGAAGTTGGAGTGCACTGACATGATGGAATATATTCCCATTGTTGACACACGCTAGATAGTGACCGTCTGAAACCATCTGAACAGTCCAGTGTAAGCAAAATATGAAAATTGTAAATTTTTAGTGTCAGTTCAGTTTGTAGTGGATTGGGGGAGGAATAATGTCATGACTATTCAAATTCTACTCGACTAATGGATTTGACTTATCAACTATTAAAAAAAAAAAAAAATCAGTAGTCGTGCAACCCCTACACAGTCATTCATGGTTGAAGTTTCTCAGAGTTACCTCTAAAAAAAAAATTGTAATTTTGTTTTTACTTATTGAAGGTAAATATCCACTTCATCCAGTGCTCTGTGTGTTCAAATGTATCCTTATACTATTTTAGTCAGTGAAAGTCCGCTCAAAATGATTCAGTGTGAGGGTGAGCTGTCCGAACAATCAATTCAGAATGTTTTGCTTATTCGTTGAGCCAATTCATTGAGAAGAACTGACTCAAAAGTATGATTCAACAGAAACCAGAAACACACATCTTGATTGCTGAAATATTGTCAGTCTGGTAAAATGATTCTTATCAAAGGTCAGTCAGAGTGCACATGGTACGCAAAGTGCTATCATCTATACAGGTTCAAACACCACTGTAATTCCAAAATGTAATCTCTGAATAGTATGAAAAACACATTTACTGTAGGTTAAGATTAAGACAGTATTTACCATGCATATAAGGCAGAGGAGAAAGCCATCAGACTATCCATCAAAGGAACAATTTATCAGATAAAGTGACACAATAAAGTAACAAGTAAAAAGGTGTAGCATAAAGCTAGGAACCTATTACATTTCAATTGAATAAAAGAAATATACTCCACCCAAAAAAAGTAGAGGATGTGAATTATGCTGTGCATTCATATCCACTGACAGGATGCTGGAGCTCAGACACTGTCGTTCATCTCATCAGCTGAGCTTCTCCGCAGCCTCATGTATACGAGCCTGGAGTCTTTCACAGTTTATTACCCCCTTAACAGCTCCCAGCGGCTGCCTTTCCCCTGTAATAGCCTGCCTATTCTTGGCTTATCATATTCAGGTCTCCTACAATTAAAAGCAAGCCTTGTCATTTGGGCTCTTGGGGAAATCTAGCAGACAGTTTTGGAGAGATGTAGTAGATTAAAAAGCCTGGGTTTGTTTTACATAAAAGCTGCCTCTGTCAGGACTCAGCAGAGCAGAGCATACGCCGCTTCCTCCACCACAATAAATCAGAACCGTGGGGCATTCAGTGGGTGCGTTCGGTCTGGCGGTTCCGCAGGCCTTCTGCTGACTGCACACTTTCCTGCTTTAATATGTGACAGTCCCGTATTTCACACATTCTGCTCCACAAAAGCCAACTGTAATAGATTTACCCAGCTTCTTGGTAAAAAAAAAGATCCACTCTTAATACAGCAATTCATCGATCCCAATTTTGATTCTTTGAATCAAAAGATCTCTTTTAGCCTACTCCTTGTACAAACCTCTACAATTACATATGTGACTAAAATGTCTTTAATTGGCCACTGGCTGGTATATGTTGAGATATCACTCAGCAGTAATTCAATAGTATAGTGATCAAGAAGTTCAGTAGTGATTGAATAATATAGTGATGAAGTTCGGTAGTGATTGAATAGTAAAGTGATCAAGAAGTTCATTAATGTTTGCATAGTATAGTGATGAAGAAGTTCAGCAGTGAGATCTTTCCACCATATGTTGAGTAAATGTTTGGTTTGACTCGTTCTGTGTAATGTGTCCAAAGACGAGATCCACACAATCCGTTTGTCATGAAATAATGTCTCTTAATATCTTTTCTGTTCTTTACTGTCAGTTGATGATCAAAAACAACAAAAATATTTAACTCTAATAATGTGCAAAATCCATTCAACTTCACTCTTGTTAATATGTACTCAACCAAAACACTTCTGTGAGACGCTTGCTGAACTAAAGCTAATCTTAAAGAGACAGTACAGTTTTAATACACATCAATCTTGTAAATAGTGCAAATTATACATGTAAACAATAAAAATTAAGCTATTTGTATACACACTCACTGAGGATTTTAGATACACCTATGCACCACCTTATTCATGCGATTATCTATTCAGCCAATCGTGTGGTAGCAGTGCAGTACATAAAATCATGCAGATACGGGTCATGACCTTCAGTTAATGTTCACATCAACCATCAGAATTGGGAAAAATGTGATCTCAGTGATTTGGACTGTGGCATGATTATTGGTGCCAGACGGGCTGGTTTGAATATTTCTGTCATTTTCATACACAACAGTCTCTAGAATTTACTCCGAATAGTGCCAAAAACAAAACACATCTAGTGAGCTTCCAGAGAAGCTCATGTATGCTTACGTGCCATGGCTGTGCAGTGGGCAGATCCGTGAGGAATCCGTGAATAGTTTGTTCGTAGGCACATGTGTGCTTCGTGGTAATCAGGATCAGATTCATGAGGAATCCTCCGCTGAAGTGTTGTGAGGTGCAGAGAACAAGCACACAGCAGATTGGATGGCAATCACTCTCCCGACACGTGTGCAGAGATGAGGAATCCTCCGTTGAAGATTCATGAGCACAGAGAACAAGTATACAGCAAACTGGAAGGCAACCACACTCCCGACACACAGTCAGAGACTGGCAACCAAACAGATACATAAAACAGGACCAACAAAACAGAGTGAAGTAAGTTACTTCACACCAAACAACAATCTAGCAAAGATACTGACACAATGAAGCGATTAAGTAGGGAGTGAATCAGTAGAGAACCAGGTGCTGCTAGCACGCTAATTATTGGCATGATCAGTGTTCTCCTTGGAACAATCAGCGTTACCATGGAAACGCTGATCATGCATGTGTAACGCACACATGCGCGGGTATAGGCCACCCTGCAGTTTGTGACTCAATGAGATTTACTGCAGAGGGATACACTTTTCAATATCTCGGACCAGATACCAGAAGACCTCATTAACTGAGAAGCCAGTTTTTGCAGCTGAGAAAAGGGGAAATTATCACATGAGACAAATGTGCAGTTGAACTATGTATTATCTTGTTTTGTTGCAGAAAAAATAAAGAAAACCATAACAAATGTCAGTAGCAGTTTCACATAAACAATTAGTTCTGATGACAAAACTGTTTATGGCAAATCTATAAAAAATTTTATTCAGGGTTATCTTTTCTTTTACTATTTATTTTCTTATTTATTATCTAATTTTAAGTTCCTTATTTACCTATTTAGTTAGGTTTAATTATACTAGGTTTCAGCTCTAATTTAATTTATAATAAATTGCATATAATTAACTTTATTTCTTCTCCATTACATCAATTATATCTCAGTTTCACATATGAAAATTGTTATTCAGTGACATTCAACATAACCTGTGAATTATTACCTTTCAGAACTCTTCTTGGAAAACAATAAAATAAAAAAAAAAAACAGGACAATTAAAACAAAAATCAAAAGGTACACAGGTAAGATACCCAATGTTACATCAACTCAATGTATATTCAGTTAAATGTCTTATATTATATTATGTAAATTGCTCTCACTCTAAATGTGCAATGAGAGTGGGAATTTGTCTCCGCATCAGTATAACTTTAACGGCTCAGTTACTTGCTACTTTTCCTCTGCGTTCCAGCTCAATTTCGTCACAAAGCAGTGTAGCTATGCAAAGAATTTGACTTTGATCCAGAATAGGATATAGTTCTTGCTCTTCAATATTTAGACAAATTTCAGCAAAAGAATGTGTCGTCCTACCACTCGGACATTCCTATTGCGAAATGTTTCTGGTCCAGGCTCTGGTGTACAACTGATTGGCTCGCCAGCTCCTGTACAACATTGAACACTCTTTGCTTGTTAACCAGAACAATTCAAATCTGGAATTTCTCAGGGAAATCATCATATGACATTGCAGGAATATATCGGAAAAGGCAGGAAACAGAACCACAAAGAAAGGGGAAAAAAAAGACAAGGCCGGAATAACAATGAATTCTTGTTTCACAATAATAGTGTACAACATTTCATAGTGTACTTATAGTATACTTAAAACATTTAAAATACACACATATGTATTTACTTTCTAAATCAGCAAAAATATACTGAACACATAATCTTTTCTTTACACATTTTCTTCAAAATTAGAAATCGTTACATAAGAAACAATTTAGTTCATTTGCAAGCATACTCAAATATCTCATAATGTGCCTAAACGTGTGCGACCATCATGCACATGGTTAGCAAAACTTGCACGAGGTTAACAACTCAATTCTCTAAATTAGCCATTGGCGCTAATTTATCAATTTACTCACAATTTTGTCATGTTCACATGAAAATATTCGGCTGGTCTTATACACATGCACTTGAACCATGTACAGTATTATACTGATTTAAGAACATCTGATTCAATTAAACGATTAACCAACATTTGACCTGCAACTACTAAATATGGTAATCATATAGATTCACTTACTAAGAAAACTTGATAATTGTCAGAAATAATGCTTAATAAAGCAAAGAATTTCTGTTTTTCAGGACATTTTCTTAGGTCTACTGTATATTATCCTCTTAACAAATTAGTGCAGATGATTTACAAAAAACTTAAAGACATTAAACAAAACAAATTAAATAACAATTCTTTTGAGGTCATTACATTATATTAAAGGAAAAATAAAGAAATTAAATAAAATGGCTGGTTATGTATTCTTCACTCTGTCAAATACTATCTCCACATATATTATTAACAATGAATGATGTGTGAAAATAATTTTCATAAGAACCAACACACAAACATTCCCTCAAAACAATCATACATATTCACATTATACTCTGTAGAACAGCAAAACCCAGCGTAACAGTTGGATATAAAGCAATTGAATGTATTACAGAGTAAAAGAAAGTAATAAAATAAAATAAAGATAGAATCTTGTACAAAAGCACAATCCACATACATTGTCATCTGAATTAAACAAATTAGATCACTTTATAATGTTTGGGTTAAAGAATTAAACATACCTGGAAACTAATGGGACACTTGATCAGAGAAACATCTGTCGCGCTAACTTCTTCCCACGTTAAAAACTGTGCGCAAACCACTAGTTAGTTAGCTCCACGTGCGTCAAACAAAAATCACATAATACTCACATAAAGTAACCAATACATAAAAATACATTTGTATACTTGACTCAGAACACATTCCGTTTAATATTTAATGAACTTTAACCGAATTAATACTTTTGAACATACCAATAATGACTGGAAGAAGAGAATGGGAAAATGTGCGTCTTGCCTCGCCAGTGTCCATTTGCGGTCTGAGGCTGACGTAACTCATGCACTCCCCAAAGGCATAGCACGCAACACCAATAAGCCTCCCACTTGAACAAAACACCTTAATTGATTGTTCCTACCAACAATAACATTGCATAACCCGTATAGGTATTAATACATAATTAAACCAAATATCTTTACCTCATGGCAATATAGTTTTGGGAAATTCATTACATAGAAATAAAACAAAATGAATATTTCTCTCTTCCCAACAGGCTACATTCACCCCCCCTGAACTTCACAAAACTAATCAAACACTAGTGACTAAATGACACAGGGGATGTGATCACACTTTGACAAAATCACAGTATCTGCACGCAACATATGTTACCCAACTCACTGAGAAAGCGACAGAAGTAATTGGCCAGACTCTCAAGTGTCCACCCGCAAAAAGAAGTGCCATAAACACTACTTCACAGATTCTGAGGGAATAAGGTAGGCTGAGGGAATAAGGTAGTCTGGGTCATAATTTGAATCAATCTATTAACTGGTTTTACCAATCTGCCAGCCCTTGTTCTGTCTGTGTGAGCTATTTCAGATGAAGGCTGAACCACCTCTCCATGAACTCCATCAGGTGGTACTGACTCTACCATGTCATGTTCAACTTCCTCAACATTCATATCAGGAGGGTCAGGTTCGGAACTCTTTCTCAACTCTCACTTCCAACATTTGTTCCGTCAAGGACATGCTCCGATCCTGGTCCAAAACTTGGATCACTGGTTTCCTCTTCCATTAATGGACTCGATGGACAAGCTGGAGAATGAACTGCTCCATCAACCTCATTACCAGCATCCTCCAATTTATTTAAAGTAGAGTCGATCATGCAGTTGTCAGTCTCACAGTCTGACTTGGAGTCATTGAAGGCCGGTTCTACACAGTCCTCCCTCTCATTAACAGGTAAGAAATTTGCTCACAACAGCAAGTTCCTGTGAACCACCTTCTCCTGATTGGTCCTGGTGTTCCTTACACAGTAAGTTTGACATCTTGTATCCACAGACACCACAACATGCAAGGATGAGTCCCATTTGTCGGCTAACTTGCGCCGTCCAAACTGTCCTTTGTTGGCAAGCAATATATAGTCTACTCCCTCAATGTCTCGGCCTTTGACGTCTTTGTTGTAATGCTCAATTTGTCGTTGTTGACTGTCAGTGCTGTTGGACTGAGCAAATAACTTAGCTTCCTTGAGAACGTCCTTCATTTTCCTTGCATACTGGTCATAGTCTGTGATGTTGTTATCCCGATCCATGCTCTGGAACATCAAATCGACAGGCAATCTGGGAATCTGACCGTAAATGAGCAAAGCCGGTTGACTCATGGGCAGGATTTGCAGCATTTGTGGCCAGTCCTGTTTGACTCTTGGAGGTAATGCCCTGATCATTTTACCCAAGGTGCAATTGAACCTCTCGACTTGGCCATTGCTCATCGGGTGATATGAATGGTTCGTGACTTCTGTATACCAGCAATCTGCAATAAGTCCTTGATCAACCTACTTTCAAAGTTCACTCCTTGGTCTGAGTGGATTCTTTGAGGAAATCCATAGACACAAAAGAACTTATCCCATAAGTGATGAGTGACTTGGGATGCTGACTGGTTCTTGCAGGGAAACACATTTGCCATTTTCGTGAAGTGGTCCGTTACCACTATTACATCAATGCTCTTGCCAGAAGAATCCTCGTCAGACCAGAAGTCTATACAGACCAATTATAATGGACTGACAGTTCGGTCAGTCATGCTTTCTAAAGGGACTCTCCCCTCTGGTTCAGGGGTTTTGCTGACCACACAACATTGACAGCATCTCACATACTCTCGGGTGTCACTTTCCAAACCAACCCATGACAATCTCTGTCTAGCCAAAGACAATGTTCTTCCTTGTCCTTGATGGCCTGCCTAGTTGTGGATGCCACGCAAGACTTCACTGACCAGTGAATCGGGAACTATGAACTAAGTGTAAACTTAGTCACTGGATCTTTGCAGACATGGTACAGTATGCCATCCAACAACTTTAATCTGTCCCATTGCTTCAACAGTTTCAAGGCCTTGTAAGGTTCCTTAGCTCTTTCTCTCTGAGACGGTCACTTACCTCGGCACACATAGAAGAGAACTCTTGAAAGCATGTGGTCACCTTCTTGCCTCTCTCAAAGCTCCTCCAGTGAGTAGATTGGTAAGGGGTTCTGACCAGCAGGCATCATCCGTTGGTTTTCTTGAGCAGGCTAGGAAATGACTCTCCTCTCTGCTCCCACTTCCCACTTTGCATGAGCTTCAAAGATAGCAGAGACCTGATCAGAAGACAAGCAACTTTTCTCCAATGAATGTCCAACACACTGGCTATTTGCATTGAGCCTAAAGGAATCCTGTACCGTGTCTTCTCTTATCTGTTCAGAGTGTTCAATAAAAGATTGTAAGGCTCTGACACTAGTCTCTGACTCAGTCTTTGACTGGGAATAAACGACTTACGGCGCAGAGTGTCGCAACCACATTCTTGGTGCCAGGTATGTACTGGATGTCAAAAGAGTTTGGGGCCAACTTAGCTACCCACCTCTGTTCGCACGCGTCTAGTTTCGGTTTCTTTAAAATGTAGGTCAATGGATTATTGTCCGTCCAGACAGTGAAAGGGTGTCCCTTTAGCCAATGTCTAAATTTATCACAGACAGACCATTTCAACGACAGAAACTCAAGACGGTGTGCAAGTTAGTTGGACTGAGCTTGTGTAAGTGCCTTACTTGCAAAGGCAATGGGTCATGCCTTGGACTCTCCTTCAGGGACTTGTGATAATACAGCTCCTATACCATTCAAGAAGGCATCTGTAGAGAGGATAAATGGCCAGGTGAAATCAGGGTGCTCCAACACTACAGAGTTCACAAGAGCTGACTTAAGCTGTTCAAAGGATAGAACACATTCACTTGTCCAATCTGACAGGCTGAGTTTTTTGAAAGCACACCACCATTTGAGTAGCCCTTTTTCACTTTGGTTGCGGCGGTAAGTGTGAAGAGTGGTTTAGCGATGCTGGAACAATTAGGGATGAACTGTTGATAATACATGACCATACCCAAAAAGGAATTTATCTTTCTATGGGAAGGTGAGACCCCATCATGAGATCCTTTTCATGGACAGACATAATGGTTGCAATTTTGTCAGGATCAGTTGCGACTCTCATTCAACTCTCATTCTCATTCAAAACATGGCTGAGGAACCTGACGCTCCTTCTAAGGAAGTAGCATTTTTTAGGTGCCAACTTCAACCCGTGAGCACTCAATCTCTCAAAGACCATCTCCAAACTCTCCAGGGCCTTTTCTTCATTGGGAGCTACCACTAGGAGATCATCCAAGTAACACAGCAGGGTAAGAATGTTTTGGTCACCAAATATACTCATCATAAGCCGCATGAAACTTTCTGGGCTGTTGCATAGTCCCTGTGGAAGACGATTGAACTCGTAAAGCCCTAGAGGTGTGGTAAATGCTGCTAAAAGTTTCTTGTCTTCCTCACACATGGAGATGTTGTAGAAGCCAGATGTGAGGTCCATTGCACTGAACAATGCATTCCCTTCCAGAGCAGCAAGACAATAGGCTTGATGAGGAAGAGGATGTGCATCCTTTATAGTGTGTGAATTTAGCCAGCGGTAATCAAGACAGATACAGAGGTCGCCACTCTTCTTCCACATGAGAACCAAGGGAGAGGCCCACTCGCTGCTGGATTTAATAATGTCACGCCCTGGCGGCACATGGCAATAAGGCAAATGGAAAGGCCGGTTGTCAGACAGATGGATGCGATGCACAAAGACTTTTGCTTTCCCACAGTCTAGCTTGTGCTTTGAGAATACATGTTCATACTTCTGGACCAAACGCAATAACTGACTTTTCCATAGAAGTGACACTTCGCAAGTGTCAATGTCAAAGTCACTCAATCCCATCTTCCGCAAGATGTTATTTTAGTCTGAGTCAGGTGATCCATCATGCATGGTTTGACTCTGGGCTTAACGGTCTCGAAGGGTCACTGTGCATCCATTTCCAAATCTTCCAACACCACACAAGGAGAAACACTGACTACATTAGAATTTTTCTTCAGAGTGATGGGCTTGTCATACGGGTTAAGCATCCTAAATGGAACCCATCTATCAGCAGTCATGGAAACCACCACGCCTCCAACGATGACATCCTTCTTATGGGTTGGCAACTAAGTTGGTTCAATCAGCAATGCACTGCCCTCTGAAATAGGTGTTGTAGGAGGGAGCTTAGCCCACACCAGGTGCTCCTGCTTTGGCAGCAACGTGACAGCTTGAACTAATCTGGCAGTTCCAATGATGTCAGGCATCTCATCGCCTCCCCATCTGTACCGTTAAGGAACAGTTCGACTTCAATATCTTTCATTGAATCAAGCCTATTAACAACATGCCAGTATGTGGGGTTCAGCTTTAACTGGCTAGATAAATTTAAGGATGTAGGTACACTGACTTCATACTCATACACTCTCATCTTCAGCTGGCATGTACACTTTGGCGCAACCTGAACTCCACCACATCCAACCAGCATAATATTGGCCTGCATCTCACACTGGTGCAGTGACAACCCAGCATCCAATAAACAGGATTCCGCAACTTCACTGATAGTGCAAGCCATAGAGCCACTGTCTAACAAGGCTCTTAGAAGAACACGTCATTGACTAAAACGTCAGTATAGAAAAGGCTGTCTGCCCGTGCCAACTGGGTCACATTCTGAAACAGAACCACATTATCACTTGTCACTAACTTACAAGTCGACTCGTATATTCTTGATGCAACATCTTGGAGGGTCTGAACATTTTCACCCACACCATCCCCTCCCAAGTGCAGGTGTGTCAGTTTCCCTGAGTCTATGGCAATCCCTGAGCTAGTGACCAACTTCTAAGCAGATCAGACATATTTTCTCAGACATGCAGTGTGACCGTGAACAATGAGTTCTCTCACCACATATGCGACATCTGGATGGACGAGACCAAGAAGGCAATTGCGGTCTATCTGGAGCAGCCTGTGCACTAGTGCGGTCGAGCATCCTTTCAAGTATACTGAGCACTTGCTCTAACATACCAGTGTTGGTCAAGGCAATGTGTGGAGGCGCTGTGGTGATCTCAGGCTTTTTGGTCTGGGTACTGGGGATGCACGCTGGTGCATTCACTGCAGTGTTGTCCACAGTAATGGTCTCTGTGTGGCTGACGGCAGCAGTTGCTACTTATAACGAATGGCCAGGGAGTGAGTAAGGATGTGGTTTCTTCATTCTCAGCTCCCTTTGATGCTCATCAGTGGCTACTTGCACCTCTGCCAATGACCACTTGGTGATAGGCTTGTACCTAAACACACTAGAAGCATCCCACTTGAACAAAACACCTTAATTGATTTTTCCTACCAACAATAACATTGCATAACCCGTATAGGTATTTAATACATAATGAAACCAAATATCTTTACCTCATGGCAATATAGTTTTGGGAAGTTCGTTACATAGAAATAAAATACAATTAATATTTCACTCTTCCCAACAGGCTACAAAGGCACCCTGTCACACTGCACACATTGTTCAGGAATGGTTTGAGGAAGAGTTCAAGGTGTTGCCCTGTCCTCCAATTTCCCCAGATCTCAGTACGATTGAGCATCTATGGGATGTGCTGGACCACCATGTCAAATCCACAACAGCTGCACCTCGAAACTTACAGGACTTAAAGGATCTGCTGCTAATGTCTTGGTGCCAGATACTACAGGACACCTTCAGGGGACTTGTAGAGTCCATGCCTCAGCGGGTCGGCGGCACGCGGAGGACCAACAGCATATTAGGCAGGTGATCATAATGTTTTGGCTCATTGGTGTATAAAGCTAAAATGTAAGTGAAATTATGAAAAACTAAAATTTGTACCCTCTGTATTATTAGAGAGAGAGATTTTTTTTTCATATATACAGAATGCAAAATGGACATTAAATATACCAATATGAATCTCACTGTATGCACCCTGGCTAAACTACAGAGGATGTTGGAGCAACAGAGGGTCCCAGAGACATAGCAGGGGGCAGGTTATATGTTGTTCTGGTGAGGGAAATCCCAAGAGGAATAGCTTTCAGGAGTTTGCTTCATGATAAGAAACTATAGATACTTGTGGACACTCAGATCATCTGATGTCTATACATCCTTCTATCCTAGGAAACCAATTTTGCACCTTTGTCAGTGTACATGGGTCAGTGACATGACATGCAGATCTAAACATTATGGTGGCCGAGGGGTGCACAACACAACTAAATTAGCAAAGCAAAGCTGAAAACACAACGGAAATAGGCCACAACACAACAGAAAAACTACAACATGATGGGAATAAGCCATGACACAAAGAAATTAAGCCACAACATGACGAAATTAAGAAAATAATCACACAAAATAATATTGGTGAAAATGCTCTATTTGTCCTTAAGTGCTCTGGACAATACCTGTTTTGGTTTCTACCAGAACTCTTAATGTACATAACTTCCTCAACATTTGATTAGATGGTGAAGCGCTCAGGGGGAAACGCTCAGTTTAGTAGTGACTTGCAGTGGAATGAGCAACTTTCTGCATCTTCAGAGCAGACTCATAATCTCTCATCATTGAGTCAGTGCTCAAAAATCATTTATTTTCTGTTACTTTGCTATGCATTTTGACCAAAGCACAGAACCATTCCACAATTACCTTGGCTAACATTACCAACAGCCAGTTTATACACAATTATTTTTCCACAAAATCAAGTATTCCATAGAGCCATTTATATCAGTGAGTTTTCTGAAAGTATTAAGTAAATTATGGTTATGCTAAGAGTAACCGGCTGATTCTACCAGCTCATATTGTGGATTGTGAGTGAAACAATAAGGGAGCGGAGCTGTGTTTACGCTCATAACAGTAGCTAATTAAGTTCTCCTGATGGAAGGCAGAGCTGATTATACCATGGTGAGCACCTCATCATTAACATCCTCTCAGAGTGAGGAGACGGGTGAAAGACCTTTTCCTTTGTCTGCCTTCTTGAGCTATAATTGTGTGTCATGTGTTAAAGAAATTAGTCAGCCACAGTCCTCGGTCCACTAATGACACTGCCCCATCTGACAATGAAATCACATCAAACAAAGAAACAAACGAAAGGCTTCAAGCACGAGTGATGGGTAGCAAATGTACAGAAAAAAAACAGTGCCGATGAAGTTTATACGTGATATTAGTTTGGGTTTTTATCAGTCATGTGTGAAATAACGCGTTTATCCATGATTTGCCTGGTTGCTGACACCCAGCGGACAGTGGCTAGAATCAAGTTCATGATAAGCAGATGCCTGGTTTATTATAAATGTATTATTGGTCCCTCGTGGGTCTCGTGTGGGATTATCTTGTTTAGCACACATCCTAAAATCCTGTGTAAACATTTACAATTAATTTGCGCTGCCTGCAAAGCTTCTGTTTTACATAAAGCTGATCAAATGAAGTCGTTTGCCACACAACTGTGTTGTCTGTCTCTGGGCAATTTACACTCTGGGCTAAAAAAAAATTCTTTCTTTTCAGAATGACACAGGATAGTGCTTCATGTGGGTATAATGTGTATTTCTGCCCATTAGCCCCGTCTGCCTGAACAGACTGCAGTAAGACACTCACGTTATGGCCCCGCGAAGGCTTTCAACCTGCCAGACAGCTTCAAGAATAGTAAACAGTGGATGTGATTTGTATTAAAATAATCCTTTAATTACTTTATGGCAAAAAGTCTATAACACATGAAGTAATTCAGCGCTGCAGTGGAATGGAAAGGCGGAGAGGTCTTGTTTTGCATAAAGTCTTTAGCTAAGTCCCGCGACTTTGACTTCCTCTGTTTTGATAGTGCTAATATCAGCCAAGGAATAATCCGCTGTACATTTCGTGGATATTTTCAAAGATGCTGTCCGCTGTGAATGCATATCATCTGTTGTGCCCTTTAATGTTGTAATTTACAGCAGTGTGTCAACACCCCAGGACACAGAATTAAACACAATAGAATGAGGCAGGTTGATGTCATAAAGACCCTTAGAAGAGTTTAAAATGCATAAAGGGATGATGATCTCCCCAAAACTTCACTAGGCAGCATCCTAAGTTAAAAGGAACCTCAGAAGTGCCTTTTAGTGAAATAAATCTCTGAAACATGCTGGTGTTTACATTTAATTGGTTTTGGCATTAGCATGTTGCTTAGCAGAGGTGAGTAGTAACATGCTGCATTTACTCTGTTATATTTACTTGAATAACGTTTTGGGGAAAAAAAATTACTTTTAGAGTAGGTTTAAAAGTAGGTACTTTTTACTCTCGCTCAAGTAAAATTCTAATGCAAAAAATATACTTTTAGCTCTTTATAATGGGCAGCGTTCCCATCATTATATTGCTGGGTTTAATTTTAATTAATGCCTCATTTATTGAGAGATTATTGAATGGGACTTTTACGAGAACAGAGGTTCACACAGCTGCGCGAGCTGACACAGACTGTCACTCAAGAATAGTTTCGTCATGCAATGCCTTCATTTAACACCAAAACAAGCGAATATTTCAAGATTAAAGTCTTAGCTTCAATTTAAGGCAGCATGTCGAGATAAGTTTTGGCTCTAATGCTAACACAGGTTTTTCTGTGTAATGTGATGGTCATTTTCAGGGTGATAATGTAACTGGGCTCTTATGATATCATAAGATGTGCTTTGTCCCACGTCCCGCATGTCATGAGCAGTATTTACGCATTTACTGGAACTAATAAAGCTACAGTATAAATCCATGTAAACATCCAAGGTAAATGCCTTTTGCTCTGCCATTCATGAGATTGACAACTGGAGTGAACAGCATTTCTGTACATGCACAGTGATGTACGGACACAAGGCTATCATATGACAAAGAGAGTGGCTGTGTTGAAATATATATTCCTATATAGTGAATGGAGTGAGTGCACTATATCTCAGCAGTGAGTGAATGAAAAGAGTGAGTGATTTGGACGCTGATGTATACACCAAATATGTTAATATAAAGAGTAAACGCATTTTATCAAATAAAGAGTACATTTTAAAAATGTATCTGTATGTAACTGTATGTTATTTTAAAACAGTAATGATTTGTCAAAAAGTAATTTACTACATTCATCATGAAATAATGTCATCAAGTGTACATCAAATGGACACTCAAAATGAGAGTGCATTGTGGATAAGAATGAGTGAACAAAAGTAGGGAACAAGCAGTGGCGGAACTAGGGAGTTGGCCACCCCCCTCACAATTGCTGTTTTATTTTTTTTGGTAATTTTTTTGCCACAATTTAGTTCTTCAGATGTGAAATCATCTCTGTACAAATGTACAAACTTAACATGTGCGCCCATGAGGGTCACTGCACCTCCCTCCCCCCACACAGTCCGACAATATAAAAATGCTGCCCGAACATTTTTGTGTCACCACAGACTGATTGCTTGCCCCTGCCTGGCCACCCCTTTGAAAAACTCCTGGCTCCACACCTGGGACAAATGGCTCACTTAGAATTCAGACACTCCTATAAAATGGTGGACACTCGAAATAGTGCACTGCATAGTGCAGTGGTTCTCAAACTTTTTCGGTCATTCCCCACTTTGGACAAGGAGGAATTTTCAAGCCCCACCTGCCCCCATCGCCCCAACACAATGCTAATGAAATATGCAACAAGCTTAAAATGTTCCAATTTATTGAACAGTAGTAACAAGTAACAAGTAGTATCAGTAACAAGTTGTATCTAAATACAAACTAACTATTTACATCAAATAACAGCAAGTTCAAAAATAAAGAAAAAAAAGTGCAGCTGTCAGAACTTGCATGAAATTCAAAAATAGAGAAAATAAAAGTGCAGCTGTGTCAACATTTGTATCAAGTTAAAAAAAAAATAGAAAAGAAATACAAGTGCCACTTTGCAAAAAAAGAAAAAAAGAGAAATCCATTTGGCAAGAAAGTATTTAAAGAATCCATTTTCCCTGCATTAGTGGCTGCAATGAGCTTGTTTTGCATTGCACAGTTTCTCAAAGCAGGGTTGCAGGCTGTGGAATAACATAATTTTGTACTTAAAAACGTGAATTTTTTTTTTTAAATAGACATAACATACTGTGTTTGATATTGGATTAAAATGATGGGCAGTGTAGCTATAAGATAAACTAATGATTCATTATTTTAATATTCCTTTGCTCCGATCAGAGCATGTGAGCGGAGCGCGCATTTCTGAATATTCCGCTCAGGGTCGTGCGCTCAACCCAGAATGGCCTGCTGGTTCGAAAATATGTGGAATAAGGGCTGCCTCCGACTAAAGTTTTTTTCTATTCGACTAGTAGTTGTTCATTTAAGCCATTAGTGGACAAATCGCCCCTTTATATTGATTTAATTACTTAAATAGGCTATACAGGTTAATGAGCGTTATATAGCCGCACTCAAGCGCATGACCGCACGCATAAAGCTTGTCACAAAGAACCGACAAAAGTAATGATTATGAATGTGTCAAAAATAGCAAGGAGACATTTAATTGTTTATTAAAAACTGGTGTTTTATGTGTCACTGCAAAGATGAAGTTGACGATGCGGACTCACCATGAACGAATAAAGACAGAAAGGCATAAAAAGGAAAATTTCCCCCCGTTTGGCACGCTCCACCTGTCACGTCTCTATTCCCCACCAGTGGGGCGCGCCCCACACTTTGAGAACCGCTGGTATAGTGGATAGGGGCAGTTTCAGACACAGCAAGTGTTTCACGATCAGGGTTGGTGCACTAGGCTGCGTACTCTGCATTTAGAGAGTGGCGGTAATGCTGTACAGAACTAATGATCTAAATTCTTTCGACACTGAAAACTGTAACTACACTGAAATAAGAATCCACACAGGACTTTAAAAGCTATGAAATAGCGAAAGTATGCATTAATAAAGCATAATCTTGCTTTGGTTTATATTTCAGCATTATATATAATGTCCTTGTGGGACATTTTCACCATAAAAATTACTAGAAATGTTTCCTTTTCTTATTGACAAATTTATCCAGATATGACAAGAGCCCTTAAAAGGATAGTTCACCCAAAAATAAAAATTCTCTTCATTTACTCGCCTACATGCAACCCCAGATGTGTATGACTTTCTTTCATCTGCTGAACATAAATTAAGATTTTTAGAAGAATTTCTAAGCTCTTTTTGTCCATACAATGCAAGTGAATGGGTGGAAACATTTTTAAGCTAAACAAAATCACATAAGTCAACATAAAAGTAATCCTTAAGACTCTAGAGGTTAAATCAGTATCTTCAGCAGCGATGTGATATGAGAATGTGTGGATGAGAAACAGATCACTTTCACATTCTTCTTCTTGTGTTTTCGGTGATTCACATTCTTCTCTGCATATCAACCCCTGCTAGCAAAATATATCTTAAATATTGATCTGTTTCTCACCCACACCTTTCATATCACTTCTGAAGACATGGATTTAACCACTGGAGTCTTATGGATGACTTTTATGCTGCCTTTATGTGCTTTTTGGAGCATCAACATTTTGGCCTTGATATTTTGGCTAAAATATTCTTCTAAAAATCTTAATTTTTGTTCTGCAGAAGAAAGAAAGTCAAACAAATCTGTGATGGTGAATAAATAATGAGAGAATTTTCACTTTTGGGTAAACTATCTCTTTAAAGTGATAGCTCAGCCATAATGTAATATTCTATCATCATTTCTCAACCTTCATGTTGTTCCAAACACATGTGACCTTCGGTATTCTGTTCTGTTAAAAGATGTTAGACAGAATTTTGGGGACTGACAGTACACTTTCAATATACACTCACCTAAAGGATTATTAGGAACACCATACTAATACTGTGTTTGACCTTCAGAACTGCCTTAATTCTACGTGGCATTGATTCAACAAGGTGCTGAAAGCATTCTTTAGAAATGTTGGCCCATATTGATTGGATAGCATCTTGCAGTTGATGGAGATTTGTGGGATGCACATCCAGGGCACGAAGCTCCCGTTCCACCACATCCCAAAGATGCTCTATTGGGTTGAGATCTGGTGACTGTGGGGGCCATTTTAGTACAGTGAACTCATTGTCATGTTCAAGAAACCAATTTGAAATGATTCGAGCTTTGTGACATGGTGCATTGTCCTGCTGGAAGTAGCCATCAGAGGATGGGTACATGGTGGCCATAAAGGGATGGACATGGTCAGAAACAATGCTCAGGTAGGCCGTGGCATTTAAACGATGCCCAATTGGCACTAAGGGGCCTAAAGTGTGCCAAGAAAACATCCCCACACCATTACACCACCACCACCAGCCTGCACAGTGGTAACAAGGCATGATGGATCCATGTTCTCATTCTGTTTACGCCAAATTCTGACTCTATCATCTGAATGTCTCAACAGAAATCGAGACTCATCAGACCAGGCAACATTTTTCCAGTCTTCAACTGTCCAATTTTGGTGAGCTCTTGCAAATTGTAGCCTCTTTTTCCTATTTGTAGTGGAGATGAGTGGTACCCGGTGGGGTCTTCTGCTGTTGTAGCCCATCCGCCTCAAGGTTGTGCGTGTTGTGGCTTCACAAATGCTTTTCTGCATACCTCGGTTGTAACGAGTGGTTATTTCAGTCAAAGTTGCTCTTCTATCAGCTTGAATCAGTCGGCCCATTCTCCTCTGACCTCTAGCATCAACAAGGCATTTTCGCCCACAGGACTGCCGCATACTGAATGTTTTTCCCTTTTCACACCATTCTTTGTAAACCCTAGAAATGGTTGTGCGTGAAAATCCCAGTAACTGAGCAGATTGTGAAATACTCAGACCGGCCCGTCTGGCACCAACAACCATGCCACGCTCAAAATTGCTTAAATCACCTTTCTTTCCCATTCTGACATTCAGTTTGGAGTTCAGGAGATTGTCTTGACCAGGACCACACCCCTAAATGCATTGAAGCAACTGCCATGTGATTGGTTGATTAGATAATTGCATTAATGAGAAATTGAACAGGTGTACCTAATAATCCTTTAGGTGAGTGTATACAGTATATGTATATAAAAAAAAAAACATTCACTGAAAGTAAATAGTGACTCTGTCAAACTTTTTGTCTAATATATCCTAATATATCCTATGATGTTTGGATATTGTTTAACATACAAAATGACAAAGACAATCAATCAGCCATTACAAGAGTAGATAAAAATCTAAATAACAGTTAAAATTTTTGTATAAAAAATACAAAATTAAATAAAAATAATAATAATAGATAAATAACATAAAAGACAAGAGAGTGTATGTGGATTAATTCCTTAATTTAAATCAGTAGACTTTTGAGCTTCTCCAAAGTTTGGGCCCAGAGTCTAATGATATCTTCTCTTGCACCATGAATGCGTGAAGTGGACAATTAGAAATACACAACATCTATAAATGTGAGAACCCAATATTGCTTATTAAGAGAATGTGGAGGTTTCCATCTCATTGCTACTAATTTTTTGGCAGCTGTCAAGCCAGCTAAAAACACTTGTTTCTGAATTTTGTTAAGTTGGATATCAGAGAAATCATTTAAAATAAAAACAGATGGGGACAAAGGGACCACAACATTTAATAAAGTAGACAATTTTTTTTAACCATAATCCAAAAGTTAGCAACCCCCGGACATCCCCAAATCAAGTGAAAGAAAGTACCAATTTCCCCTGTATGGCAGAGGGTACAATATGGATCAGGTTTAAGCTTCATACTATTGAGTTTACGTGGGGTCATATAAGTCCTATGTATAAAATTAAGATGGATTTGTTGATGATCCGGATTCCCAGATTTGCACGAATTACCATAACCCAGACACTGTCCCAATCAAAATTTGGGGAAGGTTCGGAATATCTGTCTGCCAGGAAGAGTCTATTGTCAGAGGAGGATACATTTTTTCCAGAAAAACATACAATTTAGAAACTAAACCTCTTGTTCCCTGTGTCTAACCGAACACTTTCGGTAAAGGGTGTTCTTTAAGAGGAGCCATCCAAGGGACTCCATAAGCCTTCATGGCTGCCCTTAACTGGAAATAAAAGAAAAAGGTGGAGCTCTGCAAGTTGAATTGAATAGGGAATACCCAAGGAGTGAATCCCTTTGTCGTACCACTGTCGACACTGACCAAACTTAATAGGGTGCTTACCAATGCGCAAACCATCATTATTAAAGATAGGAGAGTAGGGATTCCAATTAGAGCGGATATCAAAAACTTTTTCTGCTGCTCTCCAAATCGACAGAACCTGCGACACTAAAGGACCAAAACAGAGTTTACACTTATTTAAAGGGATATTAGCAAATACAACTTCATCTAACTTCAGAGGAAGAATCATATTTACCTCCAGGGGACACAAAGAAACATCAATTTTATCATCATACCAGCTAAACAGGGGACATAGTGTAAAAGCCCAGTGATGCAACTTAAAATTGGGAAGTGAAAGTCCACCAGTGAGTCTATCTCGTTGCATCATGGAAAGTTTTAGACGTGGCCGTTTTCCATTCCAGACAAATTTGGTAATTATGCTCTGTAGCCTGTCCCAAAAACGAGCAGGGGGAGGCAAGGGCAGCATAGAACTCACAAAGTTAATTAGAGGAAGCACATTCATTTTGATAATTGATACACGCAATCTAAGAGAATTTGGGAGTGATGACCAATTATCCAAGTTACATGAAATTTTTGATAGGATATCCTCATAGTCTTAATTATATACTGCAATGTAGCACCAATTATAATACCCAAATATTTAAATTGTTTGACCAATGGTATACCTGAGGGTAGTGCTGTGTTTCTCGCCAAAGCTGCCAAAGATAGTTAAGATATTAGGTATGGACTGTAACGGATTACCTAAATAAAGAAGGACATCGTCTGCATACAACGAAATATGATGACTGGTTCCATATATTGTGATTGGGGTGATACATTTATCTAAGCGTATTGTCTGCGCCAGTGTCTCAAGTGAAAGCGCAAAAAGAAACGGGCTTAGTGGGCAACCATGTCGAGAACCTCTGGCTATGTCAAACAGTGAAGAAAAAGTTCTACCTGTCAACACCATGGCTGTGGGGTTTGCATACAACACTTTGATCATACAAATGTAAGAAGACCCCAGGGCCATAGCCTTCAGACCATAGATATGGCCATTCCAGATGATCAAAGGCTTTCATAGCATCTAGCGAAAGGACAGCAGCAGGAAGAGTCAATGCAGATGTGCCATGTATTATATGGAGTAATCTTCTAACATTATCAGATGCTAAACTTGTTCTAATGAAGCCTGTCTGGTCACAATTGACCAGCTTAGTCATGACCGGCTGAAGTCTTCGCGCAATCAGTTTAGAAGGGACAATGGCCTATAACTTGAACAATCATTAGGGTGCTTGTCCTTTTTGAGCAAAAGTGAAATAATTGCAATATTAACATCTTTAGAGAAGGACCCTTTTTCAACAGCAGCTTGAATCATTTCAAAAAGTTGAGGACCCAGACTGTCCCAGAAGGATGTGTAGAATTCTGGGGGAATTCCATCCAATCCAGGGGATTTACCACTTCACTTATCAGAAGCAGCTTCCTTAAGCTCATCTAAGGTAATGGGGGTATCTCATTTTAAAGAGTCTTCCTCAGGCAACTTGGGAAGCGGTATTTTGTTTAAAAATTTGTCACAAGCATCCTGGTTATGTGATACCTCTGAGCTATATAATTCAGCATAAAACCTGTGAGGGTTCATTAAGGATGACACCATCTTTTAACTTAATTGCACTGATATCTGAAAAATTTTCATTGGACCGCAATCTAAGGGCAAGTAAACGGCTAGGTCTAGCCCCATTCAAATAGTACAATTGCCATGTCCTATGAATTAAAATTCAGCACGCTGCTTCATAATAGAATTGATCTCTTTTTTCACTAAATCAAATTGAAGCCTTACATTGTCATCATATATTTGTTGCAATAGACTATCTAATGTTGAAAGTTTAGATTCTAAATCGTATAATCCAGATGAACGAGCTTTCCTTATGTTGGAAGCATAACATATAGTAAAATTCCTAATAAACCCTTTAACAGCATCCCAGAGTATCCTCGGGTCATCAACTGAACCTTTATTTATATCTGTTGAGTTGAGAACTTGGTTTTGAATGCTTCATCTCGGAGAAGCGTTGTATTGAAACGCCATCTAGGGGCCCGAACTGGATTAAAATTTAACAAAACAGAAGCAATCACTGCCTTATGGTCTGAAAATGCCACTGGCAGCAAGCTAACATTAACAATATTATGAAACAAGCCTCTAGTAGCAAAGATAAAGTCAATTCGAGAGAAAGATTTGTGTCTGGATGATAAATGGGTGAAGCCACTAACATCAGGATTTAATATACGCCAAAGATCCACCATCATTGATCCAGGAACGTAAAGCCTCAGAAGAATATTTCTGATCTAAATTTTCGGAGTGTTCCAACCTATCGACTGAATAGTCAACAACAGCATTAAAATCAGCGGCAATAATGAATTTGAAGTCAGAAAGCTCCAGAAGTACCTTAGTGATCTGCTCATAAAATTCTTTTTCAAAAGTATTAGGGGCATAAATTGAAACCAAGGTAACATCTCTATTTTCTATATTATCTTTCACAATTGTTATTCTACCTTTGCTATCTGCCCACGTAGCCAACATCTTAAAGCGCAGATTACGCTGACATATAATCGTCACCCCTTTAGATTTATTTGAAGCTGAAGAGCAAGCAACAACACGGAAGAAGTGATTAGACATATGATTTGTATCCCTTTTTGACCAGATGAGTCTCTTGTAAGAAAGCTATATTTATTCTTTGTTTCCGCAAAAAGTCTAAAGTAGCAACTTGTTTCACTGGGTTATTCAGGCCCCTTACATTGAGGCTGAGTCAAGTCAAGTCAACACGCTCCAACCAGAAGCCGTGCATGACTGCGGAGGTGCGCACGCTGCTGAAGACCCGAGACTCCGCCTTCAGAGCAGGCGATAAGGCAGCCCTAAGAACAGCTAGGGCACCTTGACACCATCAGCCATTTATGAAGTGATAAAAAGTTAAACCATGCAATTAGCAGGGAAATCAATCTATACATAGGAGAAAAGGCTGGGGAGGAGAGGGGAACTTTAATATCTGGTCCAGGCTTAGCTAAACTAGTATTAGAACTATACACAAACAAAAACAGAACAAGGAGAAGATTGGGTGCACCCATGTCTATAAAGACCAGCACGGCAAGGAAATTAATTTGAAAGCGAATGTCTTTCTTAATTTCAGCACTTCTTTAAGTTCAGCACAGATCGGGTTGAAGGCTCTCCTCGCGGCACGAACTGTAGGTGAAATGTCAGGAGCGATACGGAGAAGTTGATCCTTGTATTGAAGCTGGCCTTTGTGTCTAGCTGCGGCCAGAATTGTAGCGACGTCTCTGGAGTGATGGATCTTGATAATGACAGGGCGAGGGCAGCCATCTGTAGGCATACCAAGCCCTCGGTGTGCGCGGTCAATTGCGATAGATGGGACAGGTAACTCAAGCAGTTTTGGAATGAAAGATTAAAAAAAAATTATGGGAACACTTCCCTCAACGGACTCCTTGAGGTTTAGAATTCTGATATTGTCCCGGCTAGAACGACCCTCGAGATCTGTAACTTTCTCCGTAAGTGCCGTATTAAGTTTCTCAAGAGCAGCCAGTTTAACTTTTAGCGGAGTGATGTCATCTTCCAAGGCGGAGATACGAGTCTCTGATTCGGCATGGCGAGTCGCAAGAGAGTCGGTGGACGCAGCGACCTCATCAATGCGTTTGATGATACTATCCACTTTCACATCCAACCCAGACTCCAGTTTAACGAAGGAGTCATTCAGCATCTTTTGTGTGCGCCGACCTTCTTCCGCAATGACTTGGGCAATGCGTTTAAGCAAAGCTTCATGTGATAAGTCAGGTAATGAACTCTCATGGCTAACCTCATGATCGCTGTTAGAACTAGCCTCAGTCGAATTAGTACAATCTTCCGTAAAGCCTCGAGAATGATCCAGCTTGATCTGTTTTGACAATTAACAATGAAGCAACTAAATAATGATTTCAGAAAGATGGGTGAAGGTAGATAATGAAATACAGGAACGTGAACTGGAGAGGTCAAAAACATGACTGAACACTCCGCCGCCATTTTCTCCCCCTCTGTCTAATATATCCTTATTGTGTTGCATGGGAGAAAGAAAGTCATACGGGTATGGAACAACATGATGGTGAATGATGACAGAATTTACATTAATAATAATAATAATAATAATAATAATAATAATTCAGTAGTACATGTTAAATGTGTATTATGCAATGGAATATAGGGGAGTTAAACAGTTATTCATTACTTGAGTAATTTTTTAATTTGATACATTCTTACTCTTACTCAAGTAATTATTTATGTTAGTACTTTTACTAATACTTGAGTATTTTTTGTACTTGAGTAATTGTACTTTTACTTGAGAACAGTTTTTGGCTACTCTACCCACATCTATTGCTAAGCTGACAACACAAATCCTTAATAAGACTATAAACAAACTTTTAGAGATTTGAGATTTGAGCCTAAAAAAAAGGAACAGCAAAGGTGTGGCAAAACATCTAGGTTACGTATGTAGCCTCCGTTCCCTGATGGAGGGAACGAGACATCGACACTAGGGGTCTCTCTTGAGCGCTGAATATGCCTCTGATGCATGAAAAAAGGCCAATGACAAGTTGGCAGACAGTATTTGCATATATAAAGGCGAGGAAATACTATGAGTTCATTCAGGATTTTTCTGAGGAGCCAGGAGTGTCCGGCCACAGTGGCTCGGCTCAGCGACGTGGCCGGGAGGACATGACGTCTCGTTCCCTCCATCAGGGAACGGAGGATACATACGTAACCTAGATGTTCCCCGTCTGTCGCTCACTTTGACGTCGATCTCTTGGGAGGGAAAAGCGCACTGTTTTACCTCGGCCGAGGGAGAGGGCGTGTACCGAGTTCTACCGGCTCGAATCTGAGAAAACATGGGATGAGACTGACTCAACCCTGAGGTTGTAAAACCTTGCAAAGGTATTGGTGTTGCCCAACCCGCAGCTCTGCATATGTCTGCCAGAGAGGCGCCCCTAGCCAGTGCCTATGAGGACACAACACTCCTTGTTGAGTGTGCTCGGACCAACACGGGAGGGGGGGGGGGGCACAGCATTGGTGTGGTAGGCCAACAGGATGGCATCCACCAGCCAGTGGGAGAGCCTCTGTTTGGAGACAGTGTTCCCTTTCCGCTGTCTGCCGAAGCAGACAAAGAGCTGCTCAGAACGGCTGAAGTCATGCGTGCAGTCCATGTAGGTGCGTAAGGCACGTACTGGGCACAGCAATGAAGGGGCTGGGCCTGCCTCCTCCTGGGGCAGTGCTTGCAGGTTCACTACCTGGTCTCTAAAGGGTGTGGTAGGAACCATGGGCCCGGTCGCAGTCTTGATGGAGGCGACCGTGATCAGCAGGGCCGTCTTTAGAGAGAGGGCCCTGAGTCCGGCTGATTCTAGCGGCTCAAAGGGGGATCTCTGAAGGCAAGGACCACCGAGAGATCCCAGGAGGGGAGCAGGCTTGGCCGGGAGGGATTTAACCTCCGGGCGCCTCTTAGGAACCTAATGACTAAGTCGTGCTTACCCAGAGACTTGCCATCTACTGGGTCATGGTGAGCTGCGATAGCAGCAACTTACCCCTTTAAGGTGGAAGGGGACAGCCTCCCTTCCAACTTCTCCTATAGGAATAAGAGCACTGACATAACTGACATCTGTGGGTCTTCAGTCCGGGAAGAACACCAATTTGCGAACAGGCACCACTTTAGGGCATAAAGTTGCCTGGTAGAAGGGGCCCTGGCTTGGTTGATCATGTCTATGATGGTAGGTGGTAGACCAGCTAGATCTTCCAAGTCCCGTCCAGGGTCCAGATGTGGAGGTTCCAGAGGTCTGGACGCGGATGCCAGAGCATGCCCCATCCCTGAGATAGAAGGTCCTTCCTCAGAGGAATTCGCCAGGGAGGGGTTGTCGCGAGGAGTACGGGGTCCGAGAACCAGGCCCGGGTGGGCCAGTAAGGAGCCACTAGGGTGACTTGTTCCTCGTCCTCCCTGACCGTGCACAGCACCTGTCCAAGAAGGCTCACTGGGGGAAATGCGTACTTGCGCAGCCCCATGGGCCAGTCTGCCCCGAGGGGAGCCTCTGTTTGGGCATACCAGAGCGGGCAGTGGGAGGTCTCTCGGGAGGCAATTTATGTATGCTACTGCGATGGTACTGTCTGACCTGATTAAGACATGTTTGTCCTGAACTAATGGGAGAAACTTCTGCAGGGCAAAGAAAACTGTCAGCAACTCTAGGCAATTGATATGCCAGCACAGTGGAGCCCCTTTCCAACAGCCCGCAGCTGCATGCCCATTGCACACAGCGCCCCAATCCAATTTGGAGGCGTCGGTCATGACCAGGACATGTTGGGACACCTGCTGCAAGGGTACACCTGCCTGAAGAAAGCAGAGGTCTGTCCAGGGTTTGAGTGTTCGGCGGCTGGCGGGGGTGACTATCACACGATGCGGGCCGCAGCGCCATGCTCGTCTCGGGACTCAACTCTGAAGCCAGTGCTGAAGCGGTCTCAACCCCAGTGGCATGATCGTCGCGGAGGATGCCATATGCCCCAGGAGCCTCTGGAAAAGTTTTAAAGGAACCGCTGCACCCGGCCTGAAGGAGGCGAGGCATTTCAACACTGACTCAGCACGCTCGTTGGTGACATTGAGACCGAGTCTAACTCCATGCCGAGAAAAGAGATGCTCTGAACTGGGGTGAGCTTGCTCTTTTCCCAGTTGACCTGAAGCCCCAAATGGCTGAGGTGCCTGAGCACCTGGTCTCTGTGAGTGCATAATAACTCTCGGGAGTGGGCCAGGATGAGCCAGTCATTGAGGTAATTGAGTATTCGGATGCCGGCTTCTCGGAGCGGGGCAAGGGCTGCCTCTGCGACTTTGGGGAAGACGCGAGGGGACAGAGACATGCCGAAGGGGAGGACCTTGTACTGATATGCCTGGCCTTCGAACGTGAATCGAAGGAAGGGTCGGTGTCGAGGCAATATTAAGACGTGGAAGTACACGTCCTTCAGGTCTACCGCAGCGAACCAATCTAGATGCTGGACGCAAGTTAAGATGTGTTTTTGCGTGAGCATTTTGAACGGGAGTTTGTGCAAAGCCCGGTTGAAAACTCTCAAGTCCAAGATCGGTCGTAAGCCGCCACCTTTCTTGGGTACAATGAAGTAAGGGCTGCAGAGACCCTTCTTCATTTCAGTTGGAGGGACAGGCTCTATCGTGTCTTTAAGTAAAAGTGTAGCGATCTCCGCGTGCAGGGATTTGGCATGCTCGCCATATACTGCATTAAAGCAGACGCGCATGAAGGGGGGCGGAGGCCTGGTAAACTGAATGAAGTCAGATGGTCTGGGCCAGCCAGCGTGACGGATTGGGAAGTGAAAGCCACGCATCCAAGCTCCGTGCTAGGGGCACCAAGGGACAAATATTTTTTACGTACCTGGCGGGGCGGAGCAGGTGTTACGGCGTCGGGAGGTGATGACCCGTCCCGAGACTCTGGTGCTGAGAAAAGACTCGAAGCACTTACCTTGCTCCGCGCACCCGGCAGGGGGCGGGTTCATGACTGAGGAGGAAAGCTGGTAGAGGCGTCCTCTGGACTTGTCCAAACCGGCCAGGTGGGGAAGAGTTGTGGGGCTGAGGGTGGAGGGTCCGCATCCAGCGTGCTGGGACTGTTGAGGTGTGGCGGCAGAGTGCCGTGAGAATGGCATTTGCGGGCCAGGTGACCCAGAGACAAAGGAAATAGCTCTGTTATTGAGAATGTGGGTACCACAGCCCCGACTAGGGTTCAACAAAGGATTCTCCTCCCGGCCCTCCACCAGGGAACGGAGTGGTCTGCTCACCAGCTCCGGAGCTAATGTCTTGGTCCCTGGGTCATCCATCTCAGGAACGCCTGGGAGCCTTCCGGGTCCTCGAGGAGGTCCTTGCGACGAGGGGCGTCTGCTTCCTGCGGGGTGCTCGACAGGTGGGCTGAGAGCTGGGCCCAGGTTGAGGTGGAGCAGCCTGGTGTTTCTTCGCAGGGGAATGCCCTCGGCGAGCAGATGTGGCATGGCCCCTGGCAGCAGGCTTGCGGTGGGGCAGGATGTGAGAGATCGCCTCCGTCTGTTTCTTCACCGCGGAGAACTGCTGGGTAAAGTCCTCGACGGTGTTGCCAAAAAGGCAGAACTGGGAGACAGGGGTGTTGAGAAAGCGAGTCTTGTCGGTTTCACGCATCTCGACCAAGTTCAGCCATTGATGACGTTCCTGGACCACGAGCGTGGCCATCGCCTGCCCAAGTGGCTGCGCTGTGAACTTTGTGGCCCTGAGGGCGAGGTCGGTCGTTGAGCGCAGTTCCTGTAGCACATCGGGATCAGGGCTACCCACGTGCAGATCTTTAAGTGCCTTGGCCTGGTGGACTTGCAGGAGGGCCATGCAGTGCAGAGAAGGAGAAAAGCCGCTGATGTGCACCGTAGATCCAACATCAAGCAAAGTGTCAGAGGAACAGGAACAGGTGTGTAACTTGCAGCTGACTGCTGACAAGGCTCCGAAGAAAAAAAAAACATATCCTGTATTTTAAGCAGATTATGGAATTTCTATGCCAGTAGTGCAACCAAATGGAATTGCAAAAACGTTGTTTTAGAAACTTTGTTTTTTTGTTTTCTGCAAATGCCTCCCTTCTGCCATTGATCAATCAATCAGATAGTCCTGCCCCAAACTCATGCCATTGGTTGAATTAAAGTTTTGTTAGGTCCGAGTTTGTCACTCAGAAAAGACAGAGCATTTTTAGAGTGCCACAGAGACACAGTGTTTACAGTTCCCCTTCTGTCACTCACTCGATGTTGTGTCGATTGTAGTGACACAAGGGGTCTCTTCTGAGAGCCTCACGTACCTCTGAACTTGAAAAAAGGCCAATGTCAAGTTAGCAGACAGAATTTGCATGCCCCGCCCCCGGACATATGGGTATAAAAGGGAGCGGGCAAGCGAATGTCAAACAGATTTTTTCTTTGGAGCCTAGCGGTTGTGCAACAGCAAAGCTGATTTCACCACTGTTCCACTCACCTCTACTGGCAATAAGCACTGCTGTTGGATCTACAGTGCATTCCAGCAGCTTTCTCCTCTCTGCACTGTGCAGTCCATGCCCCTGGGCGCTTCGACAGCGCTTTCATTGCCTGAAAGACTGTTTCTCCTCCTAAAAGAGTTTATTTCCTCTTAAAAGAGTTTAAGTTTCCACTCATAAAAGAGCAATACACAGCAGGCGTTGAACTTCTTTTTCAGTATGCGTCTTTTTCAAGATCCCCTTCTGCCTCTGTGTAGTTCCTGGATGAAGTCGATTTCTCTACACTTCTGACTGTCATAAAAGCTGCCTCGTGCGCCTGGCTGCGAATACACGCAGGCAGCATTTTACGAATGGTTCATGTTCTCAGTGCGAGAACATAGCCATGGCAACATTGTGGTCGCGGCTTTCTTTTCTCACGAGAAAAAGCCACTTCAGCCACCCCCGCGTCGTTCCTTCTTCCTTTGAGTTTGATGACGACCCGGCTGGTGATGAAGGCATTTCGGGGATGACGACAGGCTCGGTTTCACCGGGTAAAACCCCACGAAACACCCACCCCCCCGGCATGCTTGCTTGCTTCCATCCGAGCTCGGTATGTGTGCGGCATTCTCCTTTAAGCCCCCAGAATTGGATGACGATTTTGCCGCTGCATCGAGAGCATCACAGCAGCGTCTGATGCAGATGACTCATCTGGGCTGCCACCTTCGGGTCTGCTCACCCAGTCTGAGCCTGACGCATGTATGTCCGCTATCCTTTCCTGGGCCGCCATGAGTGCGAGGTGGACTGGAAACCTCCGTCCCTCCCTCACGGCTACTCGATTGGTTCCTCAGGCCAGGGCACCGCTCATAGCCACGCCCCCCACCCGGTAACTTTCTTCCCGGAAGTGCATGACGAGCCAACAAGTTTGTGGAGGGCACCTTTTACTGCCCGGAACCGACCTCCTCGCTCGTCCGCTCTCACTACCTTGGATGGTGGGGAGGTCCACGGATACACGGAGGTCCATCAGGTGGACAAGGCGGTTGCGATCCACTTGTGTCCTGAGAACATTGCCACCTGGTGGGACCGCCCGGTATTCCCCTCCAAGGCCTGTAGGACAACGTCTTCACTGACTGCGAAAGCCTACAGCGCCACTGGACATGTTGCCTCCGCCCTGCATGCCATGGCTCTCCTGCAAGTTTACCAAGCCAAGGCACTTAAAGATCTGCACCTGGGTAGTCCCAATCCCGATGTGCTGCAGGAACTCTGAGCAGCTCTTTGTCTGCTTTGGCGGACAGCGGAAAGGGAACGCCATCTCCAAACATAGGTAGCTCATTGAGTTGTTGATGCTATCCTCTAGCCTATCAAACCCAGGCCTTGCCCCCCCCTGTGGGTTCGAGCACACTCTACGAGAAGTGTGGCATCCTCATGGGCACTGGTCCATGGCACCTCCATTGCAGACATCTGCAGAGCAGCGGGCTGGGAAACACCCAACACCTTTGCTAGATTCTACAACCTCAGGGTTGAGTCAGTCTTGTCCCGTGTTGTCAGTTCCGAGCAGGTAGAACTCGGTAATAAGGAACAGTCAAACGGGTGTTCCGCTTGCACCTTGCGCCCTTCACCAAGTTCATCCAGTGCGCCTCCTTTCCCAGATTAGCCACTAAACTCTCGCTTTCTGGATGCTCTTTCTCCCTAGCCCTCTGGCCGGCGAATTCAGTGGAGGAATTCGCTGCCAGACCCACCAAGAGTTGAGTGCTCCATGTTGGGCTTGGGCTCCACAGGCATAGATCCAGCTTCAGGCAACTCCCTGTGTTCATGGAATCATTAAAGTGTCCAGCTCTCAACACATCTCCAGATTCAAACTCTAACAGTCACAAATAAAGATGAGAATCATAAGGATTTTGAGATTCTTTTAGCGATTATTTCAATACAATATTTTTACTGCATTTTGCTGTCTTTGTCAAGTCAAGTCAAGTCAATTTTATTTGTATAGCGCCTTTCACAACACACATCGTTTCAAAGCAGCTTTACAGAAGTTCAGCAGACGATAAAAATGTAATGTCTATTAAGTCGATAAATCATCATCCTTGTGCAGGGCTCCAAACTGCGACTAAAAATGGTCGCATTTGTGACCAAATAAATTTATTTGTGAGTGTAATTTCTGTCAAGGTCGCCATTGGCGACAGTAAAAGTTTATTCCCTTTGATTTTAAAATTTGCATTACATTTCCCGAGATACATTACAAAAGTTTATATCAAAGAAATAGCGGGGAAAACGGAGTTCATTGCAGGAACTAACCATTTAAAAAAAAGAGACTGTTAGAAAACACGGTGACAGTAACAAGCATAAAAAATGCACGTGATCACATAATTGCGAAGAATGCTCCACAGACTACACTGTTAGCGAGCTGCGGGACGAAAAGGAATGGAAGGAGTTAAAAATGAAAAAAATTTGGCGCCTGTTTTTTCCCCCTATAGGAGCCAATGGCTCCTTAATTGATTTTTTTTGTTTGGAGCCCTGTTGTGGAATTAGATAAGATATGATTCTTTATCGTGTTTAAAAATAATCAAATAATAATTGTATTAATAACCCCAGTGAGCAAGCCGAAGGCGACTGTGGCAAGGAACACAAAACTCCAAAAGATGATGGTTAATGGAGAAAAGTAACCTTGGGAGAAACCAGACTCACTGTGGGGGGCCAGTTCCCCTCTGGCTAACATCATGAAAATGTAAATAAGAATTATTTATAGTTAAAAAACATGATTTAAAAAATTATTAAACTTATTAAGTGTTAAGGGTCAGTATTTAGACAGTGATTGTGTTTGAACTGCAAGATTAGTGACCAGTGTCTTTGAAGTCCATCCTTGATTAAATTCCAGAAGTTCACTTAGATGCAATTGTCCTTGTTTGGCTGATGAAGGCTTTTGTTGGCAATAGTTAGTCTATGTATCCCATTTCAAGATCGTAGTCCATGGTGATGGGGCATCTGAAGTCTCCGTGAGAGGCTGGATACAAACTGGAGCTGACGAACGCTATTTACCTCGGGACTGGCGTCCCGAGATAACAGCAGAAAAGCAGATGGGAAATAATTAGCATAGCTGATGTTCATAATATTAATGCATTATAACTGATTCAGCAGTAGTATAAAAAGTAAGCATTATGTGAATGCTTGGTTAAAGAGATGCGTCTTTAATCTAGTTTTAAACTGTGACAGCGAGTCTGAGCCTCGAACAATATCAGGAAGGCTATTCCAGAGTTTAGGAGCTAAATGTGAGAACGCCCTCCCTCCATTAGTGGACTTAGATATCCTAGGTATGACCAGAAGCCTCGAATTTAGTGATCTTAAAGAGCGTGATGGATTGTATGGCGATAGAAGATCCGTTAAATACACAGGAGCTAAACCATTTAGGGCTTTATAGGTCAGTAGTAATACTTTGTAATTGATACGGAACTTAATAGGTAGCCAGTGTAGAGATGATAAAATCGGTGTTATATGATCATATTTTCTTGACCTAGTAAGAACTCTAGCAGCTGCATTTTGGACTAACTGCAGCTTGTTTATTGAGGATGCAGGGCAACCAGCTAATAAAGCATTACAGTAATCTAGTCTCGAGGTCATGAATGCATGAACTAACTTTTCTGCATCAGAAACAGATAGCATGTTACGTAGCTTAGCAATGTTTCTAAGGTGGAAAAAGGCTGTTCTCGTAACAGATGAAATATGATTTTCGAAAGTCAAGTTGCGGTCTAGTATAACACCCAGGTCTTTTACTGTAGTGGATAATGTAACAGGACATCCTTCTAAATTAAAGTTGTATTGTAAGGGATTTTGTGGGTAGTTTTTTGGACCAATAGGTAATACCTCCGTTTTATCGGAATTTAATAACAGGAAATTACGCGTCATCCAGCATTTTATATCTTTAAGACACTCTGTCAAGTTAGATAAGTTAGTGTTTTCATCTGGTCGTGATGAGATATATAATTGAGTGTCATCAGCATAACAGTGGAAATTAATTCCATGTTTTCTTATAATTTTACCAAGTGGCAGCATATATATTGAGAATAATAGAGGGCCTAACACAGATCCTTGTGGCACTCCATAGTCTACTGACGTTATTTTTGATTTTTCCCCATTTAAACAGACAAAATGGTAACGGTCTGATAAGTACGATCTAAACCAGCTTAATGCCTGTCCCTGAACACCAGTGTAGTTTTGTAGTCGATCCAAGAGTATTTTATGATCTATAGTGTCGAACGCAGCGCTAAGATCGAGTAGAACTAATATTGAGATGCAGCCTTGGTCAGAAGCCAAAAGTAAATCATTTGTAATTTTAACTAGCGCAGTTTCTGTGCTATGATGCGGTCTGAATCCTGACTGAAATTTTTCATAGATATCATTTTCTTGCAAGAAAGAGCACAATTGAGCGGACACAACTTTTTCTAATATTTTAGACATAAATGGAAGATTTGAGATGGGTCTGTAATTTGCTAGGTTATTTGGATCTAATTGTGGTTTCTTAATGAGAGGTTTTATAACTGCCAGCTTAAATATTCTTGGAACATGACCTAAAAATAAAGACGAGTTAATAATATTGAGAAGAGGCTCTTCCACTACAGGTAACACATCTTTCAGTAGTTTAGTGGGTATTGGATCTAGTAAACATGTTGTTGGTTTAGATGCAATGATAAGTTTATTTAGCTCTTCCTGTCCTATAGTTGTAAAGCGGTGTAGTTGTTCTTGAGGGGCGATAATTGAGGCTGAATCATAAGACACCATAAAAGATTGTACATTAACAGTTGTGTTTACAATTGTGTTTCTGATGTTTTCTATTTTCTCAGTGAAGAAATTCATAAAATCATTACTACTAAACTGTAACGGAATATTTTGCTCAGGTGATCTCTGTTTATTTGTTAGTCTAGCCACGGTGTTAAATAAGAACCTTGGATTATTTTGGTTATTTTCTATTAGTTTGCGGAGGTGCTCAGCCCTGGCTGTTTTTAGAGCCTTTTTGTAACGTGACATACTGTCTTTCCATGCGATTCTAAAGACCTCTAAATTAGTTTGTTTCCATTTACGCTCCAAGTTACGAGTTTCTCTCTTGATAGCATGCGTAGCACTGTTGTACCATGGTGCTCTAGTTTTTTCTCTAAACTTTTTTAATCTAACTGGTGCAACAATATCTAATGTACCAGAGAAAATGGTGCTCAAACTGCTAGTCATTTCCTCTAGTTCATCTGTTTGTTTGGGTTCACTGAGCAGCTGTGATAGATCAGGTAAGCTATTTGAGAATCTATCTATTGTGGTTGGAAGGATTGTTCTGCTTGGTCGATAACGTGGCGCAATATGACAGATTTCAGTGGTAGGTAGTATGCAAGTTACCATGTAATGATCAGTGACATCATCATTTTGCGGTATAATATCTATATCGGTTGGATTGGTTCCATATGATATAATTAAATCTAGCGTATGATTTAGGCGATGAGTGGGACCACTGACGTTTTGCGTGACCCCGAAGGAGTTTAACAAATCTGTAAACGCAGCCCCTAACGCATCATTTGTGTTATCTACGTGTATGTTAAAATCTCCAACAATTATTGCTTTATCGACATTGACCAATAGATCTGATAGAAAGTCTGCAAACTCTTTTAGGAAATCAGCGTAAGGCCCTGGAGGTCTATATACGGTAGCCAAGGCTAGAGATAATAGGGATTTTTTTCTTACATCTGAGAGTGTAACATTTAGCACAAGTACTTCAAACGAATTAAACCTGTGACCTATTTTCTGAGTAACATTAAGAATATCTCTATAAATTGTTGCAACACCGCCGCCACGACCAATCAGACGGGGCTCGTGCTTATAACAGTATCCTGGCGGAGTAGACTCATTTAGACCGAAATATTCATTTGGTTTAAGCCAGGTTTCAGTAAGGCAAAATACATCAAAACTATTATCTGAGACCATTTCATTTACAATAACCGCCTTAGGTGTGAGCGATCTAATGTTTAGAAGACCTAGCTTTAGAAATTGTTTTTGTTCACTGATATTGAGATTTTCTGGTTTAATTACATTTAGATTTTTCCTAGATCCTACAGTAGATGTATTGTTTGGCTTTACTAAACGAGGAATAGACACAGTTTCTATATAATGTTCTACATTGGTACTTATATCAATTAAGTTGCGACAGCAAATACTGTGATTTGGACTTTGACTTACTAGTCATATGGTGTGTAGCGTGTTGGAGATGTTGTCCGACAGAACAGCCGCTCCGACTCTGCTGGGGTGAAGGCCATCAGCACAGAAGAGCCTAGGTCGCTCCCAAAACAGATTCCAATTATTAACAAAGAGCAGTCTCTGTTCATTACACCATGACATTAACCATTCATTTAGAGCAAATAATCTACTGAACCTTTCTTGTCCTAGTCGGTACGTGGGAAGCGGTCCAGACACGACGATCGTTGTTTCTGGCGAAGTGCTGCGTACTGTCTCAATCAGGCTCCTGTAGTCCTTCTTCAGTACCTCCGTCTTCCGCAGCCTGGTGTCGTTCGTTCCCACGTGCAGCACGACAGCTCCGACGCGCTCGTCACCATTCAGGATCTCGGGAACCTGCGTAGAGACATCAAGAACACGAGCACCAGGAAAGCAGTGAGTGCGCACCTTACCTTTGCCAGAGATAGCGCGGACATGACGGACGGTGGAATCTCCGATGATCACGGCGTCGTCGCGCTCCGACTCGCGAAGAGGTGAGAAGCGGTTCCGGGTGGAGATCTCGAAAGCCGGGAGGGGCGGGGAGGTCCTTGGTCTGGTCCTGGCTTGCGTCTTCCGCCGTGGAATCACCCAGGGTCCATGGTGATGTGTCGGTGCCGGAGTGAATGAAGCCAGGGAGGATCGCATCCTGTGCAGAGAAACACACGGAGTAGACGAGGTCGGAGTCAAAAAATTATGAACCACTGACCTGTGAGCATCGGCGCGTGATGCTTCAAGCACGGTCCGCCGATCTCGCAGCTCGGCCTGTCTCTCTAGCAGGTCCTGGATCTGCCTCTCGACGGATTCGAGCTCCAACTGCACCGAATGTAGTTCAAAGGTGTCTTCACCTGCACACAGAGGTAGAGTTAGACACACATCCGCTATATTCGCCATTATAGCAGATGTGCTATAATGGCGAATTATAGCTTTCAGTTATACAGGTGTAAGTAAGACGATCGATAGGCGAGAGACCACGCGTGCAGTGCTAGCGGGCTAAGAATAGTAGCGAAAGTTTCGGAAAGTTGGATATAAGTAGCGATATCAAAGAAATCTGATTGTTTTTTATAAAGACTAGTATCGGAGATATATTCACACGTTTGTAAAGTTTAAAATTTAGGTTTATGGACAAATGTGAAAGAAGAAAATCAAGGATTGGGGATCAATTCGACGGAGTTATCCCAGTAAGCTTTTGTGAAGGTTTACGCATGTACTCTGCACAATTACAATAAAGTTGAATCTAATCTAATCTAATCTAATACTTTAGTGGAAGATGAATGGAGAATGAACAGTGCTTGGAAAACAATTCTTCACTACCCTCAGCAGCCTGTTACCAAATGATGAGCTAAATCATTAATAAATCAGAAATAAATCTGTAATTCTTACAAAAAACGAAATTGTGTTTGTGAGGTATGTCATATAAACCACGTCTGTGAAAAAAATATGGTGTCTTTCTACAATTTTTTTTACAAATTTAACCCTTCGACTGATCTAGAATTCTCACTTGGGGTTTAAATAATAATTAAATAATATAAATTTAATAAACATTTTTCAATGAAATGCTCAATGGGGACTTTACAGACATCACAGCATGAATTTATGTAAAAGCTGCTTTGAAACTATGTGTATTGTGAAAAGCACTATGCAAATAAAAATTACTTGACTTGAGAATTGGACAATCCTTTGTCTCTAAAGAACCATTTGACTGATCTAGAACCCTTTGAGTGTTCTATAAACCTCTGTTCTAGGATCCTTTGACTGATCTAGAACCTCCTGAGTGTTCTATAACCCATCGACTGTTTTAGAACTCTTTGAAGCAGAATCCTTCAACTGATTATGAACCCTTTGACAAATCTAGAACCATATAATATGGAACTCCTTGAATTTTCTAGAACCCGATGATTGATCTAGAACCTCCTGAGTGTTCTATAACCCATTGACTGTTTTAGAACTCTTTGATGCAGTATACTTCAATTGATTAAGAACCTTTTGATTAATCTAGAACCATGTATTTCAGAACTCTTTGACTGATCTAGAACCTCCTGAGTGTTCTATAACCCATCGACTATTTTAGAACTCTTAGATGCAGAATCCTTTAACTAATTAAGAACCCTTTGAATAATCTATAACCCTGTAATATGCAACTCCTTGACTTTTCAAGAACCCTATGACTGATCTAGAACCTCCTGTGTGTTTTATAACCCATCAACTGTTTTAGAACTCTTTGATGCAGAATCCTTCAACTGATTAAGAACCCTTTGTCTAATCTAGAACCCTTTAATATGGAACTCCTTGACTTTTCTAGAACCATTTTACTGATCTAGAACCTCCTGAGTGTTCTATAGCCCATCAACTGTTTTAGAACTCTTTGATGCAGAATACTTCAACTGATTAAGAACCCTTTGACTAATCTAGAACCCTTTAATATGAAACTCCTTGACTTTTCTAGAACCCTTTGACTGATCTAGGACTGTTTAGTCTGAAACTATTTGAATGTTCCTCGAAAGACCTTGTTTCCACCTGGTATTATGATTCATTTTGGGTGATTCGATAACATGTGGTCAGACCTAAATATAGGTTTAAACAGGGTTTAGCTAAAACTTTTTGTGATCAGATCACAGAAACCACATACGAATGCAGTCAAAAACGCATGTATCCACATTGTATTTGTGGTGTAAACAGTAAGCCATCCTATATGCATCCTGGCAGCAGTGAAGCACCACCCCCCACCTGTCAATCAACTGCTGCGCTAAAAAAGGGTTTAAAGTTTGCCTTTTACGAGTAGCTTTAAAAGGAAATAACCATCTGATCAGAAATTTTTCACAATTATGAGAGCTTCATGGATCTTCTTTAGTGTGTCTGATATCAACACAGATGACAAGTATGAACACCTGAAGCTCCTTTAATACAGGTTATCCATGAAAATAACTGAAAATGTTCTGCTTGATATTTTGCTTTTGTGCTTGGATTAATGTGTCCTTCACGTGGGCATGGAAATATTGTAATTACTAGTTACGAGCACATGAATGACCCAGTGAAGTCATAAGTTTAAGTGGGAACTTGGAATTCTAGATGATACCCGAGTTTCAAAACTTTTAACATGACGGTGAATATGGCAGTTTCTGTAGTGAATGACATATTTTGTTAATTTTTCTAAATACAGCAAATTTTTAGCGCTTGCCGTTTTGGTCATATTCATTTATGTATATAAGCAACCATTCTATGAATGTTGTACAGTTTTACACCGTGAAAATAGCTTGCATTTGCAATATTCCATATTCAAGCTGAGTGATATGTATTATGGTGTGAAAATAAAAGTTCCTAAAGAAATATGAATGAACGAACCTGGCATCGTCCATGTTTCCTTTTATTTCCGACAACAAAGCAAGTGAACTCCACTTCAGAAGTGGGAAGTAGGAAAATTCAGATAGCACATAAAGGCAGCATAAATTTAAACTGTATTTGCGAGAATACACTTGAAGGGAGTGGTAGGAACCTTGAGCACGTAGCCCGGTCGCGGTCTTAGGATCACATGAGTGTCTGCCGGACCGAACTCCTGGCAAGTGTCGCTAACAGAGAACACTTGCAGGTCCCCGACACACTAGATGGAGGCGAGAGCGATCAGGAGGGCCATCTTCAGGGAGTGGGCTCTGAGTCCGACTGATTCTAGTGGCTCAAAGGGGGTCTCTGAAGGCCTGAGAGGACCACTGAGAGATCCCAGGAGGGGAACAGGCTTGGCCGGGAGGGATTTAACCTCCGGGCACCTCTTTGGAACCTGATAATTAAGTTGTGCTTACCCAAAGACTTGCTGTCTACTATGTCGTGGTGGGCCACGATAGCGGCTACATACACCTTCAGGGTGGAGGGGGACAGCCTCCCCTCCAACCTCTCCTGCAGGAATGAGAGCACTGACCTAACTGCGCACCTCTGTGGGTCTTCAGCCCGAGAAGAACATCAATTTGCAACCAAGCGCCACTTCATGATGGTTGATCATGTCTAAGATGGCAGGTGGTAGATCAGCTAGATCTTCTGCATCCCGTCCAGGGGCCAGATGTGGAGGATCCAGAGGTCTGGGTGCAGATGCCAGAGCGTTCCCTGTCCCTGAGAAAGAAGGTCCTTCCTCAGGGGAATTCGCCAGGGAGGGGCTGTCGCGAGGAGTACAACGTCCGAGAACCAAGTCCGAGTGGGCAAATAGAGGGCCACTAGAGTGACTTGTTCCTCGTCCTCCCAGAACTTGCACAGCACCTGTGCAAGATGGCTCACTGGGGCAAATGCGTACTTGCACAGCCCCATGGGCCAGCTGTGTGCCAGCGCATCTGCCCCGAGGGGAGCCTCCATTCGGGTGTACCAGAGAAGGCAGTGGGAGCTCTCTCGGGAGGCGAACAGGTCTGCCTGAGCCTTGCCGAACCATTCCCAAATCAGCTGGACTGACTGGGGATGAAGCCTCCACTCGTAGCTGGGCAAACGTTGTTGTGATAACGCGTCCGTCACCACGTTGAGGTTGCCTGGGATGTGAGTGGCACGCAGCCTGACTCAGACTTGAGTCGCTGCTGGCTCCAAAGGAGGAGACGACGGGCGAGTTGTGACATGTGGCAGGAGCGTTCGCCGCCTTGGCGATTTATGGACGCTACTGTGGTGGTGCTGTCTGATCAGATCAAGACGGCAAAAAGTACAGCCAACAAAGGTGGCAGGTGGGGGTGATGATCACACGGTGCATGCTACGGCGCAATGCTCATCTCGGGATTCAAGTCTGGAGCCAGTGCTGAAGCGGCCTCATATGCATCAACCCCAGCATCGCAAACTCCGCGGAGGATGCCATATGCCCCAGGAGCCTCTGGAAAAGTTTTAAAGGGACCACTGGGCGAGGCATTTCAGCACTGACTGCGTGCGCTCGTTGGTGAGGTGCGCTGACATTGAGACTGAGTCTAACTCCATGCCGAGAAAAGAGGTGCTCTGGACCGGGGCGAGCTTGCTATTTTCACAGTTGACCTGAAGCCCTAAATGGCTGAGGTACCTGAGCACCTGGTCCCTGTGGGCGCATAGTAACTCGGGAGTGGGCCAGGATGAGCCAGTCATCGAGGTAGTTGAGTCATTTTTGATGTAAATAACCCCCCCCCCATCTCGACTATTAACCTTTGACTAATCTAGAACCTTTCAGTCTTTAACTTTTTTAATGTTCAAACCGCTTCAACTGCTCTAGAACTATTTGACTATATAGCTATATAGGTACATAGATACTTTAACTGATAAAGAACTCATTGTTTTAAAGAACAAGGGAAGGGAACACAATGGATCCGGACCATCCAGACAGAGATATTATATTTAGCTCTTAATTGCACTCATGGTAGACGATAAGAAAGATTCATTTTGCCGTTTTTATTTGTGTCTGCCAACATCTTTGATTAAATGTTCAATGTTTCATGAGCTAAGAAAAGGGCAGAATCAGTCTTTGTATTGTCCACCAGAGAGAGAGAGAAAGAGAGAGTGAGAGAGACAGATGATGATGATGGGAAAGGGGCAATGGAGACTGATAAGACACAAGACGGATGACTAGTGGAGAGAGAGAGAGGCCAGCAGAGGCAGATGAAGATGGATGAAGATGTGGGGGTGTAATATCATGGCTCTGTCAGCTCTAATAGTGTTCTCGTGCTGAAGACCATTCATACAGATTCTTCATTACGTACAGTCCTCATGGCTGAGAGCCTTAAGAGCTTCAAACCTTCACACTCATGCACAGTCTGATCCATATTAATATTTATTATAAGTCTGAAGAGTTTATAAGTGTCATGCAACAGTTTGGTTTTATTATCAAACTCACAGACACTGTTAAATGGGTGAAATAATCTTTTTAATTCTGCTATACCAAAAATCATTTAATTCTGCTGTACTTCTGTTTAATCTGTTTAATACTCCAGGACTGCATTAATTAACGAAATACTCCTCTGAGCTAGAAGAAAACACAAAAAGAGTCATATAAATAGAATAGAAAATACTATTACATTTCCATTGTGTAGGGTCAGTGCTTCAGTGCTGGACACATTAAACACTGATTCTGTAATCTCACTCTCTCCACCCCCCCATCTGAAATCAGCTCTTTTATCAGATGACATACCCCCCGCACCCACACACCCCCCCCACACAGCCCCCCCCCACACACACACACACACACACACAAACACACACACACGCACACTTCTGCATCAATTACACATCCACCCATGAGTAATTCTCCACCAGTCATCTTTCATTACACATCTAAAGACATTTATCAATGGATACAACACACTGCATTGGGTAAATCCCTCAACATTTCTATTTGAAATATATACAGATTAATGATAGTGATGTGCTTCATAAATCTCTGTCATACACACAACCTACAGATGAGACTGCAGCTCTGTCCCAAACTGTAGTGAGCTGCCTACATAGATAACATTTGAAGGCATCATTGTTGTGGCTAGGTAGCAACATTATGCTGTCTTCTAAGATACCTGCTTTTTGCCAAATTATAGGCAATCTCAGAATGTCCTTACGAAAATCGAGATTTCATGGTAATTTTCTGCAAACTTGTCGCAAATTCGCCACTGATAATTTTCACATGCAAATGAGCTTTGTGGCAAATTGTTTGCCAGAGGTTCACCAGTAATGGCGAAGAGCTGCAATCCTTTTGCAAACATTTGTGGCAAATCAAAAGCTCATTTGTATGTGAAAATAACAAGCTGCAAATTTGCAACAATTTTGCAGCTTTTTTGTAAGGATTGCGGCCAACTCAGTGAAAATGCTGATTCAAAATATTCTTATATTTCATTTAATAGTGAAAAGTACTGGTAACATAAGTACAGTGTAATAAAAATGGATAATTTTACCAAACATGTATGTGTTTTAATATATTGTTATGCTTATTAGAGTATCAAGTTTTTAGCTTAGCAACATGAAAACAGCAAATGTATAAAAAAAGTCCTTATTTATAAAAAAAACAACAACAAACAAACAATAATCTGGTTTCCAGTGAGACACTTACGATGGAGGTAAATGGGGCCAGTCCATAAACGTTGAAATACACTCTGTTTCAAACACCACAAGACATTCAAAAAAGGCATTTTTGAAACAGTGTGTATTTGAACTTTTATGGACTGGACTCATTTACCTCCATTATTATAGTGCCTTACTCTCGTCTCAGTTACTGTCAAAACCTCCATTCCCTGATGGAGGAAACAAGACAGTTACCTCTTATATTTGAGAATGGTCCGTCCACACTGAGGCCGTTGCGAAGAAGGCTCACCAGCGCCTCTTCTTCCTGAGACGGCTGAGGAAGTTTGGAATGAACCACCACATCCTCACACGGTTCTACACCAGCACTGTAGAGAGCATCCTGACTGGCTGCATCACCGCCTGGTACGGCAATAGCACCGCCCACAACCGCAAAGACTTGCAAAGGGTGGTGCGAACTGCCAGACACATCATCGGAGGTGAGCTTCCCTCCCTCCAGGATATATATAACAGACAGTGTGTGAATAAAGCTCGGAGGATCATCAGAGACTCCAGTCACCCGAGTCATGGGCTGCTCTCACTGCTTCCATCAGGCAGGCGGTATCGCAGCATCAGGACCCGCACCACCCGACTACATGACAGCTTCTTCCCACAAGCAATAAGACTTTTGAACACATGATCTCTCACGATCAATAATCAGCACTGCACTTTATTAATCATCACTCTGTCAATATATTCTCCCAATTCAATTAGTGTTTATATATATTTATACCCGTATCTAGTGTATGTGTATTCTACATTGTGTGTATTGTGTACATTTGTTATGTAAATTGTTGTGTAAGTATGTGTACATTTGTTATGTAAATTGTTTTGTGTAAATATGTTGTTTATTGTAAAGTGGTTTATGTCTCGTCACTGTCATGACTGCTATGTTACTCGGAACTGCACACAAGAATTTCACCTACTGTTGCACTTGTGTACACAGTAGTGTGACAATAAAGTGATTTGATTTGATTTGATTTGAATAGGGTTAGGGTTATTTGCATGCCCCTACCTCAGACATACGGGTATAAATGGAGGGAAGCGTGCGTCCCTCTCGCAAAGGCATTGGGTGTAGCCCAGCCCGCTGCTCTGCAAATGTCTGTTAGAGAGGTGCCACTGCTCAGAGCCTAGGAGGCCGCCACACTCCTGATAGAATGGGCTCGTAGCCCTACAAGGGCCGGCACATTCTGAGCTTGGTAACCTATAGTTATGGCATCAATGATCCAGTGGGCGATCCTCTGGTTGGAGACAGCACTTCGTTTCCACTGTCCACCAAAGCAGACAAAGAGCTGCTCAGAGATCCTAAAGCTCTGCATGCGATTAAAATAGATGTGTAAAGCAAGCACCGGACACAGCAACGCTAAGGCTGGGTCTGCCTCCTCCTGGGGCAGCGCTTGCAGGTTCACCACTTGATCCCTGAATGAGGTCGTGGGAACCTTAGGCACATAGCCCGGTCCGGGTCTCAGCATCGCGTGAGAGTAGCCCAGACCGAACTCCAGGCACATTTTGCAAACATAGAACGCTGGCAGGTCCACTACCCTCTTGATGGAGGTGAGTGCCGTCAGGAGGGCAGTCTTCAAGGAGAGTGCCTTAAACTCTGCTGGCACTAAAGGCTCGAAGGACTATAGAGAGGTCCCACAAGGGAACGAGGCACATTCTGGAGGGATTCAACTTCCTGGCGCCTCTCAGGAACCTGATGATCAGGTCGTGCTTCCCTAAGGACTTACCATCCACTGAGCACCTTCAAGGTGGAGGGGGACAGCCGTCCCACCAACCTCTCCTGTAGAAAGGAAAGCACTGAGCCGACTGTGAACCTCTGGGGATCTTCGTGTCGGGAAGAACACCACTTAGCGAACAGATGCCACTTTAAGGCATACAGGTGCCTCATAGAGGGGTGGTGTCCACCATGGCAGGTGGTAGGCCACTGAGGTCTTGTGTGTCCAATCCAGGAGCCAGACATGGAGGTTCCAGAGGTCTGGTCGTGGGTTCCAGATGGTGCTCCATCCCTGAGAAAGAAGGTCCTTCTTCAGGGAATTTGCCAGGGAGGGGCTGACGTGAGGAGTGTGAGGTCCGAGAACCAAGTCTGGGTGGGGCAATAGTGTGCTACTAGGACAACATGCTCCTTGTCCTCCCTGGCTTTGTATAGAGTCTGTGCAAGCAGGCTCACTTGGGGGAACGCATACTTGCGTAGTCCAGGTGGCCAGCTGTGTGCCAGCGTATCTATTCAGAGGGTTGCCTATGTCAGGGTGTAACAGAGCAGGCAATGGGAGGATTCTGGGGAGGGTTAGAATAGAATCGAATCCTTTATTTTGGTCACACATTATACACACAGTTTTTTGCATATATACAGTGAAATTTATTAGTTTTCACATATCCCAGCTAAGCTGGGGTCAGAGTGCAGGGTCAGCCATGATACGGCGCCACTGGAGCTGATGGGCCCAACAGTGGCATCTTGGTGGTGCTGGGGCTTGAACCCCCGACCTTCTGGTCAGTAACCCTGAGCCTCAACCACTGAGCCACCACTGGAGGAGACGTCGGGCGAGTTATGACATGTGAGGGGAGCGTATACCGCCTTGGCGGTTGATATATGCTACCGTAGCCGTATTGTCTGTTCGAACCAACACATGCTTGCCCTGAATCAATGGCCGGAACCTCCGCAGGGCAAGCAGAATTGCCAGTATCACATCGAACTTCATGTGAGTGACAGATAGGGAACTGAAAACTATTGATTTGAAATTATGCTGCATCCAAGCCACTAGGGGTCAGTGTCCAATATGACACAAAGACAAAAGTTACTGAATGAACCTTTATCTTGTATTGAACCTGGTTCAATTTATGGGTTACATTTTAGTTCACTACTACGTGTAAAAATGCATTGCTGTAAATGTATTGCCAAAAATGAAAATACAGCAAATGTAATGGAATCACTCTGTTTAAAAAGCAACAAGGATTCAACACCTATAAGACAATCACACACACACACACACACACACACACACACACACACACAAACACAGAAACATGTTGGTCTACCTATTATTATGAGGACTTTCCATAGACAAAATGGTTTTTATACTGGACAAAATATAGATTATATCCCCTAAACCCAACACAACCCATAAACCTAACCCTTACAAAAAACTTTCTGCATTTTTACATTTTCAATAAAACATTGTTAAATATGTTTTTTTAAGCTATTTCAATTATAGGGACACTAGAAATGTCCTCATAAACCGCATTTATAGCATAATACCCTTGTAATTACCAGTTTGTAACCTAAACAAATTGTCCTCATAAACCACATAAATATGCCCACACATACACACACACAGATACACACACACACACACACACACTCACACACACACAAATATTTATCACACACTCACACACACACACTCACACACACACAAATATTTATCACACACTCACACACACACAAATATTTATCACACACACACACTCACACACACACAAATATTTATCACGCACACACAAATATTTATCACACGCATGCACACACACACATTTACACTTACACACACACAAATATTTATCATACACACACACACACACACACACACACACAAATATTTATCACACACACACAAATAATTATCACACGCACGAACGCACACACATACACACACACTTACACTTACACACACACAAATATTTATCACACGCACGCGCACACACACACACACACACACACACACAAATATTTATCACATGCACGCACACACACACAAATATTTATCACATGCATGCACACACACACACACACACACACACAAATATTTATCACACACGCACACACACACACACACACACACACAAACATTTATCACATGCACGCACACAAATATTTATCACATGCATGCACACACACACACACACACAGATTGTTCATAAGTGTATCACCTGCTCTAGACTGAAGTTCAGCAGGTGTGTGTGTTGAATTTTTGTTGTTTGTCTTTATTGTTGTTAAACAGATGATGCTGTAACATGTGCTATATAGAAGAGACATCTGTCATTAGACCGCCTTCTAACATGATGTCACAGAGAGAGAGAGACAGTGAATGAGAGGGAGGGCAGCTGGCAGAGGCAACAGGAAACACATGCAACAGTGTCAACATTCACTAAAGCAGCAACACAAGCAGAACCAAACAATCGCAGCAGCTGCGGCCGGCCGTGTGTGTGTGTGTTTGTGTGCTCACTCATTAGGTGTGTATACACCTGAATACTGCCATCAAAGAGTTGTTGAGAGAAGCCGAGCATGTGTTCAATGGAGGCCAAAGAGCAGAGCGACAGGTGAAAATGGCTGCTGCTTAAAAGTGTTTACTCTGTTTACCACACTTATCACTAGTGTGATTGTAATTGCAATAATAACAGTAATATCTCCATTCACTAGAGGACAATCTAACATGCATATATAACAAAGCAGAATGACAAACAGATGCATATCTTACGACAGACAAGGTACACTGAAAAATAGAAAAATCCTTTTTGTCTAGTTAACTAGCTGATGCATGAGTGCAAATGTTTTCATGTTTACATTGGAAATATGACACGTACAAAATTATAGCTGGCAAGAACTGTTATTTAAACAAATTTTATCTCAGGTCTGTTCTGATAGAGTCCCAGAAAGCAGTGCATTATCTGTTATTGTTAATATGATTAATACTAATAAAATATTTGTCTCAGTGTTTGTTCCATAATGAGAAAATCATACTGCTGTTATTAATGTTTTAATAATGTTTTCCTATTCAGCCAGAATAATCACACAAGAAGATGAAACAGGTGAGAATTGATGTGCAGCTTCAGATACACCAAATACACAGTATGATAATCTTAACCATAGAGAGCACATCAAGATATAGACAAAGACCAATCCCGGACAGTTTTAGCCAAATTTGAAGGTCCAAAAAAGAGGACATATCCAGGAAAAAGAGGATGTATGGTCACTCTACTGATAAGCCAACCGTGAGTGTGATCAGTAAACTCCTTAAACAGTGTTCCTTTATAAACAGCGTTAACCTCTTAAATGGTTTAAGGAAAGACTTATCAACACAGGTAGATTACCTCGATTTCACTTTGCTTGAAAACACTAACTGGTGCTCTTACCGGCTTATTCAATGTGTGCAAATGTTGTGCGCATGACTATTTACATCTAGACATCTACAGCACAAAACAACCCAATGATTTCACGTCTCATGTAAACAAGGTTTTCTTGCATTGTCTGGTTTTTTATATATAAGCTGTATTGTTGTGTATTTAAACACAATTAAAGTTTTATTTTAAAGACATTTTTGTTTACTTCTGTACAAAAGATCATTTTGATGCTGTGTTAGGTTGCCACTTGATGTCCAATGTTAAAACTGTGTCTTTTAAAACCAGTGGAATACCATTGATCTGCACCACAACCTCACCGACTAGCCCTTGGCCTCTTATTTCTGTAGCTGTAACATGAAGGGATTCTTTTCTCCCAGCAAGCGTGATTACAAAAATCCCTTACGAAAAGCAAATCGTCCATTGTTGCCAAAGGTTTGGCAGAGGTTCACCACTATCGGCAAAGAACTGCAAACTTCTGTCAGTCATTTACTGTGAATCAAAAGCTCATTTGCATGTGAAAATAACAAGCGGAAAATATGCAGCTAGTTTAGATTTTTTTGTAGGGGTTCTGAAAGAGCAAATATACCTGGAGCTCAAACTCACATCAAGATGTCTCCCAAAGGCTCAGTAAATCGAGCTCAGTGCATTTCCTCTGTGCCTCGTCTGACCTCCTGCGCAAACAAACCACCCATCAACACTCTGACAACATGAGTGAATGTGAGGAGTGATGGTAACCAACATTTCCTTCAGAACATTATCCTCTCAAGATGCATGTCAATGAAGAGCAGTATGGAATGATGCAACATAAGCCTCTGTAATAACTGCATTCACTGCATCTACTGCAGGGGTGACACAATCTTTTTCTATTGGGGGCCAGATCCAAAACATAAGAAAAAAAAGCTGTCACTGGCTGTATAACTGTCATGATTTAAAAAGTGGACTTGATGCCACTAGATTGCCACTATTGCACCACATTTATTTTGTATGCTTTATTTTGTGGCAGTTTGAATAATAAAGGATATTTCTCTCAGCAAGAACACTTGTAATGGAACAGTGATGTGTCTTTACATTTAAATTTTTTCTCATAGGCCTATAACATTTTTATACAAAATACTTCACTGGGTAAGAGCAGTGTCCATTCAGTGTCACTGTAAATCACATATAGAACTGCACTGAGCATTGTGGGGTGTCATGCATGACAATAATCATAACCAGCTTACATTTTTCTGCTACGTGCATGCCAAGCACGTGTCTCAAGGTGATTTCAGACCAGTGGCTCATTTGATTTCTTCCGAAACTGGCTAAAATTGTTACAATGTTGCACTTGCTTCTTGGTCCAGTTCGCTTTCACAAACCAACATTTCAAAAAGGAACAAAATTGTGTAAAAAAAAAAGCAAACTGTCCCAGAACGTTTGTGTACTGTTCCAGGATTCAGCACATTCATTGTTATAGTTATTTTCAAGTGTTGTTTATGTCACGCTTATGCAAAACATCACCACATGGTACAGAATGAGCATTCTAGTCAGAGGTTGTGCGGCAAATAAACTTTATCAGACACACATGATATGCAATGCAAAATTTGCATCATGATTATTTTTAACCATCATTTGTTGCTTCTGCATTATTTCTGCATTGAAAAGTGCCTGTACTCATGGTCACAGAGATGGCTCTCTCTCTCACACATACACACACACACACACACACACACACACACACACACACACACACGTTGTGTTTCCATGTTTTATGGAGACTTTCCATAGACATAATGATTTTTATACTGTACAAACTATAGATTATATCCCCTAACCCTACCCCTGAACCTAACCCTCACAAAAAACTTTCTGCATTTTAAATTTTCAAAAAACATCATATAGTATTATTTATAAGCTGTTTTCCGTACCGACAAAATGTATCCACAATGTCAAAAAATTCAGGTTTTACTATCCTTATGGGGACATTTGGTCCCACAAAATGATAAATACACACGCACGCATACACGCATGCGCGCGCACACACAGCAGAGAGAAGAGTCATCTTGGTGGTCTCGGACCAACAGTTTTGGTGTGGATCAGAGTGTGATTGCTGTGTTCATATATGCCTAAACTAACCGAATCAAGGGAGAAAACGCACCAGGTTCTGAAACAAATGCTCCAAATGAGCCAGGTGTGAAAACGCCCTCAAAGTTAAAGGAATACTTTGGGTTCAACATAAGTTAAGCTCAATCAACACCATTTGAGGCATGAACTTAGCTCATTTACAAAGGAATTATTTTTAATTTGGTTGACGTGCTTGTGCGAGACTGCAAGCTGAGCTCGCGCTGTACAGGCATAGATGCACGAGTTTATCAGGCGCTCTCCTCTATGTCCACACCCTCTGGCACTGGCAAGACCGTGAATCATTTTTAATTTCAATAAAACATCAGAACGATAAGTAGCCTCTTAGAGGACAGGGCGGAAATTTTGTTCTGAAATAGTTTTGCATGCCCTCACAATTCATTTGTGTTCCCTTGCAAGAAATGTATCATGGTTTTACTACAGTAACCACATTTTAACCATGAAATTCATAGTGAAACCACATTAATAATTCATAAAAATGCAAACTATTTAAGGAATGCAAAACAAGGGAATGCAAGTACATTACAGTAAAGTTTTTGGTGTTACTCAAAGGACAGGATATAAAAGTCTTTTGAACTAATAATGCTTAATGTTACACCATCAGAAATGAATAAAAAATCTGTCGTCTTTTACCCTTGCTACAGTGTATATATCACCTGGGCCTTATTCTGATTTCCTTGGTGAATTTGCAATTTTTTTTATCAGATCTTGTAGTTACTGTAGATAGAGCTTTAATTGTTGGTGACTTCAAAATTCACATAGATAATAAAAATTATACATTGGGTTTAGCATTTATCGATATTCTCAACTCTCTTGGAGTCAGACAAAATGTAACAGGACCAACTCATCGCCATAATCATACGCTAGCTTTAATTTTGTCATATGTTGAGTTGATGTTGATAATATAGAAATTCTGCAGCGGAGCGATGACATCTCGGATCATTATCTCGTCTCTTGTATGCTGCGATCAGCTAATGTTACTCAATCTACACCATGCTATCGTTCAGGTTTAACTATTCTTTCGACCACTAAAGATAGCTTCACTTTTGATATTGTCACCCCAATTTGATTAAAAAAAATTAAAGAAATAAGCCCTGCACCATGGTACAACGATCACACTCATACTCTCAAGAGAGCAGCTCGGAAAATGGAGCGCATATGGAAAAATACAATACATTTCGTGGTGCATGGAAGATAGTGTCTGTAGCTACGCACAGGCACTAAAAGCTGCCAGGTCAGCATATTTTAGTAAACTCATAGAAAATAACCACAACAATCCTAGATGTTTATTCAGTACTTTGGCTAGATTGATTAGGAATACAGCCTCAAAAGAACCAAATATTATCTTGCAGCACAAGATTTCATCTTTACAGATAAAATTGAAATAATCAGAAATAAAATAGGTATTATGCAATCATCTGTCATAGTACCTCAGAAAACAGTGTCTAATAATTTTCATCACGTGCAACTTCAATCCTTCTCTGTCATTGGTTATGAAAGCCACAACATGTTTGTTAGATAGTATACCGACTAAGTTCTTAAAAGATGTAGCTCCTGTAATTTCAGAACCTCTTCTTAATATTATTAACTCCTCGGTATGCTTAGGACATTTCCAAAAAAACTTTAAAATGGCAGTTATCAAACCGCTTATTAAGAAGCCACAACTTGATCCTGGAGAACTGGCTAATTATAGACCGATTTAAAATCTCCCGTTTATGTCAAAAATACTAGAAAAGGTAGTATCCTCCCAAATATGATAATTTCTACAGAGAAATAGTATATACGAAGAATTTCAGTCATGATTTAGGCCTCATAACAATACAGAGACTGCACTATTCAAAGTTACAAATTACTTGCTCTTATCATCTGATAGCGGCTACATTTCTCTTTTAGTGCTTTTAGATTTTAGTGCTGCATTCAACACGATAGATCACGACATTCTCTTGAATAGGCTAGAGAATTATGTTGGCATTTGTATTGCCGTATATACTTGCATTAGCATGGTTTTGGTCCTATTTAGCAGACCGCTACCACTTTGTCTATGTAAATGAGGAATTGTCAAACCAAACAAAAGTAAAGTATGGAGGGCCACAGGGATAAGTTTTAGGGTCTCTGCATTTATCCATGTATATGCTTCCCCTGGGAGATATTATCAGAAATCATGGAATAAGTTTCCACTGCTATGCCGACGATACACAACTTTATATTACTTCAAAACCTGATGAAATTTCACAATTCTTGAAATTAGCAGAGTGTATCAATGAAATAAAAGATTGGATGGCCAGATATTTCCTTCTACTCAATTCTGACAAAATAAAGGTACTAATTATTGGACCAAAAAACTCTAAAAATAAGCCACCTCAATATAATTTGACTCTCGATGAATGTACTGTTACATCATCTTCAACAGCGAAGAACTTAGGTGTTATATTTGATACCAATCTGTCCTTTGAAAATCAAATTACCAATTTTTGTACAACAGCATTCTTCCACCTAAGAAATATTGCTAAATTACGGCACAAGCTCTCTGTTGCTGATGCCAAAAAACGAATGAATGCGTTCATTACCTCAAGACTAGATTATTGTAATGCATTACTGGGAGGATGTCCAGCAAGATCAAGTCAAGTCAAGTAGTTTTTATTGTCGTTTCAACCATATAGAGTTAGTACAGCTCTCAGCGAAATGAGACAACGTTCCTCTAGGACCATGGTGCTACATAAAACAACATAGGACAAACACAGAACCACATGAGACTACACAGACTAAATTAAATACCTATATAAAGTGCACGTGCATATGTGTGCAAAAAGTACGGGACAGTACAATAAATTACTAACAATGAACAGGACAATAGGCACAGTGAGAGACAGTGCAGTGCCGACCAGTACACAGTAGTGCAAAAAGATGACAGTTTCTATAAATGCCAAATGTAAACATAACATACTATGAGATAGTGTTCTATGGACATAGCAGTTATTGAGGTAGCAGACAGTTATAAAGTGACAATAATTAAAGTGCAACTCAGGACATATGTTTGTGTGTGTGTGTGTGTGTGTCAAACCAGTCTCTGAGTATTGAGGGGAAGAAGCTGTTACAAAGTCTGGCCGTGAGGGCCCGGATGCTTCGGTTCCTCTTGCTAGACGGTAGGAGGCTGAAGAGTTTGTGTGAGGGGTGTGTGGGGTCATCCACAATGCTGGTGGCTTTGCGGATGCAGTGTTTTTTGTAAATGTCTTTGATGGAGGGAAGAGATACCCCGATGATCTTCTCCGCTGTCCTCACTATCCTCTGCAGGGCTTTGCGGTCCAAAACGGTGCAAGACCCAAAACAGGCAGTGACTGCTCAGGATGCTCTCAATAGTCCCTCTATAGAATGTAGTGAGGATGGGGGGTGGGAGATGTGCTTTCCTCAGCCTTCAAAGAAAGTAGAGACGCTGCTGGGCTTTCTTGGTAATAGAGCTGGTGTTGAGGGACCAGGTGAGGTTCTCCGCCAGGTGAACACCAAGGAATTTAGTGCTCTTGATGATCTTCACAGAGGAGCCATCAATGTTCAGCGGAGAGCGTTCAACTTGTGTTCTCCTAAAGTTAACAACCATCTCTTTTGTTTTGTCGACATTCACGGACAGGCTATTGGCTATACACCAGTCCGTTAGCCGCTGCACCTCCTCTCTTTACGCTGACTCATCGTTCTTGCTGATGAGACCCACCATGGTCGTGTCATCGGTGAATTTGATGATGTGATTCGATCTGTGCATTGCTGCACAGTCGTGAGTCAGCAGAGTGAACAGCAGTGGACTGAGCACAGAGCCCTGGGGGGCCCCAGTGCTCAGTGTGGTGGTGGTGGAGATGCTGTTCCCGATCCGGACTGACTGAGGTCTCCCAGTCAGGAAGTCCAGGATCCAGTTGCAGAGGGAGGTGTCCAGGCCCAGCAGGTTCAGCTTTCCAATCAGGTGCTGGAGAATGATTATGTTGAATGCTGAAATGAAGTCTATGAACAGCATTCGAATGTATGAGTCCTTTTTATCTACAGTAGATGGGTGAGGGCCAGATGGAGGGTGGTGGCAATGGTGTCGTCTGTTGAACGGTTTGGACGGTACGCGAACTGCAGTGGGTCTAGTGAGGGGGGGGCAGCTGGGTCTTAATGTGCCTCATGACGAGCCTCTCGAAGCACTTCATGATGATTGGCGGAACGGTATTCATTGAGGCAGGACACTGAAGACTTCTTTGGCATTGGGATGAGGGCGGTGACCTTGAAGCACGTTGGAACGACGGCGCTGCTCAGAGAGATGTTGAAGATATCGGTAAGAACATCTGCCAGCTGGTCTGCACATCCTCTGAGCACTCTGTCAGGAACGTTGTCTGGTCCAGGAGCCTTCCATGGGTTGACTCTACGTAGAGTTTTCCTCACATCCACCATGGTAAGACAGAGCACCTGGTCGTTGAGAGGAGGGGTGGTCTTCCTCGCCACCACGCCGTTCTGCACTTCAAACCGAGCGTAGAAGTCATTCAGCGCATCTGGAAGGGAGGCATCTTTGTCACAGGCAACTGATGTTGTCCTGTAGTTGGTGATGGCCTGGATGCCCTGCCACATGCGCCGCATGTCACCACTGTCCTGGAAGTGACTGTGGATTCTCTGGGCATGTGCGTTTGACGAGCGGTCTGTATGCTGGAATTAGCATAACAGAGATGTGTTCTGAGTAGCCGAGGTGGGGGCGGGGCTCCGCCCAGTACGCGCCTGGGATGTTTGTGTAAACAAGATCAAGTGCGTTCGCCCCTCTCGTTACAAAGTCCACATACCCTGTCTTGAGATTCGCATGGTTGAAATCTCCGGCTACAATAAACAGTCCGTCGGGGTGAGCGTTCTGCAGTTCGCTCATAGCCCCATACAGTTCACAGAGCGCTTCCTTAGCATTAGCGCGGGGGGGGGGGGGGGGGGGGAATGTAAACTCCGGTTATGATAACAGTGGTGAATTCCCATGGTAAATAAAAAGGTCTGCATTTAACAGTCACAAGCTCCACCAGCGATGAGCAGTAGCTAGAGACCTTTTCCTCACATCCACCATGGTAAGACAGAGCACCTGGTCGTTGAGAGGAGGGGTGGTCTTCCTCGCCACCACGTCGTTCTGCACTTCAAACCGAGCGTAGAAGTCATTCAGCGCATCTGGAAGGGAGGCATCTTTGTCACAGGCAACTGATGTTGTCCTGTAGTTGGTGATGGCCTGGATGCCCTGCCACATGCACCGCATGTCACCACTGTCCTGGAAGTGACTGTGGATTCTCTGGGCATGTGCGTTCGACGAGCGGTCTGTATGCTGGAATTAGCATAACAGAGATGTGTTCTGAGTAGCCAAGGTGGGGGCGGGGCTCCGCCCAGTACGCGCCTGGGATGTTTGTGTAAACAAGATCAAGTGCGTTCGCCCCTCTCGTTACAAAGTCCACATACCCTGTCTTGAGATTCGCATGGTTGAAATCTCCGGCTACAATAAACAGTCCGTCGGGGTGAGCGTTCTGCAGTTCGCTCATAGCCCCATACAGTTCACAGAGCGCTTCCTTAGCATTAGCGCTGGGGGGGGGGGAATGTAAACTCCGGTTATGATAACAGTGGTGAATTCCCATGGTAAATAAAAAGGTCTGCATTTAACAGTCACAAGCTCCACCAGCGATGAGCAGTAGCTAGAGACCTTTTCCTCACATCCACCATGGTAAGACAGAGCACCTGGTCGTTGAGAGGAGGGGTGGTCTTCCTCGCCACCACGTCGTTCTGCACTTCAAACCGAGCGTAGAAGTCATTCAGCGCATCTGGAAGGGAGGCATCTTTGTCACAGGCAACTGATGTTGTCCTGTAGTTGGTGATGGCCTGGATGCCCTGCCACATGCGCCGCATGTCACCACTGTCCTGGAAGTGACTGTGGATTCTCTGGGCATGTGCGTTCGACAAGCGGTCTGTATGCTGGAATTAGCATAACAGAGATGTGTTCTGAGTAGCCAAGGTGGGGGCGGGGCTCCGCCCAGTACGCGCCTGGGATGTTTGTGTAAACAAGATCAAGTGCGTTCGCCCCTCTCGTTACAAAGTCCACATACCCTGTCTTGAGATTCGCATGGTTGAAATCTCCGGCTACAATAAACAGTCCGTCGGGGTGAGCGTTCTGCAGTTCGCTCATAGCCCCATACAGTTCACAGAGCGCTTCCTTAGCATTAGCGCTGGGGGGGGGGGGAATGTAAACTCCGGTTATGATAACAGTGGTGAATTCCCATGGTAAATAAAAAGGTCTGCATTTAACAGTCACAAGCTCCACCAGCGATGAGCAGTAGCTAGAGACTAGCATAGAGTTCTTGCACCATTCCGTGTTGATGTAAACACACAAGCCACCAACGCGAGTCTTACCGCAGAGAGCTGCATTTCTGTTGGCACGAAACGTGGCGAGCCATCTAGCTGAATGGCGGCGTCCGGAACTCTGTCGCTGAGCCACGTCTCCATGAAAACAAAGACGCAGCAGTCTCTAAACTCACGATGCATAACCTGCTGGAGTCGGATGTAGTCCAGTTTATTGTCCAGGGAGCAAACATTTGAGAGCAGGATAGACGGGAGAGCCGGCCGGCTAGGGTTTGTTTTTAGCCTAGCATGGATCCCCACCTTCTTGCCGCGCTTCCGCTTTCTCCTGATCAATAAATAAACTTCAATTAGTTAAACTTCAATTAGTAAATGCAGCAGCCAGAGTGCTGAGGAGAACCAAGAAATATGATCATATTAGTCCCATTTTATCATCGTTACATTGGCTACATGTTAAATTCCATATTAATTTAAAAATTCTGTGAACTACATACAAAGCTTTGAATGGTCTAGCTCCACAGTACTTAAGTGACCTTCTACTAAACTATATTCCATCACGTTCATTACGATCACAAAATTCTGGCCTGTTAATAATTCCTAGAATATCAAAATCCTCAAAAGGAGGTAGATCCTTTTTATTTTTGGCTCCTAAACTATGGAATAGTTTCCCTAACACTGTTCGAGATGCAGACACACTCCCTCAGTTTAAGTCTAGACTAAAGATTCACCTATTTAGCCAGACATACACCTAATTTATCCTCCAACCCACAATTAGGCTGCTTTAGTTTAGTCTGCCGGAACCAGAAACATTGATCATGATTTATAAAACTGCAATAAATTGAATGGCATCTATGCTTATATTATTTTATTTGTTTCCCTGTCTCAACCTCGGGACTCCTTTCCTGAGGTCACCAGAACCGGCTGGATCCAGCTCCTTTCCTGCTTTGTGTTGGACTCCACTGCTACGTGTCACTGAATGATGACTAAATGCAGCCGGTGCCAGCCAAACATCACTTCAGTCTATTATGATGGACTTCAGAGGATGAATTGATGCCAACTCCAACCATAAGACATGGGATACTTCATGTGTCATTGTCTGAACCTTGGATTTATGATGGACCACACTGAACCTCACCGAAATTACCGGCCTGGTTGAACTGGCGGAGAACCTCACCTGGTCCCTCAACACCAGCTCTATCTCCAAGAAAGCCCAGCAGCGTCTCTACTTTCTTTGAAGGCTGAGGAAAGCACATCTCCCACCCCCTATCCTCACTATGTTCTATAGAGGGACTATTGAGAGCATCCTGAGCAGCTGCATCACTGCCTGGTTTGGGACTTGCACCGTTTCGGACCGCAAAGCCCTGCAGAGGATAGTGAGAACAGCTGAGAAGATCATCAGGGTCTCTCTTCCCTCCATCAAAGACATTTACATAAAACAATGTATCCACAAAGCAACCAGCATTGTGGACGACCCGCACACCCCTCACACAAACTCTTTACCCTCCTGCCGTCTGGCAAGAGGTACCGAAGCATTCGGGCCCTCACGACCAGACTGTGTAACAGCTTCTTCCCCCCAGCCACCAGACTCCTCAATACTCAGACTGGTTTGACACACACACACACACACACACACACATGTGTCCTGAGTTGCACTTTAATAACTGCCACTTTATAACTGTCTGCTACCTCAATAACTGCTATGTGGATAGAACACTATCTCATAGTATGTTATGTTTACATTTGGCATTTAGTAACTGTCATCTTTTTGCACTACTGTATACTGGTCGGCGCTGCACCGTCTATCACTGTGCCTATTGTAATGTTTATTGTTAGAAATTTATTGTACTGTCTGTCCCGTACTTTTGCACACGTTTTTGCACGTGCACTTTATATAGGTATTTTTATTTAGTCTGTGTAGTCTCATGTGGTTCTGTGTTTGTCCTATGTTGTTTTATGTAGCACCATGGTCCTGGAGGAACGTTGTCTCGTTTCACTGTGTACTGTACTAACTGTATATGGTTGAAACGACAATAAAAAGCACTTGACTTGACTTGACATCCCTGATTTCTGCCTGCATCACCTCGGTCTATTGATGGACTATGATCTTGAAATGGAATACATAGACTAACAATTGCCAACAAAAGCCTTCATCAGCCAATTAACAAGGACAATTGCATCTATGTGAACTTCTGCAGTTAATCCAGGATGGACTTCAAAGACATTAGTCATTAATCTTACAGTTCAAACAAAAACGATGTTTAAACACTGACCCTTAACACTTACTTAATCATTTAAAGCATGAATTTAACTATACATAAGTAATATGTACATTATATTCATGATGTTAGTCAGAGGGGGAACTGGCCCCCACAGTGAGTCTGATTTTTCCCAATGTTATTTTTCTCCATTAATCAACATCTTATGGTGTTTTGTTTTCCTTGCCACAGTCGACTCCAGGTGCTCACTGGGGTTATTAATACAATTATTAATGACTTATTTTTAAACACGTTTAACAATCGTATTTTATCTAATTACACAATGATGATTCATCTGCATTATAGACATTATAGTTTTATCTTCTGTTAATGCCTGATCTTCTGTAAAGCTGCTTTGAAACGATGTGTGTTGTGAAAGGCGCTATACAAATAAAATTGACATGACTTGACATGCAAAAGTATTTAACAAAAAAATTAAAAACACACCCCCTGTCCTCTAAGGGGCTCCAACAAAAATGTTATAAATTTTCCAGCATTACATAGGACATTCTGGGAGAGTGTGCTTAGCTTGCACGCTCAATGCGCCCGCTCGCACTGCACAACAACAGCATGTATCAGGACATTGTAACCAAATGAGTACATTAGCAAAGTATCAAATCTGATACCCAGTCCTGTAACAAACACATCAATCTTTTTGCATGATGCTTCAGCCGTGAAAACTCGTGTTAAGGTCTACCATTCGATGAAGCTAGTGGAGAATGCAAAGAGAACGAGAGTGCACTAGTGGAGACAATGCACTTTAAAATGTGGCTGTGCATGATAGCAACACCCAGTGTTCAGAATATAAATTTTTTTAGAAATATGAATTGTTACCTTAAGGAGCTATTACTACCTGATCTAACCCTTAAAATTATTTTTGTGGTGTAACCTAATGTAGTCGGGTTGATTCCATCATATTAATTTTACTTAAATAAAACCATTTAAATAGTAACACTAGGGATGTGCACGGATAGCCATTATTCGGTTAACCATACGACTCCCCTGATTTCGTATACAAAAATCACTATTTGGTTATTATACACCTGCTACTGGGGTCTTCTTACCGACCCGAGCCCGACAGGACAAGACAAACCATCGGCTTTCAGGTACATTTTTCAATGTATAGTGTGATTTAGGGGCTGTTCACGTGTGTTTTTATCTGCTCTCATGCTGGTTTTCAATTGTTTTCCTATTTAAACTTGCTGGATGGTCGTCTTTGACTATTGCGCCACATCTCATTGTTTCTTTTTTCAGCGTCTCACGCAGGATCGGCAAGTTATTTTTGGACACCATTTCAAGTTAAAAATACATTTTAACATTTAATGAATATTAACATTAATCCTGTTGCAGTTAGAGACAGTTTGATTAATATGAGTGAATTTATCATTTGAAGATCTATGTATTGTGATCTTTACTCCCAGCGAATAACTGTTGGTGAATCCTCACTGTTATTAGAATGTTACAAACAGTTACCGAGCAGATCCCTATTTCCCAAATAAAGCAAATTTTTTTAGGTTCAGATTTTAGTCAGGGTAAATCATTTACATTCATTATAACAAGAGTTTCTTTGTTCAGGTCACTGCATGTAAGATCTCACACAATTGTGAATCTGAGCGGCTATAATCTGGAACTGAGTTTAATATCTAACAGGCTTATCTGAAACAAGTGTCCTTTAGCAGTGAGTGTTCATCAAGAGACCAAATATCAGTGAGATTATTCAGAATCCCTGCAAAGATTCTCTTTTCTTTGTTTCTTTTAACAAGTACATTGTTGGAAGTTGAAGAAAAGCTTTTAAAATAGTGACTGGTACTGTAACTCTATGCAAACATCTGTGATCTGAGCCCAAATAATCATACATTGTCAGATTTACACACCAGCAGCTGAAGGCCTGAAGATGGACGTATCTGCTGTCAATGACCTCAAACACGTTATCGACACCTTTGAAGTGAGGCTTCCTGATTGGCAGGTTAATTTGTGAAGCTATAAGCTGATATTCTTGGCTTCCTTAATGCTCTTTGCTGCAGATAGTCCGCTTAATATGAAGACTGTCATAATTCATCCGCTTTTCACAAATGAGCATGACAGAGAACTCATCAAATGAGGAAGCGTTTCAGATTCGCTTAGCCCGTCTCAGATTAGTTAAATCTACAGACATCTTATTATGTGCTTTTTGATGATTGTGTCACAAACATCTTGAGGATGATTTTTCTAATTTCTCCAAAAACTAATTTTTCACTCCCTATGAGTTTACAGGATGACATTTACTTTAACGAGTGATTCCTCTTTGTCCAGTTCCTGTCAAAATGCTGCAGTGCCGTCCGCTCCACGTCAGCTGTGTCCTGCCCAAATTAACACACTCAGTGTTGAACTGGATTCCAATTTAGATCCCGAGCGGAGTGTGCAAATTAGCTGTGTTTTTAATTAAGCACATCTCTCTGCATTAGGAAGAGCACCATTGTTCGGCATGGTGCAGGTGTAAATTTATTCTCCGTGGACGACCGGTGATGTCCATCCCGCGACCGCAGTCTAATCAGAGCCCAGTGCGGGAACCGTCATACTGAGAGCGTCTGCTGCGCATGGACAGAAATGATTTCAAATTTGATGATCTGATTTATAACAGTTCCATTAAAAGTTGTCAATATGCAGATGAGCGCAGCATTTGATGAAGAGCGATCTCGCCTGCTGGACGACTGACAGACTCTCAAAGTCTATTATTTTGCATTGAAATATTAACGACCAGAACACAACGACGCACAGTAAAGGACTCTAAAAGATGCTGGTTTGTTTATTTTGCTACATCTCATTCCACTCTGAGCAGTCGTAACATATAAATGTGTCTTCTCTTATCACAATCAAGCTGCTTTGCATGTGATTTCAAAGAAAAGAGGAAATGGTAATCAGATCTTACCCAGAAGAATCACAATACTCCCTGTCCTTGAGGACCGATGGCCTACTATGAAGTAACATGTATGAATGTCTTTTTCAAGATTGTTTTTTATCAGGCAAGTTTCAGTACTTGATAAATGGGAAGTAAATGTTGCCTCTTGTTTCATGGAGAACAAATTATGCGAGCCATTTCTGGTGATTTTTGAGTGTTTTCAGGGGGAACATTTAAGGTGCATTTCAAATTGTTCTTAGACCAGTGCAGTCAGACAGCACACTGGAGGTTAAGTCATTCACTAAATAGGGAGAAAGGGAGCATCCTATATCTCTCTGTGACAAGTTTCAGGTCACCAGTATAAAAGACACACAGGGAACTGGGTTTCGCACATTAAGGTAAGCTTCTTTAATGTGAGCACATCCACAGTACAGCCCTCACAATGAATAATCACTATAAACAGTCAGCTTCGTAACAACAGTCTCTCTGTTGACTCTTACTCTCGACTGGAGGTACTGTGGCTCTTTTATGCCGCTTTCCCTGTACTCACTGAAATTAGAGACAGGTGTTAGACATAATTTAGCTCAGGAGCAAGCGCCCTTACCGCTTTCTCCCCTTGGACGGGCACTTGACCACGCCCCCGCTGCCACATACTCCCACCGCCCAACTCAGGCTGGGGCGCCATCTGGCCTGCCTACCCCCCCCCCCATTTCTGGAGAGGAAGTCAGCAACAGCCATCTGCACTCCAGGTCTGTGGACCACCTTGAACTTAAAGGGCTGGATGGCCAGATACCAACGGGTAATCCGGGTGTTAGTATCCTTCATGCAGTGGAGCCATTGGAGTGGGGCATGATCCGAGCAGAGAGTGAAGGCCCGCCCCAGCAGGTAGTATCGGAGTGGAAGGGGGCGCAATGGCACTTTTGGGGTGGCCGGCGGGTTTACCAGCTGACATTCGCGGCACGCCGCACAACACCTGCGGACATCGCCGCCAATGCCCGGCTAATAAAAATTGGCTATTAGGCGGAGCAGTGTTTTCCTTTCTCCTAGGTGACCTGCCAAATGGGATTATATACCATTTCCCGGCGGCTCAGTGGAATCAACAGCTGCGTCACATTTTCTTTTGTTTGAGTGTCCTGCGTCACTCTATACAACCGGTCCTTTATAATAGCAAAATAAGGGTATGCGAGAGCGATGTCTGGCCGAAATTGTTGACAATCGATCGTTTTTTCACCTGATCGAAGGCATGCTTGAGGGTTTCATCCCGCAACTGCTCCAAAGGGACCGCTTTCTCCCCTCGGACAGGCGCTTGACCACGCCCCCGCTGCCACACTCTCCTATAACTGTTCTGAGACCAGTGCAGACAGACAGCACACTGGAGGTTAAGTAATGCACTAAATAGGGAGCAGTTAAGTGCATTCACTCCTAAAATCTGATCAAAAGTTCATGTTTGACACACATGGGGCAATGATAATCAGTACATAGATTCAACATTTATAATGGATCATTTTATTTGAACATGGTTGTCCAGATAATGCTGGACATTACTTTGAATCTGAATGAATTATGATAATTTATGATGTAATATCTCAAAATAATGAATAATCTGACTTTCTATAGCTTGATATTATTTAAAATTTTACAAATTAGTCCTGCAGTCCACATATGAGGACATACATTTTTTAGGAAAACTATTTGGTCTACTTTTTTTTTTTTTTTTTTTAAAGTTTCTTTGGGTCTACTAGTAACAAATCAAAAAGGGAAATGGAAAAAGCACACAGCAGTCACGAAGGCATCTCAGGAGGTTAACAGCATTTATTGATCTTGGTTCATTTTAATTTCTACATATAGGGGAGAGTGGGGAAATATGAGCCAATTTTTAAATGCACAAGGAAAAATTTGACAGAGGTAAAATTAATAGAGATACCTTTATTTCAAGGTTTCTGCTATCACTTGATATTATAAAAATGGGTCTGTGACAGAAAGCCACAAATGTAACACAAATCTATACAATTTGATCCATTGGGTCAAGTTGCCCCAAGTCAGGGGCAATTTGCTCCTGGTGAGTGCGTAAGATGAGCCATCTGGGGTAAGTTAGCCAATTTAAGTTTTCCAATAAAATTAATTTTTACAAATAATTTAGTATCTGTAATTTCTAACCTATAATCTATTTATTTATTAATAATAATTAAATGATGGAATAATTCCATTAAATGATGGAATGATTTGGATCATTCACTTAGCACAGACTACATTAAATACAATAAATAAGTATTTGCCAGATAAAATCAAATAAAAAAAATCTCACTCCTTTAGGTCTTCCTTTAACTTCACACTTTATAAACGGAAAAGTTAGTTTCACTAGTAAACTCCAGTGGCTCAACTTTCTCCAGACTGTTCGGTTCATTTTGCCCCATAGTGAAATAGCTTAGTGCTTCTGGGCTAACATTGTGCTAATTAAATCATGGGTCTCTATATACTGGATATACAACATTATGCATGATATGCTTTTTTTTTTTTAACCTGATAAATTTGCTTTGGGGCGGCACGGTGGTGCAGCAGCGGTTAGCACTGTCGCCTCACAGCAAGAAGGTCGTGGGTTCAAATGCCGGTTGCCCCGGCCTTTCTGTGTGGAGTTTGCATGTTCTCCCCGTGTCTGCGTGGGTTCTCTCTGGGTGCTCTGGCTTCCTCCCACCATCCAAAGACATGCAGGCTAGGTTAATAGATGTCTCCAAAAAATTGTCCTAGGTGTGGATGTGAGTGTGAGTGGTTGTCTGTCTATGTGTGGCCCTGCGATGGACTGGCGACCTGTCCAGGGTGTACCCCGCCTTTCGCCCAATGTTAGCTGGGATAGGCTCCAGCCCCCCCTGCGACCCTGTACACAGGATAAGCGGATGACGATGGATGGATGTATGGAAATTTGCTTTGACACAACAATCAGTAAAAAAGTTTATCAATTTAGTTGTTGCATAAAACATACTTCCCTCTTTGTTGATACACACACACACATATATATATATCATCTGCATCTAAAGAAATTCATACATGTGCTCCGTTGCGCCGATCAATAGAATGGTGGCATTGCCCATGTAATCTATAACCAGCATGTGAGAAGCTTAACAATTCCACATATGTTTGACACAGGCCTATATTTTATCCTGAAACCCATTTACATCCTGTTCAGCACGTCTGTGAGCAGATTAGCAGCTGGTAGAAGGCCGAGTGTTTCCCCCGAGAGAAGCTTTGCTGCTGATAAGGCCAGTTAAATGAAAGCAGGATTAGAACATCTGACCGGGGCAAAAATGCCTCTGATTAGTGGTGAAAAACGGCTCTATTCTGTCAGCCAGCGCTTGATTAAACACAGCCACGGGAGATAACTGGTTTTATTTATGCGGGTGGTTTAGCTTGTGGATTGTGGGGTGGGATTGTTGAGGTATAGGACTGCAGTGTCCCAGAGGGATCCGATGAACGGATGTTTTATCTCACTCTCTCTCTCTTCTAAATGCTGCTCGGGTCAGTGCATGACTGACAATTATACAGATGTTGAAGGATATACAAGTTATCTGATCAGTGAGACAGTATATGAAAATATGAAAGCAGCATAAACATGATTTCCAGACTAAAACTTAAGGGTCTCACAAACATATCTAATAGGGATGTGCCTGAAGCTGAATACTTTATTAGAAAAGGCACGACTAATGACTTCAAAATGAACAACAAATTAATTTGAAGAATATAAAAAAATATTTGTTAGACTGATTATCCAAGAACCAGAACAATAAAGTAATAATTAATTTTAAAAAAAATAAACATCCAAAATTACAACAAAATTATAATTTCGCTGCAGAGCTCGTCTGATCACCTTTTAACATTGACCACATTAATATCCACATCACTTATTAGTGTACTAATCTAGTTAAGCCTTTATTCCAAATACAGTACATTTAACGTGTAACGTTATTACAAAGAAACTAAAACATGCTTGTCTTATCCTGCTATATTCTCTTCTGCATATATTAGAGTGGATCACTCTTGACATTTATTCCAATGCATTGCTCTAATTCTGCACATTCAACAAATAATAATGTGCTCTATATTAAAATATATGCACAAAATCAGCCTTGAATGTATCGTAAAGACTTATGGGGCTATCACCTGTTTGTATGCTGTATTGATTCATTCTTCTTTTAACGTTTGTATTTGTATTTAATATTTGTTGCAAAATGTGTGCTTGACATTTCACAATTGCTTGACACCTTGTGAGAAAAAAAAAATTCTGGGCTGCACGGTAGAAAGAAAGAAACGTAAATCATCCCCCACCTGCAGCCTTGATCTGTAATTTGCTTTTAAGCAGGTCAAAGTGGAAAACCCGCACTCACATCAGTAAGTGGAGGTGAAGGGGATGAGGACTTTCATAGCCTTTCGAGAGATGTGTGATGATGCAGGCAAAGAATGAGGATCCAAGTGCAGCTTTAATGAAACAAAAGATTAGCAAGGTAACTCAGAATATAATAAAAATGCAGGAAAGCAGTCACAGAACATGACAACACATGTGACAACTGACAAATTAACCGGGAGAAACGTCTAGGTTACGTATGTAACCTCCGTTCCCTGATGGAGGGAACGAGATGTCGTTTCGAAGAAGCGACACTAGGGGTCTCTCTTGAGCGCCGAAAGATGCCTCTGATCTATGAAAAAAGGCCAATGAGAGTTGGCGAGCAGTATTTGCATACCCCGCCTCCGGATATGGATATAAAGGCGAGGGAAATACGCTCGTTCATTCAGGATTTTTCTGAGGAGCCGGGAGTGTACCGGGCAGCTCAGCGGCTCGGCTCAGCGACATGGCCGGGAAGACACAACGTCTCGTTCCCTCCATCAGGGAACGGAGGCTACATACGTAACCTAGACGTTCCCCGTCTGTCGCTCACTTCGACGTCGTGTCGAAGAAGTGACACTAGGGGTCCACTTCAAAACTCGCCATGCGCTGAGCCGTGTACGTGTACTGCTTACACAGTACTTATACTGCTTACGGGCAGGTATTTCTACGTGCACAGCGACCAACTGTGTTCAGGCTGCACGTACTCTTCCCCAATGCCCCGAAAGAGTCGTCAGAATCCTTTTGGTTACCCTAGGGGGGAACAAGGTGACGCTCCCAACTAGGGAACGGGCCAAGCCTGGCTGGGCCTCTTTTCTCTCTATGTTTTCTCGGTATAGAGCAAGAGCAGCCGGGGCCCTTACCGCATCGAGGGAAGGGGGTCTTACCCGAATTCCTATTCTTTCAGGGGGAAAAGACCCTGCAGAGGCCACACCCGCCCAGCAGGGGAGGTAAAGGTGGCAAAATACATCACATGGCCACTTTGGGCATGTGGGAAAAAATGGCGCAGTGGCAGATCCAACCTCGAGGAGGGGGGAGTTGCTACAACACGGTGACCGGAGGGCAGCAAAGGACTGCCTAAGGGAGACGCGGGTCAGCTCGCAAGGTGACCGTACCACGGAAGTCCCGTAGGAGGCCTGATCTGTGGAGCACCTATTCCTGTAGGGGTAGCCGGAGGTACCCGTAGTGGACTGGGCCGGCAAGTTCCTCCGCTGAACTGTTGCGGGCCCGAGAGGGCTAGGGAGGAATCAACCAGGGTCCTAGGCTCTCTGGGAAAGAAGCGCACTGTTCTGCCTCGGAGAGGGAAACGTGCTGGAAACAAGCGATTCACCCGGTCAGATCGTCGACGTGTACCGAGTTCTACGGGCTCGGACCTGAGAGAACACGGGATGAGACTGACTCAACCCTGAGATCGTAAGGGTGTTAGGTGCTGCCCAGCCCGCAGCTCTGCAAATGTCTGCTAGGGAGGTGCCCCTAGCCAGTGCCCATGAGGATGCCACGCTCCTAGTAGAGTGGGCTCGAACCCGTAAAAAGGGGGGGGGCACGGCCTGGGTGTGATAGGCCAACTGAATGGCATCCATCACCCAGTGAGACACCTCTGTTTGGAGACAGCGTTCCCTTTCTGCTGTCCTCCAAAGCAGACAAAGAGCTGCTCAGAGCGCCTGAAGCTCTGGGTGCGTTCCAGGTAGGCATGCAAGGCACGTACCGGACACAACAGTGAGAGGGCTGGGTCTGCCTCCTCCCAGGGCAGCACTTGTAGGTTCACTACCTGATCTCCAAAGGGCATGGTAGGAACCATGGGCACATAGCCCGGTCGAGGTCTTAGGATCGCATGAGTATCTGCCGGACTGAGCTCCAGGCAAGTGTCGTTAGTAGAGAACGCTTGCAGGTCCCCGACCCTCTTGATGGAAGCGAGCGCGATCAGCAGGGCCGTCTTTTTAGGAGAGGGCCCTGAGCCAACTGATTCTAGCGGCTCGGGGGGGGGATCTCTGAAGACCGGCGAGGACCACCGAGAGATCCCAGGAGGGGAACAGGTTTGGCCGGGAGGGGTTTAACCTCCGGGCACCTCTTGGGAACCTGACGATTAAGTCATGCTTACCCAGAGACTTGCTGTCTACTGGGTCGTGGTGAGCTGCGATAGTGGGAACATACACCTTCAAGGTGGATGGGGACAGCCTCCCCTCCAACCTCTCCTGTAGGAACAGGAGCACAGACCTAACTGCGCACCTCTGGGTCTTCTGCCCGGGAAGAACACCAATTCACGAACAGACGCCATTTCAGGGCATAGAGTTGCCTGGTAGAAGGGGCTCTGGCTTGGTTGATCGTGGCTACGTGGTGGTAGACCAGCTAGATCTTCCGCATCCCGTCCAGGGGCCAGACGTGGAGGTTCTAAAGGTCTGGGTGCGGATGCCAGAGCGTGCCCCGTCCCTGAGAAAGAAGGTCCTTCCTCAGGGGAATTCACCAGGGAGGGGCTGTCGCGAGGAGTACGAGGTCCGAGAACCGGGCCCGGGTGGGCCAATAAGGAGCCACGAGAGTGACTCGCTCCTCGTCCTCCCTGACCTTGCACAGCACCAGTGCAAGAAGGCTCACTGGGGGGGGATGCGTACTTGCGCAGCCCCACTGGTCAGCTGTGTGCCAGTGCATCTGCCCCGAGGGGAGCCTCTGAGCGGGCGTACCAGAGCGGGCAGTGGGAGGTCTCTCGGGAGGCAAAGGGGTCTACCTGGGCCTTGCCGAACCATTCCCAAATCAGCTGAACCGAGTGGGGGTGAAGCCTCCACTCTCCGCCAGGCAAGCGTTATCGTGACAGCGCGTCCGTTGTCACATTGAGGTTGCAGGGGATGTGAGTGGGACGCAGCGACTTGTGTCGGTGCTGGCTCCAAAGGAGGAGACGACGGGCGAGTTGTGACATGTGGCGGGAGCGTACGCCGCCTTGGCGATTTATGTACGTGACCGCAGTGGTGCTGTCCAACCCGACTAGGATATGTTCGTCCCGAATTAATGGGAGAAACTTCCGCAGGGCAAAAAGGACGGTCAACAACTCGAGGCAGTTGATGTGCCAACGCAGCTGGGCCCCTTTCCAACGGCCTGAGGCTGCGTGCCAGTTGCAAACGGCGCCCCAACCCGATCTGGATGTGTCGGTTGTGACCAGGACGCATCTGGACACCTGCTGTAGGGGTACTCCTGCCCGTAAGGAACAGAGGTCTGTCCAGGGGTTGAATGCTTGGCGGCAGGCGGGGGTGATTGATACCCGGTGCGTGCCGTGGCGCCATGCTCGTCTCGGGACTCGGGTCTGAAGCCAGTGTTTTAGTGGTGTCATATGTGTCAACCCCAGCGGCGCGACCGCCGCGGAGGACGCCATATGCCCCAGGAGCCTCTGGAAAAGTTTTAAAGGGACTGCTCTGCCTGGCCTGAAGGCGGCGAGGCAGTTCAACCCTGACTGGGCATGCTCGTTGGTGAGATGTGCCGACATTGAGACCGAGTCTAACTCCATCCTGGAAAAAGAGATGCTCTGAACTGGAGTAAGCTTGCTCTTTTCCTGGTTGACCTGAAGCCCCAAGCGGCTGAGGTGCCTGAGCACCTGGTCTCTGTGGGCGCATAGTCACTCTCGCGAGCGGGACAGAGACATGCCGAAGGAGAGGACTTGTACTGATACGCCTGGCCATCGAACGTAAACCGCACTTTTAAGGGGCGCTGTCGAGGCAGGATGGAGACGTGGAAGTACGCGTCCTTCAGGTCTACCGCTGCGAACCAATCTAGATGCCGGACGCAGGCTAAGCGTGAGCATTTTGAATGGGAGTTTGTGCAACGCTTGGTTGAGAACTCGCAAGTCCAAGATTGGTCATAAGCTGCCGCCTTTCCTGGGTACGATGAGGTAAGGGCTGTAGAAACCCTCCTTCATCTCGGTTGGAGGGACCGGCTCTATCGCGTCTTTGGCCAGAAGAGTCGCGATTTCCGCGCGCAGGGACTGCAGACGGATGCCCATGAAGGGGGCGGGGGCCTGGCAAACTGAATTGTGTAACCGAGTCGGATGGTCCGGGCCAGCCATCGAGATGGGTTGGGAAGTGAAAGCCACGCGTCCAACCTCTGCGCTAGGGGCACCAAAGGGACGATTAATTTTGACGTACCCGGCGGGGCTTCGCAGCGGGGCGGAGCAGGTAGGGCAGCGTTGGGTGGCTACGGGGCGACCCGCGGCTGAGGGGCTGAGAAGAGACTCAAGCACTTACCTTGCTCCGCACACCCGGCAGGGGGCGGGTTAGCGACTGAGGAGGAGGTCCTGGGTAGGCGTCCTCTGGACTCGTCGGAACTGGCCGGCCGGGGAACAGTCGTGGGGCTGAAGACGGGTGGTCCGTGTCCAGGGGGCCAGGACTGTTGATATCTGGGGGCAAAGTGCCGTGAGAACGGCATTTGTGGGCCAGGTGACCCAGAGACAAAAGGAAATAGCTCATTACAGAGAATATGAGAATGTGAAAATTAATTCGACAAGAAAAAATTCTCCTCCCGGCCCTCCACCGGGGACGGAGCGGTCTTACCACCTCCGGAGCTAACATCTTGGTCCCTGAGTCGAACGTCTACGGACAGCCTGGGAGCCTTCCGGGTCCTCGAGGGGGTCCGTGAGACGGGGACGTCTGCTTCCTGCGGAGTGCTCGACGCTGGGGCTGAGAGCTGGGCCCGGGTTGAGGCGGAGCAGGGTGTTTCATAGCCGCAGGAGGACGCCCTCGGCGAGCAGACGGGGCATGGCCCATGGCAGCAGGCTTGCGGCGGGGCAGGGTGGTAGCCTCCGTCTGCCTCACCGCTGAGGACTGCTGGGCAGAGTCGTCAACGGTGGCGCCGGATGGACGGAGCTGGGAGACGGGGGTGTGGGAGAAGGCGTGCCTTGTCTACCTCCCGCATTTCGACCAGGTCCAGTCCACAGGTGTGTTTCTAGACCACAAGGGGTGGCCATCGCCTGTTCGAGTGCCGGCGCTTCTGACCTCCGTGGCCCGGGGGCGCGGTTGGTCATCCAGCGCAGTTCCTGCAGCACATCAAGAACAGGACTACCCAAGGTGCAAGTTTTGAAGTGCCTTGGCCTGGCGTTGGTTGCAAGAAGGGCCGTGGCGTGTAGAGTGGAGGCGGTCTGGGACCGTTCCACCACGAGGGTAGTGAGAGCGGAGGAGCGAGGAAGACTTGGCTTTGCTCAACTCGTAATGCACGTCCGAGAAGAAAGGAACCCGGGGGGGGGGGGGGGGGGGCGTGGCTGTGAGCGGCGCACCTGCCCGCGGAACCGATCAAGTAGCCCGGGAAAGCATAGCGGATCTCCGTGCGTCAGACTCGGGCTGGGTGGCAGACCCGAAGGTGGCGGGCCAGGCGCGTGATCAGCATCCGATGCCGCTGTAACGCTCTCCGATGCAGCGGTTATTTCATCCAATTCTGAAGCAAGCGTGCCGGGGAGGCGGGTGGTTCGAGGGGGTTTACCCGGCGAACAGAGCCCGTCATTGTCCCCAAATCGCCTTCATCGCCCGCGGCGCCTGCGTCAATCGCGTAGGAAGGAGTTGAAGCGCGGGGGGCGGCTGAAAGTGGCTTTCTCTCATTACAAAAGAAGGCGTGCGACCGCAATGCTATAACGGCCATGTTCTCACACTGAGAAGATGAACCATTGGAGAGCATGTTCATCCCGAGCTCAGACGGAAGCAAAACAAGCGTGCCGGGGAGGCGGGTCATTCGAGGGGGTTTACCCGGCGAACAGAGCCCGTCATTGTCCCCAAATCGTGTTCATCGCCCGCGGCGCCTGCGTCAATCCCGTAGGAAGGAGGCGAGGCGCGGGGGGCGGCTGAAGTGGCTTTCTCTCATTACAAAAGAAAGCCGCACGACCGCAATGTTGCCATGGCTATGTTCTCGCACTGAGAACATGAACCATTCATAAAATGCTGCCTGCGTGTGATCGCAGCCCAGGCAAGCCAGACAGCTTTTTATGACCGAGAGAGGTGGGGAGAAACACCGCATCCAGAAACTACACAGGGGCGGAAATCACATCTTTATAAAGACACGTCCTGAAAAGGACGTTCAACGCCGCTGTGTAATGCTCTTTCAGAGAAATAAACTCCTTTACAGAGAAAATCACTCTTTTAACTCTTATAACTCTGCGCTGTCGAAGCGCTCAGGGGCAGACTGCGCGCTGGCAGTGAAGAGAAAAGCCGCTGAAGTGCGCCGTAAATCCAACAGCAAAGCAGAGCGTCAGAGGATCAGAAGCAGGATCAGTTGTGTTACTCGCAGCTGACAGCATACACATGACCATCGGCTCCGAAGAAAATTACTGAATGAACGAGCGTATTTCCCTTGCCTTTATATCCGTATCCGGAGGCGGGGTATGCAAATACTGTTCGCCAACTCTCATTGGCCTTTTTTCATAGATCAGAGGCATATTTCGGCGCTCAAGAGAGACCCCTAGTGTCGCTTCTTCGACACGACGTCGAAGTGAGCGACAGACGGGGAACAAGGGCTTAAATATACAAGGGAACAAACCAGGAAAACCTGTGGAAACAATCAGGGGAAAACCAATCATAAAATGAAACTACAAAGGACTACAAAATCTAACAGAAAACAGGAACTAAACAAGAATTTCAACATAAAAGCACAAAAACAAAAGACAACAGGGAATATGTGACAAGAGGTGGGGAAACTCAGTCAATACAAAGCGATCCATTTTGCAACACGCATATGCATAACATGCACTTTAACACACAAGCCAGCAGGACAGATGTGTACAGACGTGAACCATTATCAGGGTTCATACACATTTTTAACAATCATTTTCCATGACTTTGAGGCAAATTTTTATGACCATACATTTCCTAAAACATCTATGTACACATGCCAAATAAGAAAATTCCATGTCAAAATTTACCACAGCATATCTTAACTCAAATTAATGACAAATGACAAGCTATGTGGTTTACTAGGAAATAAACATTTATTTAAACAACAACACCAGTATGACTGTTCAATAATATAATGTGCCAAACTGAGAACTCCATTGTGTAGCCTTCATAAACATAAATGACTCAGAGGGACAAAAGGAAATAAAAGTGTCCAGTAACACTGACATGAACTTAATTAAGATTAAAACAGCAGACTTTAATGCTGTGGAGGCATGTTAGGTCCCAATGCGAGATAAGTCCCATGAAAAAAATGCTTTTAGGATAAAAGAGAAACGTGTGTTTGTTTTTCTGCAACTGATGACGTCATTCTTAAATAGGCAAAAACGCATGCACACATCATTTTCATGTTGCGGTCTGCAAAACAGTTTTTACATTAACACATTTTCATGTGAATTTTAATGACTGCTCAGACTCACAAGCAAACATCCCCATAATCTTAATTAACATGGCAAGTTATTACATACAAACATTTAAAGCCTTAACCTTTTAAACATCCTGCAATATTTGCCAAAAACGCCTAAAAAAGGCCTACCCAAATTAAAATGCATGCTGTTCTTGAACCCTTTGGAGTATATGCATGCTTTTGGTCTCTTTTGAAATGGGAGACTTTGAGGTTTGTTCCTGAATAGTCAGAATCACTGTAAGTCTTACTTGTATTGAGTAATAGAACTTTGAACACACTCAAAAAGGGGAAATAAACTCCGCCTACATTTTTTTTTTGTAAAAAGATGCCTGCAGATAACTACAGCTGGGAGGACATAGCTGGAAAACACAATTAGATCATAGCATGAAGCCTTACCAAACCCAATATAAAATTTGATAACAATACATTAGAAAATGAGTGTTTTACACATGTTTATCCAAGTGTATGTATAGGCTTCAAGGATATTGATACCTGGCCACACCTCTAAAATGCACCGACTGGCTAAAATGACCTGTCCATCTAAAGTCCAGGGGTCAGCGGACATTTTGACATAAAAATATCTGTAATGTTTACATGTTCAAGGTAGCTTCATCAAAGAATACAAAGTTGTGTCAGCTCTGTCGGTTAGCTCGAAATGCTACGTCTATACTACGTGGGTGTTTATTGATATATAAATGTGTTATGGACCAAAAACTTTGTTGAATTGGATTGTATGGACCCTTTACAGTGTAACTAAACCATTTTTGATGGAATGAAGTGGATCAGTAGAGTAAGATGAGCATTATAAGTGAGTTTCTACCATTTTGGATTCGTTTATTTTGCTGTAAGTGGTCTGAGAAATACACCGATTGTACCCGCTGTGTTAAGTGTATATTAAAATGGTTTACATCGTTCGAATCACAACGATGTAAGATATGTGTATCTTTTAATTTTTGAGTTTTTGCATTTCGTGAAGTTATTGCGCAATAGTCGACCGGGCCCGCAGACGACCCGACGGGCTGTTATATTCAAACAATAATATAAATATGAAATTTACTAATTCCTTGTACACTATCCGTATGAACTTGATGCTGAAATTCCATAACTTTTCCAAAACATTCAGTGTTAACTTGTTTTTCCATGACTTTACCAGGCCTGGAAAACACAATTTTTAAATTCCATGACATTTCCAGGATTTTCATGACCATACGAACCCGTGCTGTGCCTCCCCTGGGGCTCTCTGAAGCCCCCCAGGGGAGGCGCACCTCACCAATTGAAAACCTCTGCTCTATTGAGTTTTAAATCAACAAAACCGACTTCTACCCTAAACCTAACCGAGAGTTTCAGAAAATGTTAGATGCTTAGATGTCAAAAGATTACATTGTGTGAGGGTGAAAGTAAGTATTTATAAACTGAGAATCTGCCGTTTTACATGTGATTTGTGTGAAAGTGAATAAAAGTCATTGTTGTTTTATCGCCTCTAGTGTTCAAGTGCTCTAGTTCCTCATTTCACCAGGAAACTGACGCCATACAACGAGCCCGCAAAAATGATTTTATGTAAAATAATTTGATTCTCTGACAGGTGTACACACTGTGGAGATGCACACAATTTGTTTTATTGTATTTTTCTTCAGTGTATTAAATTGAGGTTAAATTGTCCTTAAACAGAATTATTACAATTACAATTGTTAACATTTTTCAAAAGAGGATGTGTACTTTATGGTTAGAGTTGGGGGGAGTAACGGAGTACATGTAATGGGATTACGTATTTAAAATACATATTATTCGTAACCGTATTCCACTACAGTTATAATTTAAGTCGTCGGAAAACAGAGTATTATTTATATTTTGATAATATTTAGTCTATTTATTTGGAAAACATATATTTGTATAAATTATGCGATCCGAGGAGCTTTGAAACAGCAGTGAAACACATTTTATAATGTGTTACATTCATATGAGCAGTTACATACGCTGTACTCTCACACTGTTATGAGTGAAAAGATGAATATGATGTAATTGAAGAGAAATATGTGGTTGTGTACACTCCGTGGGGTTTTGAAGTAAGTTTGGAGCAGCAGGAATAGTTAAACTTGTGTAAATTGTCATGTGAGCATATAGCTTTATGGTAAGCTAAAATGCTGTTTCTAGCCCTTTTACATGCACATATTATCAGCCAAGATTACATTTAAAATAAAAAAATTATCAAGAAAACCCACGTTCGATCATACATGGTACAATCACCATGCTTCTCTGTTGTGACAGTTATTTAAGCAATATCACACGAGCAAGAGTGTCCTAAATCAGCACTGCTGTGATTCGGCCGCAGGCCGTGTGCCGCAGGTAATCACATCAGTGCTGATGTGCATCAGTTCATCACATTTAGGACTCTCTTGCTCATGTGATATTGCTTAAATAACAGTTTGGCCTCAATTCCAGCATCATGTCTGAAGGAAACCAGGCCCTGCTCATCATCAGCACAATACCATCCCAACGGTGAAGCATGGTAATGGTAGCATCATGCTGTGGGGGTGTTTTTCAGTGGCAGGATTGGGGACTGGTCAGGGTTGAAGGAAGATGAATGCAGAAAAATACAGAGATATCCTTAATGAATACCTGGTCCATAGTGATCAGGACCTTAGACTGGGTCGAAGGTTCACCTAACAGGACATTGACCCAAAGCACACAGTCAGGATAACAAAAGAGTGGCTTTGGGACAACTCTGTGAATGTCCTTGAGTGGGCCTGCCAGATACCGGACTTGAACCCAATCAAACATCTCTGGAGAGACCTGAAAATGACTGTCCACTGACGGTCCCCATCCAACCTGACTGAGCTTGAGAGGATCTGCAGAGAAGAATAGCAGAAAATCCCCAAATCCAGGTGTGCAAAGCATGTCGCATCATACCCAAAAATACTCTAGGCTGTAATCGCTGGCAAAGGTGCTTCAACTAAGTACTGAGTTAAAGGGTTAATTCTCCCCAAAATTAAAATGATCCCATAATTTACTCACCCTCAAGCCATCCTAGTTGTATATGACTTTTCTTTCAGCCAAACACATCAGAGTTATATTAAAAAATGTCCTGGCTCTTCCAAGCTTTATAATGGGAGCGAATGGTACCTTAGAATTTGAAGCCTAAAAAAGCGCATGCATCCATCATAAAAGTAATCCATACGGCTCCAGGGGGTTAATAAAGGTCTTCTGAAGCTATGCGTTTTTGTAAGAAAAATATCCACATTTATAACTTTATAAACTACATTCACTGGCTTCTGGTAATGGCTGTCCGCACGTTCACGAGTGTGTCGAGTCCCGGCGGATGACGTAGGTGTAGCATAAGCGCCGGTAAGAAGTGACGAATGCGAAAGGACAGAGGATAGACGAAGCCAGATGCCTGAACATAATTGTTTGCTAGATTAAATGTCAGGAACATCTGAAATATGTCAGGACACATTACATAATAACAACATAATTTAAAGTTAGTTTGTCATGAAATTAGAAGGCACCTGAAGTGTCCAAATGAATACCATGGTCTGATGTTTATTAACTTAAGTGTTTAGTTTGGAGCTTTGTAGATTTGTTTCCAGTGTAATGTGAGTCATTTCATATAAACAGCGTTGGTGAATGGAGCATAGAAAGAAAGACAGAGTAAAACTATAACATTTAACGTGGTAGAGGTAAATACATAAAAATACAAATGAGCTGCTATGGCAGCTTCTGTAGAATAACGAGACAGTTTGTATGGAAGAGCTGTTCTGATGAAAGGAAATGCTTTGCAGTGAAGTTGCATATGATGATCCGAGTCACTGGGTCTATTTGTGGGCAGTGGGTGGGGCCGAATGCCAGAAGAATCTATGCCATGTAGAGGTAAGCTGCTGTTTATATATGCTTACTTTAGCAGTGCGATTGGTCGTATTATATTTACCTTTCTCCTCCCGAACCTTGTTTTACAAACTCCATAAAAAACCACCATGTGTCTTTTTTGTTCTCAATTCTGCAACAATTAAAGTTTGTTTGAGAAAAAGAACAATGTAATCAACAAACATTTACTCATTATATATTAAAAAGCATTTTATATTCAAAGGCTGCTTAATTAATTCATTGTGTTAATGACCTGTTAATGGCTGCGGATGAGGAGTTTTAATAAGGCACCTCAATTAAATATTATCTAGCTGCTTAATCAATGCTTTTAATTATTCAAATGATATTTTGCAGAGAATCAGTTCCCCTGTGCAGACGAACATGTTGAAACATGTAGACTAGATTATTGAGTTGAAATGTTCAGTGATATGTTCATAAGCCGTCAGAGAAATCATTGAGATACAGGGTTCCCCTTCTGTCACTCACTCGACGTTGTGCCGATTGTAGTGACACAAGGGGTCTCTTCTGAGAGCCTTGCATACCTCTGAACTAGAGAAAAAGCCAATGTCAAGTTGGCAGACAGAATTTGCATGCCCTGGACATACGGGTATAAAGGGGAGCGGGCGTATGGATTACATTTATGCTGCCTTTATGTGCTTTTGGAGCTTCAACATTTTGGTCACCATTCACTTGCATTGTATAGACATACAGAGCTGAAATATTCTTCTAAAAATCTTAATTTGTGTTCGGCAGAAGAAAGAAAGTCATACAGTACACATCTGAGAATGATGAGAATTGAAAATTTTGTGTGAACTGTTCCTTTAACACATGAGAGTATAACGCTTTAGTGTGCTTAATTTAGTGGAAAATGGATCCCATATCCATTTGTCACATATCCCAAAAGCATTGTTAGCCAACTATGGTTGCAAGTTTCATTGTTATCAACATAGTTTAACAAATTTGGTGTTTCCCGAAATCATAGTTCCAATAAACATTCGCACACAGCATGGCAAAGTTGTGTGGTTGGAAATACAGTGCTCCACCTGCTCTGCTTGTTAGTTTGCTGTTAGGACATTATTTGACATGCTGCGGCTTCTATATTGTTCATTCTATATGGGAGATATGGGGAGAAGTAGAGGAGACATTTCACAGTTCATAGAGGCGAAGAGGTCCTCTTCTGCCCTTTAAAATCAACCCAGATCTTCTACAAGTGGAGGGAGCCCTAGCACTTAAAATGTCCTTGATAACCTCAGGAGAAAGCCCTGTGCACCTCAGTTGGTACCCAACAGGGGCCAAGCATGAAAGGTTCCACAATTCGGGCCAGGGATGAAATAGGTTCCACAATTCTGTTCCTGAGAAAGAAGGTCCTTCCTGTTCGGAACCACCGAGGCGGGCCGTCGAGGGGAGAATTTAACTCCGAGAACCATACTCTGTTCAGCCAGCGTGGCGCTATCAGAAGGAGGCAAGACCCTTGCTAGCGAACCTTGACAAGACTCCCGGGAGCAGAAAAACCAGGGGAAAAAACGCATACAGACGCATTCAGGGTCATGTATGTGCCTTTAAGTCCAGACCCAAGGGGGCTGGGTGACTAAGGGAGAAGTAGAGGAGACATTGCGCTATCATAGAGGCGAAGAGGTCCTCTTCTGCCCTGTGAAATTTCACCCAGATTTGTTCACTACCTCAGAGTAAATCTGCTCCCACACACACAGGCATCCAGGGACAAAACTGTCCTGAGTGACAGGAGCTACCCTGGGCCCCAAGCAGGATCCAACATGCCAGAAATTCAGCTGACATGAACGTGGATCCCCCCGATGGTTTACGTAAGAGGCTACCGCTGTATTGCCCACCCGCACCAAGACATGACAGCCTAAGGAGAAAGTATTTCAGGGCCAGAAATACGGCCATCAGCTCGAGACAGTTACTGTGACAACCAAACTGACAACCCTCCTATCCCTTTAAGCCGGACGACCACTTAAGGCCACTACCCAGCCCGTCAGGGAGACGTCTGTCTTTAGCAGCCTGCGACAACAAGATGCACCTAGAGTGGGACCCAAGGTAAGAACCGGGGTCTGAACCACATAGAAAGGGAACGAAGCAACCGCGTAATCCTTATTTGCCTTAGGGGACTTGCCCTTGGTTAAAAACCCCTGGCTTCTAGCCACAGCTGAAGCGGTCTCATGTGCAGAAGGTCCGAAGGGATCACCGCGGACACCAATGCTATGAGACCTAGTATTCAATGATACTGACGAGCAGTGCAACCTCGACCTAGCCTGACCTTGCTCAGGGTGTTCTGAATGGAAACGATTCGTGCGGGAGACGATTGTGCCTGCATTGTGACCAAATTCCATATAACCCCCAGATGAGTCAAGATGATATCCCTGTGCTGAATTGCCAGTTCTTGGTACTGCGCTAGGATCAGCCAGTCGTCTATATACTTCAGAATGCGGATCCCTGGAGTCGCAGAGGAGCCAGTGATGCATCCATACATTTCCTGAATGTGCGGGTTAATAGGGCTAGGCCAAATGGAAGAACCCGATACTGGAAGGCTTCACCCCCGAAAGCGAACCTCAGGAACTTCCTGTGCTGTGGCTCTATATGAAGATATGCGTCCATGAGATCGATGGTGACCAGCCAAATGTGATGTAATTCTGTAGCCTCTTTCTACTGTTTCTAGAACCCACATAGAAATACCTGGCAGAAGTTTCCACACTGCCAGGTTCTCTGAGATGTGTATTAATTCTGACACTTCCTGTTGAGGGGATGTCGAGTATTCCGCGTCCTGGATCAAGCCAGGAAGCAACGGTACTCCCAACTCTTTGTTGGAAGGCTCTATCACCCGAAACACCAAAGGCAGCGGGAGTGAAGAGGTTTCGTGAGGGTATCGGGAGGGCCGAAGTGGATGATACACGCACCCCGTCCCGAGGGGAACTACCCCCACAAGGCTGGGTACAAGACCGTCAGGGTTTCTTTCTCTTAGAAATCAAGCCCCTGAGGTCTTGCATTGGGGGCTGCTGAGGGTGACAAACTGGACCCCAGTCTTTACGAGGGGGAGCACGATTCACCACGTTTTGTTTTAGAGCCTCCCATCTAGAAGGACTGGGGCGGGGCTGGGTGGCCGACGGCCCCTCCCCCTGAGTGCTTGTAGTGCGCTTGTAACACTGCCATAGTGTGCAGGGCAACACCAGCCTGACCTGCTGCCTGATAAGCTTTCCCCACAAGCGTGGAGGTGGTCCTGCACAGCTTTGTGTGGAGAGTAGGTCTTTTAGCGATGATGCCGAGCCAGGCGAGAAAAAACCCACGGGTGTCTCTTCTACCGGCGGCATCACCGAATACCCCCAAGCTTCAGCACCCACGATAGTTGAATACACCAACGTCGAGAGAATGAAGTCACGGGAAGTATAAATTTCCTCCATAAAGAAAATACTTGCTATGGAGGCCATAGAAGAAAGGAAGAGACTGATATAGAGTTCCCTTCCCTCTTTTATTTATTTAATTATTTTGGCCACCAGACAGAAATGTGTCTTCTAGTTTGGAGCGTTTGGGGGAGGGTCTCTTGTTCACGTGGCCAGTCTAGCAGTAGTCTGGCCACAGCCCGCGTAATCACCTCGAGTAATTTCCCAGCTGCTTTATTATTGTGCGTGAAATGTACAGAGGTTCAGCGCCCCGCCCCCCTCGTGAACCGAAGAGGCACCGAAGCGTGCTTCGAGATCACGGGAAGGACCAGCTGGGTGTGGGGAGAGAGCGAGGGAAAGGGACAAACCCGTCTCTCGCTCCTCAGCCAGATCCATGCGAGAGCCCCACAAATAAAATGTGGGCACTGACTCCCGGAAGTAAGCGAGGTGAGCGCGAAGCATTTTGCCAGAAAGCAGATCGCAATGCTTGCATTTGTCTCTTAATTCCACAGCCACTTTATTATTATGCGTGGGATTTACAGAGGTTCAGTGTCCTCGTGAACCAAAGAGGTGCCGAGGCGCACTTCAGACTTACGAGGATCAGCTGGATCTGTGGAGAGAGCGAGCAAAAGGGATGAACCCGTCTCTCACTCCTCAGCCAGATCCATACGAGAGCCCCACAAATGAAGTATGGGCGCTGACTCCCGGAAGTAAGCAAGGCGAACTTTTCGACTGTAAACAGATCGCAAGGCTCGCACCTGCCCCGCCCCAACGCAAGAGCAGCATGCTCTTCCCCAAACACAGAAAACAAGTTTCAGTTTTCAGTTCAGTTTCACAGTTTGTTTCAGCCATAGAGCGTAAACATGGGAACACACACTGCTTGTTTAATTTATCAGTCTTTTATTTTATTTTATTTTTTTCTTTTTCAGAGGAAATAAAAAGGTGAAAAGGTTCACTGCGCACTGCCTAACAGAATCTAACTCCTAACAGAGGAAAGAAAGTTTGACAGGCTTGTGAGACACACAGCACAGTATACTCTGAAGAAAAGAGATCTGACGAACATGCTGGTGACGCCTCTATTTATAGCCCGGCCACAGGTGCAACCAATGATCTCACCAACCGAGGCTATACATTTCCGGTCAATGTTAATTGACGTGTTACACAAATATTCACAGCTGGTCACAATGGAAGATCGTTCCCATAGTGCTTTTAGCAAGCGCAGCATCATAGTGAAGCTTTTTGTAAAGGGAACTGCTTATTTCTGGTTATTAAGAAATAAAAAGCTATTTAGTGACTTATTATGTGTCTATGCTAATGCATAAGTGCCATTTTTATAGGTTTTTGCAGAGTATGAATGTGCCCATGTGCACCGGGGAACCCCAAAGTCTGATTTACAGGGAAATCCCACTATTGCAGCTCATTCACACATACACCAGAAAGCTGTTTAATGCATGAAAGCTGCATGCACTGTGTAATGAATTATTATTTTTTGATAACCGCAGAAGTTGTTGGGTAATCAATAACGACACCTCTATGTCTATTGTTGAACCAGCGTGGTTTGAATGATGGATGTGCTATATAGTTACTACTGTTTCAGGAAAAGTTGTGACTACCTAGTTAATTTTTCAAACGATGCATTGTACTATGGCAATTAAGCTGTGAGTTGTGTTGTTATATGGGAAACGCATCCCTGAGTGACAATTCTTTCATAATACATTTTTAAACAATCGAGAATCCATTAATGTTAAATGTGCACATCTTTTGGACTAAACATTTTAATAGATGTTGTTCACTGAAGACTGCTAAAGACAAAACAACAGGAGCTTACTCCATTGAATCAGTACATGCGACTTTAATAATGGTTTCATATTCATAACTGTCATTTTGATGTTTTTGATATGTTGACAAGACCTTACTCTCGTTGAAACATTGTGAAACAGTGTCGAAAAATCAAAGCTGGAGTATAACTGGAGTATATAAAAAATGTGTAGTTTGCTACAATCCCCCACCACACAGAGATGGACCCAACCTGTAACGACCCACACCGTCTTTGGTTTGTTTACCTTTTTATTTAAGTTTTTGGCACTCTTTATGTTCCACATTGTTCTTAGTTTATGGACTCTTTGAGTTTTGGCACCTTTTATGTTCCGTATTGCTTTCTGTTTTATGCACCCTTATTTTGAAGTTTTGTCATGTCCTGTCTTCCCTCCTCGTCCATGTGTCCGGTCCTCATTGGTTTATTGTTTAATTACTTTACTCTCTGTTCTAGCCTCGTCATTGGTTTCAGTTAAGTGCCTTGTTATCTTGTTTTGAGTTCTGTTTGTCCATTGGTTTATGTTTTCCCTTGTTTTGTATTTTAGCCCTGATGTTCACCTTGTCCTTTGTCGGTCGTTGTTTAATGTTCAACGTTTGATGAAGTTGTTCTGTTCATGCTGTCCCTGAATCCTGCCTTGGCCCGTGTTCCTGCCTACGCCTTCCTTGCTAGACCCCCGTGTTATTTTCTTGTATTCATTCCTTTATTTTCCCCTCGTGGATGCTTTATTTGTTCCTGCCTTTGTTTTTGCCTTTACTTTTGAAAATTCCAATAAAGCTGCGTTTGGATCCTTACTCCCTCGTCTGCCCTCTTCATAACAGAACGACCGAACCATTAATGGATCCAGCAGCTTTTCTCGTGGAGCTTGCTAGGGCAAACCTGACCATCCGTGAGTTCTCCTATTTCTTCTCCAACGTGGCCAGCTGCTCCGGTTGGGACGACCAACTCTAAAGAGGCATCTACCTGGCTCTAAAGAACATCTACCGATACAATGTACCCGTCCGCCCATGGAGGATCTTGCCGGAGATCGAGGATTGCACCTGGCAGGAGTATGTGGACTTTATTGTGGAGACTTACGCTGCAGGGGAGCCGCCTCTCTCGATTCCGGGCAGGTCCCCTGGGTGTCCCACGCCTGCCACGGCCAACGCACCCCCAGTCTCGTCTGTCCCAGGGCCAGCGTTGACAACCCCGTCCGCCAGGAGAAGGAGGAGAAGAGGAAAGGCTTCTGCTTCCCGGTCTCCGCCTGCCACGGCCAACGAGCCAACGCCCACGCCTGCCACGGCCAATGAGCCAACGCCCACGCCTGCCACGGCCAACGAGCCAACGCCCACGCCTGCCACGGCCAACGAGCCAACGCCCACGCCTGCCACGGTCAACGAGCTGGAAGTCTCGTCCGTCCCAGAGCCGGCGTTGCCAGCCTCCTCTGCCAGGAAGAGGAGGAGAAGAGGAGGGGCTTCCGCTCACCAGTCTCCGTCCTCCATGGCCCCGTCCTTAGAGCCAGAGCCAGCGCCTGTAGCCTCGACCGTCCAAGAGCCAGAGCCAGCGCCTGTAGCCTCGACCGTCCAAGAGCCAGAGCCAGCGCCTGTAGCCTCGACCGTCCAAGAGCCAGAGCCAGCGCCTGTAGCCTCGACCGTCCAAGAGCCAGAGCCAGCGCCTGTAGCCTCGACCGTCCAAGAGCCAGAGCCAGCGCCTGTAGCCTCGACCGTCCAAGAGCCAGAGCCAGCGCCTGTAGTCTCGACTGTCCAAAAACCAGCCCTCCTTGAGCCTTCCAGAGCTCCGCCTCCCGAGCTTCCCAGAGCTCCGCCTCCCGAGCTTCCCAGAGCTCCGCCTCCCAGAGCTCCGCCTCCCGAGCTTCCCAGAGCTCCGCCTCCCGAGCTTCCCAGAGCTCCGCCTCCCGAGCCTCCCAGAGCTCCGCCTCCCGAGCCACCCAGCGCTCCGCCTCTCGAGCCACCCAGCGCTCCGCCTCTCGAGCCACCCAGCGCTCCGCCTCTCGAGCCTCCCAGCGCTCCGCCTCTCGAGCCTCCCAGCGCTCCGCCTCCAGAGCTTCCCAGCGCTCCGCCTCCAGAGCTTCCCAGAGCTCCGCCTCCAGAGCTTCCCAGCGCTCCGCCTCTCGAGTCACCCAGCGCACTGCCTCTCAAGCCTTCGAGACCAAGGTCAAGGCCTCCCACGCCTCAGCCTCCCGAGCCTTCCACACCCCTGTCTCCCGAGCCCTCCGCGCCTCTGCTGCCAGAGTCCCCCAGGTCTCCAACCCAGAGGACTGCCTCGGCTCTGCCTGCAGCTGCTCTGCCTTCCATGGCTCTGTCTGCTCCGCCTTCCACGGCACTGTCTGCTCTGCCTTCCACGGCTCTGTCTGCTCCACCTTCCACGGCTCTGTCTGCTCCACCTCCCACGGCTCTGCCTTCGCCTACTAAAACCCCAGGACCTTCCAAGCCTCCTTGGTCACCGCCCACCATGGCACCGTCCCTGGGGGCCTCCTCGACTCCTCCCAGGCCTTCTGACCCTGTCTTGTGGCCTCCTCCTAGGCCTTCTGACCCTGTCTTGTGGCCTCCTCCCAGGCCTTCTGACTCTGTCTTGTGGCCTCCTCCCAGGCCTTCTGACCCTGCCTTGTGGCCTCCTCCCTGGCCTTCTGAACCTGCCTTGTGGCCTCCTCCTAGGCCTTCTGACCCTGTCTTGTGGCCTCCTCCCAGGCCTTCTGACCCTGCCTTGTGGCCTCCTCCCTGGCCTTCTGACCCTGTCCTGTGGCCTCCTCCCTGGCCTTCTGACCCTGTCTCGCGGCCTCCTCCCTGGCCTTCTGACCCTGTCTCGCGGCCTCCTCCCTGGCCTTCTGACCCTATCCCGTGGCCTTCTCCTTGGCCTCCTGACCCTGTCCCAGTCCTGAGGCCATCTCCAAAGCCTCCTGACCCTGCCCTAGCCTTGTGGCCGACCCCCAGACCCCCTGACCCGATCCCTACCCTACGGCCACTTCCCCGGCCTCCAGACCCAGTCCCTGCCATGGGGCTGCCTCCCTGGCCACCTGACCCGATCCCTGCCCTACGGCCACTTCCCCGGCCTCCAGACCCAGTCCCTACCATGGGGCTGCCTCCCTGGCCACCTGACCCGATCCCTGCCCTACGGCCACCTCCCCGGCCTCCTGACCCAGTCCCTGCCCTATGGATGCCCCCCGACCCGGTCCCCTACTTCAAGTTGTCCCCTGGGCACCTACCCGGCCTCCTTGGTCTCCTGGCCACCCACCTGTTCTGTCTCTGTCTTCCTGTCCATGTCTTGTCCCTCTGTGCCCCTCGTGTTCCCTAGATCTGCCTGTTCGTTCTCGTTTTTTCGTTGTCGTTTTGCCCCTCCTTTGATTAGGAGCGTCTGGGATCCGCTCCTTAAAGGGGGGGCTCTGTAACGACCCACACCGTCTTTGGTTTGTTTACCTTTTTATTTAAGTTTTTGGCACTCTTTATGTTCCACATTGTTCTTTGTTTATGCACTCTTTGAGTTTTGGCACCTTTTATGTTCCGTATTGCTTTCTGTTTTATGCACCCTTATTTTGAAGTTTTGTCATGTCCTGTCTTCCCTCCTCGTCCATGTGTCCGGTCCTCATTGGTTTATTGTTTAATTACTTTACTCTCTGTTCTAGCCTCGTCATTGGTTTCAGTTAAGTGCCTTGTTATCTTGTTTTGAGTTCTGTTTGTCCATTGGTTTATGTTTTCCCTTGTTTTGTATTTTAGCCCTGATGTTCACCTTGTCCTTTGTCGGTCGTTGTTTAATGTTCAACGTTTGATGAAGTTGTTCTGTTCATGCTGTCCCTGAATCCTGCCTTGGCCCGTGTTCCTGCCTACGCCTTCCTTGCTAGACCCCCGTGTTATTTTCTTGTATTCATTCCTTTATTTTCCCCTCGTGGATGCTTTATTTGTTCCTGCCTTTGTTTTTGCCTTTACTTTTGAAAATTCCAATAAAGCTGCGTTTGGATCCTTACTCCCTCGTCTGCCCTCTTCATAACACAACCATTCCCCTTGACATTTTTTAACAAATCGACCACTGATCTTATAATAGCTCCAGTCTTTCATCAGAGTCATTGTAGCAGCTGGCAGTGCTGGAAGAGCTCCATCAACACGACTCTTTAGGCTGCAGGATGGAAGAAACCCAGTGGGGATGAGGGGTGGGGGCAGATGGTGTTAGGGTGAGGGGGGTTGCATGTAAGGCCATGCCAAACCCTTCAGGTGTTAACACCTCCGTTCCTCTGAGACAAAACATCCTCTCCAGGATTCTACCTGAGCCCTACAAAGTGCAAAAGATGAGTCTCCATCAGGACACCTCATAGGGTGGGGACCGCTAGGTATAATAATTTGTGGTATTTGTTAAGTCAAGCATCTCTATTACTATTGAGCATATTGATATGAACAAACCTCTAAAACTAAAGCTTTAACCGTACTGTCAGCGTATGTACTGTATTTGATGAAGCACACACTTCTCAGCCAGTAAAAGGTCATGGTTGCTGTTGTAACCTCCGTTCCCCTTCTGTCACTCACTCGACGTTGTGTTGATTGTAGTGACACAAGAGGTCTCTTCTGAGAGCCTTACGTACCTCTGAACTTGAGAAAAGGCCAATGTCAAGTTGCCAGACAGAATTTGCATGCCCTGCCCCCGGACATACGGGTATAAAGGGGAGCGGGGGAGCGAATGTCTGACAGGTTTTCATTGAGGAGCAGAGAATAAGGTTACGGCGCATTACAGTTGTAGGGATAGTGATGTGGCAAGGTATTGAGGGGTGTTTCTCTACGGGCCTTGGAAGGGAATACCGGGCGGTCCTGCCAGGTTGCGGTGTTCTCAGGACACAAGTGGATCGCAACCACCTTGCTCATCTGAGGGACCTCTGTGTATCCATGGACCACCCCACCGTCCAGGGTAGTGAGAGCACGTCGGCTCGTTATGCACTTCCGTGATGAAAGGTACCGGGGGGGCATGGCTATGAGCGGTGCCCTGGCCCAAGGAACCGATCATGTAGCCATGAGTGGGGGGCGGAGGTTTCCAGTCCACCTCGTGCTCGTGGTGGCCCAGGAAAGCATAGCAGACATCCATGCGTCAGGCTCAGACTGGATAAGAAGACCTGAAGGTGGTAGCCCAGATGAGTCATCAGCATCAGACATCACTGTGTCACTCTCCGATGCAGCAATGAGATCATCATCCAATTCCGGGGGCTCGAAGGAGACTGCTGGCCGCAAGGAAGCCGCACTCATCCCGAGCTCAAACGGAAGCAAGCAACCATCGTCATCCCTGAATCACCTTCAATGCCAGCCGGGTCGTCCTCAATCCCGAAGCAAGAACGAACAACGAGGGGGGCGGCTGAAGTGTCTTTCTCTCTTGAGAATAGAAAGCAGCAACCACAATGTTGCCATGGCTATGTTCTCACACTGAGAACATGAACCTTTCATAAAATGCTGCCTGCGTGTGATTGCAGCCCAGGCACAGGAGGCAGCTTTTTATGACCGTCAGAAGTGGAGAGAAATCGACCACATCCAGGAACTACACAGAGGCAGAAGGGCATCTTGAAAAAGATGTTCAACACCTGCTGTGTATTGCTCTTTTATAAGTGGAAACTCAAACTCTTTTAGAGGAAATAAACTCTTATAGGAGGAGAAACACTTTTTCAGGCAATGAAAGTGCTGTCGAAGCACCCAGGGGCATGGACTGCACAGCGTGCAGAGAGGAGAAAGCCTCTGGAATGCACCGTAGATCCAACAGCAGTGCTTACTGCCAGTAGAGGTGAGTGGAAAAGTGGTGAACTCAGCTTTGCTGTTGCACAACCGTTCGGCTCCAAAGAAAAAATATGTCTGACATTTGCTCCCCTTTATACCCATATGTCTGGGGGCGGGGCATGCAAATTCTGTCTGCCAACTTGACATTGGCCTTTTCTCAAGTTCAGAGGTACGCAAGGCTCTCAGAAGAGACCCCTTGTGTCACTACAGTCGACACAACATCGAGTGAGTGACAGAAGGGGAACAGCACGTTCTTTATTTAGAAGATCTAAGAGGCCTAACTTTTTCAGAAGGTTTTAAATGTTCTGCTAAATAATCTAGTGCCAAACCATGTAATTCCTTATAAATAATTAATTAATACATTTTAAAATCAACCCTAAAATTAATTGGTAACCAATGCAAAGAAACTAAAACTGGAGTAATATGAATAAAAGACCTAGTTCATGTCAAAAGTCTGACTGCAGCATTTTGCACTGATTGTAGCCGTGCTTAAGTGCGTTGGTTTAAAGTTGAAAACAGTCCGTTACAACAATCAATTACAAAAAAGTAATAAGCTTCTCTGTATCCATAAAACTCAGAATATTTATCACCTTGTAAATGTTCCTTAACTGATAAAATCAATTTTGAACTAACTTCCTGATGTGATGTTCAAAATGTACATTTGTGTCAAAATTGATGGCCAAATTTCTCACATTCTGCTGAATATACGGGACCACTTGATTAAGTGCTGACTCAATCTGATTATTTCTAAAACGATGACCGATTATGACAACCTCTGTTTTAACTGAATTTAACTGCAGAAAATGACGTCATCCATTTTTTATATCTACTGTATACATCTGAAAAACATTTCAACAGATCATTGGAAAACAACTACAAATAGAACTGTAGGTCATTTGCACAGCACTGAAAATTAATGTTGTGTTTACGAATCACAGAACCAAGAGGTAACATATATAGAGAAAACAAAATTAGCCCTAACAGTGATCCTTGCGGAACACCATCATTTATTGTTGAAGAGGAGGAAATCTCAGCTTCAACAGACACTACATATTTCCTATTTGACAAAAAGCCACCCCAGATATTCCCACTCATTTCTTTAATGTATCAATTAGAACTGAATGATCAACTGTATCAAATGCTGCAGTTAAATTCAACAACACTAAAATGGAGCACTCTCCAGCGTCCTCCACCATCAATAAGTCATTGGTAACTCTAAAACCTGACTGAAATTTCTCAAAAAGATTGTTATCCTTCACTACCTCCAACAGTTGCTTCACTAGTGCTTTCTCTATGATTTTAGTGATGAATGGTCATTTTGATATTATTCTATAGTTATTAGCAACCGAAGGGTCTATTGAGGGCTTCTTTAGAAGCAGTTGAACTATCGCAGTCTTTAAAGGATTAGTTCACCCAAAAATTAAAATTCTCCCATGACTGACTAACCTTTAAGCCATCCCAGATGTGTAGCCTATGTATTTCCTTCTTCAGCAGAACTGAAATTATGATTTTTATAAGAACATTTCAGCTCTGTTTGTCCATAAAATGAAAGTAAACAGGTGCCATGATGCTGATGACTTCTCATGTAAGCGTGCCATTGTGCTTGCATCATGCGACAGCTCTTACTGGTAGCAGGAAGTGTTGTTTAAGGTTAATAAAGTTTTAATTATCGATTTGTATGGAATGGTTTAAAGGTGAGTAAATCATGAGAGAATTATAATTTTTTTGGCGAACGAATCCGTTAACTTCTCAGGCACACATCCTGAAACAAGAGAGCTATTTACTCTAGACAACAAAGAAGGTCCTAAAGTCCCAATAACTTCCTTGAAAAGTCTTAAAGGAACAACATCTGTATGACAACTAGATGGTTTCAACTGCTGTACAATTTTATTAGTGATCTTTTTCAGATTACTCTGAACTATCACAAGAGAAAAGACCAGATCTGATATATGACCTTGATTATGTGCTGGACCAGATACATATTGCTTTTAAAAGACTGTGAAATGTTTAAAAATGTGTTAACCACAGGATCATCAGCTATCATTCTACATGAAAAATTAAATCCCCAATAATAATCATCTTATCATATTTTAAAACGAAATTAAAGAGCATTTCTGAGAATTCTTCCCTAAAAGTTGTATTATAATTGGAGGACGATATATCACACATACAAGTAAGATCTTTTCCTGATATTTTAAACTGAAGAAAATACACAAACATTTTGCTCAGTGCAAATAAAATGATTATAAAAACCACTGCATTTCCTCCCCCATGAACATTTGGCTTTGGCTTACTAAATGAACAACACATTCTCACTACCAATGCGTCAAAGACCAGTGCAAGAGCCCAGCGCGTCAATATACAGATGCCAAAAGCATGCTCTGGTGTCAGTTTTCCAACACAACTGGCAAGTGCGTTCTTTTCAACGAGAAACCTTTGACGTCAACTGACTAACATGATGAGCATTAGAATTTTAGCATTGTTTAATTATACGCTAGGGTACAATTTTGTCATCGTGATATATACTGGCAGCCAAAGTTTGTAATAATGTACAGATTTTGCTCTTATGGAAAGAATTGGAACCTTTATTCACCAATGTGGCATTCAACTGGTCACAAAGTATAGTCAACATTAACCCTCTGGGGTCGACGGACGCGCCGGCGTGTCCTGCTGGATATTTTCGTCCTTACAGCGGAAACAACATAATATAGTCTCTGGGTTCACAAGCATATTTCTGAAACATGTCACAAAAATGAACTGAAACTCCGAGAATACTTATCACACAAACATGAAACATGTCTAAAGAAAGCTTAAAATGTCTACTTTTAAATAAAACAATTCAAATTTAAAACAAATATTCTTCTGCAATGTAATCTGTATGAAACAAAGTGAAGTACAGTTTCTCCTGGATCATCTAATTATCTCTAATGTGATCACACCCACCAGCAGAGTGCGCCATACATATGCAAATGGCCTTAACCCTCTGGGGTCGACGGATGCACCGGGGCATCCTGCTGGATATTTTCGTCATTACCAGCGCCTCTTCTTCCTGAGACGGCTGAGGAAGTTTGGAATGAACCACCACATCCTCACTCGGTTCTACACCAGCACTGTAGAGAGCATCCTGACCGGCTGCATCACCGCCTGGTATGGCAATAGCACCGCCCACAACCGCAAAGACCTGCAAAGGGTGGTGCGAATGGCCAGAAACATCATCGGAGGTGAGCTTCCCTCCCTCCAGGATATATATAACAGACGGTGTGTGAATAAAGCTCGGAGGATTATCAAAGACTCCAGCCACCCGAGTCATGGGCTGCTCTCACTGCTTCCATCAGGCAGGCGGTATCGCAGCATCAGGACCCGCACCACCCGACTACATGACAGCTTCTTCCCCCCAAGCAATAAGACTTTTGAACACATGATCTCTCACGATCAACAATCAGCACTGCACTTTATTAATCCTCACTCTGTCAATATATTCTCCCAATTCAGTTAGTGTATATATATATATATATATATATATATATATATATATATATATATATATATATATATATATATATATATATTTATACCCATGTAAAACAGTTCACGTTACGGGCAAGGAAGAGGCGAGAAACCGGCTTAACATATAAACTTAAAGGTTTAATGAAGAACTCAAAAGACAAACACATAATAAGACGGACGTCCGTAATTGAGCTCTCTCTCTCGATCGTCGTCTGCGAGTGGCCTTTATCCCTCTTGACGGCGTAATTAGCCTAATACGGGACCGGGCGTGCGTAATCACGCGCCGGTCCCGCCCTCCACCGTGCCACATTCCTCCCCCGTTCTTTCAGGCTGGGGACCCCCGGCCTGACGTACATCCCCTGGGGGGGGAGCGCCTCCCGCGCAGTCTGCCGGCAGGTCATCCCCATTAACCTGGACGAGGGAGGGGGCAAGGGGAGGGAAACAAAAAAAACAACAATTAAAAATGGGGGGGAGGGTTCCTGCACTGGGCGGTACCTCCCCTCCCACAAACACCATAATTTAAAAAAAAGGGGCAACAATTAAAAATGGGGGGGGAGGTTCCTGCACTGGGCGGTACCTCCCCACCCACGAACACCATAATTTAAAAAAAAAAAAGGAGGGAAAAGGCCAACGCAGAGCGGTATCGAGAGAGAGAGGAGAGAGAGATTAAAGGAAAGAAAGAAAAAAAACGTACTCGCCGGTTCTCTGATACGCCGTAGCTCGTTCCTCAGCCACTTCTCCACCCTCTACAGGACAACAGCCGCGCCTCTCCGGGCAGATCGGAGGCAGTCCTCAGCCCCTGGCGGACGGAACGCCCCGCCGCGTTCCCAGGGTGTCGAAGGGGCCTCCCCCCGCCCCTGGCAGCGGTTCTCCCGCTCCAGGCGGTCGGCGGCGAGCCCCTCCCCGCACGCGGTCGGCAGTCTCCAACCCCGCCGCGTTCCAGCGGCCAGTAGGGAACTCCCCCGCCCCTGGCAGCGGCCCTAACCGCTCCAGGCGGTCGGCCAGGAGCCCCTCCTCCCCTCGCGGTCGGCGGCCGTTCCTCCGCGTCCAGGCGGCTGGGCTCCTCCGTCCCCCGGCAGATGGCCGCGGCTGCTCCATTGAGAAGTGGCGAGAACTCCGCTACGGCGTATCCCTCTTCCTTCCCGGGATTCGGCACCAATGTAAAACAGTTCACGTTACGGGCAAGGAAGAGGCGAGAAACCGGCTTAACATATAAACTTAAAGGTTTAATGAAGAACTCAAAAGACAAACACATAATAAGACGGACGTCCGTAATTGAGCTCTCTCTCTCGATCGTCGTCTGCGAGTGGCCTTTATCCCTCTTGACGGCGTAATTAGCCTAATACGGGACCGGGCGTGCGTAATCACGCGCCGGTCCCGCCCTCCACCGTGCCACAACCCTTATCTAGTGTATGTGTATTCTACATTGTGTGTATTGTGTACATTTGTTATGTAAATTGTTGTGTAAGTATGTGTACATTTGTTATGTAAATTGTTTTGTGTAAATATGTTGTTATTGTAAAGTGGTTTATGTCTTGTCACTGTCATTACTGCAATGTTGCTCGGAACTGCACACAAGAATTTCACCTGCTGTTGCACTCGTGTACACAGTAGTGTGACAATAAAGTGATTTGATTTGATTTGATTACAGCAGAAACAATACTCCATCATTTTGGGTATACAGATAAGTGTAAGACATCATTAGAGACTATAAAGGGTCTACTTTTATTTGTGTACACTCACAATAACAACAAAACCTTGTGCTTTTGTAAAATAAAGAAAATAAAAAGGGTGAGCTGTCAGCAGTTTCTGGGTTCACAAGCATATTTCAGAAACACATCACAAAAATGAACTGAAACTCTGCGAATACTTGTCACACAAACATGAAACATATGTCTAAAGAAAGCTTAAAGTATATACTTTTAAATAAAACAATTAAAATTTAAAACAAATATTCTCCTGCAATGCAATCTGTATGAAACAAGGTGATGTACAGTTTTTACTGGTCTATCTAATTATCTGTAATGTGATCCCACCCACCAGCAGAACGTACCAGTCATACACTAATGTGCTGAGACGATCTACGCAAATGTACACGCCCCCAACTATGAGGTTGTAAACAAAATTCATTCATTTTCTCTACCAGAGCCCTCTGGTAGAATGCGCCCTAAAACCTACTGGCGAAGCTTGACCGCGCGTCTTGTAGGCCCGGGCAATAATGTCTCTCACCCAAAGTGACATAGTCTTCCAGGAGGTGACCGCGCCCCGGTCATGGCTTCCGAGTAAAGAATTGCTGCCCTGACTTTACGCAACTAGCAAAAGCGGTGGACATAAGTCTGAAGGGTACAGACTGGACAAAGTCTGAGAAGTCTTAGTAGCTGCTCCGGCGTTACAAACCGCAGGGAGCAGAAGGCTTAGAAAAAAACCGGCCAAGGGTCATGAAAGGTACCATGGTCAGGTAGTTAGGGTGAGGGTGCAAAGAATTCTTTTGGTCATAGCTGGGGCAAACTCTAAACAGGCCGGCAGTAGAGACAGAGCCTGTAGGTACCCAAGTCTCTTTAGAGACGTAATTGCCATAAGAAAAAACATCTTAAGAGTCAGAAGTCTACCAAACGCTGACTCTAGAGGTCTAAAAAGGGGGGTCTTACCCTATGAAGAGGTCCTAGCAAGGATGCCTCTTAGGGGGCACCCCGCCCACCAAGGCGTAGCAAACCGCAGTGGAGGCCATATAGAACCTGGCAGTGGCGAGGCAAGTGCCCGCTGACAGTTCTTTCTACAGAAAATCCAGAACTGAAGCAAACTGGCAGTTAGCTGGTTCTGTAATATGAACTTAGTGGGGGAAACTGGGTGACTCGGGGAGAAGTAGAGGAGACATTGCGCTATCAACGGTGGCAAAGAGTTTCTCTTCTGCCCTGTAAAATCTACCCAGATCAGTTCCAAGTGGAGGGAGCCCTAGCACTTGAAATGGTCTCGATAACCTCAAGAGAAAGCCCTGTGAACCTCAGTTGGTACCATTAGGGACCAAGCATGAAAGGTTTCACAATTCGGGCCAGTGATGAGAAGGTCCTCCCTGTTCGGAATCGCCAAAGGCGAGCCGTCGAGGAGAGGTATTCGAGAAACATATCCTGTTCGGCCAGCGCAGCGCCATTAGAAGGAGGCAAGACCCTTGCTGACGAACCTTGCCAAGACTCCTGGGAGCAGAAAAACCGGGGGACAAAAACGCATACAGACGCATTCAGGGTCATGTATGTGCCTTTATGTCCAGACCTAAGGGGGCTGGGTGACTTAGGGAGAAGTAGAGGAGACATTGCGCTATCATAGAGGCAAAGAGGTCCTCTTTTGCCCTGTGAAATCTCACCCAGATTTGTTCACTACCTCAGAGTAAATCTGCTCCCACACACACGGGCATCCAGGGACAAAACTGTCCTGAGTGACAGGAGCTGCCCTGGGCCCCAAGGAGGATCCAACATGCCAGAAATTCAGCTGACATGAACGTGGATCCCCCCCGATGGTTTACGTAAGACGCTTCCGCTGTATTGCCCACCCACACCAAGACATGGCAGCCTCAGGAGGAAGTATTTCAGGGCCAGAAATACGGCCATCAGCACGAGTTACTGTGACAACCGAACTGACGACCCTCCTATCCCTTTAAGCCGGACGACCACTTAAGGCCGCTACCCAGCCCGTCAGGGAGGCGTCTGTCGTTAGCAGCCTGCGACGACAAGACGCACCTAGAGTGGGACCCAAGGTAAGAACTGGGGTCTGAACCACATAGAAAGGGAACGAAGCACGTGGCGCGTAACCCTTATTTGCCTTAGGGGACTGGCCCTCGGATAAAACCCCCTGGCTTCTAGCCACAGCTGAAGCGGTCTCATGTGCAGAAGGTCCAAAGGGATCACCGCGGACACCAATGCTATGAGACCTAGTATTCAATGATACTGACGAGCAGTGCAACCTCGACCTAGCCTGACCTTGCTCAGGGTGTTCTGAATGGAAACGATTCATGCGGGAGACGATTGTCCCTGCATCGTGACCGAATTCTATATAACCCCCAAATAAGTTAAGACGATATCCCTGTGCTGAACTGCCAGTTCTTGGAACTGCGCTAGGATCAGCCAGTCGTCTTTATAATTCAGAATGCGGATGCCCTGGAGTCGCAGAGGAGCCAGTGCTGCATCCATGCATTTCCTGAATGTGCGGGTTAATAGGGCTAGGCCAAATGGAAGAACCCGATACTGGAAGGCTTCGCCCCCGAAAACGAACCTCAGGAACTTCCTGTGCTGTGGCTCTATATGATGATATGCGTCCATGAGATCGATGGTGACCAGCCAAACGTGATGTTGGACTTGTGACACGATAGTCTTGATAGTCAGCATCTAGGACTTGAACACTGAGCGGTTCAAGCCTCGAAGATCTATAATCGGACGCAACCCCCCACCCTTCTTGGGAACCAGGAAGTATCTGCTGTAATAACCTGACTCTTTCTCTGGAAGGGGAACATGTTCTATGGCCCCTGTGACCAAGAGAGTTTGCAGTTCTTTCCACAGTAGACATGCCTGTCCTGGTTTCACGGTAGTGGGAACCACGCCGTTGAAACGGGGAGGACGACGAGCAAATTTAATTCTATAGCCTCTTTCTACAGTTTCTAGAACCCACATAGAAATACCTGGCAGAAGCTTCCACGCTGCCAGGTTCTCTAAGATGGGTATTATTTCTGACACTTCCTGTTGAGAGGATGTCGAGTGTTCCACGTCCTGGATCAAGGCAGGAAGCAACGGTACACCCAACTCTTTGTTGAAAGCCTCTATAACCCGAAACACCAAAGGCGGCGGGAGTGAAGAGGTTTCGTGAGGGTATGGGGAGGGCCGAAGTGGATGATACACGCACCCCGTCCCGAGGGGAACTACCCCCACAAGACTGTCAGGGTTTCTTTCTCTTAGAAATCACGCCCCTGAGGTCTTGCATTGGGGGCTGCTGAGGGTGACGAACTGGACCCCAATCTTTACGAGGGGGAGCACGACTCGCCACGTTACGTTTTAGAGCCTCCCATCTAGAAGGACCGGGGCGGGGCTGGGTGGCCGATGGCCCCTCCCCCTGAGTGAGGTGCCCACACTCAGGTCCTTCAACAGATTTAGCCTAGTGCGCTTGTAACACTGCCATAGTGTGCAGGGCAACACCAGCCTGACCTGCTGCCTGATAAGCTTTCCCCACAAGCGTGGAGGTGGTCCTGCACAGTTTTATGGGGAGAGTAGGTCTCTTTAGCGATGATGCCGAGCCAGGTGAGAGAAAACCCGCAGGTGTCTCTTCTACCGGCGGCATCACCGAATACCCCCGAGCTTCAGCACCCACGATAGTTGAATACACCAACGTCGAGGGCACGAAGACACGGGAAGTATAAATTTCCTCCATAAAGAAAATACTTGTTATGGAGGTCTTAGAAGAAAGGAAGGGACTGATATAGAGTTCCATTCCCTCTTTTATTTATTTAATTATTTTGGCCACCAGACAGAAATTTGTCTTCTAGTTTGGAGCGTTTGGGGGAGGGTCTCTTGTTCGCGTGGCCAATCTAGCTGTAGTCTGGCCACATCTCGCGTAATCACTTCAAGTAATTTCCCAGCCGCTTTATTATTGTGTGTGAAATGTACAGAGGTTCAGCGCCCCGCCCCCCTCGTGAACCGAAGAGGCGCCGAAGTGCACTTCGAGATCATGGGAAGGACCAGCTGGGTCTGGGGAGAGAGCGAGGGAAAGGGATGAACCCGTCTCTCGCTCCTCAGCCAGATCCATACGAGAGCTCCACCCAAACAGAGCAAAACTGATGCGTGTCCTCTTCAGCTTTAGAGCGAGAACAGAGGAACACGCATCGTTTATGGCTTTCAGTCATTCTCTCTTTCTTTTAAAAATATATATATATTTTCTAGACAGAACAGAAAGGAGAAAAGTTTCACTTCACACTGCCTCACAAATTCTAATTCCTAGCAGAGGAAAGAAAGTTTTGACAGGGTTTGTAAAACACACACACACAGAATCGATCTGAAAAAAGAGGATCTGACGACACTTGGTGACGCATCCATTTATAGCCTGGCCACAGGTGCGTCTAATGACTACATCAGCCGAGGCTATAAATTCTGGTCAATGTTCATTGACGTGTTACACACATATTCACAGCTCGTTCAGAACTAGGATTGTTCCCAAAGTGCTTAGCAAAGTGCAGTATCATAGTGAAGCTTTTTGTAAAGGGAACTGGTGTTGAGCGGGTAGAATTCAATGAAGCTGTCAGCGGAGAACATGCAAGGCGTCTATTTCTCAAACTAAAGTCTCTGATGTACTTATCCTCTTATTTAGTTGTACATCTTCCACATCTCTTTCTGTCCTTGTTAGAGACAGTGGTCTTTGTCTTTGAAGACTGTAGTTACACCTTTGTATGAAATCAATTTCAAGCATTGTATCGCCTTCATTCCTCAAAACAATGATTGACTGATGAGTTTCTAGAGAAAGCTGTTTCTTTTTTTCAATTTTTGACCTAATATTGACCTTAAGACATGCCAGTCTATTGCAAACTGTGACAACTCAAAAACAAACACAAAGACAATGTTAAGCTTCATTTAATGATCCAAATGTCTTTCAGCTGTGTTTGATATAACGGCAAGTGATTTTCTAGTACCAAATGATCAATTTATCATGATTACTCGAGGTTAAGGTGTTTGAGTGATGCTGCTCTCTAGATTTTATCAAAAATGACTTTTTTTAAATAGTGATGGTGCTGTTTTTTACATCAGTAATGTTCTGAATATACTTTGTGATCAGCTGAATGCCACTTTGGTGAAATTAAAGTATCAATTTCCTTCTGAAACAGCAAAATCTGGACATTATTCCAATTCCATACTTCTGGCTGGCAGTGTATGTTGGGGGTATGAATTTTATTTAATTTGAAATCAGCAACATTTATTCACAGTGGTTCATATTTAATCTGTTGTTTATCTATCTATTTAATCTGTCTGTACACATTCTGCACTGCTGAATGTGAATGTAATTTTTTTTTGTCACTGATCATGGTCACCAAGCTTCCACTGTAACACATCCTGTACACATTTTGTTATTACACGCATTTAAAATTTGCCGCCTCAAGTTTGGATGTGCATGAAGATCCCTTCATGAGGGGGGAATATTTTTAGTGATAAAAACCTTCAGTTTCACTCTGCTAGTCACACAATGTCATCATATGGTTTGGAATATTATTTTAGTGCATTTTTATAAATATATTTTATATATATATTGTGACTGTACTTTATCTGCTTGTTACATCTTTTCTATTGTTGAGAACTGTCACAGGTTTAGGCATAAATGTGCAGTTGAGTGCTTATAAATATAATAAATCTATAAATAGTGTAATGTATATCAAATTATGAATATCTAAGTGGCTCTTTAATGTTTTATATTGTTGATTATCAGTTCAGTTTAGAAATGTGGTTATGGGATCTAAAATATATATGATTGTATAATGTAATAGCACACTAATATATTTATAAGTATTATAAAACATTGAGGTTAAGAACACAAAATAATTACCAAATATTCACATCAATGAGATGTCAGGGGGCAGCTTGCACCATCATGCAGGTGCAGACGGCTTCTGTACAAGTGTCAAAATTGGACACTTAGGGAATGAGAACGGATTGAAAATAATTCTATTTTATTGGACACACTGCATAAAGTTGGCTTTGCACTTTTTGAGCATCCGAGTGCGTCATTTACCTTTACTCACGTGTAGGAAAAACAAACGAAAACGTTGCTTTGTACTGCTGTTTATTCTTTTATTTAGCAAACTTCACCTGTACATAACATTAGTTCACTTTTCTCAACTTAGAAGAATGTGACGCTAAAACGTAGCGTCATCACGTACAAACCGTATACCTTCAAATAAAACTATCGGTAGTAAATACCGTAATACAATGTATAAGGGTGCAATACGTTTAACACCCCTACTCACTCTTAGCCCATTGTATTATCAAAACAACAATTACATAACAAATAATTTTTCACCTTTACATAAATTAGTGTATACATATTTTTTTACACTTTTATGTTCCTAACATGTCTCGAGTAAACCTCTTTAACTTCTGCTTGGTGGCTGGCTTTGTCATTATGTCAGCTACCATTGTCTCTGTATTACAATATTCCAAAATAACATTGCCATCATTTACAATTTCTCTTATGAAATGGTATTTGATATCAATGTGCTTGCACCTCTTCCTACAGATTGGGTTTTTGGCTAGTGCAATGGTACCTTGGTTGTCTTCGTACACCTTTGTTTGTGCATATTTGTATGTGTCCATGCCCTTAAGCAACTGTTCTAAGTAGATACATTCCTGCATGGCTGATGCTAAGGACATATATTCTGCTTCGCAAGTAGATAATGCTACTGTTGGTTGTTTTCTGGTTTTCCAGGAGATCAAAGAGCTTCCTTCAATCAGATTAACACAGTATCCTGAAGTACTACATCTGTCTTTTGTATCAGATGCCCAGTCAGTGTCACTATACACTCGCAGACCTAGCCCCTCTGTGTCATTTCTCCTGAAGCATAATTGCTGTTCTGCTGTACCTTTAAGGAACCTGAACACATGTTTTACTGTATTCCAGTGCTGTTCTGTTGGTTCAGCAAAATACTGAGATAGTTTACTGACGACAAAACCTAAATCTGGTCTCGTGCAAGTGGATAAGTAGATTAAGCTTCCTACTGCCTCCCTGAACTTCTTTGGCTCTTTCATTTTCTCAGCATTTTCTGTATAATAAAGCTTTGGTTCACATGGAGTTTCCCTTGATTTACAGGTTTGCATGTCGAAACGATCTAGTATTCTTCTCACATATCTTTCCTGTGACATTTTGACTAGACCCTCTGCTTGTTCAAAATCTATGCCCAGGAAATGTTTCAACCTTCCCATATCTTTCATTTTGAACCGTTCTGTGAGCATTCCTTTTACACTTTCCAGAACACTTTCACTGTTAGCAGCTATGATTAAATCATCAACCCATACTATCAGGATTACTTTCTCATCTGGCTTTTGTTTTGTGTACACACAGTTGTCGGCTGGGTTCTGTGTAAAACCATTCTCAGTCAAACATACATGTAACACAGCATTCCAGTTTCTGCCAGATTGCTTAAGGCCATAGAGAGATTTTTTAAGCTTGCATACTAACTTTCCATCTTTTTCAGATTTTTGCTCATAACCCTCCAGTTGTTCCATATAGATTTTGTGATCTATTGGTGCATGCAAGTAAGCAGTCTCAACATCCATCTGGTGCAAGATCAGGTTTTCTTGTGCTGCTTTCTGCATAACCACTCTCACACTTGTCATGTCAGCTGTGGGTGAGAATGTTTCATCATAGTCAGTCCCTTGTTTCTGACTGTAGCCTTTTGCCACAAATCTTGCCTTGTATTTTTCAGATCCGTCAATGTCTCTTTTAAGTGCGTAAACCCATCTTCCTCCAATTGGTTGTTTTCCTGGTGGTAATTTAGTGAGTGTGAAGGTCTTGTTCTCCTCCAATGATCGCATTTCTTTGTCCATAGCATCCTTCCATTGCTTAGATTTTGTTGATGTTATGGCATCCTGGTAGGTTTGAGGTATATCACATACTGCTCTGTAGCAAAAATCTATGCATGTTTGCAGTTTGTCCTCAATTTCAAAATCATGTAGGTAAGCTGGCTTTTTCCTGGTTCTTGGGGGGGTTCTTTCTGATCACGGATTCTTTAGCTCTTCCTGATTGATTGGGATCGGCCTGTTTGGGCAAAGTCTCTGGAACATCACTTTGAAAACCATGATCTGGTTCATCCTCCACATTTCATCAGCATTCACTTCACCGCTGAAGATTTTTGGTTTCATGTTTTCATATCTTGTGTGTGTCTCAGATGTTTGTATTTCTCTTTCACTGGTTGTCTTTGTTGTGAACTTCACCAATCTATGTTTTTGGACTTTTTCGGTGTTAGGATAGTATACTTGATAAGCTGGGCTGTTCTTGTCGTAGCCTATGAAAACACCTTGTTCGCATCTTGAGTCCAGTTTGTTTTTCTCTTGTTTGTAAGCAAAACATATTAATCCGAATTTCTGCATTTTGGAAACATCTGGCTTTTTGCCTGTGAATAACTCTTATGGTGTTTTCTTTTTACGTCTACTGTAACACCTATTTCTCACGTAGGCTGATGTTTGCATTGCGTAGATCCACAACTCGTTTGGTAATTCACTCTCTATCAGTAAGCATCTGCTCATATCAAAAAGTGTTCTCCATCCTCTCTCCGCTGTGCCATTCTGGTGTGGTGAATAAGGTGCAGATGTTTCATGTCTAATCTTATTCCCTGTCAACAGCGCTTGGAAATCTCGACTCATGAATTCAGTGCCGTTATCTGAATGAATGCACTTGATTTCTCCAAAAGGTGCAATGTCAGCTAAAAACTTTTCTGTAGCTTGTATTGTGTCACCTTTAGTTTTCAAGAAGTACACGAACATAGTACCTGAATAGTCATCTGTAAACGACATATCTGTGCATATCTGTGTCCTTCTTTGCTCTGTGTTGGCATGGTGCCGGCCAGGTCCGTGTGAATTAGTTCTAAGGGTTTCTTTGCTTTTCTGTCTGGCTCCCGGTTTCTGGTCTGCATGAATTTTCCTTTTGTACACAATTCACATTGCTGTTCCTGTCTCACTTTGTTTCCTCTTATCTCCATGCCTCTTACTACACCTTGTAGCTTCTTTACATCTTCATGGATACAATGTCCCAAAATTTCATGCCAGGTTTGTATATCATGACACACTTTGCACTGGTCAACGCCCTCTTCTAGTGTTGGCAAGTAGTAAAAGTTTCCACTTTCATGGATATCAAACCTGCTTCCGTTTTTGGTAATCAAGTGGCTATCTCCTCTTTTGAAAATGGTTGTCGCTCTTCCATTTGTTGCTCTTGCTACCGAGAAAATGTCATGTGGGTACAAAGGCATGTATAGCGCGTCCCGTAGCTAAGCAGTGTGCTGTTTTCCAGCATCATCTAGGAGATAAATCACTGCCGTTCCTCTTTGTTGCGCCATTCCGCTGCACTTCGTTCCATCGGCTAATTCCACTGAATGAGTCTCTGGTTGAAATGAGCTATCAAAACTTTTGAACTTTTTGATGTCGCTCACTATATGAGATGTCGCTCCAGCATCTACCATGATGCCTTTCATCTTTACTTTGTTTTGTGGTTTTTCATATTCTGAGTGTTCAGCTTTGAAGAGATGGTCTTGGTCATTATCGTGTTCATCTGTTACCTTTCTGACGCCATCTTGTTCGCCCTTTTTCTTGCACAGGAACTCCGTGTGTGTACTATTTTTACAGTGATTGCACCACACTCTCTTGTAACATTTTCTCGCTTTGTGTCCCTTAATTCCACATTTGTAACATGTCACATTCTTCATATTTTCTTTCTTTAGTGTGGTACCTGACAGGACCTCTCACTTGTCTCGTCTGTGTCTTCATCACATTATCTGTTGATTCTGTTCCTTTCATTTTCTCTGCCTCTTTGTAAATCCGCAGTCTTCTCTTAAAATCTGTGAACGTAACGTCATCCTCATTCTGTGTTATGTGGACGGCTAGCGGTTTGAAAAAGTCTGGTAATCATTGCTATGGTTAATCCATCACTCATGGCTTCTCCTGCATCTCTCAGTGCTGTGATGATGTTCTCTGCTCTTATCAAGTAGTCGGTAACACTCTCGTTGTCTGCCATGCGTAGCTGAGTTAACGATGTGTACATATTTATTATCCGTGGCTTGCTTTTTCCTGAATAATGGTCTTTCAGAATTTTTAGGGCTTTCCTGCCATTGTCTGCAGCTTCATGTCTTATCAATGATAGGCTTTTATCATCTATCAGTCTTACAAGTTCAGCATAACAATCAGCATTCTTCCGTCTGTCTTCGGCTAGCTGTTCATCATCACCAGTAGGCTCATGCAAAATAGTCTCTTTTAGCTTTAGAGTGTGTAAATAGCTTAAGAATCTCATTTCCCAAAGATCATATTTATCTTCGGATCCATCAAACAAAGAATGTGTTGCCATGACTCCTACCGCTCTGTTCGCCATTTTTAGGGTCGCCGACTTCTTATATGTCTCTTCAGTTTAAGCTTTATCGTTAGCTTCATAGAACGTGTAATACGTCGCGTCTGACTTACTCACGCTCGTTTGTTTCCTTTCCTGGGCCCATAACCTGTTGAGCATCCGAGTGCGTCATTTACCTACTCACGTGTAGGAAAAACAAACGAAAACGTTGCTTTGTACTGCTGTTTATTCTTTTATTTAGCAAACTTCACCTGTACATAACATCAGTTCACTTTTCTCAACTTAGAAGAATGTGACGCTAAAACGTAGCGTCATCACGTACAAACCGTATACCTTCAAATAAAACTATCGGTAGTCAATACCGTAATACAATGTATAAGTGTGCAATACGTTTAACAGCACTTCCAGATTTAACCAGGTTTTTGTAAGAAATAAAAAAACTAAATACAAGGAGGCAATAAAAGTATTTAGAATAAGCGTCTTGATTGACAATGATCTGACATTAATAAGAGACATACAAGAAGAAACCACTGACAAAGAATAATTAAAACAAGATTTAACCACTATACGATTATTAAAATCAACTGACCTTTTTCTAGTACATAATGGCCAATCATATGTCACGACACAGGAAATAAAGCAGTCTGTTGATAAACAGTTTTTTGAGGTTGAGAGACAGTTCATTTTTTTGGTCACTATGGAGCATGCATGTAGACAGCATATACTAACAAGTCACTGAATCTTTATCTTCATCCTGACGTTATCTGATAAAACACAAGCACCATTTTTATTTAGATGGAGACCATCTATACAATAAAACTGTGGTCTTTCCCAAAATAAGTTCCAATTTGACACAAAGTCAAACATGTGGTGCACCACCCAGATAACCAGTCAGTTAGAGTGCTAACAGTCAGCTCAAAAGTTCAGTGCTTCTCCTAAGCATCAGTAAAGGACCAGAGACGATAATCCTCATGTCACCGGAGACACCATGAACCATATCCAATAAAGAAGCAAAGTCTTTCTTGACAGTCCCAGACTGTGGGCGACGAATGTCATTTATCCCGACATGAAGGACAACAGTGCTAATGTTTGTGTGTTTCATTACATTTACATTTACATTTATGCATTTGGCAGACGCTTTTATCCAAAGCGACTTACAGTGCACTTATTACAGGGACAATCCCCACCCCGTTGTGGCCATGGGGTTCAAACCAGCAACCTTCTGATTACAGCCCTGTGCTCTAGCCACTACGCCACCACCACCTCATTAAAATTGAAGGAACTTGTTTAGTTATATCAGCTACCCAAGCTCCAGGAAAACAGTACAAATTAGATTTACCTTGTGCTGTTGCAACATTCACATGTTTCGCAATGGAGTCTCCAGTATTAATAGTGTCAATGCTTAGAAGCACCATAGCAAACCCCTAATAATCACCCAAAACATGCTGACATTGCATAAATATAACCAAGTGTATAAACAATCATTCTCCCAAAAATGATATTTCTATCATAATTTTTTCACCCTCATGCCATCTCAAACTTGTATGAATGTCTTTCTTCTGCGAAACAAAAATGAAGATTATGATGGAGATATACGGTATATTTATTCATACAAGTCAATGAGGTCCAACATTTTTAGGCTCCAAAAAGGACATAAAGGCATCATAAATATAATCCATATGACTCCAGTGGTTTAATCCATGTCTTCTGAGGTGATTCGATCAGATTTGTGTGTGAAACAGACCAAAATATTAAAAAAAATTGCAGTCTACTTGGAGCTCGATTATGCTTCCTCGTGTTTGACGTGGAATGCTGTACACACTTCAGAAGACATCTTCACTGTTAGAGAATGTCTTTGTTTGTGTTCTTCTGAAGAAACACAGTTATAGCAGTTTGAGATGGCAGAATGATTATTTTTGGGTGAACTATTCCTTTATGGTTGTAATTTTTTGTTGTGTTTCTTTTTACTTCTTGTGTCTTCTATGTCACATTTGTTCCGTGCAGTCAAGTACTGAATAATGAGTTTGAATCAAGAGGCCATGATTGACATGAGTGATCACAAGAGCCTGAGTCTCAACGCTCGGCAGATAGCATGCTGGGAACTCTTGGGAGCCCTCACGGCCCAGGATTATGACTTCAACACATGCTGCCCTCAGACAGACAGATGGTGCCCTTCAGAAGATGGAAACTTCTATGGAGAGCACCATTCCAGTAAAGCATGGCGATATCAAATGACTTTTCTTTATAAATCATTAAAAAAATAGTCACATTTCTGTGCAGCTAATAGGATCATGATGAAGGTAATCTCTGTAAATCTGACAGGAGAAAATAATTTTCTGGCCTTCATCTCTCCACATTATAATTGAACAAATTCAAGAGTCTTTCCAGTGGGAGAGAAGAGCGAGGACGAGACAACACAAACAGAGGAAACGGAGAGGTCGCTTTGAAAGGTCAGGTTCTGAGCCAGGAAGTTGTGCCTCAATCGAGTTAATAACATATTTATACATATGTAATAACACAAAAACTCATATTACTAAAAGATAATATGTTTCAGTAACACACACTAAGGCATTCAGTTCCACTAAAAACTTTGTGTTTGTGTAATGTTTTTTTATTTTTTTTGAATCAGAATAATTTGTTTTCCTGTTGTTCTCAGAAATCTAGTTTATTGGTTGACCTGTGCGGTGGATTGGGATTTACAGTTTAGTGAAGCGAATGAAGACTTTGAAATGTGTCTAAATTGCTGCATATTTGTTATTAAGTAAAGGCATATTGCTTCTCAATCGCAGGCTGTCATTCAGTCATACTGTCCACTTGAGTGGGAGCAATATACGGCCTGAAGCCCGTCATTGTCAAATCACCATCTGACAGCATGTTCTCTGTAAACTGACCAGTGTTTATCCACCCAAACAAACAAAGATATTTCATCTCCAATGAAAGTTGCAACATGCCAAGCTCAGTGATAATAAGAAAAATCTTTTCTATAATACAGCATCACATTCAGTCAATATTCAAATATTTTTTTAGAGAACAAAGTTTTTAATAAATTTTAGGTAATGGCCCATTCTCAGGAAATAGTACTCTTTATGGCGGTATATTTATGATTTTGGTTACTGCTGAACTTTCAAGAAATCATATGTTCCCACCACACAGAGGGACCATCATAAAATGCCTTAAAATTCTGATAAATGGCCAATTCTTCAGCTGTTATCTCCAATCCTACATATGTGGTTACAGGTATGCTAATATAGTTATTTATCATTACTAGCTACTAAACACTAAACACTAAAGCACTACATTTTTAATTAATTGCATACTTTTAATTTGAAAGAGTAAATTCTGGTTATATCACTTATATACGTCTCACATTTCAATTGAATTTTTTTTTTTTTTACGACATTTCGCTTTCAAAGTATGTTTTGTGTCAAGCTGTTTCAGGGTTCAATGTTACGAGAAGGGTATAGCTGCAGTCATAGCTCCAAAAAGGGGCGTGAGCTCCAAATCACAATTAAATATTTAGAGAGCCCCTTACCTAACCCTTTCCCTAACCTTAACCATGAGTGGGAGTGACACCCCCTTTTGAAGTAACTCTGCCCCTTTTTGTGTAACCCTGCCCTCTTTTGGAGAATCCACCCCCATTTGGAGATCTCCGGCCTGTAGCTATAGCTACTGTTACAGGGTTGAAGGACAATAACAAATGGCTAATAATATACTGCAGCAGTTTTTCAGGAACAATCCTAATGTATTTCAAAGGTAATCATTACCAGATTAAACAGCTGAACAAAAATTGTGACAAGACTTTTTAACAATCACATTATCATGACTATCAATTCATGTAACAAGGACTAATGTAATCAATGACTCAGGAGATATTAAGGAATTCTTTATGATTCTGTATTGACTGATAAATCACATCCGTTAACTCATCTTTGGTGAAGGCAATCCAGGGCTAATGTGTCTGTGAAATGATTAAATGAAAATGAGACTGAAGGTGACTCTCAGTAAATGAAGCTCATAAACAACAATAAAATGAAACCTAACTCCGTGTTCTCAGATTTCAACACTCTCAGTGGTTTTAAGTTCTCACCTGCTGCAGGTTCTTCAGTGGTGTGTCAGGGCGGATCAGACGCTCTGAGACATCATCAGTCCTACAGTATCACAAGTGTGATGCTTGAGGATCCACATGCTCTTACATTTCCAGGGAGCTGAATGTCACACTTGCCACTACAGTCACTTCAAGAATCTCTTTCAAGAACAAATAAGAGTGGAGCTGACAGCACCGACATCTTACAAATAATAAACAGCATCAAACAGGTTTTGGGTTTTCCTGCGTTTCAATGAAACACTCAAATAGGTGGATGAATATCTAACACTGTGGACAATCACATTCTCCTTCAGGAAGAGATGAGTTTGCTTGACGGTTTTGCTTTTTCTATAAAAAAGTAGGTCTTTTTTCCACACAACTTTGATATTCCACAAGAGTTTCTGTAACTAAATTCAATGTTTTTTAACACAACTTTTTAAAGACATGACACAAAATATGGCACGATTTGATCAGAGGAGTACACATCAGTGTGCTGATAGCTGCAGTTCAAACAGAATCTATTACATACTGTTAAATATCAAACCCATTTCCTCGTTAATAACATGCTGATTAGAGTTTACTAAAGGCCTGACATTATGGCATTTCTCTTTGAATTATTAACCACTTTAACCAGCTCCCTTAAGGGTTTGACAACAGTTGTATAATATGTGTACAGACATATTGCTGTAAGTCAACAGATTTTTTATTTTATTTTTTTAGGGGAAAAAATGTAGTAAGTGTGCAGACTGATCACTCAGTGAATTCGGTGACAGTAGGTTGAATGTTCTTCAGTTGAAATCGGTCTGTGTTAACCGAAATTACAACTGCCCCCAGTGGCCAAAGCTTAAAATGTGGTTAAACGAATGGGCATATATGAATGCCAGTTTCCAGAATGTCCACAGAAGGGCGCCAAAAGCGAGTTGTATTTGTAGTTATAAATGATTTAATACAGTCAACAGGAATGTATTTATTACTTACATACACTGCAAACCCAAACCACAACCATAAACCGAACCGTCAGTGGAAAAACAGTATAATTCTAGAGCCAAAATACAACTTTGGAATCGCACTCACCATTCTTTATGTGAAGAGGATTTCTTCCATTGGACAGAACCTGTGTCTCGGTGGTTACTTGAGCAATCAGCAGAACCACAGAAAGAGGTAAACACACTGGAACTGATTCAATAATATCTGATCGAGGATGCCACTTTTCAGTAAATCAGCAAAACTAGGTTAATTTCAGGGTAAATGAACATCCGGAAGGAACGTAGATTTCCCATGTGATCATGATGAAGTGTGTCCACAAATTTGCAGCTGCAGTTTGTGTGCAAGCTACCCAACAAAGGGCACTTGACTCTGTGTACAGGCAGTTTTATTGATTTTGCCTATTTTCGGGGGTCTCTTGACATCACGTTTGAGGACACTTATTTTAAATGCCCCCACTGCTTCTTGGTTAGAAGTAGTCACTTATCTTGACATATAATTTGGTCATGTTGCTTGTGAAACCCCTGAAAATCTGACCTGTGGTTTGTGTTGTGTGCTGAAGGCAGGACTCAAGGGGGGCATATGTGTGTGTTTGTGTGTGGGTACTTAAAGCCTCTTCATGTGAGACTAAAGAAGCAGACAATAAAAAACACTGACCCGAGGGGGAGGGGTGAAGACTGCATCAGCGCGCTTTTCTACAATTACAATCACTTTGAATTTTAAATGGTGGCGTACAGGGCAGCAGAGTAGCTTGGAAAATTAGGCTACAGTCTAATTAGTGCTCTCCAACATGACAAGCACAGCGCATTCAGCCCCAGTGAAGCGGCCAGTCAAGCAAGAGGAAATACTGGAGAGCGCAGCATGCCACCCCATCACATGCTCTTCCCCGCGTTTCTCTTGTTTACACTCTTTATCCGTCAGAATATCAGGCACTTTTTTTCTTCAACTTGAACTAAAGGCTTTTAGGCCCAACCAGTTCCATTTTAAGTCATATAAGCCATTCTTTCAAAGCCACCATTTTAAGCACTCACGATTGACGCCACGTTATAACCGGACAAGAGTTAATTCAATAAAGAAGTTAATTCACAAAATAAGAAACACAGAATTTCAAACCCCGACAGTCAGCCTGGATTTAATTAACCCAAATAATGTCTTTGTAGTTGATAACAAAGAGCTCTGCGAGAGGATCGCTGATGGTCTATTGTTCATCGAGCTCCACATGAACAGCTCAGTCGATTTGTGCCACCGCACGACAAGCTGTCAATGAAGCACAGAGAAATGAACGTCTCAGAATCTGATGAAGCCAATTTGTAATTTTCTGGAAACTGCAGAAGCTGTCAGCGGTGAGATGTACTCACATAGATGTGTAACATCAATCACTTTCAGTAAAAACACATAATACACACACAATAATTTTCCTAATACTGAATCTGAATATTATGATTGAAACTGTAAATGAAAAGTGTCTTCTATTAAACATGTAATAAAACAATGCGATATTGCATCTGCGTGTTTTGGAGTAAAACTTTAAACAACTTTGAACATCATTGCAATTAATTGGCTTTGGCCAGAAATTTGGATATTAATGATTAAGTGTAGCATCACCAAACAGAATAGCATAGTAATGATGTAGTTTCCCTAAAGGTTTTGAAAGTCCAGCTCAAGCACAACAAAGTCTACTATATACTCAGAGCCAGATTAGCCATATGGGCAACTGGGCATGTGACCAGGAGACACACCATGAGACAGCAAATTTTAAATGTCTGCATTTTTAGTTCAATGGTTATTAAAGTCAGAAAAATAATGTTGCATACATTCAAGATGGTTCTTACAAACAGATTAAAATAGGTAGGTCTATCAAATGGTACATACATTTTAAACATAAGAAACATCTGAAAACACATTATCTGACAAATATTTGCAGAACTGATGCCAGTGTAGCTAACCAAAGAATTACAGCACAATCATTTACATTTACATTTATTCATTTGGCAGATGCTTTTATCCAAATCGACTTACAAAAGAGGAATACATTACAAGCGAATCATCTTAAGAAGACATTGGTAAGAAAACTGCCATACTACAAAATTGCACTAGCATCAGAATAGCATTCAAAACAGAATTAAGTGCAACAAGAATGCAATGAGAGCCTTACAGTAGTCCAGTCTAGTTATGACAAGTGACTGAACAAGCAGTTGTTTGGCATGTTCAGATAGGAAGGGTCTTATTTTCCTGATATTGTAGAGTGTAAATCTACATGATCTTGCAGTCTTTGAGATGTGGTCTGTGAAGTTTAGCTTGTTATTGATGGTTACCCCTAGATTTCTGACAGTTTTGGAAGGCGACACTGTAGTTGAACCCAGCTGCACGGTGATGTTGTGGACTGTGTCATAAATCATCAAACTGATATAACTGTGGCAAGAAAGAAAGAAAGAAAGAAAGAAAGAAAGAAAGAAATATTCTGTATAGTACACAGTCCTTGTTATCCTCTAGGTCAGGAGTGGCTAACTCCAATCCTGGAGAGTCGCTGTCCTTAGCTCCAACCCTAATCTGACATACCTGAACAAATCAATGAAGATCTCCAGGATTACTTGTGTGGGCTGATGTGTTTGATTAGTTTTGTTTAGCTCAGTTCTGCAGGACAGTGGTTTCCAGGACCAGAGTTACCCACCTCTGTAGGATAATAAAAGCATTAGTAATTTACCCATAACCACATGCTCTTTCAGGTCAACTGCATCATTGACCGCATTGGAGAATAATCTTAATATGGAAATGCAGATTCATCACTTCTAGAATTCCCATTTGCATGCTGCTTGTGTTGTTCTCCCAAACCTCGGTATTCTGTAGAATGCAGATTTTAGTAACACAGTACAAGTCAAGTCAAGTGAAGTCAAGTGGTTTTTATTGTCGTTTCAACCATATACAGTTAGTACAGTACACAGCGAAACGAGACAACATTCCTCCAGGACCATGGTGCAACAGAAAACAACATAGGACAAACCCAGAACCACATGAGACTACACAGACTAAATAAAATACCTATATAAAGTGCATGTGCAAACGTGTGCAAAAAGTACGGGACAGTACAATAAATTACTGACAATGAATGGACAATAGGCACAGTGAGAGACAGTGCAGTGCCGTCCAGTACACAGTAGTGCAAAAGATGACAGTTTACAAAAATGCTAAATGTAAACATAACATACTATGAGATAGTGTTCTCTGGACAAAGCAGTTATTGAGGTAGCAGCCAGTTATAAAGTGACAATAATTAAAGTGCAACTCAGGACATGTGTGTGTGTGTGTGTGTGCGTGTGTGTGTGTCAAACCAGTCTCTGAGTATTGAGGAGTCTGATGGCTTGGGGGAAGAAGCTGTTACACAGTCTGGCTGTGGGGGCCCGAATGCTTCGGTACCTCTTGTCAGGCAGCAGGAGGGTGAAGAGTTTGTGTGAGGGGTGTGTGGGGTTGTCTACAATGCTGGTGGCTTTGCGGATGCAGTGTTTTTTGTAAATGTTTTTGATGGAGGGAAGAGAGACCCCGATGATCTTCTCAGCTGTCCTCACTATCCTCTGCAGGGCTTTGCAGTCCGAAATGGTGCAAGTCTCAAACCAGGCAGTGATGCAGCTGCTCAGGATGCTCTCAATAGTCCCTCTATAGAATGTAGTGAGGATGGGGGGTGGGAGATGTGCTTTCCTCAGCCTTCGAAGAAAGTAGAGATGCTGCTGGGCTTTCTTGGTAATAGAGCTGGTGTTGAGGGACCAGGCGAGGTTCTCCACCAGGTGAACACCAAGGAATTTGGTGCTCTTGATGATCTCCACAGAGGAGCCGTCGATGTTCAGTGGAGGGTGGTCACTCTGTGCTCTCCTAAAGTTAACAACCATCTCTTTTGTTTTGTCGACATTCACGGACAGGCTATTGGCTATACACCAGTCCGTTAGCCGCTGCACCTCCTCTCTTTACGCTGACTCATCGTTCTTGCTGATGCGGTTTGTCATGTATAGCTGGTTTTTCATTTACTATGATTGGTTCAGCCGATAAAAATATTCAGATCATCTTGACATATTGACATTTATATGTGCTCGGTGAATATAATTTGTTTTATTTTAATTGAACATTTTCAGATGTTATCAACACAATACATATTTATGTTTCGGGCAATTATTTGCATGTCTTTAATTGAGCCAACATTTATTTATCAATTCTCTAAATTTGTCAAAATCTAAATTTTTACAGCGTGTTTACACTCGTCAGTAAGTCAAACTAATAATGACTTACTTGTAGTTGACTCTTAACCCCTTAAACTCTGTTGTGTTTTGGGCTGCCACCCACAAATTTTCACACTCAAATTTAAAAGCTCATCATTCAAACATACTCTGGACTAATTACAAAAATTGGTCTCATTTTCAGAGAACCACCCAAATAAAAAAAATTAAAAGACAAACATGTAATTCTGGTTCTGTTCACTCTACCTCACTTTGAAAAGTCTCATTTTATTCCACTAGTTGGCACAAAGCATATTAACTATATTTAACTATATAAATATAAACTATATTTTCTTTATCACATTCCATCACAATATACTGATGTGAAATGTAGGTGGCGCTCTAACACATTTTATCCCTCACAGATGTGCTCATCAATAGACATTCAGTCTAATGTTCAGTTCAAGCATCACTCTCATTATTTCATTGAATATCTCGGCCTCTGAGTGGACTACAAGATCAAACTAGGAGTCAATAGAAAGCTGAGATAATATAAAACATTTTATCATCAATAGTCAAAAACATATTTTCTGATGATTTGATTTGCATGCTTTTCATTCTGGATGGCATATTATGTTCTGGACATCTAAAATATAATATTGAATTATTCACACAAGCTCACAGGCAAGTAAACAATGGCTCATTTTTAGAGTACTTCCAAAGGTAAGAGCCAATATAATGTTTTTAGCTGTTTGGGGCTTACAGCAGCAGTTATTAGAGCATAAAAGAGATGTTTGTATTTGATGACTTACAGAAATCATATTTCACTTTGTGATTCTTTTGAAACTCTTTTTAACTGTATTATTAGAGCAGCACAATTAACTGTACAGTCACAATCCTGAGAATGAAAGCTTTGATTTGATATTATGAATAATAGACTTTAACGTTTTAAGGGTAAACGTTTTTGCAATATAGTACCCCCCCCCTCCTCCTGCCCCACTTTTTTAAGGGGTTTTAATTAAGATTCGAGAAAGTATCATCGTAAAAAAATGTTTATACAAAATATGATACACCTTGGTCTACTTTTTTTATCTCTAATGGTCTTTCTTTTATGACATGAATGTATTCTCTAGCTTGTGCTGTAAATTGAACAATCCCCCATGATACCTGAGCTGCTCAACTCGACTTCATCTCAGTTATGCTGCTCTTGTACATAAAACTCCATATTTAGGCTAGCAGAAAACAGAAATATGAAGACTTTCAGAATAATTAATTTGGTATAATTGACAAGTTTTCAATCGATGTTCATTTCAGAAGACAAATGTGTGTTGAGGTCCCGTAATGGCACGCACATCTCGACACACAATGCATGTTTTAATAAGCTGCTGCTGCAGGGATGGTGTGTACAGGCATTTAACACGTTATTATTATTCCCAGTGTGCTGAAATTGATTAAATACAGTTGAAATAACTGTGCACAGCTTTCCTTTTTTCTTTATTAACATCCTTGACTCATTCTGTAAGTCCTCTGATCAGTTCATTTGAGTTCTTATCTGAATTACTCTTCAATCTAATGCTTCTCTAGAATGAGAACACAATTCAGAGCATTCAACTTCTGTTTGAAGAATTATAATGGTTTCATTGAAGCTCGTGTGTCACTTTTTGGATGTTTAAATACTTTCTAATTTCTCAGATTAATGTTCAGGGCAATGTACGAACAGATTACAAGTTTTACTTCCTGATGAGGGTAAACACTCAGTACATTTACATGCAATTTAAAAGTTTGATTTCGGTTTAGCTTTTTAGTAACTTTAGCACATTATTATTCTCATAGCCTAATGAATACAAACAAACGGATGAGTCCAATTTAAATACAAATTGTATAAAAAAAGTGTTTTTTTATATTACAATTTTTTCTGTCTCCACCGCCCATCACTGAGCACCCTCCAAAAAGTCCAAAAACCTGCCCCATTTCCTGTCACATGCTACCGACTGCCAAACCGTCTAAACGACATCTCTTCAAATTACACTACCTTGCCCTTGCCTTGTTTTTTAGAATCCTAGACGCACCCTTGCACCTCTAGATGCAGACTTGACATTTTTTTTAAATCCTAGCCCACACTCCCTCCTCCAATACCAAGTTGAAATCTTTCTCCCATAATCCCTTGATAGAAGTTAAAGCTCTGACCCCCAGACTCTGAATTATCAGGGAGTAATACACTGATGCCTCATGACCTTCTCCAAAAGCAGTAATCACCTCTCCCAGAGTATCTGCCGCTTTAGGGGGGTGTATGCTACTCCCAAGAATAGTACAGAGCAGGTGGCGCAGTTGTAAATAAGGATCTGGGAATCCCTAAAAATCCCAAATTTTCGGAGTATCCGAACACTCCACTCTCATACAGGTCACAGAATGTAGTAACCCCCCACACAATCCACTCTGACCAGCAGAAAGGGGACTTATTAATACATAGTTTTGGGTTCAGCCGTATGCTCGAGGCAATATTTAAATAAATGTCTGAATTAAACACTCTGGACACTTTTATCCGTACCGATATGGTGGTGTCGGAGATGAATAATACAATATAATCTGCGTAAATCAAAAGCTTATACACCATACTTCCCGACATCACCCCTGGACAATCATCTTCCTTTCTAATCGTAGCTGCTGGTTCCAGGGCAAGACAGAACAATAATGGGGAAAGAGGGCAACCCTGCTGGTACCGGGTGTTTATAAAGTACCTTAATCCACACAATAAAAGTCTTCCCGAACCCGTATATTTCCAAAATCTTAAAAAGATAATCCCATTCTACCATATTAAATGCCTTTTCGGCATCAAGTGAGATGGCAGCGACTGGAGTCTGATGATTCGCCACTGATCACATGATATTGATGTAACGCTTAATATTATCAGAAGAGCTATGACCCCAAATAACCCCAGCTGATGTATATGTATAAGAGATGTCAAACTACATCCAGTTCAGTCAGTCACACTCACACAGTTCAGGATGGATGTTCATCTGTAATCTGTTTGGTGAAGTTGTTTACCTGCTATAATGCTTGGATATGGTAGTGTTGTTGTGTGCATTGCATAGACATACTATTGTAGTATTACGGTTCAATTGCATTATCAACTGAGGCTGTGCAATGTAATATCACAATAATGTCTTCTGTTGAACGCGTATCATCCATAACACCAGTTTCACCTCTTAAATTGATTAGTGTAGCCCAATGCAAACATTAATACAAACAAAACACTTGAATAATCATGTTAAGATATACTGGTACTGATTGAGTCCGCTGTTCTCTATGTAAAAGCGCTTTGAGTGTAAAATTCATTCAAATATGTAAATAAGAGTGTTGTTTATCTTCATCAAAGCAAGTAATATTTCCGTTTCAAATGTATAATCATATCACATCATACCAACACGAAAATAGCACATTATAACTCTGTCTCTGAATGTCAAATCATCAGATTCATCCACAAGAAGCTTGTGCCAACCATAGACTGTAAAAAAAGATGGACGACGCCCCTTCGCTCTTTTCCATCGGAGAGAACTGAAGCCGCCAGTGTCCCGATATGGCGCTGACATCTTGGAACTTGAGTCTGCGCACTTGCGTTTTCGGGACCAGTCATGCGCAGTAGTGAGCAGGAAGTAAAGCCGCGAAAACAAGGCCCCGCCCTCACTCTCGCAGAATCAATCGCAAGCACACGCCCCTGCACTTTTTTTTAAGTGGCCTCTGTCTGCTCCGTTTTTTTTTTTTACTAATGTTATAATTGGCTGCATTGAGAAATGGACAATTAAAGATTTGATCATTTGTAAATATAAGAATGATTTTTAAGTTAAGGTTTATTCAAGTAAAGTACAATTAGGTTAGCAAATATAAATACATAAGTACATAGCAGTAAGCATAAAAAATACGTTTAAAGGGTATTTATGTTACACATGCAATGCAAAAAAATTTTTTTATCACCTTACATCTAATCATTTTTAAAGAAATTGCATCTGAAAAAGGGACTGATAAGAAAAAGTCGATTTTTTGCTTAATCTGGTGTAGCCTATTTACATTTATTTTAATGATTAGGATTTTATGGTTTATCAATAGTGTTATTTCTACTCTCATGTTTATTCTGTTAATTCAGAATATTATTATTATTTTAAATATACATAAACGTTTCTCGAGCGGCAATAATAATGTTTATAACAGCAAAATCACTAACCCGAACTCTATAATGTCACTGGAAACCAATCTAAAATGTCAGTAACGCTAACGTAGCTGCTAAGTTACTGAATTTTTAAACCAAGTCCAATCAAGTTCAAGTACAGTACTATGAGTTAACCTTTGCTTTAGACGATAGGTTACACATCATTATTATATTAATTTATAAAATAAAAATAATTAGTAACTTCTACTAGTTAACGATCACCTGCTTTTAAATAGGCTTGTTCTCTTTAAGCTAGCTGGCCCATAACATTTATTTACTAATAGCTTATAAATTTAACTTACCGAAAAAAACTCAAAGATCGATCGGACATGCCAGATCGGTTAGCACATTCTACTGCAGAACAACCCATTATGTCGGTGTGAAATAATTAATTATAGAAATTTAGATATGTAATTTAAAGCTCCAATCTCCTCAATCCTCTGAATATCCCGAAAAAAAGTCCGTTGGTGCTTCAGTGACAACTTCGCTCAGAGAACCTGTCAATCACAGCTGTCAATCATGACGTAACAGCACCGTTTTTATAGCATCAAATAACTAACTAAAAACAAACTTATTTTAAAAACAAACACTTGAAATTACATCAGCGTGATAAAAACTACAGTAAATGACAGAAACTGTCTTTGGAAAAAAGATATGTGAAGTGTAATTTAATTGTTTAGTTGGTCTCACGTCCCGTTGAATAACATGGGGAGGCGGGGTTTATGACCTATACTAGGACCGGCCTCTGGGGGGCGATCGAGACGTTTTGGCTTCACTTTTGAGGGCTTGTGCGGCACGCTTGGTGCCAACACACAACTTACATAATCTGTTCTTCTGCAAATTGCTCACAATTGTAACTTTCTACCACAGATGTCGCTAGAGAGCAAAAAGATACGTAGTGTTTTTTTAACTACAAAGTCTTGTATGTTTGTCTTTTGTGTGATTTACAAATATTTTTTTTACTCAAAACAAAGTATGTAATGTTGTGATTCACCTCAGAGCTGGTTGGTTTGGATCATGGTGCACAACTCTTTTATGAAGGATTTTATGAAATCCCATGGAAAAAAAATATCTGAAAAATACTTCAGGATCCAAGATGGCTGAAAAACTGAGCGAGCACTGTTACACTCTTTTGGGCTCCTCTTCAAATTCAACTGATTATTATTCTGCAAAGAATTTTTTTGGAGAGAAATGGTGCTTAAACTGTATTATACATACATATATACAGCGTGTGTGTGTGCATGCGTGTGTGTGCGTGCATGCGTACGTGTGTGAGTGTGTGTGTGTGTGTGTGTGAGTGTGTGTTTAAAGCTTTTAAAAGAATATTCATTTACATTCAAGACTTAAAATAGAGTGATGATAAAAATCCTTCTGTCTGAAACCATTTGTCAATGACGTGACTTCCTCTGAACTGATAACACACAGACAGATTTCAGCTTTGTGTGTGTGTGTGTGTGTGTGTGTGCGTGCATGCGTACGTGTGTGTGTGTGTGAGTGTGTGTGTGTGTTTCTGTGTGCGTGTGTGTGTGTGTGTGTTTCTGTGTGTGTGTGCGTGTGTGTGTGTTTCTGTGTGTGCGTGTGTGTGTGTATGTGTGTGTGTGTTTCTGTGTGTGTGTTTCTGTGTGAGTGTCTGTGTGTGTGTGTTCTGTGTTAGTGTGTGTCTCTGTGTGTGTGTGTGTGTGTGTGTGTGTGTGTCTCTGTGTGTGTGTGTGTGTGTGTGTGTGTGTGTGTGTGTGTGAGTGTGTGTCTGTGTGTGTGTGGAGGGGGCAGATAAGAGCAGCTGAGAATAAAGAAAAACACATTTACAAACAACAGGCGTTGAACCAAAGTAATGTGCAATAGGAAGAAATCCCAGTATAGCCTAATAATAAAGCAGAAATAGTAATAACAGCAATGATAATGGAAATCACACTACAAAAATTAATTAATAATTACAAAATAAACAAAAATAATAAAAGACAAACTAAAATATAAAGACATTCTACACAGATGTATAAGAGCCGAAATTTAGCACACTAATAGTTACACTAATTAAAACATTCCCTTTACTAAGGGTTTATAAGGGGTTTATTATTCATCATTTTGTCAATAAATAATTTACATATTCATTATAACTCATGTACGTATATGCAGTTATAGCAACAGGCACTGAAAGGGTGAATTTTATGCAGTAATTGTAACCTATGAAAATAATTAATTTAATAATAACTGATCATTTATGTCATAATGGAGCAAAAATAGATTATTATGGTAACGTATAGTAACTATGTCACGTTGTGTTTGTATTCATGACTTTATGTAACTGCAACACTCACTAGTGTGGTCACTTGTCACGATTATCTCAATAGAATGGTTTTACCTAATCCTAATTACCTATTGTCTTTTGCTTTTCATTCTCATTCAAAGCATTTATCTTATAATAAAGCCTAAAAAACATAATACGACTGGACTTTATTTACAGGTTTCTAATGTTGCCAACTCCTTTATAAATGCTTCAAATGTTCATATTTTCATAGGTTACTAATTATTATTAAACATTTGTAATTCACCATTTGGCATTGCATGAAAGTGTCCCTTTTAAGCATGTTGCTACACCTGTATCTAAATGATTTAAAATGCATTTGTAAATGACTTATTAGTCATTAATGAACCCCTTTATAAACCCTTAACCTTTAGATGAGTCGTGTCTCACAGTGACATTTCTTTAGTGATGTAGAGCTAGTAAAAGACTGTTTTCAGTGATGCTGAAGTGTGTGTTTCTAGAAGAAAAGCACACACTCTTTAATCTGATCCATGAGGAAACCAGACTGCAGTTGTGCTTTAAAATCTCAATGGCATTATTTGGTTTAATTCTAATGTTGTTTAGGGGGAAGGGTACTACCACTGTGGTCCATTCTTACATTCAGTTCTGCAGTGTTAATGACACACAAAGCTTTTGTCTTGGGTTCCTCATAAAGTTTTCGGAAGTCAAACCACATTTATCAGCGAGAGTTGGAAACAGAAGAAGAGGACAATTTTTCATTCTGCAGCTCAGTGAACAGATAGATATGGTTACACAACTTGCTCTCTTAAATCGGATTTTACCACTAGAGACAATAAAACATTGGTGACATTGTGAACTTGACCCTGGCACTGTCCCTTTGACCCCCTGACCTCTTTCACTTCCTGTTGTCCTCTGTGTGTGTGTTTGGAGATGAGGAGTCTGTGGTGTCACATCTATGTATGTGTGTGTCACGGCAGGGGCTGATGGGATTTATTTAATGCTCGCTGAGCTTGTGTCTGTGTTTCAGAGTGAATCTAACAAAACCAGTCTAGTGCTCTTTTAATACATCAAACCTGGATCATTCAAACTATTACAACATAAACAGCTGTCTGTGTGCTGCCACATGTTGTGTACTTGTGTAAAAGTAGAAATAATGAAGTCGATGGCTTTGATATTCTATTCTTAGTGATATCTAGCATACATGCACTGTAAAAAAAACTTTACACATTTTAAAACACTGTAAAAATGCTACAGTAAAAAGAAAAGTTAATTGGTTAACATACAGTAGATAATTATAATACATTTAACAAGACATGTAATTTAACAGTAAAATTATGTCAAAATTATGTTTTTTAAATGCAAAAATTATAATTTTGCTGTATCATTAAGGGTAAAAATGTAATGTTTAACCAGAGAGTACATGCACTTATTATGGTAAATTATTGTTAAAATTACCATAAAAAACAATAATCTGCCTTTCACAGAATTCCCTGCATGACCCATCATATTTAATTATATTTTATGGGAATAGCTATGTTCCTTATTTATTTTTACATTTATGCATTTGGCAGACACTTTTATCCAAAGCAATTTTCAGTGCACTTATTACAGGGACAATACCCCCGGAGCAACCTGGAGTTAAGTGCCTTGCGAAAGGACACAATGGTGGTGGCTGTGGGGATCGAACCTGCGACCTTCTGATTAACAGTTATGTGCTTTAGCCCACTACTCCACCACCACTCCATAATTTGTTTAAGAATTTTATTTTTGGTTTAAGTTTTCTTACAATTGCTCCATTCTACCAGAAAAAATTTGCCCTTTCCTAAAAATATCTGTGACTTTTAAAAAGTTTCAGACACAGGCCAGCGCTGATGAGTTCTGAAGATGCCTTCCCAGGATCTCTACCTCAGTCTCTAACCCGCCCCCTGCCGTGAGCGTGGAGCGAGGTAAGTGCTTTGAGTCTTTTCTCAGCACCCAAGCCTTGTTTCAGCGGTATTCGCTCCCCCTCCGTACGCAGAGAAAAAGCCATTGCTTTACGGGCAGAGATCACGACTCTGCTTCTCAAGGATGTGATAGAGCCCGTCCCTCCAGCTGAGATGAAGAATGGTTTCTACAGCCCTTACTTCATCGTACCCAAGGAAGACGGTGGGTTGGGACTAATCTTGGACTTGAGTTCTCAACCGGGCTTTGCACCAACTCCCGTTCAAAATGCTCACGCAGAGACAGATTCTAACCTGCGTTTGACAGCTAGATTGGATCGCGGCGGTAGACCTGAAGGACGCGTACTTCCACGTCTCCATCTTGCCTTGACACCGACCCTTCCTACGGTTAGCATTTGACAGCCAGGTGTATCAGTACAATGTCCTCCCCTTTGGTCTGTCCCTGTCCCCTCGAGTCTTCACCAAGGTCGCAGAGGCAGCCCTTGGCCCGCTACCGGAAGTGGGCATCCGCATACTCAATTACCTAGGGCTTCAATGTCAAAAAAGAGCAAGCTCACCCCAGTTCAGCGCATCTCTTTTCTCGACTTGGAGTTAGACTCAGTCTCAATGACAGCGCGCCTCATGAACGAGCATGCGCAGTAAGTGCTCAGGTGCCTTGCTCTCTTTGAGCCTGGCACAGTGGTTCCTCTGAAACAATTTCAGAGGCTCCTGGGGCATATGACTTCCTCATCCGTGGTCGTGCCGCTTGGGTTGATGCACAAGAGACCGCTTCAGATTTGATTCCTGAGATGGGCATGGCACCATGGATGGTAATTACCCTCTTGCCGTCAGACTTTCAACCCTTGGACAAACCTCTGTTTTCTGTGGACCGGAGTTGCCATGGTCACCACTGAAGCCTCTCAACAGGGTTGGGGCACCATGTGCAATGGGCACACCGCTGCTGGCTCCTGGACAGGGCTGCGCAAGTAAGCATTTCCCCCAGTGAACCTTCTTGCACTGGTGAAGTGCAAGATCAGGGAGGACGAAGAACAAGTCACCTTGGTGGCAAATTATTGGCCCACCCGGACTTGGTTCTCGGAACTCACGCTCCTCGCGACCTCAACTCCCTGGCAAATTCCCCTGAGGAAGGACCTTCTTTCTCAGGGATGGGGCACCCTCTGGCATCCGTGACCAGATGTCTGGCCCCTGGATGGGACATGGAAGATCTGAGTGACTTACCACTTGCAGTTGTAGACACGATCAACCAAGCTAGAGCAGTGGTCGGCAAGTCCTTGGGTAAGCATGACTTGATTATCAGGTCCCTTAGAGGTGCTGGAGGATAAATCCTCCCCGGCCAAGCCTGTTCCCCTCCTGGGATCTCTCAGTGGTCCTCTTGGTCCTTCAGAGACCCCTCTTTGAGCCACTTGACTCAGTTGAGCTCAAGGCCCTCTCCTCGAAGATGACCCTCCTGATAGCGCTAGCTTCTATCAAGAGGGTTGGGGACTTGCAAGCATTCTCTGTCAGCGACATTTGCTTCGGCGGACGGCGGAAAGGGAACGCCGTATCCAAACTGAGACTGCCTGCTGGGTCATCGACTCCTTCCAGACTCAGGCTGTGCCCGCGACCTTGCGTGTTTGAGCACACTCGACGAGAAGTGTGGCATCCTGGGCACTGGTCTACGGCACATCCCTAGCAGACATCTGCAGAGCAGCGGGCTGGGCAACACCCAATACCTTTGCAAGATTTTACAATCTCAGTGTTGAGTTGGTCTTGTCCCATGTTTTGACAGGTCCGAGCCGGTAGAACTTGAACAATGCCCCCTGTCGGCAGACCCGCGTCTCCCTTGGGCAGTCCCACTGTCCCCGGTAACCGTGTTTGTAGAGCTCCTCCCTCATCAGGCAGGACCTACCACTGCGCTGCTCCCACGTGTGGCTTTACAACCCACATGGTGTATTAGCCACATATCACCTCCCCCTTGTCTGGGCAGGATGTGGCCTCCGCAGGGTCTTTTCCTCCTGAAAGAATAGGATCGGGAAAGACCGCCTTCCCCGATGCATTTCATAGTGTTAAGATAGCCCCAGCCTATGCAAGAGACAAAGAGAGAGAAAAGGCTGCGGCTACCAGGCTTGCTCCCATGTTGGTCATGTAGCACCTGTTCCCCCCTCAGGGGTGCTGGGAACATAAGGTCTGTATATGACACCTTATCTGGGGCGTTGGTGAGGGTTACGTGCGGCCGATACAGTTGCACGCAGCAGCCTGCTTGCACCTGTGTCAGCAGTTCACGTAACACAGGCAAGTGCATGGTGCTTTTGAATGGGACCCTTTGTGTCACTACTTTCAACACAATGTCGAGTGAGTGACAGAAGGAGAACGTCATGGTTACTGTTGTAACCTGCATTCCCTGAGACGTTGAGTCCCTTCTGCAATGGCATTAGACTTACCACTGTAAATGGCCGTACCTTATTCTCGGCTACTCAGTGCAAAAACCTGACTGACAGACACATGCCTGCTTCCCTTTATACCCGTATGTCTGGGGGCGGGACATGCAAATTCTGTCTGCCAATTTCTCATTGGCCTTTTCTCAAGTTCAGAGGTACGTGAGGCTCCCAAGGAAGACTCCTTGTGTCACTTCATTCGACACAACATCTCGTTCCCTCCCTCAGGGAACGGAGGTTACAACAGTAACTGTGACGTTTTGTGTGAATCAAATTTTTTATGTATTTTTCAATAACTTAATAGTGTCACGTCATTGACCCATGTACCATATTCAGTACTTATTATATATATACAGTGGATATAAAAAGTCTACACACCTCTGTTAAAATGCCAGGTTCTTATGATCAAGTCAAGTTAAGTGGTTTTTATTGTCGTTTCAACCATATACAGTTAGTACAGTACACAGCGAAATGAGACAACGTTCCTCCAGGACCATGGTGCTACATAAAACAACATAAGACAAACCCAGAACCACATGAGACTACACAGACTAAATAAAGTACCTAAATAAAGTGCACGTGCAAATGTGTGCAAAAAGTACGGGACAGTACAATAAATTACTAACAATGAACAGGACAATAGACACAGTGAGAGACAGTGCAGCGCCGACCAGTACACAGTAGTGCAAAAAGATGACATTTCCTAAAAATGTAATATAAACATAACATACTATGAGATAGTGTTCTATGGACATAGCAGTTATTGAGGTAGTAGACAGTTATAAAGTGACAGTAATTAAAGTGCAACTCAGGACATGTGTGTATGTGTCAAACCAGTCTCTGAGTATTGAGGAGTCTGATGGCTTGAGGGAAGAAGCTGTTACACAGTCTGGCCGTGATGGCACGAATGCTTCGTTACCTCTTGCCAGACGGCAGAGGTACCGAACCCTGCGTTCACCCTGTGCTCTCCTAAAGTCAACAACCATCTCTTTTGTTTTGTCGACATTCAGGGACAGGTTGTTGGCTCTACACCAGTCTGTTAGCTGCTGCACCTCCTCTCTGTATGCTGACTCGTCATTCTTGCTGAGACCCACCACGGTCGTGTCATCGGCGAACTTGATGATGTGATTCGAGCTGTGCATTGCTGCACAGTCGTGAGTCAGCAGAGTGAACAGCAGTGGACTGAGCAAACAACACTTGGGGGCTCCAGTGCTCAGTGTGGTGGTGGAGGAGATGCTGTACCCGATCCGGACTGACTGAGGCCTCCCAGTCAGAAAGTCCAGGATCCAGTTGCAGAGGGAGGTGTCCAGGCCCAGTAAGTTCAGCTTTCCAATCAGGTGCTGGGGAATGATTATGTTGAATGCTGAGCTGTAGTCTATGAACAGCATTCGAACGTATGAATCCTTTTTTTCCAGGTGGGTGAGGGCCAGATGGAGGGCGGTGGTGATGGCGTCGTCTGTTGAATGGTTTGAACAATACACAAACTGCAGTGGGTCTAGTGAGGGGGGCAGCTGGGTCTTAATGTGCCTCATGACGAGCCTCTTGAAGCACTTCATGATGATGTGTGTGAGTGCGATGGGACGATAGTCATTGAGGCAAGACACTGAAGACTTCTTTGCCATGGGGATGATGGTGGTGGCCTTGAAGCATGTTGGAACGACGGCGCTGCTCAGAGAGATGTTGAAGATGTCGGTAAGAACATCTGCCATCTGGTCTGCACATCCTCTGAGCACCCTGCCAGGAAGGTTGTCTGGTCCAGCAGCCTTCCGTGGGTTGACTCTATGTAAAGTTTTCCTCACATCAGCCGTGGTAAGACAGAGCACCTGGTCGTTGGGAGGACGGGTGGTCTTCCTCACCACTATGTCGTTCTGCACTTCAAACTGAGCGTAGAAGTCATTCAGCGCATCTTGAAGGGAGGCATCTTTGTCACAGGCAACTGCTGTTGTCCTGTAGTTGGTGATGGCCTGGATCCCCTGCCACATGCGCCGCGTGTCACAGCTGTCCTGGAAGTAACTGTGGATTCTCTGGGCGTGTGCATGCTTTGCCTCTCTGATGGCCCGGGACAGTTTGGCCCTCGCTGTTCTTAGTGCTGCCTTGTCGCCTGCTCTGAAGGCAGAGTCTCAGGTCCTCAGCAGCGTGCGCACCTCCGCAGACATCCACGGCTTCTGGTTGGTGTTGGTCTGCAGTTCGCTCATAGCCCCATACAGTTCACAGAGCGCTTCCTTAACGTTAGCGCTGGGGGGAATGTAAACTCCGGTTATAATAACCGTGGTGAATTCCCGTGGTAAATAAAAAGGTCTGCATCTAACAGTCACAAGCTCCAACAGCGATGAGCAATAGCTAGAAACTAGCATAGAGTTCTTGCACCATTCCGTGTTGATGTAAACACACAAGCCACCACCGCGAGTCTTACCGCAGAGAGCTGCATTTCTGTCGGTACGAAACGAGGCGAGCCCTTCTCGCAGAATGACGGCGTCCGGAACTCTGTCGCTGAGCCACATCTCTGTGAAAACAAAGATGCAGCATTCTCTAAACTCACGCTGCGTAGCCTGCTGGAGTCTGATGCAGTCCATTTTATTGTCCAGGGAGCAAACATTTCTAGAGTTTGTTTTTAGCCTAGCATGGACCCCTGCCATCTTGCCACGCTTCCACTTTCTCGAACACCGCATAAGACTTCCTCTACCCCGGCCACCGGCATCAGGCATGCCGAGGGCTGGAGGCCTGGACTCCGCAGCAAGCCGAGTACATGTAGCGCCTCCTGTAGGTCATCATGCAGCTTGGTTGTTGCATGAATCCTATATTTGAGCAGTGTCTGGCGATGGTAGACAGGAACACCGGTTGCTCCGATGTCCATGTGCCGCAAAAGTAGGGTTTTTTTTAACAAAAATAGTACCATTTTTGGATCCAGAGTTGCCGATGCGTGCTACCGCGCCGCCATCTTGGATACTATATTCACTATATGATGTAAAAGAATGAGACAAAGATAAATAATGTCAGAACTTTTTCCACCTTTAATGTGACCAAGAACGTGAACAATTCAATTGAAAAACAAACTGAAATCTTTGAGGGGGAAAAATAAAAAATAAAAAATAAAAAAAACTCTATAACCTGATTGCATAAGTGTGCACACCCTTAAACTAATACTTTGTTGAAGCACCTTTTGATTTTATTACAGCACTCAGTCTTTTTGGGTAGGAGTCTATTAGCATGGCACATCTTTATGTGGCAATATTTGCCCACTTTCTTTGCAAAAGCACTCCAAATCGGTCAGATTGCGAGGATATCTCCTGTGCACAGCCCTCTTCGGATCACCCCACAGATGTTCAATTGGATTCAGGTCTGGGCTCTGGCTGGGCCATTCCAAAACGTTAATCTTTTTCTGGTGAAGCCATGCTTTTGTGTATTTGGATGTGTGCTTTGGGTCAATGTTGTGCTGAAAGGTGAACTTCATCTTCAGCTTTCTAACGGACGCCTGAAGGTTTTGTGCCAAAATTGCGTGGTGTTTAGAACTGTTCATACTTCCCTCCACCCTGACTAAGGCCCTGGTTCCAGCTGAAGAAAAACAGCACCAAAGCATGATGCTGCCACCACCATGCTTCACTGTGGGTATGGTGTTCTTTGGGTGATGTGCAGTGTTGTTTTTGCGCCAAACAGACCTTTTGGAATTATGGCCAAAAAGTTCAACCTTGGTTTCATCAGACCATAACACATTTTCCCACGTGCTTTTGGGAGACTTGATGTTTGTTTTTGCAAACTTCAGTAGGGCTTGGATGTTTGTGATTAATCAGAGTCACTTTAAATGATGGCAGGTGTGTAATGACTTCTATTTAACATGAGTGTGAATGTGATTGGTTAATTCTAAACACAGCCACACCCCCAGTTATAAGAGGGTGTGCACATTTTTTTGTAAGGTTTTTTAATTAAAATTTTTCCCCCACAAAGATTTCAGTTTGTTGTTCAATTGAATTGTTCACATTATAGGTCACATTAAAAGTGGAAAAAGTTCTGACATGATTGATCTTTTTCTCATTCTTTTACATCACATAAACCTGGCATTTTAACAGGGGTGTGTAGACTTTTTATATCCACTGTATTTACATATGTTTACCTTCATACATTACATCTAGTTAAAACTGAACATATAAAAACTGAACATCCAGTATTAAGCTAAATGGCACAGTTGAATAGAAGAGACAACAAAAAATAGTGGCATTTAAAGTGAAACATTCAATATAAAACAGTTACACACAAAAGCTCACGTAACTGAGCTAAAATTAGCCAATGCTTTAGAAGACTTTTAAAGGAGGTTGTTTAGAGAAGAAAGCGAGTTATTATTACAATCACTGAGTGGAATAATGGCATGACACAAAGCAAGTTGTGCCACCATCAGCGTCTTATCAACTCAACCCATCCAACATCTGCCAGTGACCCAGAAGAAGAGTCTCTCAGGAGCACAAAACTGCAGGAGCAGAACACGCTTACACACATCTGCAACCCCTTTTTTGACATAGTTGAATAAAAAATTTGCTTCTGCACTGAATATCTCTGATTCATCACCTTAATCTATAATTACATTTAGTTTAACAAATTTAACAAATATAAAAATAAATAATAATCATATATAATCTTGACCTCTAAAATATATAGTTACAATAATACTTACATTCAATTGTACAGTCCTGCTCTTGACAAGTGTTATGGTAATTTGTGAAGATTTGCTTGTATTTCTGCAGAACTGAGATGCATCTGTCAGCAAAGAGTAAGAACTCTTACTGTAGTTGTACTGTATACGGTACTATATTCATATACTATATAAAGAATATAATAATGTGAATACAGTTTTGTTTGTGGTGAAACTGTAATCTACAGCTCTCTTACCATTAATGAGGTGTGTATGTGTGTGTATGCGTGTGCGCGCACGTGTGTATGTGTGTGTGTGTGTGTGTGTGTGTGTGAATATGTGTGTGTGAATGTGTGTGTGTGTGTGTTTGTATGTGTGCGTGTGTGTGTGTGAATATGTGTGTGTGAATGTGTGTGTGTGTGTGTGTGTGTGTGTGTGTGTGTTTGTATGTGTGTGTGCGTGTGTGTGTGTGTGTGTGTGTGTGTGTGTGTGTGTGTGTGTGTATGTGTGTGTGTGTGCGAGAGAGTGTGAGATGCTTCCTGGAGTCAAAAGTACACAGATATTTATATGAGTACAGAATTTCTTCAGAACTCAGTGTACGATGTTATAAGTGATCTCCTCATGCATTTACTGGAATTTACTGCAAGATCAACGCAAGAGAAGAATTGGACACAGGTGACGTCTCTGGAGTAGATCTGAATGGATTTGTGTCTGAATGTAAGATGAATCAGAGATATTCAGTGCAGAAGCTAATTTTTTATACAGCCTCTGCTTTGGCAATATTGTATTGTTTACATTCATGCCAATAAAGCCCCTTTGAATTGAACTGAATTGAATATATAATACATTAAAAGTTGTGTTATAAAATCACATGTTATTGATATAAGAGCTACTAAAGTGGGTTGAAAAAAAAAACACTGTTATGTTGAATGTTGAGCTTGCATTTAACTTCTGACACTTGTCATAGAAGTGACATGATATGACGTGGTTGCTTCAGAAAAAGTGCTTTTTAATTTCTCATTTTGTTTTAAGAACAATATTGGTTAGGTTTAGGTTAAAGTTTAAGGTTAGGAAGTGTGTTTTACTCATTAAAACCTCCTTCTAAAATTCTCCTTAAAATCTGTCTCATTACAACATAATTTCACTCACTTTCGGCACCCCCTGCTGGACATTTCATTGGGAAACTGAAGAAAAATGTGTGAATTGGCATGTAATTTTGGTTTACAAAAATGTTGCCACATTCACATAAATTTCCTGAAATCAGGATGAAAACAGTAATCCACTGCAAATGACTAATTACTTTTTTAAAATTTCAATCAGATTACTGTGTTTACTTATTACATCATTGAACAAGTAATCATATCACTAATTACTTTTCTTTTCTAAACACTTTTTACATAAAAGGTATTGTTCTCTCAACCAATTCAAATGTGAATATTATGGGGCCCCTTCAGCTGTCAGTGAAAATGTATTCTATACGTCTATTCTACATAAAGTATATTATTTTAGAAATATGTGCATACCAATATTGGCTTTAAAAATAATTAACTTAATTGAAAATAAGCAACTGTAATATGGTATTATACTACTTGACTTTAAAAGTAATCAGATTACAGTAACACATTACTTTGTAATCACATTCCACCTAACACTGTCTACTGTGTGAATCCCTTATATTGCGGGTTTCTTCATTTGTACATCATTTTTAATAAAAGTGTCTGCAAAATAAATAAATGCAAATGAATCTCAACACTGTTTTATTTTGAATACATATAATAATGTTTTTCCCCTTCTAAAGCGATTTTTCTTGTAAATACAATGTTGCTTGTGTAAATGTCTCATTCTCTGATGAATAATCTTCATCTCCCATACGACACTCACACACTCGGCTGCTAATCTATTTCAAGAGACTGTGAACTCCTCTAAAATTACAGTATCACACACATGCTTTAATTAAATTAATATTGGATATTTTAATTACATTGTGGGTTCACATTTTTAAATGTGCAGCTGCTTTGTTGTTGAAGCATTAACATTTGTCTGCGGCAATTAGTCATTTTCTCTAATGAGATTTCAGTAAGCAAATATAAATACATGTATTTCACAGTCAGTGTAATGTGGCTTATCTCTTTTCTACTGTGAGAAACAACCGACAGAATTTATTTTCCATAAGTAACTAGACAATGAAGAATGCAATCACTACTGTTCTCTATTAGCTAATGATGAGTTCAGTATGTTGAACGTCACAAGGCTGTATTGAGGTGCTCATCTCTTCAAACACCTCAGGAGTGATTATCTTGTGTGTCAGGAAAGCACCTATTGAGCTCAGACATTTTTACCACAACATCCTGAACACATTTAACTAAAAGAGAGATACTCAAATCTCGCTTGAATAAAACACAAAAGCAGATGAGAAAGCATCTCAACTGCCGCCGGGATGGAAATGTTCTCACTTTATCAGCGAGTGTAATTGCTGTCTTGTTTAGTTAAGAGATTAGGATGGCGAGTCTTTTTGTGTGGTCTCGTTGATTGTACAAACAGAGCTCAGAAACGGCTTAAAACCCACAGCAGAGACTCCTCCAGAACCCGCAGGCACAAACGCTCAAGAGGAAAACAATTGAGCGACTAAAGAGGTTTATTTCCAGCAGTTCATGTCAAAAAAGAGTTGAATCACTCATTTTAACCTTCGAGTACATATAAGGATGTGATATCAACAGCACTTTTACTAAGTAATGTTTCTCTCTAAAAACAAATCTAATCAAAAATCAAATCACTTTATTGTCAATCAATTTAGAATACACATACACGCAATATAGAAAACGCATAAACGCAATATAGAATACGCATACGCGCAATATAGAAAACGCATACACGCAAACTAGAATAAACATACACGCAATATAGAATACACATACACGCACTATAGAATACGCATACACGCAATATAGAAAACACATACACGCAAAATAGAATATGCATACATGCAATGTAGAATACGCATACACGCAATATAGAATACACATACATGCAATATAAAATACGCATACACGCAAAATAGAATATGCATACACACAATATAGAATACGCATACAATATAGAATACACATACACGCAATATAGAATATGCATACACGCAATATACATGCAATATAGAATACACATACACGCAATATACACGCAATATAGAATACGCATACACGCAATGTACATGCAATATAGAATACACATACACGCAATATACATGCTATATAGAATACGCATACACGCAATATACATGCAATATAGAATACACATACACGCAATATACATGCAAAATAGAATACACATACAAGCAATATACACGCTATATAGAATACGCATACACGCAATATAGAATACACATACACGCAATATAGAATATGCATAGACACAATATAGAATACGCATACACACAATATAGAAAACACACACACAATATAGAATAAACATACATGCAATATAGAATACGCATACACGCAATATAGAATACACATACACGCAATATAGAATATGCATACACACAATATAGAATACGCATACACACAATATAGAAAACATACACGCAATATAGAATATGCATACACGCAATATAGAATACTCATACACAATATAGAAAACTAATACACACAATATACACACAATATAGAATACGCACACACACAATATAGAATATGCATACACGCAATATACACGCAATATAGAATACACATACATACAATATACAATACACGTACACGCAATATAGAATACACATACACGCAATATAGAATACCCATACATGCAATATAAAATGTGCATACACGCAATATAGAAAACGCATACACGCAATAAAGAATACGCATACAAGCAATATAGAAAACGCATACACGCAATATAGAATACACATACACGCAATATAGAATACGCATACACGCAATATAGAATACACATACATGCAATATAGAATACGCATACACGCAAAATAAAATACGCATTCACACAATATAGAATATGCATACAATATAGAAAACACATACAATATAGAATAAACATACATGCAATATAGAATACGCATACACGCAATATAGAATACGCATACACGCAATATAAAATACACATACACGCAATATAGAATACTCATACACACAATATAGAAAACTAATACACACAATATACAAGCAATATAGAATACACATACACGCAAAATAGAATACGCACACACACAATATAGAATATGCATACATGCAATATACACGCAATACAGAACACATATACATGCAATATAGAATACACATACACGCAATATAGAATACACATACACGCAATATAGAAAACACATACACGCAATATAGAATATGCATACAAGCAATATAAAATACACATACACAAAATATAGAAAACTAATACACGCAATATACACACAATATAGAATACACATACACGCAATATAGAATACGCATACAAGCAATATAGAAAACGCATACACGCAATATAGAATACACATACACGCAATATAGAATACGCATACAAGCAATATAGAATATGCATACACGCAATATAGAATACGCATACACACAAAATAGAATACACATACATGCAATATAGAATACGCATACACGCAAAATAGAATACGCATACACACAATATAGAATACGAATACACACAAAATAGAAAACACATACACACAATATAGAATAAACATACATGCAATATAGAATACGCATACACGCAATATAGAATACGCATACACGCAATATAGAATATGCATACACACAATAAAGAATAAGCATTAACGCAATATAGAATACGCATACACGCAATATAAAATACACATACACACAATATAGAAAACTAATACACACAATATACAAGCAAAATAGAATACATATACACGCAATATAGAATACGCACACACACAATATAGAATATGCCTACACGCAATATACACGCAATATAGAATAAACATACATGCAATATAGAATAGAAATACACGCAATATAGAATACACATACATGCAATATAAAATGTGCATACACGCAATAAGGAAAACGTATAGACGCAATATAGAATACGCATACACGCAATATAAAATACACATACACCAATATTGAATACGCATACAGGCAATATTGAAAACGCATACACGCAATATAGAATACACATACACACAATATAGAATACACACACACGCAATATAGAATACACATACACACAATATAGAATACGCATACACACAATATAGAATACACGTACATGCAATATACAAGCAATATAGAATACGCATACACGCAATATAGAATACGCATACAATATACACACAATATAGAATATGCATACACACAATATAGAAAACACATACACACAATATAGAATACACATACACGCAATATAGAATACGCATACACGCAATATAGAATACGCATACACGCAATATAGAAAACGCATACACGCAAAATAGAATACGCATACACGCAATATAGAATAAACATACATGCAATATAGAATATGCATACAAGCAATATAAAATACACATACACACAATAAAGAAAACTAATACACGCAATATACACGCAATATAGAATACACATACACGTAATATAGAATATGCATACAAGCAATATAGAATACGCATACACGCAATATAGAAAACGCATACACGCAAAATAGAATACGCATACACGCAATATAGAATACACATACATGCAATATAGAATACGCATACACACAAAATAGAAAACACATACAATATAGAATAAACACACATGCAATATAGAATACGCATACACATAATATAGAATACTTATACACGCAATATACACGCAATATACAATATGTATACACACAATATACAAAACTAATACACACAATATACAATCAATATAGAATACACATACACGCAATATAGAATACGCACACACACAATATAGAATATGCCTACATGCAATATAAAATAGACATACACGCAATATAAAATACACATACACCAATATAGAATACGCATACAGGCAATATTGAAAACGCATACACGCAGTATAGAATACACATACACACAATATAGAATACACACACACGCAATATAGAATACACATACACACAATATAGAATACGCATACACGCAATATAGAATACGCATACACGCAATATACATGCAATATAGAATACGCATACACGCAATATAGAATACGCATACACACAATATACACACAATATAGAATATGCATACACACAATATAGAAAACACATACACACAATATAGAATACACATACACGCAATATAGAATACGCATACACGCAATATAGAATACGCATACACGCAATATAGAAAACGCATACACGCAAAATAAAATACGCATACACTCAATATAGAATAAACATACATGCAATATAGAATACGCATACAAGCAATATAAAATACACATACACACAATAAAGAAAACTAATACACGCAATATAGAATACACATACACGCAATATAGAATATGCATACAAGCAATATAGAAAACGCATACACGCAATATAGAATACGCATACACGCAATATAGAAAACACATACATGCAAAATAGAATACGAATACACGCAATATAGAATACATATACATGCAATATAGAATACGCATACACACAAAATAGAAAACACATACAATATAGAATAAACACACATGCAATATAGAATACGCATACACACAATATAGAATACTTATACACGCAATATAAAATACACATACAAGCAATATAGAATACGCATTCACGCAATATAGAATATTCATACACACAATATACAAAACTAATACACACAATATACAATCAATATAGAATACACATACACGCAATATAGAATACGCACACACACAATATAGAATATGCATACACACAATATAGAATACGCATACACACAAAATAGAAAACACATACACACAATATAGAATAAACATACATGCAATATAGATTACGCATACATGCAATATAGAATACACATACACGCAATATAGAATATGCATACACACAATGTAGAATACGCATACACGCAATATAGAATACGCATACAAGCAATATAAAATACACATACACGCAATATAGAAAACGCATACACGCAATATAGAATACTCATACACACAATATAGAAAACAAATACACACAATATACAAGCAAAATAGAATACAAATACACGCAATATAGAATACGCACACACACAATATAGAATATGCATACACACAATATACACGCAATATAGAATACACATACATGCAATATAGAATACACACACACGCAATATAGAAAACACATACATGCAATATAAAATGTGCATACACGCAATAAGGAAAACGCATAGAGGCAATATAGAATACGCATACACGCAATATAAAATACACATACACACAATATAGAAAACTAATACACGCAATATAAAATACACATACACGCTATATAGAATACGCATACATGCAATATAGAAAACGCATACACGCAATATAGAATACACATTCACGCAATATAGAATACTCATACACGCAATATAGAATACTCATACACGCAATGTAGAATACACATACACACAATATAGAAAACTAATACACACAATATACAAGCAATATAGAATACACATACACGCAATATAGAATACGCACAGACACAATATAGAATATGCATACATGCAATATACACGCAATACAGAACACATATACATGCAATATAGAATACACATACACGCAATATAGAATACACATACACGCAATATAGAAAACACATACACGCAATATAGAATATGCATACAAGCAATATAAAATACACATACACAAAATATAGAAAACTAATACACGCAATATACACACAATATAGAATACACATACACGCAATATAGAATACGCATACAAGCAATATAGAAAACGCATACACGCAATATAGAATACACATACACGCAATATAGAATACGCATACAAGCAATATAGAATATGCATACACGCAATATACATGCAATAGAGAATACACATACACGCAATATAGAATACACATACACGCAATATAGAATACCCATACATGCAATATAAAATGTGCATACACGCAATATAGAAAACACATACACGCAATATAGAATACGCATACAAGCAATATAAAATACACATACACAAAATATAGAAAACTAATACACGCAATATACACGCAATATAGAATACACATACACACAATATAGAATACGCATACAAGCAATATAGAAAACGCATACACGCAATATAGAATACACATACACGCAATATAGAATACGCATACACACAATATAGAAAACGCATACACGCAAAATAGAATACGCATACACACAAAATAGAATACACATACATGCAATATAGAATACGCATACACGCAAAATAGAATACGCATACACACAATATAGAATACGAATACACACAAAATAGAAAACACATACACACAATATAGAATAAACATACATGCAATATAGAATACGCATACACGCAATATAGAATACGCATACACGCAATATAGAATATGCATACACACAATAAAGAATAAGCATTAACGCAATATAGAATACGCATACATGCAATATAAAATACACATACACACAATATAGAAAACTAATACACACAATATACAAGCAAAATAGAATACATATACACTCAATATAGAATACGCACACACACAATATAGAATATGCCTACACGCAATATACACGCAATATAGAATAAACATACATGCAATATAGAATAGACATACACGCAATATAGAATACACATACATGCAATATAAAATGTGCATACACGCAATAAGGAAAACGTATAGACGCAATATAGAATACGCATACACGCAATATAAAATACACATACACCAATATTGAATACGCATACAGGCAATATTGAAAACGCATACACGCAATATAGAATACACATACACACAATATAGAATACACACACACGCAATATAGAATACACATACACACAATATAGAATACGCATACACGCAATATAGAATACACGTACACGCAATATACATGCAATATAGAATACGCATAAACGCAATATAGAATACGCATACACACAATATACACACAATATAGAATATGCATACACACAATATAGAAAACACATACACACAATATAGAATACGCATACACGCAATATAGAATACGCATACACGCAATATAGAATACGCATACACGCAATATAGAAAACGCATACACGCAAAATAGAATACGCATACACGCAATATAGAATAAACATACATGCAATATAGAATACGCATACAAGCAATATAAAATACACATACACACAATAAAGAAAACTAATACATGCAATATACACGCAATATAGAATACACATACACGCAATATAGAATATGCATACAAGCAATATAGAAAACGCATACACGCAATATAGAATACACATACATGCAATATAGAATACGCATACACACAAAATAGAAAACACATACAATATAGAATAAACACACATGCAATATAGAATACGCACACACACAATATAGAATACTTATACAAGCAATATACACGCAATATACAATATGCATACACACAATATACAAAACTAATACACACAATATACAATCAATATAGAATACACGTACACGCAATATAGAATACGCACACACACAATATAAAATATGCCTACATGCAATATACACTCAATATAGAATACACATACATGCAATATAAAATAGACATACACACAATATAGAATACGCATACACGCAATATAGAATACACATACATGCAATATACATGCAATATAGAATACGCATACACGCAATATAGAATACGCATACACACAATATACACACAATATAGAATATGCATACACACAATATAGAAAACACATACACACAATATAGAATACACATACACGCAATATAGAATACGCATACACGCAATATAGAATACGCATACACGCAATATAGAAATGCATACACGCAAAATAGAATACGCATACACGCAATATAGAATAAACATACATGCAATATAGAATACGCATACAAGCAATATAAAATACACATACACACAATAAAGAAAACTAATACACGCGCATACACGCAATATAGAATATGCATACACGCAATATAGAAAACACATACATGCAAAATAGAATACGAATACACGCAATATAGAATACACATACATGCAATATAGAATACGCATACACACAAAATAGAAAACACATACAATATAGAATAAACACACATGCAATATAGAATACGCATACACACAATATAGAATACTTATACACGCAATATACACGCAATATAAAATACACATACAAGCAATATAGAATACGCATTCACGCAATATAGAATATTCATACACACAATATACAAAACTAATACACACAATATACAATCAATATAGAATACACATACACGCAATATAGAATACGCACACACACAATATAGAATATGCTTACACACAATATAGAATACGCATACACACAAAATAGAAAACACATACACACAATATAGAATAAACATACATGCAATATAGATTACGCATACATGCAATATAGAATACACATACACGCAATATAGAATATGCATACACACAATGTAGAATACGCATACACGCAATATAGAATACGCATACAAGCAATATAAAATACACATACACGCAATATACACGCAATATAGAATATGCATACACACAATATAGAATACGCATACACGCAATATAGAATACGCATACACGCAATATAAAATACACATACACGCAATATAGAAAACGCATACACGAAATATAGAATACTCATACACACAATATAGAAAACAAATACACACAATATACAAGCAAAATAGAATACACATACACGCAATATAGAGTACGCACACACACAATATAGAATATGCATACACACAATATACACGCAATATAGAAAACACATACATGCAATATAGAATACACATACACGCAATATAGAATACACATACACACAATATAGAAAATAATACACACAATATACACGCAATATAAAATACACATACACGCAATATAGAAAACGCATACACTCAATATAGAATACGCATACACTCAATATAGAATACACATACATGCAATATAGAATACGCATACACGCAAAATAGAATATGCATACACACAATGTAGAATACGCATACACAAAATAGAAAACACATACACACAATATAGAATAAACATACACGCAATATAGAATACACATACATGCAATATAGAATACGCATACACGCAAAATAGAATATGCATACACGCAATATAGAATACGCACACACACAATATAGAATATGCATACACACAATATACACGCAATATAGAATACACATACATGCAATATAGAATACACATACACGCAATATAGAATACACATACATGCAATATAAAATGTGCATACACGCAATAAGGAAAACGCATAGAGGCAATATAGAATATGCATACACGCAATATAAAATACACATACACACAATATATAAAACTAATATACGCAATATACACGCAATATAAAATACACATACACGCAATATAGAATATGCATACATGCAATATAGAAAACGCATACACGCAATATAGAATACACATTCACGCAATATAGAATACTCATACACGCAATGTAGAATACACATACACACAATATAGAAAACTAATACACACAATATAGAATAAACATACATGCAATATAGATTACGCATACACGCAATATAGAATACACATACACACAACATAGAAAACTAATAAACACAATAGAGAATAAACATACATGCAATATATAGATTATGCATACACACAATATAGAATACACATACACGCAATATACACACAATATAGAATATGCATACACACAATATAGAATACTCATACACGCAATATAGAATACGCATACAAGCAATATAAAATACACATACACACAATATAGAAAACGCATACACGCAATATAGAATACTCATACACACAATATAGAAAACAAATACACACAATATACAAGCAAAATAGAATACACATACACGCAATATAGTATACGCACACACACAATATAGAATATGCATACACACAATATACAGGCAATATAGAATACACATACATGCAATATAGAATACACACACACGCAATATAGAATACACATACATGCAATATAAAATGTGCATACACGCAATAAGGAAAACGCATACAGGCAATGTAGAATACGCATACACGCAATATAGAATACATATACACACAATATAGAAAACTAATACACGCAATATACACACAATATTAAATACACATACACGCAATATAGAATACACATACATGCAATATAGAATACACATACACGCAATATAGAATACACATACACACAATATAGAAAATAATACACACAATATACACGCAATATAAAATACACATACACGCAATATAGAATACGCATACATGCAATATAGAAAACGCATACACGCAATATAGAATACGCATACACGCAATATAGAATACACATACATGCAATATAGAATACGCATACACGCAAAATAGAATATGCATACACACAATGTAGAATACGCATACACAAAATAGAAAACACATACACACAATATAGAATAAACATACACGCAATATAGAATACACATACATGCAATATAGAATACGCATACACGCAAAATAGAATATGCATACACGCAATATAGAATACGCACACACACAATATAGAATATGCATACACACAATATACACGCAATATAGAATACACATACATGCAATATAGAATACACATACACGCAATATAGAATACACATACATGCAATATAAAATGTGCATACACGCAATAAGGAAAACGCATAGAGGCAATATAGAATATGCATACACGCAATATAAAATACACATACACACAATATAGAAAACTAATACACGCAATATACACGCAATATAAAATACACATACACGCAATATAGAATATGCATACATGCAATATAGAAAACGCATACACGCAATATAGAATACACATTCACGCAATATAGAATACTCATACACGCAATGTAGAATACACATACACACAATATAGAAAACTAATACACACAATATAGAATAAACATACATGCAATATAGATTACGCATACACGCAATATAGAATACACATACACACAATATAGAAAACTAATAAACACAATAGAGAATAAACATACATGCAATATATAGATTATGCATACACGCAATATAGAATACACATACACGCAATATACACACAATATAGAATATGCATACACACAATATAGAATACTCATACACGCAATATAGAATACGCATACAAGCAATATAAAATACACATACACACAATATAGAAAACGCATACACGCAATATAGAATACTCATACACACAATATAGAAAACAAATACCACAATATACAAGCAAAATAGAATACACATACACGCAATATAGTATACGCACACACACAATATAGAATATGCATACACACAATATACAGGCAATATAGAATACACATACATGCAATATAGAATACACACACACGCAATATAGAATACACATACATGCAATATAAAATGTGCATACACGCAATAAGGAAAACGCATACAGGCAATGTAGAATACGCATACACGCAATATAGAATACATATACACACAATATAGAAAACTAATACACGCAATATACACACAATATTAAATACACATACACGCAATATAGAATATGCATACATGCAATATAGAAAACGCGTACACGCAATATAGAATACTCAAACACACAATATAGAAAAAAATACACACAAAATACAAGCAAAATAGAATACAAATACACACAATATAGAATACGCACACACACAATATAGAATATGAATACACACAATATACACGCAATATAGAATACACATACATGCAATATAGAATACACATACACGCAATATAGAATACACATACATGCAATATAAAATGTGCATACACGCAATAAGGAAAACGCATAGACGCAATATAGAATACGCATACACGCAATATAAAATACACATACATGCAATATAGAAAACTAATACACACAATATAGAATAAACATACATGCAATATAGATTATGCATACACGCAATATAGAATACACATACACGCAATATACACGCAATATAGAATACACATACATGCAATATAGAAAACGCATAAACGCAATATAGAATACGCATACACGCAATATAGAATACACATACATGCAATATAGATTACGCATACATGCAATATAGAATACTCATACACACAATATAGAAAACTAATACACACAATATAGAATAAACATACATGCAATATAGATTACGTATACACGCAATATAGAATACACATACACACAATATAGAAAACTAATACACACAATATAGAATAAACATACATGCAATATATAGATTATGCATACATGCAATATAGAATACACATACACGCAATATAAAATACACATACATGCAATATAAAATGTGCATACACGCAATAAGGAAAACGCATAGAGGCAATATAGAATACGCATACACTCAATATAAAATACACATACACACAATATAGAAAACTAATACACGCAATATACACGCAATATAAAATACACATACACGCAATATAGAATACGCATACATGCAATATAGAAAACGCATACACGCAATATAGAATACGCATACACGCAATATAGAATACACATTCACGCAATATAGAAAACTAATACACACAATATAGAATAAACATACATGCAATATAGATTACGTATACACGCAATATAGAATACACATACACACAATATAGAAAACTAATACACACAATATAGAATAAACATACATGCAATATATAGATTATGCATACACGCAATATAGAATACACATACACGCAATATACACGCAATATAGAATACGCATACACACAATATAGAATACGCATACACGCAATATAAAATACACATACACACAATATAGAAAACGCATACACAAAATATAGAATACTCATACACACAATATAGAAAACAAATACACACAATATACATGCAAAATAGAATACACATACACGCAATATAGAGTAGGCACACACACAATATAGAATATGCATACACACAATATACACGCAATGTAGAATACACATACATGCAATATAGAATACACATACACGCAATATAGAATACACATACACACAATATAGAAAATAATACACGCAATATACACGCAATATAAAATACACATACACGCAATATAGAATACGCATACATGCAATATAGAATACTCATACACACAATATAGAAAACAAATACACACAATATACAAGCAAAATAGAATACACATACACGCAATATAGAATACGCACACACACAATATAGAATATGCATACACACAATATACACGCAATATAAAATACACATACACGCAATATATAATACGCATACATGCAATATAGAAAACGCATACACGCAATATAGAATACGCATACACGCAATAAAGAATACACATACATGCAATATAGAATACGCATACACGCAAAATAGAATATGCATACACACAATATAGAATACGAATACACACAAAATAGAAAACACATACACACAATATAGAATAAACATACATGCAATATAGATTACGCATACATGCAATATAGAATACACATACACACAATACACACGCAATATAGAATATGCATACACACAATGTAGAATACGCATATACGCAATATAGAATACACATACACGCAATATAAAATACACATACACGCAATATAGAAAATGCATACACGCAATATAGAATACTCATACACACAATATAGAAAACAAATACACACAATATACAAGCAAAATAGAATACACATACACACAATATAGAATACGCACACACACAATATAGAATATGCATACACACAATATACACGCAATATAGAATACACATACATGCAATATAGAATACACATACACGCAATATAGAATACACATACACACAATATAGAAAACTAATACACGCAATATACACGCAATATAAAATACACATACACGCAATATAGAATACGCATACATGCAATATAGAAAACGCATACACGCAATATAGAATACGCATACACGCAATATAGAATACACATACATGCAATATAGAATACGCATACACGCAAAATAGAATATGCATACACACAATATAGAATACGCATACACACAAAATAGAAAACACATACACACAATATAGAATAAACATACATGCAATATAGATTACGCACACATGCAATATAGAATACACATACACGCAATATACACGCAATAGAGAATATGCATACACACAATGTAGAATACGCATACACGCAATATAGAATACGCATACACGCAATATAAAATACACATACACGCAATTTAGAAAACGCATACACGCAATATAGAATACTCATACACACAATATAGAAAACAAATACACACAATATACAAGCAAAATAGAATACACATACACGCAATATAGAATACGCACACACACAATATAGAATATGCATACACACAATATACACGCAATATAGAATACACATACATGCAATATAGAATACACATACACGCAATATGGAATACACATACATGCAATATAAAATGTGCATACACGCAATAAGGAAAACGCATAGACGCAATATAGAATACGCATACACGCAATATAAAATACACATACACACAATATAGAAAACTAATACACACAATATAAAATACACATACACGCAATATAGAATACGCATACATGCAATATAGAAAACGCATATACGCAATATAGAATACGCATACACGCAACATAGAATACTCATACACGCAATGTAGAATACACATACACACAATATAGAAAACGTCTCGGTTACGTATGTAACCTCCGTTCCCTGATGGAGGGAACGAGACGTCGTGTCGAAGAAGCGACACTAGGGGTCTCACTTGAGCGCCGAAAAATACCTCTGATCTATGAAAAAAGGCCAATGAGAGTTGGCGAACAGTATTTGCATACTCCGCCTCCGGATACGGATATAAAGGCGAGAGAAATACGCTCGTTCATTCAGGATTTTTCTGAGGAGCCGGGAGTGTTCCGGGCATCTCAGCGGCTCGGCTCAGCGACGTGGCCGGGAAGACACGACGTCTCGTTCCCTCCATCAGGGAACGGAGGTTACATACGTAACCGAGACGTTCCCCGTCTGTCGCTCACTTCGACGTCGTGTCGAAGAAGCGACACTAGGGGTCCACTTCAAAACTCGCCATGCGCTGAGCCGTGTACGTGTACTGCTGACACAGAAGCGGGCAGGTATTTTGCACGTGCACAAGCGACCAACTGTGTTCAGGCTGCACGTACTCTTCCCCAATGCCCCGAAAAAGCGTCAGCGTCCTTTTGGTTACCCTAGGGGGGAACAAGGTGACGCTCCCAACTAGGGAACGGGCCAAGCCTGGCTGGGCCTCTTTTCTCTCTATGTTTTCTCGGCATAGAGCAAGAGCAGCCGGGGCCCTTACCGCATCGAGGGAAGGGGGTCTTATTCCGAATTCCTATTCTTAGGGGGAAAAGACCCTGCGGAGGCCACACCCGCCCAACAGGGGAGGTAAAGGTGGCAAAAATACATCACATGGCCACTTGGGGCATGTGGGAGGAAAAGGCGCGGTGGTAGATCCAACCTCAAGGAGGGGGGAGTTGCTACAACACGGCGACCGGAGGGCAGCAAAGGGCTGCCTAAGGGAGACGCGGGTCAGCTCGTAAGGTGACCGTACCGCGGAAATACACACAGGAGGAGTCCCGTAGGAGGCCTGATCTGTGGAGCACTTATTCCAGTAGGGGTAGCCGGAGGTACCCGTAGTGGACTGGACCAGCACGTTCCTCCGATGAACTGCTGCGGGTCCGAAGTGCTAGGGAGGAATCAACCAGGGACCTGGGTCCTCTGGGACAAAAGCGCACTGTTTTGCCTCGGCAGAGGGAAACGGCGCTGGTACAAGCGGATCACCCGGTCAGAACGTCGACGTGTACCGAGTTCTACGGGCTCGGACCTGAGAGAACACGGGACGAAACTGACTCAACCCTGAGATTGTAAAATCTCATGAAGGTGTTAGGTGCTGCCCAGCCCGCAGCTCTGCAAATGTCTGCTAGGGAGGTGCCCCTTGCCAGTGCCCACGAGGATGCCACGCTCCTAGTGGAGTGGGCCCGCACCCGTAAGGGGGGCGGCACGGCCTGGGTGTGGTAGGCCAACTGAATGGCCTCCACCACCCAGTGAGACAACCTCTGTTTGGAGACAGCATTCCCTTTCTGCTGTCCTCCAAAGCAGACAAAGAGTTGCTCAGAGCGCCTGAAGCTCTGGGTGCGTTCCAGGTAGGCACGCAAAGCACGTACTGGACACAATAGTGAGAGGGCTGGGTCTGCCTCCTCCCGGGGCAGCGCTTGTAGGTTCACTACCTGATCTCTAAAGGGCGTGGTAGGAACCTTGGGCACATAGCCCGGTCGAGGTCTTAGGATCACGTGAGTGTCTGCCGGACCGAACTCCAGGCAAGTGTCGTTAGTAGAGAACGCTTGCAGGTCCCCGACCCTCTTGATGGAGGCGAGCGCGATCAGCAGGGCCGTCTTTAGAGAGAGGGCCCTGAGTCCGGCTGATTCTAGCGGCTCGAAAGGGGATCTCTGAAGACCGGCGAGGACCACCGAGAGATCCCAGGAGGGGAACAGGTTTGGCCGGGAGGGATTTAACCTCCGGGCACCTCTTAGGAACCTGACGATTAAGTCGTGCTTGCCCAGAGACTTGCCGTCTACTGGGTCGTGGTGAGCTGCGATAGCAGCAACATACACCTTTAAGGTGGACGGGGACAGCCTCCCCTCCAACTTCTCCTGTAGAAACAGGAGCACTGACCTAACTGCGCACCTCTGTGGGTCTTCTGCCCGGGAAGAACACCAATTGACGAACAGACGCCACTTTAGGGCGTAGAGTTGCCTGGTAGAAGGGGCTCTGGCTTGGTTGATCGTGGCTACGACCGTGGGTGGTAGGCCAGCTAGATCTTCCGCGTCCCGTCCAGGGACCAGACATGGAGATTCCAGAGGTCTGGGTGCGGATGCCAGAGCGTGCCCCGTCCCTGAGAAAGAAGGTCCTTCCTCAGAGGAATTCGCCAGGGAGGGGCTGTCGCGAGGAGTACGAGGTCCGAGAACCAGGCCCGGGTGGGCCAGTAGGGAGCCACGAGAGTGACTTGCTCCTCGTCCTCCCTGACCTTGCACAGCACCTGTGCAAGAAGGCTCACTTGGGGAAATGCGTACTTGCGCAGCCCCACTGGCCAGCTGTGTGCCAATGCATCTGCCCCGAGGGGAGCCTCTGAACGGGCGTACCAGAGGGGGCAGTGGGAGGTCTCTCGGGAGGCAAACAGGTCTACCTGGGCCTTGCCGAACCGTTCCCAAATCAGCTGAACCGAGTGGGGGTGAAGCCTCCACTCTCCGCCAGGCAAGCGTTGTCGTGACAGCGCGTCCGCTACCACATTGAGGTTGCCGGGGATGTGAGTGGCACGCAGCGACTTGAGTCGGTGCTGGCTCCAAAGGAGGAGACGACGGGCGAGTTGTGACATGTGACGGGAGCGTACGCCGCCTTGGCGATTTATGTACGCGACCGCAGTGGTGCTGTCCGACCTGACTAGGACATGTTCGTCCCGAATTAACGGGAGAAACTTCCGCAGGGCGAAGAGGACGGTCAACAACTCGAGGCAGTTGATGTGCCAACGCAGCTGGGCCCCTTTCCAACGGCCTGAGGCTGCGTGCCCGTTGCAAACGGCGCCCCAACCCAATCTGGAGGCGTCGGTTGTGACCAAGACGCGTCTGGACACCTGCTGTAGGGGTACTCCAGCCCGTAAGAAACAGAGGTCTGTCCAGGGGTTGAATGTTTGTCGGCAGGCGGGGGTGATTGTTACCCGGTGCGTGCCGCGGCGCCATGCTCGTCTCGGGACTCGGGTCCGAAGCCAGTGTTGGAGCGGTCTCATATGCATCAAGCCCAGCGGCGCGACCGCCGCGGCGGATGCCATATGCCCCAGGAGCCTCTGGAAAAGTTTTAAGGGGACCGCTGTGCCCGGCCTGAGGGCGGCGAGGCAGTTCAACACTGACTGAGCACGCTCCTTTGTGAGACGTGCAGACATTGAGACCGAGTCTAACTCCATCCCGAGAAAAGAGATGCTCTGAACTGGAGTGAGCTTGCTCTTTTCCCAGTTGACCTGAAGCCCCAAACGGCTGAGGTGCCTGAGCACCTGGTCTCTGTGAGCGCATAGTAACTCTCGCGAGTGGGCTAAGATGAGCCAGTCATCGAGGTAGTTGAGTATGCGGATGCCGGCTTCTCGGAGCGGGGCAAGAGCTGCCTCTACGACTTTCGTGAAGACGCGAGGGGACAGAGACAGGCCGAAGGGGAGGACTTTGTACTGATACGCCTGGCCCTCGAACGCAAACCGTAGGTAGGGGCGGTGTCGGGGCAGGATAGAGACGTGGAAGTACGCGTCCTTCAGGTCTACCGCTGCGAACCAATCTAGATGCCGGACGCAGGTTAAAATATGCTTCTGCGTGAGCATTTTGAACGGGAGTTTGTGCAACGCTCGGTTGAGAACTCGCAGGTCCAAGATTGGTCGTAAGCCGCCGCTTTTCTTGGGTACGATGAAGTAGGGGCTGTAGAAACCCTTCTTCATCTCGGTTGGAGGGACAGGCTCTATCGCGTCTTTGGCCAGAAGAGTCGCGATTTCCGCGCGCAGGGAGTGGGCGTGTTCGCCGTGTACTGCGGAGAAGCGGATGCCCATGAAGGGGGGCGGGGGCCTGGCAAACTGAATTGCGTAACCGAGTCGGATGGTCCGTGCCAGCCAGCGAGATGGGTTGGGAAGTGAAAGCCACGCGTCCAACCTCTGCGCTAGGGGCATTAAAGGGACGATTAATTTTGACGTACCCGGCGGGGCTTCGCAGCGGGGCGGAGCAGGTAGGGCAGCGTTGGGCGGCGACGGGGCGACCCGCGGCTGAGGTGCTGAGAAAAGACTCAAAGCACTTACCTTGCTCCGCACACCCGGCAGGGGGCGGGTTAGCGACTGAGGAGGAGGTCCTGGGTAGGCGTCCTCTGGACTCGTCGGAACCGGCCGGCCGGGGGACAGTCGTGGGGCTGAAGACGGGTGGTCCGTGTCCAGGAGGCCAGGACTGTCGGAATCTAAGGGCAAAGTGCCGTGAGAACGGCATTTGCGGGCCAGGTGACCCAGAGACACAGGGAATAGCTCTTTTACTGAGAATGTGGGTACCGCAACCCCATCTAAGGGGGGGCGGCAAATTAAATTGTTTAAAAACAAAAGATTCTCCTCCCGGCCCTCTACCGGGGGACGGAGTGGTCTTACCACCTCCGGAGCTAACGTCTGCGTCGCTGGGTCG